>OX463829.1:6250000-7500000 GCA_949825045.1 Argyresthia goedartella | reverse complement strand
TAAAACCGGCTTACGCTCGTCCGGGATGATGACAAACGGAGGGCCTACACTGCATAAATCAAGTATTCTTTGTTTCATCACCTTCCTTATCGAATTGTTTTAAGTGCAATAAACAGCAAATAGTTTTTAAAGTGTTAAGAAGTGTACGTTTTGGAATAGTACAATGGTTGTTTACTATACTGTTTGTATGAACAATACCAGGAAAAGAAAAGATAATTCATACTTCATCTATCCCAAGGAGTCTAATAAGTAAGTAAATGAATACCAGATAATACCTATCGCACAAACCGTGTTATTTAGTTAGAACTAATTGGGTGAATCTACAAATATTTTGCTGTTTGGTTTCCGAATATTCATTTGAATATGCATATTCATGGCTATATTCACTTACAGGGGTAGCCAGAGCTGCAGGATCACAAAAGCAATCCTACAGCCACGTTCAGCAATTTATTTTATTCTCTTTTGCCATCCCTGCTCATGTGTTAGTAGTCTTAGACAACTTTAAGATATCTGTGTTTGTAATGCCGCAACGCATGTTCTTAAATACGAATGTAAATAATGCAACAAGTTAAAATCATTAAATAAACCAGCTTCCGACTGTGTGACGATTGTTGCGACAGGGCAATGGCGACAGTGACTGCGCAGCGGTTGTCAGTGCGGTATAAGCGCCATCCGTACCAGACCTACGACCGTGCAGGCACCACCTGCTACCAGGCGGCACGCACCGCACGGTGGCGCGCCGGCGACCTCCGCTAGTGCAGGCGCGGGACAGCCTCAACGCCCAGTTGGCTGCAGTATCGCTGAATATGATTCTTGGGGTGATATCGTGCGAGAGTGTGGCTGGCTCTGTGAGATGAATGCATATCCCTGTATTATGGAATTGAATTGATTCGAGACTGAATATAATTTATATTTATATGACCGTAATTGAATTGTATCTTGTAAATATTTCGTGTATATTTGTACCGATTAGGCCTTTGCTGTAATGGTACAAATATGTTACGTAAATAATAAATAAATATTGAAAGTGAAATTAATAGAAGTTTACTAATTTGATGTGACTATTATTACTAGTAGACTGATCAACGAATGATAGTAGATGGAAAAGTCGAAGTAGAAAGTTTGACTTCGGAACTTTGTTTGTACTTGTTACGTAGGAGACAAACATACTAAAAGTCCTTACCTCTGTGAGGTGAGCCCTACGGGGAGGGGCACAGAGAAGGTCCCGGTCTTTGGATTTTTGCTTAGGTCTCGAAAACGACGCGTCATAAGAAATGTTGTTTAAGAACATAATAAAAGCTGATAAAATTATCTACAACTTAGATTTTATACACATTTTCCCTATTATGTAATGATATATGAGCTCCGAAAAAAATTATGTGTTCTTACCTCACTTTTATTGTCATACGTTGTTTATTTAACTTTATAACAGTTCTTCTGAGAAAAAAATCCCCGAAGAAGAAAGTTATAGAGTTAATTTGCTCTTCAAAAACACATATGCTAATTCGGTATATACCGTTGAAAAATTCGACGCTCTCAATTGGCAATAGGAAAAAAGTCTATAAAATCTAAGTTGTAGATAACTTTATCAGATTTAATTTTCTAGTACAGTCAGCATCACATATATATGAGCAGGTTAGCTACTCAAAAAGATCTACACATCTTAACAAATCAGAAATATCGATACAGCCGAAGTGTCAAAATTATGTCAACATCCAAGTTAACTCTGAGGGTATTGACATAATTTTGTCACTTTGGCTGTATCGATATTTCTGATTTGTTAAGATGTGTAGATCTTTTTGAGTAGCTAACCTGCTCATATATATCTGATGCTGACTGTACCACAAAATTTCATATGATTCGTCGACGGGACTTTCTGTGTTGTGTTTGCAAGGTTTTTAGATTGCTTGAATAGCAATTTCAAAATCTCCAGAGGTATCCTGTTGTAGTAGAGAATGCATACTCTTGAAATAATTGCTAACTTTCGCGAGTCTAAACAAGGGTTAATCTAGTCTGTGATTATTTCTTAGGTTAACATTACAGCTATCGGTAAAATTAGAAAATATTGCAAGGTTCTAAGCATTCTTTCATTATATTATCGAAAACAAATTGACTAGCTATAGTTAGTATGCCAATTTTTTTTAAAGTTATCTTAGGAAGTCTGTGCGTTTTAAATTATAAATAGCTGGAATAGCTCTTTTCTGTAATAAAAAAAGTTTAAATATCCGCTGCTTTCGCCATAACAAGATACCAGAGGATATGACACTATGAAAGTAACTAAAATAAACTAGCCTAGCTGTAGCCTCCGTATTTTATCTGATGTTCCTAACAGCCGCAGAACTTAATCTACCAGCTAATTTATCTATGTGGGGTCCCCATCGCAATTTGCTATCAATGGATATTCCAAGCAACTTCGTGTTATTTACTAAGTCTAACGAGTTGCTGACTAACTCCAAACTGGTCTCAATTCGCCTGACATTTGGATGTGAGAATTGATACACTTAAGATCATAAAAATCTTATTTTGTCTTATAACTTTAATACCAGTGAAGCAAATTTAGCAAACAACACTAAGTCAGTCAATTTCCCCACCATAAAAGGTAGATCGTTAATATATACCAGGAATACGAAAGGGTAAGTTTTAACCCCCCTTGTGACCGCTCATTTAGTAAGCTGTACAATATTATACTTATAATAGATACTTATCTATGAAACAGACCCCAGGTTACACAGTAGACACATGTTTAACCGAATTCACAAAATGAGCGAATTGTTAATTCGGTTGTATTTTTTTATATTCGTTTAATTTAAAGACGTCTCATATTCACTCGCTGACAGTTCACACGCGGTCACAGAACAGTTGGGCACGGTGTAGATCCGTTAATGATCGGATCCAATAACAGAATAAAATCAGCCCTTCGTTAATGATTAAATAATACGGAAAACAATTCAACCTTGTTCGTAATCGTCAGTATTGCACACAATAAACCATTATTATTTTACATTAACCGGAGGTAAAGAGAGAGCTAAGAGAATTTGAAGTTCCTACAATAAAATATTTCACTCAATTACACAGTTTTCCTCATACACCTTCTCGCTATAGGAGGTCCTGTACTAACAACCACTTAAATGTAATCTCAAAATAATTATCATAAAACCTTCCAGTAAATTCTAGGCAGGTCGCCGGTTCGTGTCGACCTGTAGAGGAATTCGAATAATTTCAGTTCAGGGCTCGAATCATAACAGGCTCGATTCATTCGCAATCGACTAAACTATACTACTCGACATTCAAAACTCGTATCCTAGCCATATAATAAATGTAGCCCATCATTGTCCCCACCGAGGGGCACGGGCCTTTACCCGGTTGCGAGTAAGATTGAGCCATACTCCACCAGGCTGGCTCAGTGCAGGTTGATGGAGGGTTGAGTGTGGCCAACCCAACTGCCAGAAGTTAACTAGCCGCCCTATTAAAGCCTCTGACATAGCTTTACGACTAATGCTACCGAGTAGCGATAGTAGCCGGGACCTAGTGCTTAACGTGTCATCCGAAACACGAAAGCGTCCAAAACCAATGCCACATAGAACGGACACCCATCCAGTGCCCGTCTCGGCCATATGTTGCTACCCGCACGATCGTTTCCGATAGGCAACGGACGCTTCCTCCTAGCCATACAGCGACATTGTGCAAAATATGATTTTCTTCGCTATGAATAAGAATATTGTTGATGAATTGAATCAAAGTTCCAGAAAATACTCTTACACAATCTCGTGATATCACAGCACAAGATATTTTATTTAATGAATATTAAACTAGGGATTCTGAGAATCAGACGCCTTGAATCAGGTAGATACACGTAAAAGTACAGAGACGGTTCGTGACCAAACGAAGGTTGATGTAAACAATTTCATGATAATTTATAAGCCAAGTGGAAAATTCAATGAACTGGATCTAAGATATCGACTGCTAGTTAATATTATGAATTTTATTTAAATAAATATCGTATTCTCATAACATTGAAACAATAATAAGTTATTGAAATGAAAACGACATAATAGCATAATATTTGAACGCCATCGAAGTAAGTGATAGTAATTATTAAATAATCAATGCCTATTTATACCACTTTACTGACAACTTCACATCGAATAACTTAATAAGGCAAAAGGTATATATAATTATTCATATTCTTTATAGCACATAAATTATAATAGTCAGGTAACAAAACATTTTATGAGCAAAGGCGAACTTATCTCTAAAGAGAGATATCTACCAGAAAAGCAGGACAGGAAAAGTTGTGCAATGGACAGGAGGAGTGTGGGGCAGTAAATCTATATACCTCTTGTTAATCCAAATTAACATAGTATTTTATTTGTAATGGATCGATACTAATAACGACCTCTCAATTGTCATCGCAGTTTGATGACCTGTGTGGCGCAGCGGTTGTGGCTCTGCCTACCATGCGAGAGGTCCCGGGTTCGATCCCCGACTGGGGGTAAAAAAATAAAAAACCCCAGGTCTTGGATGTTTATATGTGTGTGACGTCGCTGTTTCTGGTTCTTACGACACAGGGTATCCTAGTGTGGGGCCAGAAGCAATGTATGTGCATGTATGTAAATATTATGTTATGTTATGTTATGCTAGTTTGCCCATATTGTCACGTCACTGTTCATTTTGTTCCTTCTCTTGCCAGCCGCCGCCGCCGACTTCGCATTCGGTCGTGTCTTTTGTAATCTCAATTGTCAGCGCGCGGCGCGTTGTATTCATTTTCATAATTGTAAATTAAAGTCATGTAACCAAGTCAGTGTTTAACTTCATCAATCTTCACCAAATAAAGCTGCAATATAAAAATTTCAACCAGCCCCTTTGGAAGAGGCACAGGCCTCGTGGCGCGGCAGTAAATTTCCTTTGTAATCGGAGGTGGTGGCCCGCCCTATCTACGCCCAGGTGCAATCGGGATCTAGCTGGTAGCTGAGGTCTGGCTGGCACTGCGCCCCTTCATCAGCTGCAACAGTCATCCGTGGTTTTGGAGCGGAAAGATCCGCGCGCATCGTCCGGCTGGGAGTTCGGCATTTGGGTGTCTGAGACCCATTCGGGGAATGCTGCCAAAACAACAATCTTTTTGGTGGTCCATTGGGGGAAAGACTGACAAAAAACATCAATCACCTCTAATTATTTAAAAAACTAAAAAATTATAATATACAATAAAATAAATAATGTATATTGATACTATATAATATACAATAGCACAATAATAAAATATATATCAAACATATACTTACTTCTATGTATGTATAAATGCATATATAATGTTCCTATCACGAAAGATAAAGGAAATGCTATTTCAATCTTTTCTTAAAAATGATTGAGGGACTATCTCTCTAATAGCGCAGCAGACATGTTATAGGTTAGTTAGATACATAGTGATACGATTTGCAGCAACGTAATGTGTTGTAATCCATCAAGGAAACTTTAAGTATAGACTGGAATAGAGGATGCTTAGGTGATGAGTGAAATGAGGAAGTCGTGTCTATGTCTAAGTATAGCGTGTAGCATTCACACCACTCGCCTACATAGTATGTATATTTAATGCACATATGGAATTAAGGAAGGAAGTTACAACGAACAAAATCTATTTAAGATCCAATAGTGCCGGAGAAAACTAAATTAAGAGATTCTTAAAACATGTAAAAGAACAAATTCGTATAGAAACATAGGGTGTATCCATATCCTTTCCGCCAAACACAACCGCAAATTGGATGTCTCAGATAGAACAAACACAGAGGGTGCAAGTTAATTCACAATTAGCTAATACCCACGTTAGCAATTATCGAGTCGGCCAGTTAATGATTGATGTAGAAATGGAAATGAAACCGACAGCAGTCACGAACACTCGCACTTGTTAAAAGAGAAACCAGTAGTAGTCACTATGTGAAGACAGTAAAGCAATTCGCCGCTACTGAGGAAATCAGCAGAATCACGCATGGATTTTAAAATTCGTGGATAACTTCGCGAAAAAATTATTTACATGAATCCGAGTGATTGATGTACCTACCCAATTATAGTATGTTGGAAACACTGTGGTGGTAAAATGTAGATAAGGAATAATAAATTATTATGAACTTTTAACCTCAAGTAACAATTTATGGAACCGCAATAGTAAAACCACTTTTAACTTGCGGTCAGCATAGTTAAAACTTCTCACGGGCATAGCTGGTCTTTTCGCTAGATGGGAAACACTTAAAAGAAAATAAGGTCCTAACCCGAAAAATGTAGAAATCTTATAATAGCCCTTTTCCGTCCCTTCAAGTTAAAAGAGAAAATTAAAAGATCGATTCAGAAAATCGGTTTTATAGTAAGTTGTTGACATTTCTGCAATAAATTATGCAAGATCAATGAACTAATTACGAGTGGAATAGACACATTCATCACATTATACTGCCCAGTCAGTTGGCACGAGGGACTCCTACATTCTTATCGTTATGTTGATTAGTGAAAGGATGCATCAGGGTTGCTTGTCGAAACAAAATTGTGAGGAATTCAACAGGTGCCTCAATTTCAGCATCAAAAACAAGGTAAGACCTAACAGGTGGAATATAAGTCACCTTTGAAGAGGAAAATTATAAGTAGCAATAACTAACGAGATTATTATATTTATGAAAATAATAATAATAATACCTTGGACACTTTTACACACATTGATCTAGCCCCAAACTAGGATTCCCTGTATCTTGGGTACTAGACAAAGATACACATACTTATAAAGATAAATATTATACATAGATAGATAAACAACCATGACTAGGGTACAAACATCAGTTCTTATCAAACAAGTATTTGCCCCCACCGGGACTCGAACCCGGGACCCTTGGCTTCGTAGGCAGGGTCACTGCCGACTCGGCCATTCGGGTCGTCGGCATATAGATAAGACAGACAAGCCTAGTCTTACTCTTCTTCTGGGAAATGGGCCAGAGTATAATTTATGTATGTAAGAAACATAAAGGTTATACACAACTGTTAACTCTGTTGCTGTTGAACTGATTGATCATGGCAATCTCGAATCAATCAATCACAATGTAACAACCGCAAAAAAGGACGCTGTGAAATCAGGAATTCCAAACATGAGTGATGAAGACAAAAACTTAGAATTCAATCAGTAGCTAATACAGATTGTCGGTGCCATTGGCCTGTGGGCTAATGACGTCAGACCTCTTCGTAAACTCCTTGAGTTAAGTTAATAGGGTAATTAAAGATCACTTAAATGGTGAGAAAATTGTTACGAATCCATTTAGTGGCAAAGGTTTGTTTAGAATTTGGGTGGTGAATTTTAGGAGCCATATCACGCGAAAGTATGAAAATATTTTTTTCACGGGGGGGGGGGGGGGGGTAAATTATGGGTCATTCGCTATCCAGACGTTTTTCGGAAAGGTGCGATTTTTTTGACGCCGAGTGTAGTTTCGAGTTTGCACTTTAGAGGTCTCGGAGGAGTATGGCGATGACCAAAATCACAGTCTAAATCTAGTAGGAGTAATATCAGGTCACAAGGTGCCGTGATTACTATCCGACTACAACGAAGCCAAAAGGAGGGTTATGTATATTCATCTGTTTCCGCACAACATCAACACTAATAGGTACCTATTAGAATTGGACAAAGGTGGCATCGTTAGAAGCGTCTTGATCAGCAACTACTTATAGGCTATGTGAGAACGATTAATTCAATATGCGACCTCTCGAGCTTAAAGTGATTTACAAAAAAATAAAAGTTTTTTAATCCATGACTGACAAGGCCGTGTTGGGCATCAAATTAAGCAAATTTCAAAATTATTATATTTACTACTAGCTCGTAGTAAACATAATAATGTTAAGTATCGTTAGAAGTACACAATACATAAATAATAAGCTGTGCGGTGGCTATAGGTTTCATACTCTATAGAGCGTGATGTTTTAGTATTCAGGTTTTAGTAATGAACTCTATGGCTAATTCAATTTGGCAAACGAGGTGGACTGAGTCATCATCCAAGGTATTCCTAATTGTCTTAACGAAGGTTCGTATCAACTGCTGCGATGATTGCAAAAAACAAACAAGTCTATTTGACATATTGTTCATAAATGGCATGTTTGTGCAGTTTCTACTATTCCCAGGTGTAACTTAACAATATAAAAAACGGTCAAGTGCGAGTTGAAATAGCTTGGATTTTACATAGCAAAATATTGATTACAAAGTTATTGGTGCGGCTACTTTCACACCTCATGTACGAAGCCAGGTGCATTCATAAGTTTGTTTGTGGTTTACAGATAAATATGTTATTTTATTCTGTTTTCAGTACGACAAAAATACATCATCGTGAAAATTTCAACTGTCTAACTACCACGGTTCATGAGATACTGTCAGGTGACAGACGGACGGACGGACGGACGGACGGACAGTGGAGTCTTAGTAATAGGGTCCCGTTTTACTCTTTGGGTACGGAACCCTAAAAAAGAACTATTCCTAAGGCAAATATCATTCACCACCAAAAAATAAAGCAAGGTTGAAACACGTTGGTTTCATTTACAAAGTAAAGTTTCCTTCCCCACTGACTTATTCCATAGAGTAACTTTGCCTACAAAACTTAATATACCAACCAATAAACAAGACCTGCAGCTATACCCATATCTGTCATCTCATCAACATTGCTTTGTATGTTCAAAGTGAAAGTAATTATGCTTCTGCATTATATAATCGGCAGCTATCATCAATCTTTATCTCATGCAAGGCATAATAATCGCTGGCATTTCTTCACTTATCAAGATCTTGGATGTAAGTAATTTTAAAAGAGAGCAATCAGTTTGAATATTTAATCTTCTAGTCTATAATATATAATGTACAGCACTTGGCCACGTCACTGGTCTCCGATGCTTGGAAAAAAAATTGCTCACGGTTTATAAAGCTTAAATTTTAATGATTCTAGGTTAAGGGGATACCTCGTCCGTGCAAAGGTCCCGTTACTCCAGGCGGAAAGAGCCGCCGAGTGAGAGGTACGGAATCGGGGAAAAATGACATAACGTAGCGCCAAACCACATAAAAATTGTTTAAAAATAAACTATGCTATTTTGTTAAAAAGATTTTAAGGAGAGTTTACTAATACATAATATCCACATTTTCAATGCAATTCCGCAATGAAATAAGTTAGGATTTCAGAGTAACAGGAAAAAATAAAACAATTTAGAGGTCCTTTCGCAATTAAATTCTATCGAGAAAATTTCACCTAATCGCGTTTTCGTTCTGTGAGAATCTTAATCAAATACTCAATAAACGGTAACCCAAAAATCAAATCTGTCTATGACTTTATAGTGGCGTAAATGGATCCGGAAAAAACCCCAATTTTTCTTTGTATCACCTAAAGGTTGTGCGTTGCCTGTCTCTGTGTCATTAATTATGCAGTTTAGTGTTTTATTAAGTAGAGTAGCCGTTGCCCGAAGCATCACCCGTGTGGAGTTGTTTAAAAACGGGTCAAGTGCGAGTCGAACTCGCGCACGAAGGGTTCCGTAGCACCGTACAACGGTAGGGATGGTGTGGAGGGAATTGTTTGGATTTTACAAAGCAAAATGTTGTTTACAAAGTTATTGGTGCAGTTTCACAGTCCATGAACGTAACCAGGTGCATTCGTAAGTTTGTATGTGGTTTACAGAAAAATACAGTATTTTACTGTTTTTAAGCGGCAACAGAAATGCATCATTCATGAATGAGATACACCATGGTGACAGACGGACGGTCGGACGGACGGACGGACAGCGACGACAGTCTTAGTAATAGGGTCCCGTTTTACCCTTTGGGTACGGAAAACTAAAAATGGCCACGTCGCAGACGTTTCTTCTTCTTTAACTTTTAATTTCTTGTTCGGACAATTTCGAAAATTACCCTGTCAATAACGTATTGTATCGAGAGACTACCTCCACCACATGTTCACGGGTCAATGTTAAATATTATACAAACTCTTAATCCCCCCTTTTCCTCTTGTGGGGGCAAATTTGTATGAAACCTTTACTGAACTGACTGCCAAAGTTCAGATTCATAGGTCAAGCATTTTATTTACTTACAAACAAAGTTCAACCACTGAATTTCCCCGCCCCCCCCCCCCCCCCCCCCTTTATGGGATAAAACTTGAAAAACTCTTATTAACTGACGTCTCACAAAGTCACAGCAGCACAAAGAGCCATGGAGCGTGCCATGCTAGGCATCAGGCTGATAGACCGTATTCGTAATACCGAAATCAGTCGCCAAACCAAGGTGGCAGATGTAGGTAAGCGGATAGCACGGGTTAAGTGGAAGTGGACACTTGGCAAGGCGAGAAGACGGAAGATGGACCAGAACGGTGACAGAGTGGTGGCCAAGGGGAGGCCAAAGGTCGGTCGGCAGACCATCCGCCAGATGGTCCGACGATGTGGCGAGGGTGGCAGGAAAGCTATGGACGCGGGCTGCGCAGGACCGTTCTGAATGGCGTGTTTATGAGGAGGCCTATACCCAACAGTGGGTCCCCTGAGAGGCTGATGATGATGAACTGACGTCTCGCAGCTATAAACTATCTACCTGCAAAAATTCAGCTTCACAAGTCAACTACGGGTGATTTCGCCTTCTTAGTGCTACCATACACTACAAAATGAACCCCTGTACAATGCTTCATTCCATGTCCACGATGCCAGATCCACGGGATCAGGCTGTGCGTTTCTGTAAGTCAGTCAAATATTGAGTATATTTAGAAGCAACCGAAACAATGTTCATCGTCAACATGCACTTTAACTATAAATACATGTTGCTGATAAAGTATATTCGAAAATAAATAACATATTTTCATACGCACACAATGATTGTTTACCGAACAACGTCCATCAATATTTAACATACTTTTTAACAACTTCCTCTCAAAACACAAAGCAATAAACATGTTATTAAAAAAAAACGACTGGTGTACAAATTAGGCTATTAAGGCTCAAAATAAGCAGATAAAACTAAACGTAATTATTGAGATTCGATAAAATTATTTTACTTGTAATACAGTGTTAAATTAATAATAATAATAATATCTTGGACACACATTGATCTAGCCCCAAACTAGGATTCCCTGTATCTTGGGATAAACATACTTATATAGATAAATATTATACTTAGACAGATAAACAACCATGACTAGGGTACAACCATCCGTTCTCATCAAACAAATATTGCCCCCACCGGGACTCGAACCCGGGACCCTTGGCTTCGAAGGCAGAGACACTGCCGATTAAATTTAAATGCAAGCGGAACCCAATGTATTATATTTAATTGGTCCCACCTGTAAATTTTATTTTAGTTACCACTGTTCTATAACAATTTCATCGAAACTCGATAATTATACGTTAAGTCTTATCTGCTTGTTTTGTGCTTATAAATGTACCGCAGCCGGTTTTTTTAGATTTTTAATAAAGACAGTTATTTCCTGATTTTTAGCACAAATTTACTATAAATTCATATTCATATTCTTTATTGCACAAAATTTTCAGATAAAAAGACAGTTACAATAAATTTTATAGGGAAAGACGAGCTTATCTCTAAAGAGAGATTTCTTCCAGCAACCCTAGGCAAGACAGTGTTTATGAAACAGGACAGTCCTAGTGCGCAATAAAACTGTATAACGTACAAAAATAACTTTTAAAATACCTATAAATAAAATATATTTCTCAACTATAAAAAATACAATAGATAGCATATCAACTATAAAATATGATACAAATACCAACATAAATATGATACCTATTACGGAAGAGAAAGGAAATACGCTTACAATCTTTTCTTAAAAGTGAAAATTGAGGGACTATCCCTAATAATGCGTTCCACCTAAATTAGTGTTTGTAAGCGGCAGTGTTATGCCGAGGAGTTGATAGGAGAGACACCGAATCCCTTGGTTTTGAAGTCGCTCGAGTTTATTCAGTTGTTCTTCGTTCGCGCTGATCCAACAAGCATCCGCGTAGTTTATTAAAAGTAGTAAAGGGACCGAGCGAGGGTGATTTTAGTCTGCCGCGGCAGGAAGCACTGCAATCTCCGAAGGGAGCAAAATGACGCAAAGACTGGTAAATCTGTAAATGCTTAGTTTAAAACGGGGATTATTTTTACTGTAACTCAAAATAAAATTATGCAAAAGAATTATCTTCACTGATTAACCTACGGTATACCAAAATACTGACTAGTCTACAAATAAACCATTTGATTAGCAAAACAAGCACCACCAACCAAATCATAAATCCTATCAAAACAAGCTAATCTTTCTTACACAGTTCACAACAGATATCTGGCTTTTCGAACACCAATTCCGTTGTAAATGCAATAATAGGAAAACAAAAATGTATATTAAATAGAAAAACGTTTTTGTTAATTAAATCAAGATTTATTGCTTTTTAGCGCATATAATCATTTAGTCGGGGATTCCCGGGAATCGCCGAAATTTTCCTGGGTTCGGAATGACGTATTTCCGTACGGAACGCAACCCTAGCATCCAATGAAACTCGCGCTATCTAGACAAATTACGTAACATTTAAAAACAAATCCTGACCTATAAATAAAAAATTAAATAATTGTGTCTCTAGGTACACCACTTTTCATAGAAACTTACACGGAGGCCATGTGCTTCACGAGGAGTTGTATTCATAAGTATGTGAGTATGTAGAAGTATATCAAGCCGTCACGATCTACGCAGGCGCGCGACAGGACAGCCAGATAACGGACGACGCAACCCTGCCCTGCGCCTGCGCCACTTTCTCTCTCGATACGCGGAAATTTCTTTAACAGTAGGGCTGCCATTCTGTTTTGGCAAAAGGGCCCATAGTTTGATCGGAGCAGATGTTCTTTGCTCTTCCTACCCTTCGTTTGGGACGGTAATTAGAGTCAGTTCCTTTTATAATTTGATGTCGAGGAAAGGAGTTACATAAAGACGATACCGTCTTATTTGAAAGCAGACGAACAGCAAACCGAGTACTATTGCAACGTATCTAAACTAAACAATAATGTTCGTAGTACTACCTGGAAAGTGTAAAAGCTACCAGCTAATGCAAAGGAAATAAGAAGACTTCGTCATACCTCGACACAACCCTACAGTACTGGCGCCTACCGATAACCACAGACCTGTAACTGGGGGCAGTACAATTTAATTTACGACCCATCCGGACCCACTCATCCATTCAACAACCATTTAGCATCTGTTACAACTTACCCGCAGAAAATATTCCCTTCATAAAAGTATTGATGGCATTGATGCCAACAATTACGAGCAAACTCGAGCTATTTGCCTGGTGAAATTGTATCAAATTAGATATGTATCTAGCATTTATATTACTAGTTACAGTAACTATCAGCTGATTAGAAGTTAAGTACACTTGAATGATCTAAGAGTGCTGTGAGAAAGCTGATCCCGCGACAAGAATTAGAATAACCATATCTTGTATCTGTACAGGTGTCTGCAAAAGCACAGTAGCACGTGAGAATAAACTAGAAAATGAATTCGTTGACTTTGTACCTATAGAAAGAAAAGAAAAAGTTGTCAAACTTGATGTTCTTAAAAGTCACTTTCGATTTTATTTTTACACAAGCCATCAGGAAGCCTTGCCGCAGGGCACACCCGCTCGTCTCTCGATTCCATGCACATTTGCATTCGATTCGATTACTCTGGGCGTGGTCCGATATTCGATTGAGCGATTATAATCGTTAGCGAAATTTATGGTGCGACAAAATGTTCGTTTACGTACAGAATTACTGCAATCACTGCTTAGGGCGCTTAAATTGTTGGTACGATTTCTCTCAGTGCAGGTTTTCTTGTTATTATCGAGTATCAAATAATAGTATGACCTATGATTATGTTAATAGCCATTTAATCAAGCTAAGTATGATTATATGTCATTTTATAGATATACTATCCACTAGAAACAAAGTTAACGAACTTGGTCAGAATCTGGCAATTATTATATCAACTCTTTGCAGAGCAGTAACACTTTTTAGTATTATATATGTCTCGCGTTTTTATCGTTCTTGGAGATAAATTCAACAATTGCGTGATTATGATTGGTCCCTTTTATCCTGTACGAAATATTTCATGTCAATGTAAACTGAGATGGCAGCAGCCGGCAAAGAACTGATGCGGGTTGCACAGGACTTCTAGTTGAGTCACTTGTAAGTGTGTGAGGAAGCCTAAGCTATAGCGGGTTCTCTAACAGGCGAATGATGATGTTGAGGACGGGTCGGCTTTTACTCAGATGTGGGTGCAAGAGTCTGGATAGATCGACAGAAGTCCGGACAAGGGTTTGTTGTGAGTTTAATTCCTTAGATAGTATCGACACCCGAAGAAAAAGACTTACCACCAGGGGGCTTATTCGCTAACTCAGTGATCATCACGTATTATAATCCATATAAATTAAGAAGTTATTGGTGTCGTTCAATTATTTCGTGTAACAAGGATATCAAAATAAGTCGGTTAATATTAGCCGACTTATTTTGATATCCTTGTTACACGAAATAATTGAACGACACCAATAACTTCTTAATTTATATGGATTATAATTCGTGATAATCACTGAGTTAGCAAATAAGCCCGCAGTTCAGCGAAAATGGGGATCAGCTCGTGCTGGCCGGCATGGGTGCGTGGGCCTGATGAAGTGTGCCAGTAGGTGTGTAACAGTATGCCGGTGAGTATGTAACAGTGTGCCACTCACCACCAGCTCGGCGAACATGGCGTCCAGCTCGTCCTGCGCCGGCATGGGGTGCGTGGGCGTGACGGCCTGCAGCGCGAGCCCGCCCTCGCCGCTGACCACGCAGTACGTGATCTCCGGCGGCTCGTCATTCTGAGGGGAGGGGGTGCATCGATTAGTTATTTCAGAACTAAACTTATACTACTATACTACAACAAACGTATCGGAGGGGTTAAAAAGTTATCACAAACGGATGCACATTCCATGAACAATCAAACAAGTTTTACAAGCTATAATGAGTCTTCAAGCCACTCCCTTAATTACAAAACATTTCCGATCTCACAGTAAAGACGTAAACAAAAAGTAATTTGTTGACAAATAGACGTGTGAATATGATCGATGCAATGTGTCATGAGGGTGTTGAAATTAACTCAAGTTGCAGTAACTTAGGACAAGGCATTGCGCCTAGCAGAATAGGTACAACCTTTTCACGTCAACACACGCCTTTACACAACCTTTCACACATATGGACGTACTCAATTATGCGTTGTGCTAAGCAGAAGGTAGATAATACAATCTAAACAAATTGCTTGATTGAAGAGGTCAAGTCGTGAGGATCATAACAATCAAAGTGTCAAGGTACCGATGACGTTCCTAAATAAAGGCAAGCATTATCATTGTATTTGTGGGTATTTTAACAGTGAATAAATTTGTTATCTTTCTATCTATCTAGTAGCTACTAAAACTTTTTCTTTTTAGCTTCCAATGAGACGTCTCCGAAAGGCCAGGCCGTCCTAGGCAAGCAATGGACGAAGAACTTCAATAAATGGGCAGAATCTGGCAGGACCGAGGCGACATGGCCCAAGACAGAGAACTATTGTAAATCTCGTGGCGCAGGCGCAGGAGTAAAGAGCGCTAAGAAGGAATGGGGCTAAGTTTTGAGTATCGTTACAGATAAGCCCGCCTTACTTGTATTTCCCATTTACCAGTATGGAATATAATGATTTTTGTGCAATAGAGTATAAATTATATGTCACCCTTTACAACCGAATGACATACAACAAGGGTTAAGACAAAGCGAGGAGCAGCGTCGACATCTTGAGCAAACACAATGTTGATAATTATGTGGAATTATACTCAGAATGTTTGAATAAAGTCGTAGTACCCTGATGATAATTTGTACTTACGCGCTTGGCAACTGACAAGATTCGAATGTATTCAAATCTTAAAAAAACGGTCAAGTGCGAGTCTAACTCGCGCACGAAGGGTTCCGTACCACCGTAAATGGTAGGGATGGTGTGGAGTGAACTGTTTGGATTTTACATATTCATGCCTTGAGAACTGCACTTAGTTATGTGTCGTATTTATTATTTTAGTTAGATATCATTAGATTAACGACGACCCGAATGGCCGAGTCCCTGCCTACGAAGCCGAGGGTCCCGGGTTCGAGTCCCGGTGGGGGCAAATATTTGTTTGATGAGTACGGATGTTTGTACCCTAGTCATGGTTGTTTATCTATCTAAGTATAATATTAATCTTTATAAGTATGTGTATCGTTGTCTAGTACCCAAGATACAGGGAATCCTAGTTTGGGGCTAGATCAATGTGTGTAGAAATAGTGTCCAAGTTATTGTTATTATTATATTGTATGTATATATGTACTACACTAGAATCATGAACCAACATATTAAATGATTCCAGTATAGTATATATTCTTCGCATAATTTATATACCCTTGAAAACCCTTGCTTGATATGTCTTAATTCAAGCCGTAGAATTTGGAAAATTAGACAAAGCATAGATTCACGTATTTACTTGGTGAGGTTGAGGCACGAATAATGAGGTATCATGCAAAATGACCTACCAATACCAATATAATACTAATTTCTTTTATTTTATTATTATCCTTGGATCCAGGATCTAATAAGTCTAATGGATTACAACCCTGTAGGTACGTTTAAGGTATTTGCGTGGATATTTCTGTCGATGATATCACAAGCTCGTCTCGCAAATTTATTTATGCTCATAAGGGCGTCTTCGTCACCCAGAACATTTCTTATTTACGACCGAAATGTTTTAAAGAGCAGTCTACTTGGAATAGCGATGGTGACTAACCAGACAGTTTCTTTACCGTTGTTATATAAATATCTCTACTGGTTAGAAATCATGAGTTATTCGAGTAATAAACCCCTGTCAGGACAAATCTGGAACATTGAAACTATTAGCGATGGCGTTGGCATTCAAATCTAAAGTAATCCTTACCCTCTTCTTAACGGATTTCTTCTTCTTTAACGACAACATTCCCTTGGATTTCCGATCTTTCTCCATTGTCACTGTATTACTGTCACTTTTCATTGCCCTCACTTATATTCCACACGATATGTGAAAATAGCCACTTTCACTTTGATACCAATTATTGGATGATTAATAGACACAATTTATATAAACGGATGAAAGAATACCGGTTTTGATGTCTCGATAGAAATGTTGACAGACAACTTCCTTTGACTTATATCGTTCGATTGTTCGCTCTAATTTCGACCGGCGATTGCAGACGTTCTGCATTGAGTGGGGACGATCGCATACTGGACGGGAAAACGCATATGAGTCAATATAGTCTCAATGCGTCATTCATTACTTCGTCAATTTGGTGGATGATAATCCAATGGGTATTAAATAGGAATTCAATTAGCGTTATCATTCAAGGATCTGTAATCAGTTGCAAACGCCCTTTAAACTTCAATCGGAATGTCATAATATTTTTCGAACGTAGCTATCGAATTGCACAAGAATCTTTCGATATCTTGACAGGGTCCATAATTGGAGTTATTATTGGTATACCAACGAACCTCTTTTGGAATCTATTTCAATTACTGTTGACCCACTGTGTGAACCTTTTCCTAAATGGAAAAGCAAACAATCGAATCATTACGACATAGTTTAGCTCAATTATTGACCTTGTGAAAAAATAAACTGATGGTATTCCTCAATTCTTTTTAATAAATCATCTTCCGATTTCACAATACTGATTTCGTTCCACTCCCAAGAGAAAAAGTAACCGCCGTTTATCTTATTCACAAGATTCCCAACAAAATGAAAACAAATTATTTAAAAAAAAACATACAATTGTTGGTCCAAATAAGGAGAACCTACATCATGCTGACAGTGGACAGATTGACTGACGTGTGTTGGTTTTAAGGAACATCTCGTTTAAACAATGATGATAACATAACTTTCTCAGATGGTACGTTGGTAAATTATTCATCGCCTTACACGTGGTTTTAAGAACAAGGCCTGGTGGTTATTCCGATTTTATACGACTTTAATATGGTGACAATATTTTTGAAAAGTCTTACTCACATGTAATGACTATTAATTTAAAAAAATCGTAATACGCCCCTGATACATTAATTAAACCTTAAGGATAAAATTTGGTTCACTTGTTTCCTATGTAGGCTGATAACTTTTGAAACGCTGAACTGGAATTTAATAGAATATATTTCAGAACCATTACAGTGAACCAACGACAAAAACCGCATTAAAATCCGTCCATCCGTTTGACTGCTATTCCTTGTTTAGCTGATAACATTCGAACTTCTGAACCAATTTAATAAAGACACAGTTAAGAACCATCGCAGTGAAGTCTACTACCAATTACAAAAAACCGCATTAAAATCCTTCCACCCGCTTGAGCGCTAGAGTACCACAAACAGATATACACACACACAGACAGTGGCTTTCAAGTGGCCCCTTTTTCGTCGTCGGGCATGAAATTGCCATGGCTAGTAGTAACATCTAACGATAACTACTTATACATACGCAGGGGTTGTTTTTAGTCCGTATGCAGTAGCGTGCACAGAGATTTGGTACTGGGCAAGCAGCCTTAAGAAATGTATGAAAAAACTATTTACCAACATCAAAACAGGCTTCCCGCGGCTTCACAAAAAATTTGGATCTTCGTGACGAATTTCAGCCACCTCAGATATCCAGTAAGTGATTGAACAACAAAACAAGTCAGTCAACAAGGGATATCCGAAGCGGCCTCTTTTGAGGCCTAGTTTTCTTTTAGCTCGTGTACTATTCGGCGTATAGTACACGAGCTCATGCCCGCTCAATGTATAGGTACCCGAACATAGAAGGGAGGTCCGACTCCTGGGCATGGGGTAATTCCTTTTTTCCCCTCCAACAAAAAAAAAATCGAGGATTAAGAATGTTATGCATGATTTTAAAGTGTAGAGACGTATTGACAGAATACGTCAAATTGGGCACAATTGCGCCTCTGCCACCACATATGAGAAACGGCGGCAAGACGAATGTGTGGAGTTCGAGATGTCGGTTTTGAAAATCTTACGGTGACATTTTCAAAACCGATAGTTTATAAACTAACGCGTTAGCTTGTAATCGACAAATTTTAAGCGAGACCGACAGGTTTTAGAATTTACGTTTCTTTTGTTCTTTCATGTCAACCTAACACGAAGACTATTCGGAGGCTTCGCTGCGCTCGCCCCTTCTTTTTCTTCACCTAAACAACCGCGGTGTTTGCCCTTTCATGTATTTTGGTATTTCCTTTCCAATTCACAATTTAACGGTATTAATATAAACTAACGCGTCATATCGTAAGTAGTACGGTACAAATTACAATGTATCGATAGTTTGTAAACTAGCGAGAGAGAAAACGTTAGATTATAAACTAACGGTTTTGGCAATCTTACGGTGACCTATAAATGTATATAGATCTTAATGTTTTTCCTCAGATTTTTGATGGAATCAAGAAGACCACATGGTCACATTTATGGCGAATCCCGTGTGAAGGTAAATATTCGTGTATTGACCGACATCGCCGGCTTTCCAACACCAACTGGTTTCTGATAAAAAAACACCGCACTTAGGGATGTCTCTGCAATATAATTCACTAAGTTAAAATTTAAAATAAAAGACTTCATGACCCTTTTTTTTTCATCCCCGCTCGGGATGCCAATGTCGTCTATACATACACACGAAAACAATACTACGAAACCTGTCTACAATACGAATATATGGCACATAAGAAAAAAAATGCCAGAAATATAATACGCAAAAACAAGGCTATGAAATCTGTCTGTCTGACAGTCAAGTCCACACATATTAGACGACATAAACGAATGTAAGGTACTTATAGGCAGAATTCATCTAATAACAAAGACCTTAAACACCACTGATAAGTCACGCAATAAATGATACGCAATTTCGTTTACCTGGATGATATCATAATTCCAGTCTTTTGCTTTAGAAACCAAACTTCAGGACCGATTTCTAATTTCCAAAAAATGGGAACAAACTGAAAGATTCAAATTTAAGAAAATATTTTTGAAATCGGTTCATAAATACTACCAGTTTGAGGTAACAAACATTAAAATATATATATCCAACCGAATTGAGAACCCCTCCTTTTTTAAAGTCGGTTAAAAAACAACTATCTTCGCCACTTTTCCTCCGTTGGCTATAATTTTACTACTTAGCTTTCAATAAGAGAAATAATCCAATTTATAGCACGATAATACGCATGTAGTTTATTAGTTATGTTAATTAATGTACTCGAGCACTATGCGTGTCGGCTGAATTGAGACTTGTTAAAAAATACTAAGATAAATACAGCATGCCTTCATAACTTGGTTCGTCAGTAGTAGTACATTTACGTATGACAAGTTATTGTTTAAACATCGCGTTTACACTACAGCAAATGTTTTTTTAAACACGTGCAAATTGTTATGATAAGTCTTCTTGGCAGCCCTGGGAAAAGTATGCGGAATTATTAACAGCGTAGTCAGAAGCGTCTGGAGATAGTAAAACAAATTCGAACAGCTTATTATAAAACTAATTGAGATGTTGACTTATCTGTGGGAATATACCTACATTATTCACTTTTGAATAAATCTCCCTTCCACTTTGAACGTCGTAACTGTATTACCTAATGGTTAAGGTACTAAAAGGTTTGTTCTTGAAAAGGACTTAGATAGTGTCATCTCATTTGCATTCAGAATAAGGTTTGTTAGTAGATGTCTACAACATATGCAAATGCTAGAGCATTAACATTTTTGATTATAATATTATGCAACTAAATCGCTCCGTAATAAAAAACATGACTCCTAATTAATTAATATCAAAATACTAACTTACTTTGTCAATAAAAATCAATCTATGAGAGTTTCTTCACCCTTCTGCTCCCACAGTGTTCCAATATAAAAATGACGATTTCTAAACGTATGTTAATATTTAGAGAAAATAATGAATTTCGAATTTTCACATTTTCGCACTATGATATGCTCTGCAACTGCTTATAATTATTCACAAAAAAGGTTTGTCGTGCATACTCTGTGAAGGTAGCAAGTTACAGCAGAAATGCACGCGTAAATGTTGAAAAAATCATAGCTATAAAATAAAGCCTGCAAAAGATGCAAACAAGAACGAGAAAGGCACGCTTCGAACCTTCAAGTCCTAACACTCGGTCAGTGGAGTGGGGAAAGTGGTACACGCAGGACCAGCTCTAGCCTACAACTACACATCAATATCATAAAGAAAATAGACCCTATACCGAAGGGATATGAACGAATAGAAGCCAGTAAATGTGTATGATTATGAGTTTGTTAGATTGCAATACGATAGCGATGGAGTGTCATATGTCATGGTGTAGAAACTCGATGACATTATGCGTTCCGGAACGATTGATAGTGTGATACAAGGGCGGTCCCAGAAGTAAGCGGCCTAACAGACATAACACAAAGTAATTCGAACAAAACAATTTTTTTTCTCAATATAGTCTCCTTTTAACGCAATAATAATAATAATAATAATACCTTGGACACTATTTACACACATTGATCTAGCCCCAAATTAGGATTCCCTGTATCTTGGGTACTAGACAACGATACACATACTTATATAGATAAATATTATACTTAGATAAACAACCATGACTACGGTACAAACATCCGTTCTAATCAAACAAATATTTTCTTCCACCAGGACTCGAACCCGGGACCCTTGGCTCCGTAGGCAGGGTCACTGCCGACTCGGCCATTCGGGTCGTCAATACACCTTTTCTAGCGATTTTCGATAGCTTCGATACCCTGTTTAAAGTGGTCTGTGTCAAGCTGTCAACAGCAGACTCAACCTCTTCATTATTGGCAAATCTTTTCCCGCCGAGCCACTTTTTCAAGTTTTGGAACAGAAAATAATCTGAGGGAGTGGGGAAGCAATTCAAACTTCAACTCATTAATTTTTGCCATTGCAATACTAGACTTGTGAAACGGTACATTGTCCTGGTGAAACAACCCTTTATTTTTCGCTAAATGCGGCCGTTTTTTCTTAATTTATTCAATCAAACGCTGCAATAGTTTGACATAGTACTCGCCGTTGATGGTTTCACCTTTTTGAAGATAATCAATAAAAATCATCCCATGTGCATCCCAAAATACTGACGCCATGACCTTGCCAACAGATGAAACTGACTTCGCCTTCTTTGGAGCCGGTTCTCCCTTTTCGGTCCATTGTTTCGACTGTTTTTTCGTATCAGGGATGAAGTGGTTGACCGATGTTTCTTCCATCGTGATGAATCGTCGTAAAACGTCGGCTTTATTGCCTTAAAATTTCTCCAAACACTGCATCGAAACTTCCTCACGTTGCTGCTTTTGTTCAATGGTGAGCCATCTTGCGCACAGCTTTTTCTCTGACTAAGCTTTCAGTCAATATGCGATGTATAGCATTTTTTTAAATCCCTACAATGTCTGCCAACTGGCGCACTTTTAGTCTACGGCCTACATCCAATACAATAGTTTTTGTACTTTTTTTACTATTTCTGGTGTAGTCACTTCATTTGGTAGACCGCTGCGATGTTCGTCTTGGCAGCTCTTTGGACCTCTTTTGAACTCAGCGACCCAATATTTTATTGCTGTGAATGAAGGAGCTGCTCTCCCAGAGTAAAATCCAGCTCAACTTTAATATGGAAAGGACTTAAACAAGTTCAAATGTAAAAGTATTTTATTACATATCGATGATCAATTTTGTCCATGTTTGCAAAATCACTCAGATCAATTTCGATTAGTGGAAACTATTAAACATAAGCAAAAGAACGTCCTTTTTTCAAATTTCGGCTACTTTTGGGACCGCCTACGTAGACTTGTTGTAAGTACTAAATAATGGTACCTATCTACTACAAAATTAAGTACTTAGGTAGAAAAGATAGTGAACGACAGCGAGTTAAAATGGATGAAAAAAATTGCCCGTTAGTGTCTCCACCGAGTGGCACGAGCCTTAACCTGATTATGAGTAAGATTTAGCCATATTCCACCACGCTGGCTCAGTGCAGGTCGATGTTGGGGTGTCGGGCTAGTGGCCAGCCCGACTGTCAGAAGTTATCAAGCTGCCGTATGAGGACCACTGACACAGCTTTATGACTACTACCACCGAGTAGCGATAGCAGCCGGGATCTACTGCTGAACGTGTCATCCGAAAAATGGAAGCGCCCGAAACAGAGATGAAACAACAAAGAAAATAAAAGTAGAGACGTACCTAATGAAAGAAAATATATTCATATAAGGACATTACTGCCGTGTCGTAATACTCACTAAACACTTTTTTGTGGTAATTTAGAAGCTTGCTTAACATTTGTTTACTGATAGATAATGATTTAGCTAAACAAGTGATTATACTGTGATTTTATTATTTTTGTAGTAAGAAGGAAACTGCCTTACTAATAAAAAAAAAAAAATTTACTGCTCAACTTATACAGTGTTTTGTCCTTTTCATACGTCGAGTAAATGTCAAATGTCGAAACAAGACAAAACACTGTAAGTATAGCTTACACAGTGAATAACTTCTTTTAGTAGTGAGGTCGTAACAGATTTAACTTTTTAATTTTGGGTTGATAAAAATTAGGCTCTTCGCATGTTCGTCTTTCAAACAAAATACGAACATTGACGAGCATGTTTGAGAAAAATACATTATCTGTTCGCTAATATTGCGAGTATTGTAAGTGAAATTAAATCGATTTGCAATAAAATTGCAGTATTTAATTACTAGCCTGCATTGTAAGACACTGCACAATCCAAGATTTCTCGAAATGTTTAGAATGTATCAAAATGGCCCAACACTAACATCAACTGACATTTTGCAAGGTCATGTCGAGTGTCTTCATATGTTGTGTGAATTCTAAATGCCTTATGAAAAAAAAAAATATTAGAGCGATCTGAACTTTAAAAGTGTCTTTACCTTTTATTGCTGCTATATCAAAAACACATAACAATCCGAAACATGATTAATGCAAATACTATCCTTGAACTTCAGTATATCAACTTTGAGGAAATCTTCGTACTTAAAGATGTCGGCTCTTGTAAAGATCAAATGTCCAATTATGAATAACCCCATAAGCTAATCTTGAATCGGCAAGACCGCAAACTAGGGATTATACTGGAGATTCAATTGTATAAAAAGCCATGAACTATGAGTTACGATAGCAGTTACAGATAGAAGAATACGCTTCCTGAAATCAATAATGAACAAGAACAAACTTTGAACTGAACATTGTTAGATGCGGAAAGATTAATTAACTACAGAAAAGTTATTAAAGTTCCAAACATTGGTAAATAAAGTATAAATGATTGAACTATGGGCTGTTGCAAAAGCGTGTAGAATTAAGATTACATTGGGTCGAAACTAAACTGTCTCTAGATATATCAGGTTAAAAGCCATCTAACCCAGCACATGCAAGCTAGTACTTTAGGACTGACTACAATTTAAAATATTTGCTGGATTACTGCACTATAGTGCTTTCTACTTATATTTATGCTTATTACACAACAGTTATGTTATCTTCCCCAGGATACAGACAACGATAACAGAATCGGTCAAAAGATTATAGACTGATACTCCATTTATCTCAAGTTGTCGATAATGTAACAATATTAGAGTTCATTTATCTCTCAAGGTGTAACGCCTGTCTTCCGTAGCACATCCTCACTTACTTACCGCACGTCTAGTGCTACAGCCCGGCTATAGGCGCAGGCGCAACTGTAACTGTGGCGCTGCCCCTGCTTTTGGGAAATTCGTGACGATATATACTACGTTCAGGGAGTGTGTTGCCTACCTGCAAGCAAGGGCACAGCGTGTATTTGTTCCTCATGGCGTGAGGCATCTTCTTCCGCGGCTGCTCGTCAGTAGGCGCCGGCTCGCCGCATGCCCAGCGCACTAGCCGCGCGCGCGCCGCCGCCGCCGCCTCCAGCGCGGGCGACCAGGCTGGGAGACCCTGGGGAAGAGTAAAACCTAGTGTGAGTGTCAGCGGTCATGAAGGCGGACATAGAAGCATTGAGTTGTGCCGCGGGGCTTAGAGGTGCTACCCTGGAAATAAAGCGAGGGGTACGTACTAATCGTTTAAATTATTCTAACCAAGTTGGTACAGAACTAAGATATTTAAGAAGAACTCCCTATTCCAAGACCGTATTTGAACATAGTGATACACTTTGGCAGTCATTATACTTCATTTGACACTTTAATTCGTAAAACATAAACATTTACATACAGGCACATGCATTGGTTCTGGCCCCACACTAGGATACCTTGTGTCGTGGTAACCAGAAACAGTGACGTCACACACACATAAACATCCAAGACCTGGGGTTTTTTTCCTTTACCGCCAGCCGGGCATCCAACCCGGGACCTCTCGCATGTTAGGCAGAGCCACCTTCAGTTTTATTCTCGATACACCGCCTCGCTACTCGCAGAATACGAAGTCGATCTACTTTCATCGGAACCGGTCGGTATCGCGTCGGAAATGATGTAACAGCAGCGCAGCGTTTTAACAGGAAGCCAGAGCGAACATAACTTCGGATTAGATTTTCCTAAACCGAGAAAATATTTAGTAGACAGATAACTTCATTCAGAGTTTCAATAGACAAATTAACACATGCATATCACACGGCAATAAATACATATAAGGTAATTTGCACGAAACAGGTCAGCAATGGGTGAGTAGGGTTGATATTTGAAACAACGCCTATTTTTTTTATTGTTGAAAGAGATCCTTTGTACTTTATGTACATGTTATTCTATATATTTGTGTAGGTATGTTTGCGAAATCTCTTCAAAAATATGTAATATCTGGTGTTCGATTCCAAATCGATATTCGATCGATGGTTTCGGAACGGCCATTTTGAATTTGACGTTGCTGCCAACCTTGCAGTTTTTGACAACTGACAGACGGAAAGCCCTCGCAATGTAACGCGTATTGATAGGGTATTGAATTTAAATCGCGAGCCATCTGGATTGTATTCGGGTTCCCCTCAGGATTGTCTATATAGCTGAGTGTGTTGTGGTTCCCCGAACCAGATAAAGTTCGCATTTACGTGGCCGATTGGTTTTCCCACGTAACATAACCTGTGTTGGAACACTGTGCTCGTCGAAGCTGGCCTGCCAGCCATACCTGGTTGGCTGAAGAACCTGTCTACCAAGAAGAGCCTAGGGTGCACCCGGGCCTTGCAGAGAGACAGGAGTTTGACGGGAACGAAGCACAGACCAGGTCAGATAGATTCATAATTAATAGCTCGGTGAATCGCCGACGTTCACACTTCTTGGCATCTGATCGCTACGCTACCTCGTAGCTATGGGCCCCTGCGAGGTCATTGGGTGCCGAGAGGCCTGAACATTTTTGGTAGCAAGAGCGTGGTTTCCTGAGATTTGCAGCCGTCAAGGGCTCCAGGAACCCACGATTTGGGACTATCAATCTGTAGGTATAGGCGGTTATTAGCTAACTTGGTGTTGTTCCTGTATCCACATAGATTGGTAGTAATGTAAGCTATAAGTCTATTGCTGGTAGTAGACAGACAGATATTACAGTTTTCCCTAAATGACCAGTTGTACTGAGATGTGACTCAGAATAGTAGGTACTCAACTTAGGTACATTGTAGGTGAATTGAAATTTGCATTGAAGTACCAGTTAGTCAATCTATTAGTGGTCTAGTAATGCTAATGAATGTTTGGTTAACATAGGTAGTTACATCTATTGATAGCAGGCTATTACATTGTTTTCAGTTTATAGCAATTTATAACTTGAACTAATATTGACTATCTGTGTGTGTTATAATGATAAAGGGAAACTAAATTGTATTTACAGAATTTATATAGATATAAAACTCGGTTCCTATTGTTTAAGGAAAACAGCATTGTTTAAGTTGTGGTTTAGGGTTCCCTCGTTTGGGTTATAGACTGGAGGGTCCAATAAAATTGAGTTACTGCAAATTGTGAGTAAGTATCGTTCCGATCATGTCGTTATCTGAAATCCAGAAGGGTGTTTCTAAGGAACTCAGATGGTTTTCCTCCGCACACGGTCTGATAGACCGTTTAGATAGGCATGATGTGGTATTGGAGCGGTCTATGGACGTTAAGGAACGTTACAACAGGATGCTCGAATTGTCCGCGCAGGCGGAATCAGTTGATGGTTGCGCACCTGACAGGCTGTCACGGTTGCTAGGGGATGTCGACCAATGTATGGAGATGGCAGCTGCTATCACGCAGAAGGCTGCGGACATACGTAGACAGCGCGAGTCCAGCCATGGTGGTGACATTGAAGCACCTCTGCCGCTTCAGGGTTCGGGGTCCAGGTTACCTGCCATAACTATGCCTACTTTTGAAGGAGTGTCCGGTGAATGGATGAGCTTCATCAATCTGTTCGACAGTTTGGTGCACATGCGATCGGACATTACCAAGTCCGTCAAGATGGCTCAGCTGGTGGCAGCATTGAGGGGTGAGCCTAGGGAGCTGGTCGCTCATTTGACAGTTACGGAGGGTAACTATGAAACGGCCAGACAATTGTTGGTCAGACGTTACCATAACAAACGGAGGTTGGCCGATGCCCAACTGAACCGTTTGTTTAGTATCCCGGTTGTGAACAAGGTCGGGGCCATACAGACGGAGGTTTTGAACCCGTTGTTGTCCGTCACCAAGGCTCTAGAGAATCTTGGACTTCCGGTTGGTGAATGGTCGTACCTATTGTTGTACATTGTACTTTCCCGCCTACCCACTGACGTGCAGACTCGTTTCGAACAGTCTCACGGGAGGTCGGCCGAGGACCTGCCCGCCTTCTCCGACTTGGTCGGATTCTTGGAAGAGGAGGCTCGACGGGCAGAGAATTTGGGGTTGACGGTCACCCATCCTTCGGAGCCACAGAGAGCTGCCGGGAGCGCTGTGAGTAGGGGCCCTCCGACGAGGAAGGACCGCACCAACCGGCAGTCATATGGGACTGTGAGTGCATTGACCCCACATAGTGAGACCTGCCCATGTTGTAGGCAGATTGGCCATGCTGTGGCCAATTGCAATAAGTTCGGGGAACTTAGGGTTGAGGGACGGCGCCGGATGGCCAAGCAGCGGAGCTGGTGTTTCCTGTGCCTCGGGCCACACATGGCTAGGGACTGCACGCGCACAAAATTGTGCGGATATTGTGGTGGGGCCCACAACAATCTGTTGTGCATGAACCGGTCCGGCCAACAGCCTCCACAGGGCCGTATCCAGGGTGACACGGCATGGGGCCCTGAGAATTCGTTTGCGACTCGGAGCGCAACTCAGGGGCCAACGTCCCCACGTCCACAGGGCCGTACCCAGGGTGACACGGCATGGGGCCCTGAGAATTCGTTTGCGACTCGGAGCGCAACTCAGGGGCCAACGTCCCCACGTGCACAGGGCCGTACCCAGGGTGACACGGCATGGGGCCCTGAGAATTCGTTTGCGACTCGGAGCGCAACTCAGGGGCCAATGTCCCCACGTGCGCAGGGCGGTACTAGGGTGCAGGGCCGCACTCAGGGTCATCACATGGGGGGCCCTGAGTTTTCGGTTGCGACTCAGCATCCGACTCAGCGGGCAATGGGGCCACAAGCACGCAGCCACCCAGGGGTGCAGGGCCGCACTCAGGGTCATCACATGGGGGGCCCTGAGTTTTCGGTTGCGACTCAGCATCCGACTCAGCGGGACATTGGGTATGTTGAGCAGGCCGTAACGGGCGGGTGGCATGGGACACCTTCGAGCTATGCGGATGCGGTTCGGACGCCGCCTCAGTTGTCGCCCCGCTCGTCGCCTCGTCCTCGTCGGTCGCATGTGATGTCCCCCCCGCTCATGGAGCGGCCACGGTTGAATTCACGCCCACCCCCCTTCGGGGGGCGTCGTAGGGTGGCAATGGAACCGGCGCGTGGGCCATTTGTACAATGGGACCCTCTGGCGTATAGCTGCCTACCTGATCGGTTACAGGCACAGTGGGGCCCCGGGGGCCCTCGCTAGGAATTTGCGGCCCAACAATTTGTTGCCCCCCAACCGGAGACGGTGGTGTTACCGATCGCCTCTGTGCTTGTTTGGGATTTGGCGGGCAACCCAACATACGTTCGCGCCCTATTAGATTCTGGAGCTCAGGGCTGCATTGTATCGAATGATTTAGCAAAATGGTTGGGCCTCAATATAAATAATGTATCGCTGCCGAGGAAATTGGTCCCTGCTGGGGATTACAGGGCAACCCTTCACGGGTTTTGTGATGCCTCTGAACGAGGGTTTGCGGCAGCGGTTTATTTGCGAACCGTCACCTCCACCGGGGAGGTCGACGTGCGTTTGGTTTTGGCAAAAAGCAAGGTAGCGCCTATTCGGACAAGGATGACGATTCCAAAACTGGAACTGTCCGGGGCTGCTCTTTTGACCAAACTTTTGAATCACACTCTAACAGTGTTGCGTGGGTCAGTGGTTTTGGAGGATACGGTGTACGCGTGGACGGACAGCCAGATTGTTTTGTGCTGGCTGAAGGCTTCGGTCCATACCTTAGAGGTTTTTGTTGCTAACCGTGTCTCCCAGATTGTGTCGTCTGAGGTCCCACTGACCTGGAGACATGTACCAGGAGAATTGAACCCGTCTGATTGTGCATCCAGGGGATGTCGGGCTCCTGAACTCGTTAGACACCATTTGTGGTGGGGACCACCCTGGCTTGCCAGGAGAGAATCGGACTGGCCCCACAGCCATGTAGTAGTATCTTCGGATCATGGCCCCAGAGCGGCCGTGCATGTTACCCAGAAGGCTGAGGACCCTGACGCCGGGTTTCTGCTGGACCGGTATAGCTCATGTGTGTTTGTTTGTTTATCCACCAAGGCGGTACATCTCGAGCTCGTTGCTGATCTCTCGACAGAGGCTTTCATTGCTTGTTTGGATAGGTTTGTTTCTCGAAGGGGACTTCCAACTTTGATCCGCTCTGATAACGGCACTAACTACGTCGGTGCGGAACGATACTTACGAGAGATAGTCAACTTTTTGAATGTAAATAAAGTGGATATTGGAACGGCCCTCTCCCGTCGGGGTATACAGTGGACCTTCAGCCCACCGAGTTGCCCCCACTGGGGTGGGATTTTTGAGGCCGTAGTTAAGTCAGCTAAGACGCCCTTGGGGCGTATAGTAGGTCAGACCGCGCTGACTTTTGAGGAGCTCGCGACATTGTTTTGTAAGATCGAGGCCGTTCTCAATTCGCGACCGTTGTGTCCGCTCAGCTCGGATCCAAATGACCTGGAGGCTCTGACCCCAGGCCATTTCTTGATAGGACAGCCACTTAACGCGTTGCCCGAGCACCCCTTCGAGGGAGTGAAATTGTATCGGTTGTCAAGGTATCAGATGTTGCAGCAGTTTACTCAGAATTTCTGGAAGCGTTGGTCGCTCGAGTATCTGCATATCTTACAACAGCGCCTTAAGTGGACTGACAAAACCAGCCCCCCTAGTGTTGGTGACCTCGTTCTGGTTAAGGATGCTAACCTACCGCCACTACGTTGGCGCAGGGGGCGCATTGTTAACTTGTTCCCTGGCAAGGACGGGACCCCCCGGTCTGCGGAGGTTCTAGTAGGAGGCTCGGTTCTAAAACGAGCGGTAGCAACGTTGTCTCGGCTGCCCGTAGATTAGGGGACAGGTGGGTGCCTGTCCGGGCGGGTGATTGTTCGATTCCAAATCGATATTCGATCGATGGTTTCGGAACGGCCATTTTGAATTTGACGTTGCTGCCAACCTTGCAGTTTTTGACAACTGACAGACGGAAAGCCCTCGCAATGTAACGCGTATTGATAGGGTATTGAATTTAAATCGCGAGCCATCTGGATTGTATTCGGGTTCCCCTCAGGATTGTCTATATAGCTGAGTGTGTTGTGGTTCCCCGAACCAGATAAAGTTCGCATTTACGTGGCCGATTGGTTTTCCCACGTAACATAACCTGTGTTGGAACACTGTGCTCGTCGAAGCTGGCCTGCCAGCCATACCTGGTTGGCTGAAGAACCTGTCTACCAAGAAGAGCCTAGGGTGCACCCGGGCCTTGCAGAGAGACAGGAGTTTGACGGGAACGAAGCACAGACCAGGTCAGATAGATTCATAATTAATAGCTCGGTGAATCGCCGACGTTCACACTTCTTGGCATCTGATCGCTACGCTACCTCGTAGCTATGGGCCCCTGCGAGGTCATTGGGTGCCGAGAGGCCTGAACATCTGGTCTCTTTTAATAATATTTTCAAATCATCTCAATGATAAATATGTAATAGTCCAACGCAAGGCATCGTGTTATGTTCCAGTTCAAGAATGCCGTTTCGTAGGCCCGGTGAATTTATAAAAGTTATGTGTGTGTTATTGAACATTCGATCATGCGTGGGGATTCTCGACATTGCCGTGGTTTTTGGTCTAGAACGCAATCTTAGTATTTGTAGATATTATCGAATAAATAGATGTAACGGCAATTTTAGTCTCATGAAGAATGGAAGATTATTATACTAAATCAGTTGCTATTAATGTTCTACATAGATTCTTCTATTTATAACACTCTATCTATCAGTGCTAATCACTGATAGATTCAGATTCGCTGATGTAGATCCAGTTTCGCCTCACCGAATGTTGCAATATCGACGGTTTCACTGCCGTTTCCTTGTTTTCTGATAATATTCGTATTCATTTCTAATATTTGGTAATTCTTTTCAGATTCTGGTTGCAAACCGACCTTGACAGCGGCAATTATTTCATTACTCGATTGCGGTCTTAGGATAAATTAAAGGGCAGATATTGATTTTATGCCTCACTATTAATAATTATTTCTAGATTTGACAAAAGCATTTATTACTGTTACTAATTACCAATATAGTGGGTACGAGTAATAGCGGTCATCGACTCCTGCCTACCACTGTACGCCCCTGACTGGGTTAGCGATACTTACTTATTGCGTGCGACGTTCGAAATTAGTGTCGATTCATATCATATTAGCTCCCCTGACCATTACCATGGTTATGATATATGATTCGACCGATACGATAGTTACCATGTATGATTCGGTTCGCAGTAGCAGTCGGGTCAATGAGCGCTATCGTCACGCTAGCGCGCACCGACTACAGTAAGAAATGCTATAATTTTCATTCACCCGCTCAGATTTTGGAACGAGGTAGATAATAGGCTACTCACTCACGCACTCACTTTTTATCAAACCGTAAAAAGAAACTTACGCAATTATAAAAAATATGGAATTTTTCGTAACTCACTCAATATTTTCCGCATTTAACATTATTTGGATGACAAATAATAACATTAATAAAATTCATAACAAGTGATCAAGTTATTTCAATCGTTGAGTTATTCCACATTACACGTTTCCAAGATAAGATTACTCTCAGCTCCAGTTTCATTCGTGCACGCCTTCGAATCAGATGTATTTCTATCGTTTCGTTTCGACACATACACGTATCTTGGAACGGGGTTCCGAGGTATTGTTCACTTGAACTTTTAAAGCGGCATTTACCACCAAAGTCTTGCGAATATCAGATTTAGGAGCCGATAAGCTGAAGACTGTTGGGAGACAGAAAGGTATTTGTAGCCAATAGGCTACAGCGGATTTATGCAGACTTGATATTGCCCATAGACGATAGTTACATTAACGAGGAGACTGTTACCACTTAAAAAAGTACATTAGTTTATGGTACTTACTTAAGCAGTCTATTCAGCAGATGGCATAACGGGGTGGAAAATCCCTGTTACCTTTTCGACAAGTTCGATGAAAAATATTGCTTATTAGTAAGGAAACGTGAAAAAGTAAATAATACTACATGACGAAGCAAGTGTGCAAAGTTGGTCATTCATTACACACGAGGCGATATTGTTTGCGCGAGCCTTTCACGAGCGCGATAAGGTGGCCTAGTGTGTAATAATTAATGCACACGAGTGTCCTACGACGTTTTTATACATACTTGAGAGCAAAAAACAGACTTGTTTAATAATTAGCCAAGCAAAGAAAACGTCAACAAACATTTATAGAAAATGGCGCGCTGGTTTTGTGCTAGCGATACGCGTGAAGTATGTAAATTAAGGCACTGGCAAAACGGCTGAACAGTCTATATACATAATGTTTTGAATTCGCAAATTAAGGTTAATATGTAGTTAAAATAGCTAATTTGACGAAATAATGTCGGCGAATTCGTATCTCACATATCCAAAGCGTCTGTAAAGACCACTTATATCAATTAAAATCAATTTTCTACATACAATTTTGGTAAGAAATACATAGGAAAGATACAATTCAGAGGCTGGTTTGTAAAGTTACGCCCGGCTTAGGGACGATAGTTTACGTATCGCTTATGACTAAAATTTTGATTCACAAATAGACGTGTTCAATTTGTCCTGAAATAACCGCCAGGTGCGTACACGCTCGGCCGGTCCACGAAGAGCGGACCCCGCGCGCCGAGTGCCCGATATTGCGAGCGTGGTACCAAGCTAGGAGTCCATAATTTTAAGAATTCTATGTAATTTTTTTTGCTTCAATGTCGTGTACATAACAACCCTTGAGTCGGGCGTAACTTTAGAAAACAACACCCTTTATATTGTATCCAAATATCCAATACGTGGCAATCGGATTATGACGTGATGTGGATTTGACTGTACTGAACCTCTTTACCTTATCATGCATGATTCATTTAAGAACAGGAAAATAATGGAAGAAGTAATTTTATTTCCAATTTGTACAATATAAAGGCTGAAAGTTACGCCCGACTCAGGGGTTGTTATTGACACGACAGTGAAGCAGAAAAAAATATCAGTAAACGTTGTAAGTGGACACTAGTGTGTGTGTGGATTTGACGATCGGATCATGTTTAGAAAACAGGCGTGAATTTTTTTTTTTTCTTCTGTTGTATGTATGTAGACATTACAAATTCGCTTCAGATAAGAAAGTATGTATTGGCCAGTAATCTTTGATGATTTATATCATAATAGTACTTTACCTCAAATGTTTTATTTGTTTACAAAAATATTCATTGCTTGTGGGCATAAAAACTCTTAACGAAGATCAAAAAGTATAAGTGTGCGGTAATGGAAAGAAAAAAGCTGTAGTGCCAAATAAGGTCAACTATGAACCTAAATGCGTTGCCATAAAGAGTCACTTTGCGAGAAATGTCTTGAAAAGGCATGAATGCAAAACAACTTAAGCAATAAAAATGATAAAACCAAAACGGAAAGAAAATATTATTGTGACCGAACGTGGATTCGAACCCAGAACTTAAAGATTGCCTGACCGATATCAAACCAATTTCGTCACCACAACCGTACCATGTGTTAAGCTGCGAAATCTACGATCATATTTGACTCATGATATGATTTGATATATCGCCGCCTAGGTTGTTAAAACACTTCTCTTGTTTGTGGACCCCTTTAATTTGTCCTCGAATATTTAAAAAAATAAACTGTTCTGTGAAAATTTCAACTCTCTACCCACCGGTTCATGAGATACAGCCCGCTGATGGACGGACGAAGAGACAGACGGACAGACGATCCAATGGAGAGACGGACAGACAGACGGCGAAGGCTTAGTAATATGGTCCCGTTTGGCACCCTTCGGATGCGGAACCCAAACAAGCGACAGTATATCAAATTTCGGAGAAGCAGCATAGCAAATCACTGAATGAAGGCTGTATGTATACAACTTGCTTTCTTTCCACAGTGACCGACCAGTAAGTGTTGTGTTACTACCATCGGCTTTCGAGTTGGTTGGTTTGAAAGTCTTGTCTTGTGCATAGACTGTTCAAGTTAGTTGATATTTCCGATGTTCTAAATGGATTTTTCTCGGAATGATCTCAAAACACAATGTATCGAATTTACAGAGATCCATTTCCCATCCATCCCCATTGCTTAAGCGAGCGAAGCGAGCCCACCACTTGGCCACAATCCGGAAAGACTTTAGATACCATTTATGAAGAAACTATTACACCTATAGTTTTTTTATTTAAGTTCATGTTTAGTTTCCACTACGATCATTGAAAGCCGTCTGTTGCGTTGCGGTTCGAGGCTCTGCTTCCCAAGCGTGAGACCTCGAATTCGGGAGTTCGAATCCCGGCTGATTAGGAGGAAAAAAAACCCAGCGTTTGGATGTTTGTGTGTGATGTCGCAGTTTTTGTTCGCCACGATACAGGGTATCCTAGTGTGGGGGCAGCAGCAATGTATGTGCTTGTATATAAATCTTTATGTTTATTGTTAAATTTACTATTATAATTATAACATCTGTAAGTAAACTGAAGTCGGTGTGAATGTATATTTTTTAATAATCGCTGGATTTTTGATTTAAATCGTAAGTAATCAATCATAAGTGGAATTTGATGCGTATCAAGTTTTTTTTTGAGATAAAATGATTATTATTTTTAACTACTTAGTAAAAAATCACGCTGGCCCTTACAAAACTGTGCTTTCTGTTTGTAATTCAGTAATCCATAACTAATCAAACAAATTTTATTTCACTCACGCAGCAATCAAAGTCAATCTCTTATAATAAAATGATTTGATAACGTTAGTAGAAAATGTTTAATGTCATACTATAAATCAATACAAAATTTGATGAGGCAGGCAGTAGGTGCTCAATTACCCATATGAATTAAATTTCCTTCACGAACAGCTTCGTTCAGCTTCGATACTTCCCAGGAACTGGACAATTACAGGCATTCCATACACCAAAACAGTTGGTTCGTCGTGCTTCTAGTACCATATCGGGAAACCTGTGGGAAATCCAACGCGGAATCTAGAAACAGCAACACTCAACACACCGCGATTGGAATTCTCCGAACCAGCGAAAACGAGGAAGCGAGAGGAGGTAATAAATAACAATAGATAGCTGCAAGCATCTGTTTATCAAAACAAAACACGAGCGTCACTTTCATGGCAGTGACCTTGTTGAAGCACTAGAACCACTTGACTGTAACTGTGTCACTGGACCAAATGAATTACAAGGGAGATCACGTAGGCAGACGTACTTGCAATGGGTGATGAGCCAAACTAGGTGCTACGGGTGAAAGTAAAAATCACATTTCGGCTTACGAGGATATTGTGTATAAACAGGATGTTGTTGTGACGTCTTTGGAAGGGAGCAATTGTTATCCATATTAGCTATCTTTGATGTCCAAACAAGCCCGTATCGGTGTAGTGGATGTTGGGAAATTCGTCCTTTACAAAAGCGATTTGGCAACTTTTATGTAGGAGAATATAAATGCTCAAATAAATAATTAAAATGGAGCCACATGTAATTGTACACAGATAACGATCGGCCATGCATGATATTCAGTTTGAATGTGAAGTGAAGTCACATCAACTACGAATAAGTATTTAAAGTAGAATAAGTGGAATACGCATCAATCTCAAGAACACCTACGCATTTGTTTCTAATGGCACATAAGTCCCATATATAGCTACCCACGAGAACGAAATTATAGTTAAAGAATTATATGAGTATTGATCGAATACTGGTTACGTGGGCACAGTTTTAAATGAATTTTGATCTCTCAAGATAATCTTTCCAAAAAACAATGCGTTCGAATTGACCACAGAACCCAAATTACCGATTCAATCGTAGACCTGCACCATTGAAACCGCCCAAATCGTTTTATGGCCCATCATTAGACCTAATAACAATTAATCAAAGCATACTCTGTAATTTTAATACGGGCCTTATTGAAGACTCACTATGAATGTGACGAAACGAAACAAGGTGTACTATGACGGAAACGCCCATTCGTACAACCAACTTGGTAAAACCCATTCATGTAACGAATATAAGGAGTTATTTTTAAGCATAAAATAAATGTTCGTCAAGCTACATTTTATTATTTTCCAACATAAATCGCTCGATAACCGACTCATTAGACCTGATTGCCAGCCATATGAACTAGGAAGTAGGAATTACAAGATCACCATAATTGACTTGCCCATTACCTTTTGTTGGGTAGGACACATAAGAACATAGACCTCTAGGTACTAAGACATAAATGCACTAAGTTGGTTAGATTTAAATAATGTGTTTGAAGGCCTGAGAAAGGGAATTGTAATAGATTACTTGTAAAGTATTACAATTAAACTTGAGGTATTTATTTGATAATATGGTTAATTTTGCACGGAAGGACAGTAAGAAAATAGAAACAAACGTAAAGTTACACAACGAAAAGTTACCGCTGTTTTATGAAAGGCAAAGGATAGAAAAGAATTAGCATGCCAAACTAATAAAAACCAACCTTTGGTATGATCGGAAAGCCATTAATTCATAGAGGTCAAAGTTCACTGCTGGCAAATATGCAATACAGCTTATGTTCGGTTATGTCACCGAATTAAAAAGGAATCCGGATACAGTCACACAACGCGTAACGGTGGAATACCAACGGGTTGCAGTGTTGTACGACATACAGGTACTTGTTATTTAATAGGTACTATATTATGGTTAATAAATCCTTATTAGACATTGGTTAATCCCACACATATAATCAAATACTGGTAGATTTTGCTCAAGGTGTCAAAAATCAAAACCACCTCACATTACTTAAGAAAACCATTGAACCCAAACGGTCCAACAAACACAAAAGCCAAACAATCTGTTTCGTCGGTAAACGCAAAGTAAGCGAAACAAATGAAAGTTTTTTAATTGCGCGTCCCTTTACAGCTATCTGCTGACGAGAATAAACCAGAGAGGTTGTCAACAAGGAGGCTGCATATCCCGGGTCAACTTTGCCACTAGTCTACCTACTTATACTCTGCATAGCAAACAAGGCTTGGGTGCTTAGTAGTGAAGAAATGCTTTCATCGACAATGACTCATGTGAGCGAAAGCCAACAATTTTGAACTTTACAACAGGTTTTGCGGATTTGTCCGTCTATCTTGCTAGTTTGGTTTCACGTTTCGTGGCCTTCGACTTGTGCAAAATAGAGTCAAGTAGTATTTAACATAAGCTGGCTATTGGCTAAATAGAAACATTTTCGAAATTTTTGTTTTAATGATTTAACGCAAACTATTTCTCAGAACCTCTTTAACGTTTAAAGTCATGTCATACTCAATTAGTTGTGTAAACATTAAAGGGCAAAGCCCGAAAGGCATCAAAATTATTTAAGTTCTTCACACAATATGGGTTAATTTGTTTTGGTTTCAAGTGTTTGGCTTTGTGTCCGGCTGTACATCAGTAAATGGCCTTAGAGCAATGACATCGGTTCCATTGAACTGACAAATCGATTTGACCTCCGACAAGCCTTTTCCTTGCACTTTGTATAAATTCTATAGATGAAGAATTCATTTAATTTAGGTGCTGTATCAAAACAGCACAAGAATTCCATTACGTCGATGATATGATTGCACGAACCAGAAAGCTTGTAACAACTTTTATGTAGAAATCTGAACCTATCAAAAGAAGAAGATTCACATAGGATTAAAATTCCGCACACGACGTTCCGTAGATCGCGTAGCATCGTAAAAAGTATCGTTACGGATACGATTTACAATCGATAAATCAGTAAGTTTATCATCGAAAGGGCGATTACTCGATCATTTGGGAAACGATTCGTAGTCTCATTGTACGTGGATTTAAACTGTAATGGAAACAAAATATTTTCTCACGGGTATTTTTGTCATGTGATCTTGGAATTGGAAGTGATTCATAAAAAAATAGTCTTTTAAAACTATCCTATATTTAACGCTAAATTCACAGCGTATAACAATGACGAAGAGACAGGCAACAAGTCAAATAAAAAGTCAAACTGGTATTTCACTTCGAGCGAATGAAATTGAAAGTGGTAAATCCGCGTTAGAAAATATTGGCCATATCTTTAATTAAAAGTAAAATAAAAGTGAAAACAAATTCGTCTTTGCTGGTCATTGATCGACTTGCAATAAATATAGAGAAAATCTATATAGGTATGTATGAAATGCTACTTTATAATCATAGGAAAAGAAAATAATATAGAAAAGAATGTGTTGATCATGCACGTCAAACTATCTTGTCCCATTTCCCTTTGGAACAAAAACTGCATCGTGTATGAAGTGTAAATTATGTAGATATCAAGATAACTATCTAATCGATGGACGATGGCTATCAGATCTTGCAATCAACAAAGTACAGGTATAAATAATGTGAACAACTAACCTGCATGAGTTTATAGGCATAATGACAGAGCTTGTCCATTCTAGGCTAAGTATTACCGTGCTTGGCTGGAAAACAACTAGGTAGTTCATCAGCAAATCTAAGAACATAAGAAAATTTGGACTGACTGAGACGATTAAGTACTAACCCATTCGACGAATGTAATAGTAGTTTATGTGACTGATTCATAATGGAGGGCATTAAAACTCGAGAGTGTAATTATGTACAATTACATGCACTAGTTTATCTACACACATATCATGAGCTCTGTTTGATCTCTCTGTGATGTTAGACCGTCATTGTGGCATTGATCATTGCTCTGTACTTGTTTAGCTTGTTCCGTAGTACCAACTTCACAGACAAACTAGGGGCGGCACTATGCACTATAATGGTCATAATGTATCAATATTCAGATAAGAAATGAGTTTTTACCAAGTATTATATCATTATCATTCAGTTGCAACTGTGACACCGGCACGAACGGTCGCTTCCTAGCAGCGTCCGTGACGATGCCCCGGAAATTAGCGACTACCTAGTTTCGCAATATTAATACCATGGCTGTACCAGCCAAGCGCGCAGACACAATCTTGGTGAACGAGCTGCTCGCCTTCGTCCAACAGAAGCTGGACGTGATGGACGAGCTCTCGCTGGAGCAGATCTGCTCGACCAGCTTCAAGGAGGCTGAGATCGCCGCCGCCAAGAAAGTGCTGCAGGAAACCGCCGTCACCACCGTGCGCCTCGTCGGGCGGAGGGGTGCTGCGAGCGGGAAGAAGGATCTCCAGGACATCTTCCGGGTGTTCAAGGAGACCGAACCCGATGATGTCCCGACCTACGTGGCCCGCGACCTCAACAAGCTGCCGCCGGTGACATTCGACCACGTCGATGTCACCCGGCTGCTGAAGGATATCGTGCGGCTCCAGGGTGACGTCACGGAAATTCGAAGCAAGTTGGAGGCTTCGGAGGGCATCTGCGCTGACCTCAAACGTGAGTTGTCAGTATTGCGTCAGGCTCATACCTCGCTGCCGACGCAGCGAATAGTCGACGCGCGTGCCGACAATGCGACGGTCAGCAAAAACGCCCAACAAGCGACTGACCTAGTTACGCGGGTTGCTAAGCCCGCGTCGACGAATACCGCACCGCCTCGTGACGTCACGAAGCCAATTCGACCAGCACCTGATGCGGTCTCTTCTGGTCCATCCAAAACACCGGAACCCCAGAAGGACACGTATGCTGCTGTGTCCCGCCGTGCCCACCGCCGCCGCCCGCGCCCCGCACCGCCCGCCGCCGAACAACAGAAGCTGCAGGCTGCGCCGCGCGCGCCGCTGGCCAGGCCCGCCCGCGGCCCGCCGAATGCGACCGTTGATGGAGACGGATTTATCCTGGTCCACAACAGGAAACGCCGCTCCAGACGCTGCCGCAATCAGCGTGGCACCGCCCCCGCCGCCGAGTGCAGCCTCAAAGCTGCCGCTCCCACGACGCAGATATACCTTTCCAGGCTCGACGTGAATATGACCAAAGAGGACATTGAGCGTCACATCCAGGAAAGGGTAAAGAAAGTCCAGGTTCCGCCTTGCAGTCAGAAGACGATTACGCTGCAGATAAGTCCTTTAGAGTCAGAAAGACCAAAGGACTTCCTGTCGTTTAAACTTCGGGTGCCGGCCGAACTCAAGAAGATGTTCCTGGCCAAGGACTACTGGCCGGAAGGCATCGTATACAGACGCTATAGGGAGGCGAGACCGACGAGGAAGAAAATCCCTAGCTAGGTTTAAGTTAAGTTAAAGTAAGTTAGATTAGGTTCATAAAATGTTATATATCTCTAGTTTTTAAGGTATTTGTCAATATGGGTTTTTATACCTGAAATAAAAAGATTTATTATTATTATTATTATTATTATGCTGTTCGTAACTTGCGGTTTCTGGACGCAGTAAAGAGGGTTTATGATACGTGTGTAGATAAAATACTATAATGATAAATATGAAGAACATCATATCAACAAAACCAAACAGTCAGTGACTTGTAAATTAATGCCATTATGATAAACATTTTGAAACTCATGACAATTCTATTATTGTATCTCATTACAATATATTCAATTCAAAGACATTCAAGGAATGCTGCCTTCGTACTCCGATACATGACAACGAATTATAAGCAGTAAGCACTCAATGTTCTTAGAGACAATACAGGCAATAAAACTATTGTTCTATCATACATTTTTGTGTATATTACTAGGCTTGTAAATAAATTTGTGTTTAATTGTTTTTGGATGAATGATTTTTGCTGGGACAAATTTATTTAAAACTGGTTTTACATATCCACATTAGGTATGGTCATTTTGTATTTATTTTCTTTAATAAATTTCAAACTATGTAAATAATTCAAAGTCATGAAACAGTTTGAAAAAGTTTTTTTTTTCTGATTTGCCCCCCAATGGTACATTGTATGTACAATGGACTCGAACCCGGGACGCTTGGCTTCGTAGGCAGGGTCACTGCCGACTCGGCCATTCGGGTTGTCTTCGTAAGTTGTGCTTTGGATTTGATTTAGCAAATAAAGGGCAAGTTCGCTGGTTTTCCAACACTTTATACGAGCATTCAATTTGCGCACAGAAAATTAGCATCTATTCAAATCCGAATCCGGCTGACACTGAGACCTCTGATAAAGTAGATGGACAAGATACTGTCAAAGTATTGACATTACAATGGCCCCAACGACAGAAGTCGGACAGTTTGAGACGACCTTAATACCAAATTCAGAGAGTTTGTTAGATCTGTGTTTAAATACAGGTATCTTGCTGCGCCCACACGTAGTTTTTTGTGAAGGAACTGTTGTACTTTTATCAAAATTATAATTTGCATTGTAATTCCGAGGTCGATTGTGAAACAAAGAAATATATAACGATACAGCTCTAGCCCTATATAAACAATGTAAACAGTTACCTACTTATCTTTTGGCTTATTATTTGGTGTTACTTGGATTCACTTTATGCGGTTGGCACTACACAGAAGAAGTCTTTTCCAGCACAAAAGTGATAGTAATGGGCTAGTATTTAATTGCACATCAAAAATACTGATTTGCACAGCAAAAAAGGATCAGCAAAAACACTTTTTATGTTTTAAATATTTAATGAGTACTTAAGTTTATGTTTTAAGTATTTGTTGTTGTTCTTACATGTTGAACCTAACACGAAGTATAAAGGGGGCTTCGCTTCGCTCAACTAAGATACCGCAGCAAATATAAGGGATATTTGCTGTGCAAATCAGTATTTTTGATGTGCAGTTTAATATTTCCCATAGTAATGTGCTGCACCCAGGGCTGATTTTCAGACAGTCATTTAAATACAGATGTTATTTTTTCACGATTAAGGTATGACAGTCACATTGTGTCAGTGTGCGTAGACTCTGGCTGACGTGTCCAGAGACTACGCACACTGACACAATGTACATGTGCACGGCTAACAACAACTACAGTCAAATCTTCATAGTAAAATAGAACATTTGTTCTACTTCAACTAAAAGCTAATATATATTAGGATATTAAAGTTAACGCAATAAATAGGTACATAGTATTAATTAATAAATAAATACATAGATTAGGTAGAAATAAATTTAAAGATTGGGAAATGAATACATGTGCGTGTAGCAAATATATAACAGGTATAGTTCGATGTGGGCGTATTAATCATGACAAGTTGTTTTTTCTTGAACTGTTGAACTGACCAAAACGACCAAAAAGGTCATTCAAGTCACAGGTTCTACCTCACGCTCGACTCCCACAGAAGCCAGGTCTGCAACATCATCCATCACCAGCGCATGGACAACCGCCTCTGCACTCCACGACACGCGATATGATCTAAGTCTGAGATAAGCATCGGAGATCTAGGCCGCGCGGTCCCACTCCAAACTCCGCTAGTACAATGACCGCTCACTGACAATTGCACTGATCTTATAAAATCAATTATAGATACCTAACTAAAGTGGACAGTCGTCGTTACATCATTGTCACTGTGGAGCCATCTCGCTAGCAGGATCGAGCCCTCCTATGTTTGAATTCCAATACGAGGTTCGCCGTGGCCTTTGGTGACAGTTCCTGGGGGCATTCAGGTAAGGAAGTAGTCAAGGTGCATTCCTCATCTAAGCGAGGGCAAATGGTGAAAGGATGATCATGCTAGTCCATCAACATACCGGCAACATTTAGATACCTCTTCAGCATTTACTCACATAAAATGCCTTAGTACACAACTACACATCAATTATTTAGATGGGAGTGTTTTTGGATCATGGCTTCTTCTAAATTAGCATTAAGACGACGCAGGAGGCAAACATAGCATTTTGTAAATCTCAAGTCATGGAATATAGGAGTACTAAAGCAGTTGTTTTTTTATACTAACTTGTTGATTACCATGTTCAAGAGTGTCAGCAGGGATTCGTGAACTTATAAACGTTACTATATTATTTTTTCTCGATGGACAAGTCTTCCGGAATCATCCCGAAATCTGTTTTTCATGATAATAAAATATACAATTCCGCACCGGATTTGAATTTATGTAAATATTTGTTTTTTATTTAATCGTTATAAAAATATTGAAGTTTATTGCTCTGTTAGTCCTCTATAGATCGGTGAAGTCTTTATTAACATTTCCGTAATAAACAAACACAACACAACAAACATAACAATCCTATTCCCCTAAAAGTAAGCTGAAGGTGAAATTCTAAGTTCTGCTTTTGGTGTGCCCAGCCTAAATAGTGAGTATATTTAATCAGTCTGCGCATTTCAAGCTGACGCTGCAAAATTGAATTAAAACTTTGTTGATCTCAAAACTGATGTACGACATTCACTTCGCTAATTACATGTTTAGAGGTCATTGATGCTAATATTACGAGCCCAACCGCAAAATACTTCGTCTAGCTAGTCCCACATTGACACAATATTTTTCGAACCCAAATATTTTGTGGGCAGGGTAGGGTTATGAGTATAACATGTTATACAACGTAAATCTATTTTTTTTCTTTTTTTTTAAGGTTGTCTTGTTATATTAATATCTGGAACTACTACAATCCTCGATTGAACCTAGTCTCGGTGCAAGCAAACTAGTTCATATAGATAGTTCCTGATAGATGCAAAAATATTCGGCTATGTATGAGTCAAACCTCAGTTAAAGTCAGAAACTGGACGTAAATAACGATTTGTGTTCAATCTACGAATTTAAATAAAACCTGTCATCAGTTTCGCTGACAAGTGGTATATTATTAAGCCTTTACTGACTGCCTTGCAAAATAAAGAAAGATTTGGACTTCAGATCAGTGGCGTTAAATAATATGGGGCGATGAGTCAACATTTGAGCTGACTGTTGTCGGTGACGTAAAAAGATCATCAGAAATAAAAGTAAGGCATATCATAAGGACAGCATCAAGCAAGTACTTAAATTTCCAGCATCGATAATGATATTGCATATCAGCAAAGGGTTTTGGGTCGGCTGCATTTTGTCAAGGAAAATGTTAATACCACAAAGTACCAGAAAATTTTGAAAACCAGTCTATTACCGGCCATTCGGAGTTTGCAACATCAAGATACCTTCATTTTTCAATAAGATGGGGTTTCATGTCACACTGCAGGGACAACGAAGGAAATTCTTAATTTTAAGCTAGTTTCTACAATGATTTGGCCGCCAAGCAGCCCAGACTTATCCCCGATCGAAACTGTATGGTTGGAAATGAAGAAAAGATTGAGGAAATATCCAACAAAGATCGAAAAATATTTAAAACAGATGCTTCAGACAGTTACGGATTCCATCACCCCTGAATAGTGTGCAGAGCTGGTGGCATCAATGCCACTGCGGATAAAAGTAGTTATTAAGCGCTGAGGAGACACTACTAAGCGATAGTGTCTACTCTGTTACTTCTACTATTACTACTAACACTACAAAGACGAACGATTTTGCATGCGTGGTTAGGTTGGACTAACTCATTTGCTTTTTAGGCAGTTACTAATTTATTCTTTTTATGCAAAATTAATTCAGAAGTTTATATTTTAGTTGTATGCAAGAATAAAGAATATTTTAGACTCGAACATATGTATTAATCAGTTTTTTCTTATTTAAATGGGTTATTTTAATTTCCGAGACCGTTAAAAATTATAGCACATTTTACATAGACGAAGTATTCTGCATTTAGGCTCGTGCATGTTAATACCAATTTCGACATTTGTCAAACAAATACTGATAATCTCTATAATTATATATTTTAAGTCTTATCTGCTTGTTTGTGCTTTTAATTGTATGTACGGAGTTAAACTCGCGCCTTCAAGACAATTCTAATAATAGTTACAAGGGGCAAAAGACAGACATACACACCTATACACACGTGCACACATACATATATAAATACAGGTAAAACACATAACCCTACTCTTGACCGCTTCGCTGCAGCACTGTAAGATCGACCAAATCAATACTGAGATGATGAAAATAAGAAATAAGAAACCTTATTTGCGTATCATGGTTAACATTGATACCAAGTATGTTGTGACTTTTTCTTAAATGACAAAAGGAAAACGCATGCGGAATTGCAACCCAAGTAACAAGGAAGCTTTTTAAACCTTCTTCAAATGATATCGGCATTGACATCAATGGTTCTGAAACCTCGAAAGATGACCTTACATTGTTCGATAACTAATTGGATGCCTTGTCCACTTCATTTAATTTCTCGTTTTTATAATTCGCATGCCGATTGATTTTAATTGCAATTGGTAAAATCTGATGAGTGAATAAAGATATTATTTCAATTACGCGCACGCAAAATTATTAATTTCGAAACTTTGAAGCATGGATAGACCCAGATAATCCCAGGAGCAGGTCCCACCAGTCTCTGTTATAGAGTTAACCCAGATCTAGTAATAACGTAGGTCTTACTTGACCGAAAATGAAAATAAATGTCACGTGATCATGAAACACGATATTCCAAAGGGATCACTCGATGTTGGTTACCACATTCAGTTGTAGAGACAATTTTAAACACAAATACACTAGATTTCACTAAAAACGGGTCTAAATTGTGCTTAAAAATAACATTATTTCCCAAAATTCTACTTCCGACGAAAATCTGAACATAGATTAGCAAGAAGTGTCATAATTCGTTTTAGTGATGGGCATGATTTGACGAAAGAAGGTTTGCTAAAAAACAATTCTTAGGGTTTGTTGAAGTTGCTCGGAGACCAAAGTAGTAATTACAATAATAAATACGACTTCGGGTTTGAACGGCTAAACCTAGTTTTAACCAAAGCTGATTGGTTTACAATAATAAATACGACTTCGGGTTTGAACGGCTAAACCTAGTTTTAACCAAAGCTGATTGGTTGGTTTATGATCGATTTTAGGTCGATAAATAAAAATGACAGGTTTTAAAACTGTAAAGAAAGATAATCATTAGACATTTTGGTTATCAACATTTAGTAGGTACCTATTTATAATCAGTCAGCATATCTAAATGTTATTTATTTAAGCAGGACAAACAAACAGGCTATATCACGAATAAATATCGCGATAATATTTGTGGCAAATTTATAACCTATTATATTTTTATAATATTGAATTCTCTAATCTCCACCTTCTTAAATAAGCCACATTTTAATCTTTCATGTTGATCACGATATATCGGGCATCATCAGGACGGAAAGTGAGACAAATACGGAGAGGTCGCGGGCAGAGTCGGTAGGATGAGGCGCTCAGCTCATTCCTCGATCTTCGTCGCACCGACGAACGTCCGATTCCGCCAGACCGGCGCTTTCTCTCGCTCCTCAATCCTCTTCGTTGACCTGACTCCGCCGGACTATGGAGTGTGTTAATTTAGACAGATCGGACCGGAATGATATCGTTCCGAGTTCGGATACGTCTACTGGAACTATTACGGTCCGGAACGACTCAACTTTACACAACACTATGAACACATTTTATTGGGCGGCCATTTCTGTTATTTAGTTCGGCCAAGTATAGACGCGTCGATTATGCCTACGCTGGGGTGAAGGAGTTAAAAAATAACACTTACCACATTGATCTTCCCGAGGATATGGTCGATCTGCTCTTTACTGCACATTTTGCTTCAGTCTTCCAGAATGTTCAATGTTCAATGAACTCACATTTTACAAAACACACTCAGTTATTTATTTCTAAGGACCCGTTCTTCAGAAGGATGCCTTAAAGTATCATAATGGTTTCTTCTTGAGGCTCTTACGATGGATATTTGATACTGGACTGGACTAAATCAACGGTCGTGTTTCCTTATTTGATAAACTCTTAAAATATATCACTATGCATTTGCTTTTGGTCAAAATCAATAATCAACATGCCTGATGATAGAAGGATCATTAATACATTTAATGACCTAAGAGGCTGATACAAATCATTAGAATTGGAAACGCAATCACTTTGGATGACAGCTTTCAAAACGACACCCCGTTTGTGATAGCTGCCTTTAATGCTGAGCTGTTAAAAGATTAATTTATGTGCATTTTTAAAGGAAACTAAGGTGCTACAACCAAATTTTATTAACTTTTGCCATTTCAAAAGTTGAACGATGACCAAATCTCAATCATCAATTTCATTATGAACAAATTAGTAAGTCTCAATATTTCACATATTAAGTTTCACGTTGTTAGCAAATAAAGGCCAGCAAATTAGCATCTTAGTGTACTTGATATAAATCTCAGCCTATCACAAAAGCAATCAAATAAGTCAACCGATACAAACTGTAATTATTTCCATAATTAGTATTACGAAAGTGGTAGTTGGTTTCAAAATGGGACATAATGTCTAACCGGCCGTTACTGCATTCGATCAGTATCAACACCTAATTAGAATTGGTAACGATATGCTGTCTGTTGGGTCATTGCAAAAAGGTTTATTAGAACGTTTTTAAATGGTTTTGTTGATACACGACTAAGACAAAGCCGTCATACCCGTAAATAACATAATGTTCTTAAGATTTGGGAAATATTAAAAATGCAAATCAAAAATACTGATTTTCTCAGCAAAAATATTGGGTTTCACAGCAAATATCAGCGCAAAATACTGCGGTATCTAAGGTGCCCCCTTTATCCTTCGAACAACAAAAATACTTGCAACATAAAAAGTGTTTTTGCTGATCCTTTTTGCCGTGAAAATTAGTATTTTTGATGTGCGATTAAATACTAGCCTTTATTTTTTGCATTTTTAACATATCGTGCGGATTCTCAGCACTGGAGTAGACGGCGTGATAAATAAGAGGCCAATACCTAGCGGGGGGTGATAGTAAACCATGATAAACTGAAGATAAATTGGAAACTTCAAATTACAAAACATAACTAGGACTATGAAATTAAAAAATTGCAAATTCTGAAAAAAAACAATGGCGCTCGCGGCACTTACGGAGAATTGAAAAAATATATTTTTTATTGCCCGTGTATTATGCATTCCTAGATAGAAGTTATAAAGTGAAAGAGCGCTAAACCAATAAATCTTCAATTTAACACTTTCGATACCATTATCGTCATCATAACAGTTTCCTTTAGCATATTGTTTATGTGAATATGCTAAAAGCTTTGCGAGACTATCTATTGACTATTTGCATCTTTCATGTTTATGCAAAATCCTCGGAACCTAGAGAGGGACTGAATGTGACCACATCCTACTGCCACAGATATAAACTTTATGAATATTGAATGGAGAGAAAACCTGCGCTTTGTTTGGAGGATGATGTCACTAAGAAAAAAATTAACTTGATTTGCTAAAAAAATATTGAAGATTACATGAAAATGACGTTACCGAATTGCCCTAAAATAGAGAAACAGCCTTAGAAGGAAGATTCCAGACTTGAAATAATCAACTAACAGCTGTATTCATGATAGAGAATGAAAATCATCAGTTAATTAAATATAATAATTGGAAGCGGCGAACTATGATAGCAAACTAGAAAGGGCAGGGCTTTGATACACCTCATTGTTTGATGCTATTGAAATCATATTTGTTGTGGCAACAATCCAATCAAGACTACGAAGTCTGCGGAATCATAAAATCACTTCATTCAAAGGTTTCGCCAATTTCATGGTGATTAGTCAGAACATTCACAAATTAATAGCATTCGTTCGTTCACTTTCACCCCAGTATCCGAATGCTTGATAATAATTATTAGTTTAAAGTTTTACTTGTCACAAAAAGTTACACCACATTTCGGAAAATACGAGGTATTTTTCTAAATCTTCACTTTCACTAGTACCATATACGTGCAGTAACTACTCGTAAATGGCCAGTGAATTCAAGATGATGTTCAATGTAATTGGGATACTCGTAGAGCACGTACCAGTACAGTGATGATTGCATCATCAGCAACCTTCTCCCTTGAGGCGATGACTTTGCTTTAATGAGCCAATTTCTCTGTACCATCTCCGGCGCCGGCCACCATTGCACAATAATCTCTTTTTTACGCCAGTACCTACGTGATAAAATTTTCAATCACAACCTCCTCGGAGACTAGTGATTGAAGATCGTAAAGTGATAAATGGTGTCATTATTTTGAGATTTGCGGTGAACTATTCGGTTGAGTGTTTCGGTATATCACGCACGAGCGACATGTCTATAGGTAGAAAATATAATTCAATATATGCATGTTTGTATTTAAAGTACTTTAACATTATCAATTCCCTGTCTTAAAAAATATTTTTAGAAGTTGTAAATGTTTTATTCTTTATTTTTATTTGTTTATAAATAACCTCATTGAATAATGCAATCAAATCCTCAAGAATCTGACCCCATCTCATCAAGAACAAAGAAAACTTAGAGAATGAGAAATGTTTTTGGTCTTATGTTACATTAAGAATATACAATTCATACTTGCAGCAAGAATTCAATTCCTCTGTCCAACAACAATACAGAACCCGGAATCATTACATCTGGTGGTGTCTAATACAATGATGTGTTACAATTCACCTTGCAACAATTAGTATGTTTCGATGTTGCGTCACCTTTTGTCCAGCTCAATCTTTTTTTGTTTTGTGCCCCCATTCCTTCCGTCCGACGTCTGTTGCTGCTGCTGTTACGTCTCTTATCTACATCCGTTAATGTTACTCAGCTTGTTCAGATGTCACTTGCTATTCGGAGATTACTAAATCTTATCCTGTGTTGTGATATTTCCAACTTGCTAGTCCGTAGAATGCTATGATGAATTTCTATATGGAATTAAGAGTAGGTATTTACCAAAATACAAGCTATCTCAGAGCTATAACAGCGCAATTGCCTAAATTTTCGGCCGAATTATGCTTTTTGGCGGTAACTTTTTTCTACCCTAAACCTTTATAGAATAAGACAAATTTGGTCTCATTCGTTTCCACACATCATAAACGATGCTTGTAGTTTTTCTTTTTTTTTTGAAAATCTGGCTTGATTGGTTAAAAATAAATAAATTGCTCGAGGGTTTTTTTTTGTCAAAAAAGTGAATGTTTAGGTCCTTATATTTACTAAAATACAAAATATTTAAAAAAAAATAAAACGCACGAGCATAGTTTTTCATAGTATCTCAAACATGTAAAAAAATTGTGAAAATCGGACAAGGTTTAAGGGGTGAAAAAGGTTACCGCTTATTGTATGGAGGCTCGCGTCCACACGATTCTCTTAATGTATGTGAAGACAATTATTTATGAACATCGGAGTGTTTATACCATCACCTAGCGTATTTTAATAGCACGCAGGATATAAGAAGTGTCCGTCAACACTTCATCAACTCACTACAAATGTATTTCATTACCGCCCAAGTCCAAGCATCTATTTGATGTCCTCACATTACCTTATCCTTATAGTCACTCATGCTTACATTTTCTATTAGACCGCATTAGTTTTCCCCGTCATCTGCACAGCCTACATTGTTTCTAATGCAACAGCCATCAAAGCATGAAAACCATGTATTGCGACCTCTTCCCATTACACAGAATGTCAGACTCCGGGGTACGAAGCAATTTGTGTGTACCGTGTGTGACTTCTACTGGCTTGGCATTATCGACCTTATTACTGAACGTTTTTGGCTCGGTTTCGTTTACAGAAAATGTGTGATGGTTCAGTGAAATTTTAGTAAATGTGGAGGTTACTGTACGCAGCGATGTAGATATAAAATGCATATTACACTATTTCGTTTAATATATGAATTTTAATGTATTACCTTCACACCTATATTTTACAAAAGTCAAGATTAAAACGTTGTAAGGTACCTATGTATTTTTTCCAAACAATTTTGAAATGTCGAAACCTACAATTATGCATTTTTATTTTTTCACAATTCGTAAACTTAGTTCAAGATTTGCCATAAGAAGCCTAATTGTATTGCACCGAAGTGTAAACTTACAGTGGTGCAATATGCGGCCACAGAAGAAGAGTAATGTTTTCTTTCGTAACCAACTATTGTGTCTATGTAGGTACAATGAGTACTTTGTACTTTGTAATGAACATAATACAGTACAGCCTGGGGTAACAACCTATACAGTAGTAAGTACGTAAGTGTATCTATAAATATGTATATTTCTAACACAATATGCTTGTTATTGGATAAATAATGAATGAAGAGTACTGCCTTACTGAGTAGCTACGTATGTATAAAGAAGGCAGTAACAGCTAAACAGATTCAAGATAACGAACTTTTTTCTGATAAGATATATCTTAAAAGTATTTTGATGGCGTCTGACAGGATGCTGATTAAAATATACCAAGAAACCAGTAGCATTTAAGCTTGGATTTACGATCATCAAAGAAAATGAAAGTAATAACTTCTTAATGAGTCAAAACCTTTTTAAAAAGGAGCAAAATATTTTAACTCGGCATATAATTGACGTTATTATTTTAACAAAGTGGATCAAGTAAGGTATTGCTTCACAATGAGGTTTGTAAAGATTCAAATGTTTCATGACCTATAAGACCACCCACAATGCATTTAAGAGAAGAATCGTGCATTACACCAATGCAGTAAATTGGCCTAGTTGAGTGCTTATACTGATCTATTGATATTTGCAACACGCACAGCACTGTATAGTAGGAGTAGGATAATGCAGCTTTGTTGTTCTTGATCTGCTGCAGATAATAAAGGTATTCGAGAACAAACATAAATAGGCGGAACGTACTTCTAGGAAATCTTCAGACCTTATATTAAGTAACAAAACAATGATTAATTTTACCTACCATGAAATGGAAGCAAAAACCACGTAGAAACCAAACTCGAAATTTAATATTGACGATAAGGATACACCGCTTGTAAAGAGACAAAGTTCTCACTGAATTTTTCAAATATAATAAAATTACAAACAAATAATGAGAACCAACGAAAATGTTGCCTATACATAGTTGAGAGTAATCGATACAGTAACGGCAGTTTTTTTTAAATAAATGCGGTACGATGTGTGTTGTCAAAATATTTATTGAACTACCTACAAAATAATAAATATGTTCTGTTTAATCTAATAACACAAACTATGAATTTTGTTTTTCCTGAAATTCTTTACCTTCATCGGAAAAAGAAAAAGCCCCAAGAAGAATATTCCAAAAAGGTCACTGACACTCCCGAATATGTTTAAAAACAGTTTACTGTCACACGTGAATAGAAACAAGAATCGAGCACTAAGCTGAAATCGGGCGCGGAAACCGAATCGAGCGATACGCGCGCGCTACATCACGGAAGCGTACTGCGGCGGAGATCAACGACAGGTGACTGCGCGCGCGCAGGGCCAGCGCAGGCGCACGCGGTGATAGTCGTACCGCCCCAGTCGATTGAACCGCGAAAACGCCGCAGTGTGTCAGAGAAAATAGAAAACAATTGGGTTTGATCACACACTTACCATGCCGGACTGTTTGGTTGGATTTTATTGATGATGCCATGTGAATACAAAATGTTGTAGTGACATACTCTTGACATACCTGAGAACAGAGACGTAAAACTTAAAAGAGTGTTAGGGAACGTGTAAGAAAATTATATCAGTTACAGGCTATGCATAGTCAAAACAACACAGTTTTCCACATCTTAGTGGGAAAAGCAGGCTTTCAATCACGATAAGATAACAAAATATTTGAACAATCTTATGATAACAGATGATGATATAATAAATAACATTTACGATCACATCGTTTGTGTGAAAATAAGATACAACACGGTCAATTACAAAGTAGGATTGACATCTGTCTGACAATGACGCATGATGCCTAGTTATGTCTTTTTTACGGCTCCGTAACTTAACATAACAACATGGCGTCACACCTTTTCCCATACGGGGTGGCAGAGGCACAGTTGTTCCCACTTTGAGCCAGTTATTCTATGACAGGGGGTGAGCCCATCGCCGCAGCTATGGAGTAATGAAGGTTTTCACTCAATGTTGTCCATCACCGTTGGAGAGTCCGTATAATATACTTAAGTTAAATTAATTATCTCTTGGTACATGGTCAGAAATAGAACCTGCATCTCATGTGTGAGAAGCAAGCGTGAAACCCTTTAGACCACGAAGCCCTCACGGTTTCGTATCTTAAAAATGAAAAACTGAACCATTATAGGATCACTCGTGTGTCTGTCCTATAACTCCAAATATCTCCGAAACTACTGATCCTAAACTTTTTAATTTAATTTAATTTTACTTGAATATAGAGAAAAGTATGGTTTAAATATTGGGTGGAAAACATCTTCAAATGCCGCATACAAACTTATAAATGCACCTGGTTACATACATGGAGTATGAAGGTAGCCGCACCAATAACTTTGTAAAAACAGTAGTAGTATCTTAATAGGAAAATTAAAGATACCTAATGCCCTTTCAAAAAACTTGAGACCATTGTGCTAGGTGGTACGGAACCGTTCGTGCGCGGGTCCGACTCGCACTTGACATTTATTTTATCTTTATGAAGCAACAGTCTTTAAGAATTTACTGGGAATTTGTGCTTGCAAAACGAACATAAACCATCAATTTGCCATAACAGTGATGTTCTTTTTAACGAAAGATGGCAAACAAATGGGTAATTAAGTTAAATTATCAATATTTAACGACGTCCGTTATAGCCTCCATATTGACTCGTGTGCTGAAATGTTGACTGCTCGTCAATCACCAGAGACCGTAAAGATAATGTTGAAAAAGGTGCGTGCGCGCAACGCCATGGTAACTTATTTTAAGAAATATCCAGTTTTAGGTTTATACTGAAATAAAATTTGGATAATTTTAAAGAGAATAGATATTATATATAGAATGAGATATAGATATAGAAATATTGAGAAAAGTAAATGTAGAGAAGATGATAAAAAGAAGAGACACAAAGCAATATCATGAATTCGTGACGCATGTCGTTGCAGAGATTTAACATATCAGAGAAAAAAAGATACAGCTGATAACGATAGCGAACTAAAACAATCAGAAACTTCTACGAAAGGTACAACGTGTAGAATTATCTGGTAACAATATTTATTTGCGCTGGGTTTTAATACAGCATCACTCAGCATGAAGCAGCTGTTGAATATTACTGCAATATTTTTTCATCAAGAAAAACTATGAACAAAATCTAAAATTCTCATTCAATTATAATTATCTGATTCATGGTTTTCAATTTTTCAGCCCACATTAAACCATTGCTACAATGCGACAAATGTCTAAAGAAATCCTCATTTAAATTAAAACAAAACCTAACCTAAAGCAGAAAGAGGAGGCCTATAATCAAACCAGCAATGGGTTATAATTGAATGATAATTTTAGATTTTGTTCATAGTTTTTCTTGATGAAAAAATATTGCAGTAATATTCAACAGCTGCTTCATGCTGAGTGATGCTGTATTAAAACCCAGTGCAAATAAATAAGTTTCATAAAACAGTGATCAAACGGTAACCTCTCTCTAGAGCGAAATTCGCGATCGAATCTGTACAAGATCACTGAGCAGATACCAAACCGACTGGCGGATGCAGATAAGTGAGGGGTCCCGCCTCACTGATTGATTGGATTAGGTGCGCGAGTGAGAAAGGACATACTGGAACTTACTTGACTTGTGACCCATGGACAGGTATGCAAGTTAAAAGAAGATGCGAATGGAGATATTTTAAATAACTACTATGTATCTGGAGATGACATGTTATATTTACATTTGTTTACCGTGATGCAATAATGCATTACAACCACGCCTTTTTCAAAATGGCCATAAGAAGAGACAACAAAGATATGTCTTCTAGTTTAAATCCCACACTAGATGTGTATAGATTGATTCATGAAATGACTTCGGCTATACATTATCAAACATCTCTTGATGCACCAGAGGTCAGACAAATCAATCCACATAATCGACTTATTGAAACATTAACCTCTTATTACTTAAACTTATTATCACGAGGCTGAATAGTGGCCTTCCACTTGTCTGTTTTCAATTAAGAAGTTTTCCAACAAATTAGTGAGTGTCGGCATTAATACTGAGTTGCAGCTTTTAAACTTAGAAGCCACTAAACTGATATTTAATGTAGTTATAAGTAGTAAATCAAGGAATTTACCAGCTACTTTACCCACATCACCTAGCCGAATATCTTGATTGAGTAACAACGATATCTTGAGATAAAGAAATAATCTGAATTCCTTTTACTTGAAAATCTAGGATAAACATTAACATGAATCAAAATTTTAATTTAGGAACATCAGATTATAGAAATTAAAAAGTTGCACGCTCAATTGGCCCCACTAATCAGTTTAAAAGCATGTAAGGTCTTCTGTTAGGTGTGGGATTGTCTAAAAGGTTCGTGTTTCGGAAGTCGCTGACATTTGTAGTTTCAACCCAATGAAGAATGTTAATTATGGCCTTAAGATGTTGTTTTCCAATTAAAAACAACATTATATTTTACGTTAGGGATTCAATCACCTAGTCATTTCTACCGCCGGCTTTAACATCATATAACAACAACTTACAACTGCGAGTATGGCTAAAGAATCACTCGAATTCGAGTGAAGGTCTGGGCCCCACGATTCTAGAAAACCGATAAATTCAACATTACACTCCAATTCCCTTTCAATACCGGATGACATCCACAAACGCCGACATTTCAATACACCACCATAAAACATTGTCGATCAAATTATAAACGGAAGATCTAGACAATGCGCCCAGACTCATCTCATCACCTGTGTTGCGAAACTGTATTGTCGACAAGACGGTGATGTATAACCACGAGTTTGTATTCTACGCTCGGCTTCATTTGAACAATGGTTCAAACAGACAAACAAACATCGCTACTGAGATACGATATGTGTATGTTCAGCTATTGTCATTTCTCGTAAAAAGTTTGTATTGCCTGTTGTCTGATTCAGAAGCACCAGCCTTTAGAGTAAAATATGTAACTTCGGTGTTGCGATGTTCTGGCAAAGGCTACAAATGTAATGATCACCAAAATATTTTTTTCCTACCCGAAATGGGTAAATGATCATTGATCCATGGGCGTACCCAGGTAGGGGCAGGGGAGGGCTGCTGCCCCCCCTAGAAGATAAAATAAACGTCAATTTTCCTGGCAAGTGGGAATTAAAAACGTGTTACCTATTCTGCGCAAAATGAAGTGTTGGAAACTAAATATCTTTTCAGTCAGATATTTTGATTTAATATTTTTTTATCTATAATTAAATATTCTACAACATTCGATATAGTATACTGTATGAGCTGCCCCCCCCTAGCTGAAATCCTGGGTACGCCCTTGCATTGAACACCAAAAGTTGCAGAAAATATCAGAGCAAAATACTGCGGTAGCTTAGGTGAAGGGTAAACGGGTTGAGCGAAGCGAATCCCCCTTTATCCTTCGTGTTAGGTTGAACATGTAAGAACAACAAAAAATACTTAAAACATAAACTACACATTTATGTTTATGTACAATTAAGTACACAAAACATAAAAAGATGTTTGGTGATCATTTATCCAAACACAATTTGGTGGTCGTTTTCTAATTCTGGCGGTCGTTTCGAATTTATGGGTAGTAAAATAGGTGCGTTTTTCGTGATCGTTTAAACATAAGCCTTATTCAAATCGACCAAATTTGTGACAACAAGTGACAGCTTTCCCTTACCCTGACACAAAATGCGCCGTTGATTTTGCCTTGCATTAGAGTTTGTGAATAAGGGCTCTGGTCTATTTTCCCTAAGATGTACGTGCTACAATTAGCCTTCGTTCCGGCCGGGGCCATATAGAATAACTTAACAACCAGATAAAATTAAATTACAAATTCAAAATAAATAACATTATATTATTATCTCATCGAGAGGAGTCGTTTCCATGACTACTGTATATGTCCACAGATTGCTAGAGCTGCCTTCAACATAGTTTTACCGGATCTGGCATACCGCTCCTGTGTATGATGTATTAGTATTACCTAAGTTAAACTAGTTACTCTGTAAGTTGTAGAACTCGCGAACGTCACGGGAAATTTGCGTTTGTTTATTATTATTCTTCATCCCCTCGCATCACACCCCAGACCTCTTGAAGTTTTACCGACCCCGGGTTTCTTTCAATACCACATTCAAGCTTATAAATGCACCTGGTTACGTAGACGGAGTATTAAAGTAGCGGCACCAATAGCTTTGTGAACTACATTTTACTATCCAAAATACAACCTATTAACTTTTCACCAAAATTATATAGCTAATGTCAAACTCATGGTCTTCACGAATCTAACAACACCTCATTTGTTAAAATATGTCAAGCTGTTTGGGCTGTTACGGATATTTTTTACATTTCAACCCCAAATCTCCGCCATTTTGAAAAAAATCCAAAAACTTATTCGACAAAAAAATAATTTAATTATCGAACCTGCTCTCAAAAAATCACGAGAATCGGTTGAGAAATGCGGCCTGTAGATGAGAACATCCGGACACACATCCGGACATACGAGAGCACGGAGACGCTTCGCTCGCTCGGTCAATAATAATATACCAACACTCTCTCAAGCCGGTGGCACGTGCAACGTGCAGGTTACTTTGCATACGCAAAACGGAGTATTGTATTTAATCTGTAGCCTGTGCCCTGTCAGTCCGTACGGGAAAACGCATGCAGATACGTTTTTTGTGCTCGTTTTCACATGAGAAGTCCCGGTTAGCCTTTTAAGGCCTGGGCATGATTTCGAAATACCGCCATTATGACGTGCCATCGACGGCATCAACTGCAGTGCAATATGGTGTGAATGTGAAACCCATGGGTGCACACAACCTAATTGAGGCCTATATGGTACGGCGCCGGTCCTTCACTAATGCTGCTTCGGAAATATTTAATGGATACTCAGTCTGTAGGAATGTATGCGTGTGGTGCTCTGACACCCAAAAAGGAGCAATTTAATAAGGGTAGTATTTAATCGTATAAATAATAATAAATGTAGCCCATTAATTTTCCAACTGAGGGGCACAGGTCTTTAGCCGGATACGAGTAAGATCAAGGCATACTCCACCACGCTGGCACAGTGCGGGTTGGTGGAGAGGTTTTACCACACTTTACGAACACTACCACGTAGCGATAGTAGCCGGGACCTACAGATGAACGTTTCATCCGAAACACTGAACGTCCGATCATGTACTTGAGATAAATTTATTATCTCATGGTCAGGCTTCGAACCTGTATCTCCTGTGTGAGAAGCAAGCGTGAAACCCATTAGACCAAGCAGCTCCAGAAATTTACACATATGACCGTAAATCTTGATTGACAAAAAAAAATTGCCTGACTTATTACTGAGTTGCGCGACCATAAATCTGAAAAACAGCAACATGAAAACCATAATTTGTTTAACAAAAGGAGCGTTGGATTGTATTGTTTTTACATGATGACCTGAAAGGCCGAGTCGGCAGTGCCCCTGCCTATGAAGCCAAGGGTCTCAGGTTCGAGTCCCAGTGGGGGCAAATATTTGTTTGATGAGAACGGATGTTTGTACCCTAGACATGGTTGTTTATCTATCTCAGTATAATATTTATCTATATAAGTATGTGTATCGATGTCTAGTACCCAAGATACAGGGAATGCTCGTTTGGGGCTAGATCAATGTGTGTAAATAGAGTCCAAGGTATTATTATTATTATTAATAATATTACGACCACACTTACAGTTGGGTTAACCATTCAGTATTCGTTTCGCTCAATTCAATAATTTTGTCGCGCACTTCTGTATTTTTCTCGCTCATTTCAGTTAATTCCGCTGTTTAGTCTTTGTTTAGGGTTCCGTACCCGAAGGGTGCCAAACGGGACCCTATTACTAAGCCTCCGATGGTCGTTCGTCCGTCACCGGGCTCTACCGGAACAACCGAAATAGCAGTAGGAAATTTTCACAGAGGGTGTATTTCTACTGCCGCTATAACAACAACTATTCAAACATACGAGTTTTTAAAATTTTTAAGTAGTACTCATACCAGAGATTATTTGTATGGCCACTTTCTTGTCATTTTGTTTTATTTGTGTGAACTGAATGCACATTCCCGATCTTATCAGAAAAGATAATTAATTGCGGGTATCGAGTTTTGTGCTTAGTTATTTGTCATTATAATACTATTAATAATTGCTCATTCGAATTATAATAAATAATATTGAGTGTTCAGGCTTCTCAGCACCTAATGACCTCGTAGGGGCCCATCAGCTACGAGGTAGCGTAACGATCAGTTGCCAAGAAGCGTGAACGTCGGCGATTCACCGAGCTGAAGTTAATTGGGAACGATCTAACCTGGTCTGTGCTTCGGTCCCGTCAACCTCCTGTCTCTCTGCAAGGATTTGGAATCGAACATTGAGTTTTTTATCATATTTTATTTTAATTCTGTAAATAAGTCACTCAATTTCTATCCCCTTTCGGTTTCAATGAGCAAAGAGTTTCATTAACCTGAGTACATAGTTCAATACTTACATACACAAAACTCTTCCCCCACAGTGGTCCAATGTCAAGGGGTCAAAAATTACGTTTGCTAAGTACATAGTTAGGTCATAAGTTCTGTCACATGTGCAATATGAAATAATTTAGACATGTTTATTATTTATGTAAACATTTATATAGCAAAATGAACTTAATAAAACATAGATTCTTATGGTAATAAAGTTTATTCAAAATGACCCCTGTGATTTTGAATACAGGCCTTTATTCTGCGCGGCCAGTCGTCTATCGCAGCACGAACGAGGTCCATGTCAATATCGGCGGCTGCCTTAATCAAGGATGCCTTGCGTGACTCCAAATCCAGTGTTGCCATATCTTGTAATCTAACGGACTCAAATCTGGACTGGAGGAGGGTCAGTCTTCGTGCCGGATGAAGTCGATTTCACGCGCCGCCAGCCAGTCTTGTGTGCTTTTCGCTCTATGAGCTGGCGCAGAATCTTGTTGGAATACCCAGTGCCTGTTATTTAACATGGTATGAGAAACAGGTTCTACAAGGTTCTTGGAGGACTGTATTTTGATACACAACTGCATTCGTTTTTACGCCTTTCTCACAAAAATGTACCTCAGTTAAGCCCCAATAAGAGACTCCCAACCAAACCATGAGCGAGGATGGAAAATGACCTCGTTGGACACGCGGAATACGGTTGCTCGCTTCTTCACTGCTGTGTGCGCACACCTTATCATTTTGTTTGTTGTAGCTCTGTTCCACGGTGAAAATTTTTTCATCCGAAAAAAGAATTTCCCGATGCTTTTTTCCCGCGTACCGCTTCAACAAAGCGCGGCATCTCTTCAGTCTCAGGTCCATTAAACGAGCGTCCAAACGATGTCCTGTTTTTCTTCGATATGCCCTAAGCCCTAAGTCTTCATTTAACACCCTTTTCACCGTGGTCCTGCTTAACCCCATCTGAAGGGCCAACAGTTTCTGCTTACGTATGGGATTTCTTTGTATTCGCGCCTTCACAGCTTTTATCACTGCTGGAGTCCTAACAGAGCGAGGGCGACCACTTCTTGACCTGTCATCTACACTAGAGTCTTCATTGTATCGTTTTATGGTACGATAAACGAATCTTTTGGTTATATTCAAATTTTTCAGTAAGTCGAAAATCTGAATTGGCGCGTAACCGCAACGATGCAACGCAATAACTGCGACACGGTCTTCTTTAAGTGTCCACTCCATATTTAAAAATGAGGAAAATTCTAAAAAGTACACATTTTTATTTTCATGAAAAATTCGAAATTCGAATTCAATAAACTTTTTTGTGGCTAGCGTTCTAAATTCAAAAGTTTTTATTGTGTGACAGAACTTATGACCTGACTGTGTATATGTAAATATTTAAAGTAATAAAAAAATATACTTTGAACTTTGAACTATTTTCAATGTTTCGATGCCTTGATTGTAGTCCTGCCTAGTATTTAATATAATTAAAAAGGTATACTCGTACAAAAGACTGTCGTTTTACGTTTTTCCTTGTACAAAGGTATGGAACTTCATTATTATTCCACTTTGAAGAACCGGCCACGTGTGGGAGGAAATAAGCGATGCGCCACCCCGGTGTTGAAAAATGTGCTGACAAAGTTAGAACCAAAATTCAATACCCGAGCAATGGGTGCAAAAAAGCAATTTAAGAATATCGTGACGAAGTAAAATGAACTCGCGATGGCTATGTAACCAATTCTTTAGATAGCCATACAAGTGCACTCCAGACGCCTTTTGTTGGATTTTAATAGACTCGTGCAAAAGTAGCTAAGTAGAAGCTTGGCGATGAAGTAATCGAAATTGGAAACATGGAGGCTAACAAACGTTACGGACATACGTGGGTGTTTTTATTGCACCTCAAGTATTTTTCTTGATAGCACATTGTATCTTATATCTACTGCGTAAGTGTATTCTGAATATCCACTGAACCTCACCTATCGTACTTGATTCTTTTGGCAATTTTTTGCAATCAAATATTTCCAAAAATCACAATCATTCTGATATTAGTACGTCCTCTGCGTGTCGTTTACGTAACAAAATAAACGTGGAAATGTGAGATCACGTGCCAGATTCTCTTCCGCGGTTTAAATTTGGAAGAGTTTAAAATAAGGACAGAGTTTTTCAGGAACAGCTGCGCGTGCGCCGCTCGCCCATACGGATCATCTAAATAGGTCTAACGGCAGGGTATACAAATAAATAAATTAATTATCATCAACAACGAAAGAGCTTCAAAATTAGTCGTTAATGATACAGACAAACACAGCGTGCCCACCATTGGACAGTTATGCATTACTCTATTTTGTGTAACAGGCGGCTAACTCTTCGCCGCAACTTTGGAGATCTGAAGGGTTGTTCACTATTTTTTGTGTAATTTCAAATGTTCAAGGTGATAAAAATGAGCGTTTTCACAGTTCTTACAAGAATCTATTTTTAATAATAAGTCGTAATTCCCAAGAACGATAGAGCCACTTTGTAAACTATAATGGAACCGCCAACTAGCTATCCGAGGAGGATGAGTGTTCTACCAGATATGTTCACAGCTGGATTTTTGGGATGGCTACTTCAACTTTAATGTTATTTACTATCTTGATGATATTGTTATAGGATGCACTTTACGTTCCGTAAATAAACCGCCTGTCTACATTCCATTTCAAAATAGACTAAGTTTTGTGGTAATATGTTTATTATCTATTGCAAAAGGTAGGTAAACAGAAAACGTTAAATGAAAACAAAATTAGATTTGGTAAGTGATATGATTAGCTTAGTACCTGATTGTAATTAAATTGTGTACTACTAGATACCCATAAACACTATAGTCGTCTTTTACTAAAACCAAAAGTAAAGCAACTTTGTCATCGTATGGTGTTCTATTCAGTCGGGCGACAAGCCAGGTGGTAGACAATAATGCATTCACTTAACACTTAACTGTTTATTATCGGTGACTTTCTCACTGCACTTGATACTGTCAGTGCGTTAAAACAGTTTCCTTGCCAATACCGGATGTTTTTGTTAGGGTTACTTAATAATCACTTTACGAGTGGTTACACAACGGCTTTAAAAGCTCGCCTATAACACGATTACGAGTTATTTTGATGTGCTCTTCGCTAACAAATTGTCGAAAGAATTTGGCGACAGATGGACAGATACTGGAATTTATCGTTAACAATAAAGTTTAACATGTGTTACTTAACAACATCGAATGTTCAAGTTGGCATATAGGCATTTATAACCACAGGTCCTCATGTTACGCCACGTGACATGCGTTGCCTCTTGTTACCGCGCTTAATTTATTAGTGCTCAAATTCCTCATCAGAACTCAGGATTTCAAAATTAAAAGCATTTATGAGAGCTCCGAATACGCAACAACCAACTTAAAGTTTGACTAATACTTAAGTTACGGCCGCTCTTTAGTTGAAAATAAAAGCCCAAGTAACTAACATAAACATAAACATTTACATACAGGCACATACATTGCTTCTGACCCCACGCTAGTATACCCTGTGTCATGGGAACAAGAAACAGCGACGTCACACACATATAGACATCCAAGACCTGGATTTTTTTTTCTTCATCCCCAGCCGGGGATCGAACCCGGTACCTCTCGCATGGTAGGCACAGCCACAAGCGCTGCGCCACAGAGGTCGTCAAACTGCACTGCACTGCACTTCATTTAAGTATAATATACCTTCGAGCTGGAGTGGAATTGTACATGATATATGATGACATAATTATATTGTGCGTCATAATTATCAATCCTATGTGGAATAGTTGCTATAATTCTCCATGTGCACTGGATTCGTTTCCTCGAATATGCTCGATCATGTCGTGAAATCCGACTATGGAATGATGATAGTGCAAACCTATTGAAAATCCATTACGATAGATAGGGTCCGCCTTGGCGAAAGTACCAGTGGCACGTAATATAGTAGCCACCGATTCATTAATAATGTCTACTGGAATATTAACTGCCGGTAATATTATCGCGACCATAAAAAGAGACATTATAACTTTGACGAGCGGCTATAATATTGGAATGTTGGCCCTGGCTTTGGGTTCAGGATAGGTCGGTAGAACTATAAAGAAGAGTTGCTTAAAGTGGCCATTTGGGGATATAGGTACATTGCATAATCCTGCTGGCTTGGTCTTACATGCTTGGGAATGGCATAGATCTTATTGGGACTCCAGCTGTTTTATTACCTGAATATCAATGTCAGAAACTATTTATATACCAGAATAGCCTGTAGCCTGATCATGTAATTCTTACAACACGATTATTTGACCCGAGCCGTTTTTATTGCGACTACGCTTGTATAAGCGAAGTTCTGGCAAAATTTTCAAAATCGAAATGAAATTAAATAGATTATTTCTGAGTAATAATAGTAGTTTATGTGACTGCTGCATAATGGAGGGCATTAAAACTCGCGAGTTTCAACTGAAATATCACTCGAGAGTTTTAATGCCTAATTATGAACAGTTACATACACTAGTTTATCTACACACATATCATAAGCTCTCTTTGATGTGTTCAGGAACCGCATGTTTGACCGGCATTGTGGTTCTGCAATTGTTTAGCTTGTTCTTTAGTACCAACATCACGCAGACGGGCGTCGGCGTTCGAAATTTGAATGTCAGTACCAACTTCACAGACAAACTAGGGACGGCACGCGGGTGGGCGTCGGCGTTCGAAATTTGAATGTCATTATATGTAGATAAACTACACATAATGACCATTATGTGTAGTTTTCCAGATACGAAACGAGTTTTTACAAAGTAGTTTAACATAATGCTGATCGTAACGTGCGGTTTTTGAACGCAGTAAAGAGGGTTTATGATACGTGTGTAGATAAAAACAGTTTACCTGTCATAACACATAAGTATACGTATCAGTACTGTAGTCACATTTAACTCCCTAAGGAAGGGTTCCCCTGTGTTTTAGGATGAGCTAAATAGGCTCATAAAAGTTCTAAATACATGTTTAACATAAAAATCAAAGTCTAAAACCATTTAAACATAATTTTCTTACATTCAAAGAGATTTCTCAAATATATTTCTACTTGTTTACTTATTTTATTATATAGTTAAGGTCCCAAGCATTTGAAAAACCACTGCATAAAGTTAGTATTTGTTGTCATAGTTTTACAGACTATGGCCTTTCGACGATTTGTTGTAGCTTGGTATTGAATATTTTTGTGTTGTCTCATTATTATTTACGAAACAGTTACCGCACAGTTACGACATCACAGAAATTATACAGATCCACAGTAGGATAGATGCTGGGTTTAAAAGTACAAAATCGATTGAATTTCCTAGATGTCGGAATTATATGAAAAGGCCACAGTTGTCTTCCGACTGATAAAGATAATGTATTCAACATAAATGTCTGAATGAATAATTAATTACACCTTCATTCTCTCACAGACTCAAAGCTGTCAGTTGATATAGACCTGTCGCTAAATTAACAAAGTGGAACAGAATTAATAAGCTTAGGTTAATTGTGACGTGTCACATGACATATGTTAAGTGATATTCGAGTGACTTTGTAAACATGTATTGCAGTATTTAAAATACGCGGCAATACTTCTTAATTAGGAAGCAGATTAAGGTATATCATGCCATTGACCTTACATTTCAGCAGCTATTTCTCATGGGGATTATTTTTAGGGTTCCGTACCCCAAGGGTGCTAAACGGGACCCTATTACTAAGCCTCCGCTGTCCGTCCGTCCGCCTGTCCGTCCGTCACCCGGCTGTATCTCATGAACCGTGATAGTTAGACAGATGAAATTTTTACAGATGATGTAGTTATGTTGCCGCTATAACAACAAATACTAAAAAACAGAATAAAATAAATATTTAAGGGGGGCTCCCATACAAAAATTCTTTAAATACCATATACAAACTTATGAATGCACCTGGTGACGTAAATGGAGTGTGAAAGTAGCCACAACAATAACTTTGTAAACAACATTTTGCTATGTAAAATCCAAACTATTCATTGCACGTGCACTGCACACTATCCCTACTATTGTACGGCAGTACGGAACCCTCCGTGCGCGAGTTCGAAACGCACTTGACCGTTTTTTTTACCTACTATTCCAATGACCTAAAACTATATTTCCAGTGACCCTACCTACGAAGCCAAGGGTCCCGGGTTCGAGTCCCGGTGGGGGCAAATATTTGCTTGATGAAAACGGATGTTTGTACCCTAGTCATGGTTGTTTAATATAATATTTCTCTATATAAGTATGTGTATCGTTGTCTAGTACCCAAGATATAGGGAATCCTAGTTTGGGGCTAGATCAATGTGGTAAATAGTGTCCAAGGTATTATTATTATTATTTCAAGTCATATGAAGCATAATATCTAGATAGATTTTCTAATAAAAGTAGTTTTTTAATAGAAAAAAAACCTTGCTTTCTATTTCTTGAAGTTAAATGGAGGACAAAGTTGAATCAAGTATCGGAAGTCAGATCATAGACTTGATAGTCATTTGCTGATTGAGGAATAGTGAGTTTTTCTACAACCTCACATCAACGTCAAACATGTAATGTAATAAACCACGTCCCTGTCACTTGTAACCTGATAGGACGACAAGATGACATCACATTACACAAGTGCAACTTTGCGGTTGTGGGTAGGAAACACCCGGTCGGCCGGGCAGGCAGCAGGCCTCTGGCCTAGCCACGCAGATTACGTGTTATCTATGAGGAACTGCAGGCTAACCAAGATAACTTCCCGATCGATATCTTACGTTATCATAAAGCTATATTTTTGCTACAGGACAGGGTAAAAGCAACAAATATATTTACCATTAAAACTTTTGATTCCCAAATATGTTAAATGACGGGACTGTATTGGGTTAATCTAGCTCAACACAGACCTTGCTGTTAATAATTTTGTAATGATTGATTCCTGCTATTAATCATAACTAAATTTTTCATATTTGTATTAGTTAAGCACAACCAATGTTTAAAAGAGATCTAAAAATCAATCTGTGGGCCTTTCTACGCCCTTCTACTCCCACAGTGGGCCAAAGTAGAGAGGAGGCAAAAAATGACGTCTTCTAAGTATATGTAAATATCTACAGTAATAAAGTACTTTGACTTTTGACTTTTGTTCAATGTTCACCAAATGTAGTGCTCCCATGTAGTTCAACAGCTAAACGTATTGGTTGCTGTATATCACTTCATATCCCAGTACCAAAGATATGTTTGTTTTGTCACAACTTTATAAAACAACCTGGAGCAATAGCAAATCGGAGCGGAGCGAAGCGACCCCATGTAACTGAGTTTAACCCTTTATATGACAAAGGCAATATATTTGCCGTCGTATTTTCAACCTTGGCTTGGTATTAATGTCCTAAACCAATGAAAAATGTAACATTTTTTGTAAAACTTAATTTGGGGTGAAACTGATTTTTTTGGATGTAACTGTTTTGCTCAATTTGGTAAAGACGCGCATAGTAAGGTAGGACGGATAAATAGGATCCCCTAAAATATCTGGAAGTGGCAGAGCGAGAGGCGCACTATGGGAGGCACTTACAATCAGAAGTGACTGCTGTTTATGATGATGGGAAGGATGAGACGGTAAGATGGTGATCGAAATCGTGCTGGTGGGCTGGATACTAAACTGATGGAATCCACTGTGAAAGTAAAGACATTTGTGAAAATAAATGTTTGATTGATGATGATGAAGCTTGTTTGGATCTATAATGAAATTCCTTGTTTACTACTGATGCCGAGCACAGATCTAAAAGCTTGTTAATGGTGGAGATAGTCATTTGATAGAAATCTTCGAAAAGGTGATAAATTAATCATTTCCATTTCACAGCAATGTTGACCTTTAGCTGCGCTGATTATCACGAGATAATATCACTTTAACAGATTAGGTGCCGGCAAGTAATTTTTTGACGTAAATTCATGATGACACGCTATGACTTTAAAGGTTATCTGGTTTTTAATTAGGATCTTAAAAAGCTATTGATAAATATCGAATCATGTTGTGATTAGTGATTAACGATATGCAGGTAAGTATCGTAGTTTATCCAACCGTATTTTCACAACGTATTTTATGCAACATGCGATGTATTCCTGTATATTATTGATAATTTCAATATATAAGTTTTGTACTATTTAAACAAACGCTATTTTTAAAAGAGATCTAAAAACAATCTGTGGGAGTTTCAATGCCCTCTCTCCCACAGTGGTCCATCGTAGAGACGAGGCGAAGAATGACGTGCATTAGGCATATTTATGAATATCTACAATAATAAAGAACTTTGATTATGAACCACATACCTGAAATTGTAGTAAAGTTAGTAACTTCTTGGCTAGTTTATGATATCACGGTATAAATCACGTAGGTACCTATCAAATAGGAAAACTATAAAATAAAAATCTATATACCAGCAGAAGTGGTAAGCCCAAATATATGTCTGACGCAAAACTACTATCCAAATATCATTTGTAGTAAAGTGCTTTGTAAACAGGGACAGAGTGAAAGATAACATTGGTTCTCGTCTGGCGAATGACGTAAATGTAAGTTTTATCTAGATACTTTGTAAAGACATCGGCCCGGCTTCCGCGCTGACAGAAGGAGAAACTGATGGCTCCGCGACATCAGGGAATGGACAGGAGTGGCCAGCGTAGAACATCAGATGTGCTTGGCGAAGAACAGGGAGGAGTGTGCAGAGCTGACCGCCAACCACCAGTACTGGAGAGGCACGATAAGAAGAAGGACTGAAGAAACTTTATTAGCGTACCGGATTACTTCTTGTTAAAAATTCCAGTTGCAAGAAAGTCAAATTTTAAAAGACTTTAACATTAACATTCATTCTGTTCAAAGGGGAGATTGTAATTTGTTCGAGGACGTCAAGCCGTCAGGTTTTGGCGCGGAACCAGCAATTAATTTATCATTATCACTTTCGACATTCGTGAAAGAAACTGACTGGAGTCGCGTGCCTTCCTGCCGCCGCCGGTTGCCAGCGCTGACCGGTTGACGAAGCGTCCGACATTTTGAGACATGACTTGAATGTTTTGTATTGCTTGTTCCTCGATTTTATTATTATATTCGATATATGAAATAATTGTTAAATATGATGTCTCAGTGGGAGTGGCCGAGATTCGTATTCGTAAGCCATAGAGTTTTTAATCCCGGTTAAAAGTCGTAATTTTAGATAAATATGAAAGCTAATCATAATGAAAGAGTTGATGAGATGAATGAAAGAGTCTATTTTGTTCCAATTACTAACCGAGCAAAAGCAGGGAGGTTGTAAGCGAACATACTTTCTTTAATTTTACATTTCCCGCCGTGAAGCCATCAAAATGGAAAGATTCTCTTACAAGAAAACCTTTTAGCACGTCAACGACTAAAGTGCTAAGACATGTTTCCGCCGCAGGGCGAAAACAATTAAACTAGAACGTTGTACTATAGTGTGAGATGGGTGGGTACCATCCAGTACCATCGATTGACGCTCATAAGTTCCATTTCAATAGGCGTGGTGGAATCAATCCTTATTAATTGACTGAGATCCGCCATCCTCAAAGTTGTTGTTTCCATCCAAATCCACTAACGACAAATTTATTCTTGTAAGAGGTAAGTTAAAGGTATTTAGGTCGCTATGAGATTTGAGATGGTTACACAACTAACGGGTGACAAGTCAGTTTATTCTAAATCCCAGTGATTTATAACAGTTTTTCGGCATTATAATCTGGTGATAGATTGTAAAATACCGGAGACCAAATTTATGAAAATTTATAAATTTATTTCTCAAGTCGCAAATTACATAATAATATGTGCCGGGAAATCATGCGAATTTTGTAACAAAAAATGTTTTACTATTCCATTACAGAAAGCAAAGATCACCTGGAATAGAATAGATATAGAAGGCATTTAATTGCTGTTGATAGGTTTATTTTTATTTGTCGCTTGCTGGAATTGAAAAAGCCAAGGCCATCTTCAACCAAGAAAAGTTGTCACAGTGATTTTCCACCTTCCACGTATGGTCCTGACGATTTATAAGTACCATACGATGCACTTATTTATGGGCAGTCGATTATAAGATTAGCATTACAGCCGGGTCGGGCAGGTAATAGATTCGGCAATTATGTATCGCGTTTGCCATTCAAATCAGATGCGGGATCAGGAATGCAGTGAACCTCGGTGGGCGATGGGAACGGGATTGCAAAATTGACACGAGAGCGTAGTTCACTGTAACTTGATTAATGAAACAATTATGTATGTAGATATGTTATCCAGACCCAGGCCATTGAAATTAGCGGAACTATGGAAAACAAAAGACAAGTACACCTTGGCAGAATATGGTAGAAAATAAATGGCAACAAATATAATGATCACCAAACTATTTTTTTTCTTACCCGAAATGGGTAAATGATCACCAAAAGTTGCAGATACTGCAACTTTTGGTGATCATTTACTGCGCAAAATACTGCGGTAGCTGAGGTTAAAGGTAAAGGGGATGAGCGAAGCGAAGCCCCCTTTATCCTTCGTGTTAGGTTGAACTTGTAAGAAAAACAAAAAATTCTTAAAACATAAACTTAGGTACATAAAACATAAAAAGAAGTTTGGTGATCATTTATCCAAACACAATTTGGTGATCATTTCGAATTTATTAGTAGTGAATTTTTTAATTTTTTGGTAATCGTATAAACACAAGCCAAAATAAATGCGAGTTTTTTAAATGAAATATTCGGTGTGTCTATTAGAATACGCAGTAGTCCGCTTATATGTCATTTATGGTGGTATGGTGTCATCATTAATTTTATGGCATTTCTTGCTAAGGTGTAGGTACATAGGTATAGATAGTAAGTGATACTCCAACACTTCATATTATTGTAAAGGTACAATCAAGACAGAAAAGCTCTTAATTTTTATACCGGAAAGAAAAAAACTCACTTTCCAAAATGAAATCAGTATAACAATAGACACAAGTGGCAAGAAGGTTCTCCTAAACTTTAGTTATAGTCATTAGACACCAATAAAATCTAGTAGGTAATTCAACAAGATAAACCCAGCAACACGACAAACAAACACGTTATGTAATGACGGCGTGATTCAAGCTTTTTGCTTGAATTCTTTCAGGACCGGACAGCCTTGCATTCTACCTCCGCATGGCGAGGAATCCAACACGCCCAGCCCGTGTGCAACTCAATTCTATTAGTCGAATAAATGATATAAGTTTTGTATCGAATGAAGACCTCCGAAGTTTTCATATCTCCAAAGGCTAGCCCCTTGTCGAGCAAAATTGAGCATTGAATATTTGGCTAAAAGGGCCACTGCGTCGATTTTTTCGCCCGCTGACCCTTAGTCCTCGTCACGCCATGGCTCACCGCCAATGGTCCACAAAAACATTATTTACGACCGTTTACACTACTCGCAGATGTTTGAGTTTTATGAAGCGATTGTTTAGTATAATGCACAGAATACGACGAAATTATGACTGTTCGTGTAACCAAAATGGTTTCGTATTCCTATCAGTAAACGCGGCACAACTGGTTTTAGCCAATGTGTTTTTTTTCGTCGGGTCTAAGGTAATTTATATCCATATTCAGAAAAGGGTTAACTATTTAATTAAAAAACTTGCCTAGATTACTCGACCAGCGCATGGATGTCAATATTTTTTGGGTCATGGCTTTCTAACTGAAATATTATTTTTCTTCATATCTAGACTCTATATGAAATAGATGCGTTTAGGTTTTATTTTAAACGAAATTTCAGTCATTTCCCCTTACTTTTTGTCGATCTTAGAAGGCATATTTCTCAACAATTATGTACGTATAAGTCTTTCGGTAAACCCGAAAATTTACTTAGATCTTAAATACCTAGATACAAATTATAATTACTGCATGAGCGAAATGTGCAAGACTTATATTGGGTGCTTTTCTTACCTATGAAATTGGCGAATTTTCTTACAGATTCAGGAGTTCATAATTCGAGTAATTCAATAGCTATTTCCAGTTTTTTTTTAATGTTTTAAAATTAATTTTAATATTTTACATCTACTTATTAAATTTTCTTTTAATTTTCAGTTTGATAAGTAAAATGTTATCTTCAAAATCAGTGCCTCCTAAATGTCACCATTTCATGATAATATTCGTAATATTTTTTTACAGCTGACACTTTTCAAAAATTATATAAAATTTTCTCTTAGCTAAATGTTGTCTCATTCATACACACAAAGTTTATAAAATTAGGATCTGTCATTCCTAAAAAAAATACAAAAATGTTTGTACTGAAAATTGAGTAATTTCAATTTCTCCATACAAAACGCCAATTTCATATGTAAGGCCTAATATTTAATTTTCAAATTAATCCAAAAAATGCCTCTTACTGGTACTGAAATCACCCCAGGCCTATATGAAGGCTTTTGTCAGTATAGGACGGGGGCACAAGCGGGATTTAAAAAAACACACATGTAATAAAAAATAAAAGTAATGCTTAAAGCAATGACATCAACAAGGAGTGACTCGGAATTGATGACACGCCTGCTCTGAATCACTCTGAACTGAATATATGAATACAAGGCTACTGACAAAATGGCGCCTCAGTGTCATGAAAATGGCGGTTCACTTCAGGTAGATCCGGTATCTTATAATTCAGCAAGTGGCTCTTCCTACCATCCCCGGCTGGGGATAAAGAAAAGAAGAATAAAAAAATGTGTCAAGTACGGGTCAGACTTGCACACTAAGGGTTCAGTACCACCGTACAAGAAAAAAACACTAAATCCTAAATAATAAAACCAAAACAAAAGGGAAACATTTATGTGTTCTCTGGGAATCGCCGTGACCGACTGAGCCGTCTCAAAGTTATTAACAGCAGCGAAATTTATAGTGATATTGAATCATGATGTTATGAGGTATTTTGCAGGGGCAGGGATTTTAAAAGAACAGTCGCTTGTATGGGGAGCCCCTTTAATTTTCAAAATTGAGTGAAATGCACATTCTGTGAAAATTTCAGCTCTCTACCTATTTCGGTTGATCCGATAGAGCCCGGGGACGGACGGATGGACGGACAGACAGACGGACAGCGGAGGCTTAGTAATAGGGTCCCGTTTGGCACCCTTCGGGTAAGGAACCCTAAAAAAACAGGTCTTGGATGTTTATATGTGTGTGACGTCGTTGTTTCTGGTTGCAACGACACATGGTATCCAAGTGTGGGGCCAGAAGCAATGTATGTGCCTGTACGTAAATGTTTATGTTTATGACAACCTCTGTGGAGTAGCGGTTGCGGCCCTGCCTACCATGCGAGAGGTCCCGGGTTCGATCCCCGGATGGGGGTAAAAAACCCCCAGGTATTGGATGTTTATATGTCTGTGATGTCGCTGTTTCTGGTTCCCACGACACAGGGTATCCAAGTGTGGGGCCAGAAGCAATGTATGTGCCTATATGTAAATGTTATGTTAATGTTAATGTTTAACCTAATTTCTACCATTATTGGCCTAAAAATGACACCCAAACGACAAACAATACCTATAAAGTACAATACCGACATCTTCGCGTCATTGCCATTGAGCCGCCATTGTGCTAGCAGCATTGGGCCCCTGTTCTGAATCAGTCTGAATACATGAATGCAGATACGAGGGCGCGCGGGCGCAGCAAGTGGATTGGATCAGAGGTCGGCTGGTCCCTTCTCTGGGATGTCACGCGCCGGTAAGTGTTATAGACTGCTCGGTACGACGGTGACCTGTTAGCGCAACATGGGGTCTTTTCTCGTATGGGGGGCAGTGGCACGGAAACGAATGGCACCTAGGCACGCCTTTGCTCCCGCTAGGTGGCGCCGGCGCAGTTGGAGGCAAAGAGTTTCATTCATCTGAGGTTAGGTTCTAAAACACGCCACGTGATCTTTCAAATTCCCTTGACACTGGAAAAATTGACCTCAAATGAGGTTATATGATTTGACGAATTTGACGGATAGACAGCCTCCAACTGACGACCCGAATGCCCGAGTCGGCAGTGACCTGCCTACGAAGCCAAGGGTTCCAGGTTCGAGTCCCGGTGGGGGCAATTATTTGTTTGATGAGAACGGATGTTTGTACCCTAGTCATGGTTGTTTATCTATCTAAGTATAACATTTATCTATATAAGTATGTGTATCTAGGGTACTAGACAACAATGGGAATCCTAGTTTGGGGCTAGATCAATGTGTGGTGATACAGAGCAAACGTATCTGCAGCAAAACTTAGGAGAAAGTACTTTCATTACGATCTCACCACATACAAACTCAAATAACGAGTATATATGCCAGAAAAAAATCTGATCGTATCATGTCAGGGCTGCGTGTGGCGTCTGGAAACTCCTACAGCAATAGTTATATCAGTTACTGCCAAGGGCGCAGAATCCCGTATTCGGCAGTCAGTCTCCGAACAAGATATGCGCCGCCGACAAGCCAAATACGGCATTTGCCGCCGTTGGCAGTTCCATACGCGACTCGACGCCCAGGTTTTCATCAAAAGGTTTCGTTGCAATTCAACACATACAAGAAAACAGCCAATTGTTATCTAAACTAAAGCCTTCATAAAGAGATATCTACAAGGATACTGCTGCTTAAATAGGCAGACTTATAAATAACAACTTTTGACAAAGGTCTTATAAATAACAACTTTTGACAAAGGTCTTATAAATAACAACTTTTGACAAAGGTCTTATAAATAACAACTTTTGACAAAGGTCTTATAAATAACAACTTTTGACAAAGGTCTTATAAATAACAACTTTTGACAAAGGTCTTATAAATAACAACTTTTGACAAAGGTCCTTCCTTGTAGTCAAGCGTGCAGAGGGGACAAATATGAAGTGCAACAACTGCGGAGCCTCTCCTGTACAATTCTGACATTTATGGATACAGAAGCCATTCGACCCCTTCTACTGCATGCTAAAACTGAAGAGGATGCAACCTTATCGCACAAAGTCTGACACAATTATGCTCAACTATGTTGCTGATAGTTGCAGTCAATTCATTGAGATTGGCTCTATTATTGTCCTCATGTCCAGCGAAGGAAACAACGTAGAAGTAAAGATAGCGGTGAAAAAAGTAGCCAATTGCGAGTCGGACTCGCCCATGAAGGGTTCCGTTGTAACAAGTAATTATGTGACTGGATGTTTGTGTTGTAACTTTGTTTTTCATAGTGTTTGTATGAATGACAAAGTTATCTTTGCGGTTTTTAATAAATCTTTTGTTTCTTAAAAACTGCTTATTTTATTTTTTTCAAACCAAATCTCGTTGAAAGTGTGTGATTTTACACTCTCTTACTTTAAAAGTTAAAGCTTTTAAACTGGACACACATTTTTTCACTTGGGAAGGGTTTCTTTAACAATTTACTTTGAGGAAAAATGATTTCAGGAATCTCGATTTTAAAGACCTATCTATAGACACACGAAACAGATAGGTTTGATGAAAAAAAAATTGCTTTCAGTTCCATGTATGGGCAGCCCCCTTTAATTATTAAAATTTTTCAATTATTGTATAAAAATCGTAAGGCGTTTATTTTGTTCTGTAATTCTGAAATCTCAACTAATTTCATTGCGGAATTGCATTCAAAATGTGGATATTATGTATTCGTAAACTCTCCTTGAAAATATTTTTGACAAAATAGCGTAGTTTATTTTTAAACAATTTTTATGTGGTTTGGCGCTACATTATTTCAGTATGAGCCTAGCGCTTTGTTTGCGCTTTTTTATGTGGAAGCAACTAACGCTGTCACTTTCGTTTACATTCGTATTCCTTTTATTTTATTTTTTAGTATCACCCCTCTCAACGCCCCATGCCATATATAGATGCCATTTTCCCGTTACATGTTTTGAATTCCGATACCATAAGGTTCAAAAATCTCAATGTCTCAAAACAACCCGGTGTTTTGAGAGAAGTAGCAGAACCATTCAAGCAGATAGTTTGTCGAAGTTCCATCTCATTCCCACACGCCACCTCATATCGCGTGATCGCCCGACCCGACTCGATTCGTCACCCGGCCCCCTGGACGATGGGGAAAGTGACATGAAATATGCAGCCCCGACGACGTGCTGCCGACGAGAGTGCGAGAGGCATGCCCGGGACATTTGTGCCGCTAAGCGTTTGGTGGGCAAAAAGGAAAATGCAAAAATATGCACCCCATGCGCGACAATTTCACCACTACTTGAAAGTCGATGTAGTAATTCAGCAATGTATATCGCTGTTTCAACCAATTTGAAGTAGGGTATTATAAAACGGGAAATATTTAATCGCACATCAAATATACTGATTTGCCCAGCAAATATCACTTATATTTGCTGCGGTAGCTTAGGCGAAGGGTAAATGAGGTGAGCGAAGCGAAGCCCCCTTTATCCTACGTGTTAGGTTCAACATGTAAGAACAACAACAAATACTTAAAACATAAATTTAAGTACTCATTAAATATTTAAAACATAAAAAGTGTTTTTGCTGTTCCTTGTTTGCTGTGCAAATCAGTATTTTTGATGTGCGGTTACATACTAGCCTTATAAAGCTAGTGGTTCTGTGAGAACATTAACCTATGGATAGTCGTTGATTAATATTATTTTTTGATGATCTAACTCCGTTCGGTTATCGTCTGGAAAAGTGACAGTTCTGATTTCTTATCTTTGCAAGTTGTTAACCCGCGTTCTAGAAAACTGCTGCGTTTCGTGGCCGATAAATACGGAGATCTCGCCTATCGGGCCTTCTTTTTTCATCTCCAGTCGACGGGGTGTAAGGCTGTCAGCCCCGCCTGGGGGGCCAGGCCAATTGTGGTGTATTTTGTTCCTGACCAAGAAAGCGAGGCGTGTTGAACAGACATTTTATACACGAGGAGTTCGCCAGCGTGGCCTGCGTGGCGTTGTCCGCTTTAAAACACGAGCCCTTGAGCCGTTCGCCGCGTTGAGCTGCGAGCTGACGAGCAGCCGCTACTGGGACGAGCTCTGCCAGCCACTTTCAAGATAGATAGAACAATGGGTGCGGCGTCCTGTAGCGGTATATTTCGCCGGGAAACAGCCACGCATAGTTAAAATAAGTAAAGAAATAGACTTAACCTGGTGGTGACCTCAAGACCTGAAGCAAAAAGTTTGCCAGACGCGTCTGGCCCCATTGCAACGGAGCCAGGTCATAGGTCTACGGAAGTCTACGTCAGGTGAGCACTACTGTCGTTGAGAAACTCTAACGGGGCGTTGAATTCGATCTCCAATGTCTAAAGGCCCGCATAGGAGACCTGCCCTGAGGAGTTCTCTTACACGGTCAATAATAAGTATCACCAGTCATTGTTTTTACCTCGGATTATTTTTAAATGGAGTCTTATTTCTATAATTCTATTCAATTCAACTCATTGTAGACTGCAATTCAGTGTGTAAAGCATAGCGCAATGCAAAACTGATCTTCCCGCTTCTGACAAAAAAAGATGAGTTACTGTATTAACGGAATCGAAGGGCTACGAAAATTTGAGTGAAGACGTTTTGTTTAAAAAACATTTACAATGCAGTCCACCGCACCACATTATTATTTCATACTCAATTTAGCTCGCGATCGAATTAAATCTATTGGCAACATTATCCTTAGTTTCATATACCCCACGTGGGTGGTCTGGTCTTGTCAGTAATTTTCTTTCCCACGGTTGTGAGTTATTCTGTTTGTGTTCTGTAGGCGCATAGTGACAAAGGTGCAGATAACTGTTTAATGTTTGTAATATCTTGATTTACGTTTAAGTTCAGGATAGATTATCTTGGCCCATAAAGTTTATTTTGCAATGAAATGGGTGCTTGTTTAGCAAATAGTAGGAGCTCAAGACGCAATCTAGGCCTACGCACGCGAGGACGGAGGAGCTACGACGCAAATTATAAAACCGGTGTAAAAAAATGGATGCAACTAACTGTATGGGGAGTCGCGGTCGCGCCCCGTCGCGTGTCGCTCCATTTTAAAAAAGGAATAAAAATAGGTTGAGTTTTGAAAATTGTATAAATAAAAAAAATATTGGTATAGCCTGAATGTTTTATTATTATTATTATTATATGTGTAATGTTGTGCGGTTGTATCAAAATCAAAATTACTTGCAAGTAGCATCTTTTTTTTTTATTGACTCACGAAAGTTTTCCAAGCTGTGAAAAATTCGTTAAGGATCAACTTTGACTTGCAATAAAAAAACTAAACAAGACAAAAAAATGCAGATTTAACCAACATCATTTTTATTTATTGAAACTTTTTTTCCAAAAAAAAATACCGTGGGGCCATAATTATTTTTGGTAGGCTGAGAATCTATATAACCCCTTCTATCCGCCATTTTGATTTGGCAAAGAATGCACCAAACACCCTAAGTATGATCATGACGTTAAAACTATAAATCGTGACTTAACCTCTCAAAAACCGAGGGTAGTTGGGACTGGTTGCGATTTTGAACCATGCCATGGTAATAAAATTTAAAACCTATAACGGAAAAGTGGTACGCCGGCGGTATTCAAGAGGTTTTCACGAATTCATTTATTGGCTAAATATTATAATTAATATTTAACTTATCAAATAAAACCCCTTTATCACTACTACTATTAACATCCTCATTAAAAAATATAATTGTAAAATAAACACGAAGATATTCTGCCCCTCTCCTTTCATATACAATCTGTTCGTCCTAATACACTGTTGACTATAAAAACATGAACTGACACCTGTTGATGAAATTTCATTAAATTTAGTACATAACATATAGTTTTAGATACTGTTGTATACAAAACATATATAATATAATCTTATAATACTAAACTAAAGCAAAGGATAATTGAATTATAATATATTGTACATCCACGTTTGCATAAGTCTCTGTAATATCTGTGTTGCGCCGATATTTGATGATGTTTGATTGATTGTTGTTTGTTGAAACACATAATCTTTGTTTGTTAAGGGATTAGGGCTAAACTAGACACCATAAAAATTTTGGATAAATATATGTTATAAAAGGTCTATTAGAGATAAGAATGGAGTTTTAATATTACCGGATATCTGTTATATTTAATACTTAAAAATATTTTTCGCAATGCATTATTATTCAACTAAATGAACAAGCGCTCGGAGACGAAATCAGTTTCCTACATGAAACTTACACGCAAAAATAGGTAAAAAAAGGGAAATTTTTTGGTTGTTTTATTTTATTTTTAATGTTATTATTACAGGAGTTTAGTAATATTTTCTATAATTTTCTTGGTCTCGGAGCTCACGCTGCCCCGCGGGGCTCTGCGCGGGAGCATGCGTCAGTCTGCTTCGACGCGATGCGACGGGTATTTGTTTTCTTAGTCTAATTTTCAATGCCATTGGCCCTTGTTCAGCCCTTAAGCACTGGCATACGCTACCTACCTAACAAAATAACAACGCAGCCATATTACTTCGACTAACACTGGTAATAAGTATGTGATAGTCGAATTTTTTCGCTGAATACTATTTTTTACGTGATTTCATAGCTTAATCAAATAAAGACTGATTATCTAATTCGTTCTTTAAATGCGATTTAAGAAGAAAACCATTTATTTACAAATGGAAAAGGGGATTTGTGGAACTTCTGAAACTTTTGTCCAGAAGTCCCTTTTGCTTGGCGTTGTAGCGCCGGAAGGGGATTTAAGGACAAAAATTGTCAATAAGTTCACAAATCCCCTTCGCAGGGCATAGTCGCAGGGGATTTGTAGTAAGTACATGTAAATATCTTAAAAACTCAATGTTTTCCTGAGATCAAGTACCCGCTCGACAAAAATTGTAACAGCTGTCAAAATTGGTGACGCCCGGCAAACATTTTGATACCTGTCAAAAATTTTGACTACGGAAAAATAAAATTAACCATAGTCCACTACAACTACTGTTTGGTGTGACTACGGTTGGGTTGCGAATTTTGCGTTTGACTGTACTATTTCTGCCCTAACACGATTCTAAACCAGCTTCTGCCGTATCGCGAATCTGCCGAACAACGCGTAAGGGATTAAAACATTCTAGTGAGACAAAAATCTATAATTTACTTGTTCTCGGTTTGATGCCACGAGTTGTTATTATTCTGTGATACAAAAAACTAAATGGCTGTGGGCATATTGTACCTTGTGACCGAATGGTTTGACACCCGGTCGCAATAGCTTTCTATTCTTTATTCAGTAGACTACGTGAGTTTGCTTTTATGATAACATTCCAAAAAAAATAAAAAGTTTTTTCTCTCAATTACATACTTATTACAAGACGTGAACTGGTCTTAACACAATACACTCCATGGGTTTTTTTTTCGAAAACGACTCTTATACGGACCTTTTTTACACCGAATATCGCATAAATAAATAAAGAACCTAAAAAACAAAGCGATTGATTCACATCCAACCATGTGTGGCGCCATGAACAAAGATGTCGATCGATCGACGAAAGACAGTTTCATCATCACCTCTCGAGCTCTTGTCTTGACACCTGCAGGCAGCGCAATAACGGAGGGCGGAGCTTGTCAAGCTATGATATTGTGCTATGATATGAGGTTTAGATTTGGTATAAGTGTAGCGGGTAAGCGATCACTATTTCTGGTTCTCACGACACTTGCTATGCTAGTGTGGGGCCAGAAGCAATGTATAGTTCGCGTCAGGTTGGGATGGCACTCAAGGAAGACATGGTAAAAGTGTGTTTGTCGCCCCCCATTGCCTTTCGGATTACACGTCTACTTCACTATCATATCAACCCACTAAGATTCCAGTGTGATCTTTGAGGACGATTGGGAAGCTACAAGTTACTTAAATCAGAATTGATCATGTCTTTCCGAGCCTTTACGTCGGGTATACCTAAAGCGTAGATTGACTAAGTCGCGTTAAGTCTAGTCACAATGCGAGTAGGCCTAAAGCGAAATAGGACAGCTGATATTTTGACCTACAGATTTGTTGGTCTATAGCGAAATAGGACAGCTGATATTTTGACATACAGAGTTGCAGGTGTAAATACTTATTATTAGGTTTTGATGAGCGAGTGTGTATACGAATGTTAGAGTCAACAACCTATTGTTTACTTTTTAGAGGTATTATACTTACTGTGTCGGGGGTTTTTCAATTTTAAAGGACACGGACACTTTCCCATAGAACATTCATTCAACATCATAGTAGGATGAAATGCAAATTTATACTATGCAATTTTCCATATGCCTGTAATTTGACAGAACTACAGAACAAATCTGTGCATAGAATGAATATTCATTTATTTAATTTAACATGTCATCACAGCGATGCTATTTTATATTTCGACATGAATAATTTTATTCATAACTTTACTCTGACACGGGATACATTGTACCTGTCTAATAAAAATAGAAAATTAGTAGCTAAATTGTTAGCTTATAATATATGCGACGCAGCTATAGTTGGTTTAACTAAGTTCAACTTGACATCAGCTTATTTTAAGAGTAATATAACATGCACCCCTATTGGGAATTCACCTGTTAATTATACTTTGCATGCAACATTGGAATCTGTTCCAAGTAATTTAAATTAGTTCATAAGACAATAGAGGAAATCTCTAGCATACAAGAGCCACTAAATATGTCAAAATGTAAGCCCCAGTTAAATATTGCCCATCAAAACATCCAGGGGCTACCTGGCAAAGAACTTGTATTAGAATTATTTCTAAAAAATTCTGACATTGATATTATTTGTGTTACTGAACACTGGTTGAAGGAAAATATGATGTCTTTTAACATAAATAATTACAAAATTGTCAGTTGTTACAATAGAAAGACTGCTGATAGAGGTGGTTCTTTAATCTTAGTGAAAAATAATATTAAGGTGAAACAACGGAAAGATATTCTTACACTTACTGTGGAAAGACAAATAGAGGTATCTTGTGTTGAGTTGGATAGCCATATTATTGTTTGTGTCTACAGACCTCCAAGAGATGAAAAAGGCCATGGCAATTTTGAAATATTCGAGAAAATTATGGAGGAAGCCCTCATTAAACTTTGTAACAACAGAAAAAAGTTAATTATTTGTGGCGATCTTAATGTAGATCTGCTTGTAGATACAACACTGAAGCGACGATTAATAACTCTGTTCAAATCATTTAATTTATGTCATGTATTTCTAGAGCCGACTAGAATTACACTTACCAGCCAAACTTGCTTAGATAACGTTTTTTGTGACTGTGCATTCACAAGTAAAAGTGTAATTAACTGCTTACCCTCCGATCACAGTGGTCAAACAGTTTCATTCCCAATAACTATTAAGGATAAGACTGGTCCATCATTTTATAGGCCTATTACATCCCATAGACTAGAGACATATACGAAAAACTTAGATATAAATTTACCAGTACCGGATTTTAATGAACAGAACCCAAACAAAATCTACTCAGACTTCTTCAACATTATTCAGACATAATTCAATAAAGTTTTCAAATTAAAGAAAGTCAGTGACTACAATGGTAAATCTAAATTTAATGACTGGGCAACGTTTGGAATTCGTAAAAGTAGAGTTATCTTGTATGACCTTTATGATCAAAAAACCTATAACTTTGATCGAAAATTTCATGACTATGTTAAAAAATATTCCAAAACTTTCAAGTTGGTTTGTAGAACTGCAAAAACTTTACACATTAATAGAAAAATTCAAAATTCAAATAATAGAATGAAAACAGTTTGGCAAATAATAAACCGCGAAACTGGCAAAGTTATACCAAGGGACAGTGATTTCTGCCTAAAGATAGGTGATGATGTTGTTAAATCTAACGCTGATGTTGCTCGAGCTTTTGAAACATTCTTCACCAATGTACCCGTACTCACAACGGACCGTCTAAATTCATCTCCATTTGAAGCAGACACTTTATTAAAAAATAACACTAGCGTCAGTAATGTATATTTAAAATTTCATCATGTATATCCCCAGGACATTGTCAAAACGTTTAAATTACTTAACTTAAAAAATACGGAAGACCTGTGGGGTATACCAGTCAAAGTCATTGGTTCAGTAATTCTAGTTATAGCCCCACACTTAGCTTATATATTCAATAAATGTGTTGACGATGGGGCTTTTCCAGACCTCATGAAACACAGTAAACTTATACCGCTGTTCAAATCGGGAGATAAGGGCGATCCTTCAAATTTCAGACCAATATCTGTTCTTCCAACACTAAGTAAAATATTTGAAAAGATTATACTCAATCAAATGCTCTCACACTTCAACCGTACAAAACAACTCCACGCTAAACAATATGGTTTCACTAGGGGTAAATCGACTACGGATGCAGGTATTACCCTTGTATCTCATATTTATTCTGCATGCAAATTAAATCATTACGGAGTTAGAAATAAAGCGTTGGATCTACTAAGATCATACCTAAGCAATAGAATTCAAAAGGCAGAAGTTAACGGCGTAAAATCTGGTGGATCGGGTGTTAAAATTGGCGTTCCACAAGGTTCCATATTAGGCCCTTTCTTATTCCTGGTATATATTAATGATCTGCCTTTCATGGTGGAGAAATTAACTGACATAGTGTTGTTTGCTGATGATACTTCACTGGTCTTCAAAATTGAAAGACAAAAAGGAGAATTTGATGATGTTAATGGTGTATTGTCTTTAACCTTGAATTGGTTCACAGTTAATAATTTATTGTTAAACGCTGGTAAAACCAAGTGTATCAAATTCTCACTTCCAAATGTCAGGCAAGTTGAGACCAGTTTAGTGCTAGACAACAGCACGTTAGAATTAGTAAATGATACGAAGTTTCTTGGAATAACCATTGATAGCAAATTGCAGTGGGGACCCCACATAGATAAATTGGCTGGTAAATTAAGTTCTGCGGCTTACGCTGTTAGGAACATCAGACAAAGCACGGATGTGGCTACATCTAGGCTAGTATATTTTAGTTACTTTCATAGTGTGATGTCCTATGGTATCTTGTTGTGGGGGAAAGCAGCGGATATTCAAACTATTTTTATTTTACAGAAAAGAGCTATTCGAGCAATTTATAATTTAAAACGAACAGACTCCTTAAGAGAGCTTTTTAAAGAAATTGACATACTAACAGTAGCTAGTCAATTTATTTTCGAAAATATAATGTATGTACGCAAGAACCTTACAACATTTTCCAAACTTAGCGATAGCTGTAATGTTAACCTAAGAAATAATCACAGACTATGTGCGCCCCGTTTTAGACTCGCGAAGGTTAGCAATTCTTTCAAGGGTCAGTGCATTCTCTTCTACAATAAGATACCTCTGGAGATTTTAAAATTGCCACTTGAGCAATTTAAAAAGCATGTTAAAGCGACTTTGTCGAAAAAGGGATATTACAATGTTCAAGATTACTTAAATGACAGGACTGTATGGGGTTAATCTGGCTCAACACAGACCTTGCTGTTAATAATTTTTTAATTATTTATTCCTGCTTATTAATCATAACAATTAAATTTTTCATATTTGTATTAGTTAAGCACAACCTATTTTTAAAAGAGATCTAAAAATAAATCTGTGGGAGTTTCTACGCCCTTCTTCTCCCACAGTGGTCCAATGTAGAGAAGAGGCAAAAAATGACGTTTGCTAAGTATATGTAAATATCTACAGTAATAAAGTTCTTTGACTATTGACTATTGGTAGTTGGAATTTTTCATAAACCAAATATATATCAAATGAAAGCTATGATTATGGACCATCTAAATATATTTTATTTAGATTTTTAAACAACTCCGTTTTTAGGGTTCCGTACCCGAAGGGTTCCAAACGGGACCCTATTACTAAGACTCCGCTGTCCGTCCGTCCGTCCGTCCGTCCGTCTGTCACCAGGCTGTATCTCAAGAACCTAGCTAGCTAGAGAGTTGAAATTTTCACAGATTATGTATTTATGTTGCCGCTATAACAACAAATACTAAAAAACAGGATAAAAGAAATATTTAAGGGGGCTCCCATACAACAATTCTTTCAATACCACATACAAACTTATGGATGCACCTGGTTACGTACATGGAGTGTGAAAGTACCGCACCAATAACTTTGTAAACAATATTTTGCTGTGTAAAATCCAAACTATTCACTCCACACCATCGCTTCCATTGAACGGTGGTACGGAACCCTTCGTGCGCGATTTAGACTCGCACTTGACCGGTTTTTATTTTGTCACATTTGTATGAAAAGATTTAATAGGGTCACAAAATGTATGGATTCTAGCATAATTTTAAATTAAGTTTAAAAAAAACGGAGGTTTTGAAAAATCTAAATAAAATACATTTAGATAATCCATAATCATAGCTTTCATTTGATACATATTTGATTTATGAAAAATTCCAACTACCATAAGTGTCCGTCACCTTTATAAATATGACTAAGGAGTTGTGATCATTAAGCGAATACTCACAGTTAATTACTTTTAAACAGTTTAATTGGTTTTGTTTTAATTGTTATAATTAATACTAAAAAAACTAAACTTAAAAATAATACTTGCCTTTTGCACTTAAAATAAAATTATGTCTTAAACAAAACTTGAAAAAACCGGTCAAGTGCGAGTCTAAATCGCGCACGAAGGGTTCCGTACCACCGTTCAATGGAAGCGATGGTGTGGGTGGAGTGAATAGTTTGGATTTTACATAGCAAAATATTGTTTACAAAGTTATTGGTGCGGTTACTTTCACACTCCATGTACGTAACCAGGTGCATCCATAAGTTTGTATGTGGTATTGTTGTATGGGAGCCCCCTTAAATATTTATTTTATCCTGTTTTTTAGTATTTGTTGTTATAGCGGCAACAGAAATACATAATCTGTGAAAATTTCAACTCTCTAGCTAGCTAGGTTCTTGAGATACAGCCTGGTGACAGACGGACGGACGGACAGCGAAGTCTTAGTAATAGGGTCCCGTTTGGAACCCTTCGAGTACGGAACCCTAAAAAAACAAAACTAAAGTTAAAAATAATACTTGCCGTTTGCACTTAAAATAAAATTATGTCCTAAACAAAACTTGAAACAAAAACCTCAAGATTAATCACCGAAATTATTAATTAAGTCTTTTTTAGTTTTAATCATTGTTTTTAAAAGGTATAACGGACTTATTTCATTTTTTTGAACTTTTTCTAGTTCTCTTTTGTATTTTCTGTTAAAAATTATATCTATCTTCCTTCTATACTTTCAAATAATCAGATTTTGCCACTGGGATTCTTTTTTTTTAATTTGAATACGAAATTCAAAAAGGACAAATTACGTCCCATTCGCGTATTTAACCGCCTATGCCAACCTTCGAGAGAATTGTTTGTCCGGTGTACTTCGCTGGCACAACTGATGATTTCAGTTAATTTGGACAACCACTGTTTCTCCATGTAACCATCGAAATTATCATTATTTTCCTCAGCTGCTTCTATGGCTCCTTCCAGTTTAATTTCCTGCCAAACTGCTTGTACGTAGTTGGAGGGTAACAGTGATAGATGTGCACACAGATTGGTTTTCCGTTTGCCCGCGGTAGAACTCAACACATACCCAGTTTTTCAGCCTTTGCAAATACCGCCTCAGAAAAATTATAGTAGCATCCTGTTACTGTTATTCCAGGAAACACTATCTGAAGTGCTTAATCGCACTTAAATCGTTTGATATCAATGTCAAAGTGGCTTTTAATTAGTTGGAAAAGTCTAATAAAAGTATATTGAGTTTTATTCGGCAACAGGCAAAATATAATCGGAACTATGTTAACCGTATCACTGTTCTCTGTGTTCAAATCCACGTGTATCATATAGAGTTGGTAGAACAACGGTACACATTTAAAAGTTCCGTCGCCATAAAAATGTACCAAATTTGTCACTGTAAGAGACTTTATGTGTTTCATTGCGTACGAAGTACAAAAAATTAAAATCTTATTATCGGCGTCGCCGTCGTTACAGACAAGAAAATTTTGGGCGATAATATTTGGTATTTGTATGTCTTTTACTGATTTGTTAGTCTTATCTAGTTTTAGAAATGTATTCCTTGCACGACATAATGAATCCTTTTTTGTTTTGTACAAACTTGCTTCAATTATGCCTTAATTTTCTATATCCGAAGAATTGGTTTCATCAATATTTTCAGATTCCTGTAGTATCACATTTTTCAAAATTTTGTTAATGGGTCCAAACGATCGGCAAACTTCTGCCTTCGCCTTATCCACAATCACTGCGATTTTATTTTTTTCATGGTACGGTTTACATGTGTGTTCACTCACTTTACCCACTAGATTTTCAGCATTGAGTTTCAGTGAAGCACTACAAGACTTCCTGTTGGAGCAACTCCATAAAGAAGAAGCATCGTTATTTGTTTTATTTTTGGTGTATGAAAAACCGTCTTTCAACACATTTTTTGTCCCCTTTTTTTTGGTTATGAAAACCCAATGTTTTATTGGTTATGAAAACTACCTTTTTCATTGTCATATAATTAAATAAATAATTTCGTTAGAAAATTTATGAAAAACAGTTACACAATAAGATAAAATATTGAAAGTTAAATGTTGATGACACATACTGATCATCATAGAACACTCCATATAAGTGCCAATTCAAGATACGACGAAGAAGTCTGCATTAGTTCATTTAATTGTCGTTTAGGCATAACGCGATTAGGGCTTGTACAGATTTAGAGTAAAAATTTAGCACTACTGAGAAATAGGCAGTCTACTAAATAGTCCAATATATTTCTAGGCCTACAGATCTTTTATTATGACATTTAGGCATAACGCGACTTAGTCAATCTACGCTTTAGGTATACCCGACGTAAAGGTTTCCGAGTGCCATCCCAACCTGACGCGAACTTATGTTGTTTTATGCTCGATTCGATCACGAATCTTGAAGTATGGAATAACTGGCTAAACGTTGCCCAAACTGTGCTTCTGCTACACGGTGTGGAAAAAGGAGGCGTGACGCTATTTTAAAGAAAGAAAGAAAGAAAGACAGAAAGAAGTAAGTAATTATTTATTGCACACATACCTAGTCAGTCCTTAAGTTCTGTCACAAGGTTTTTGATAGATAAAACTCAGCAATAAACTTTTTCTTATTCGTATTATACATGATTAAAAAGCTTATTTTATACGAATCAAATTGCAATACAATACATTTTGTACGATTATCGCAATATGACAAAAAACCTTGTAACTTGAGACAATCCGCGAACCCAAAACACGCCGCAACTGACAAAAATACCACTTACCACAAATTTTATAAAAAAACAGTGTTCCAGATAACCAACAAGGTTTTTTTTATTTATTCTGAAACCTCGATTTTAGACCATGCTTAACAACTAGCATTTGATTTTCTGTTAGCTTTCAGTTCCAACTGCTCCCAAAGAGAACTTTACGTACTTTTTACGTTTTCAGAAAAACGTATAAAAATGATCTTGTGGGCAACAAGTACACTACGTAAAATGTGAATATGAAAATTAGTTTTACCCAGACTTAGTTATATTATGCTTCAAAATGAAGGTAACGGGTTCAGGGAGGGTTCTGACTAAAATCTCACGTAAGTTTGAAAGGTTTTAAGAGTCATGGAAAAAAGATAAAGTGAATCACGTCCGTGTTTTTAATTGGGTAAAAAAGTTCAAAATCTCTGAAGAAACTAGCATTTGTGTAATATGGCTTTAAGCATTTAAATCCAATAATCGTTCTAATTTATCAGTATTTAATGAGCTATCAAACCATATATAGTATTAAATATAATAAAACTTGGTATTATTTACTATGCGGCAAAATATTTGTGACAGAACTTATGGACCGACTAGGTATATAAAAAGTACAAGGGCGCTTAGTGCTGGATATGTAGTGTAGTTATGATAGAATTGCAGCGTAGTTGAAAAAAAAATATCATCCTTAAAATGAGAATGAGAGTAGGATCCTAGCGCCCAGATAATGTTAAATACTCCTTGACTCATTCCATACAATAAAATCCGCCATCATCATCCTCATCATCATCCGCCAGGGAACCCACTGCTGAGTATAGGGCCTCCTCCTCCTTACACGCCACGACTCAAACCCGTCCCTTGCAACCGGGGTCCACTGCTTTCCTGCTATCCTCACTATGTCATCATACTATCTGGCAGGTGGTAGGTAGGTGCCGACTGATCTCAGGCCTCTTCCTGGTCACCACTCGGTTACCGATCTCGTTCGCCATAGTAACGTTATAACTGCTTAGTAGTCACTGTACAGGCTTTTTAGCTACTTTATACGAAGAAGAATTTCAGAAGGATAAAATCTCTCTCAGTTCTCGTCACTTATCCCACAAGTCTCCAATATTCAGCAATGCCAAAGCGGTGGGTGTCGTGATAACCTTGATCTGAGCGCTATGACGATTCCATAGCGGTCGTCGAACAATGATTGAGATCGCCCATTGTTTTGCTACAGTTTTCTGGGTTAATCAGATATTGCGTTGCAGTTTGTCACAACAGGTAACTGATGCACGAAGACCCACCTGTGTAACGGTATTTGAAGGAGAAACGTCTGTGGAAGCCGGCGTGCTTAGGTCTAGTAGCCACAGCAAAAGGTAAAAGATAATGTCAAGAACAATTTGGAACAAATATTTATATGCAGAGAGAAATATAGTCATGATTCGGTTACGTAAGTTTCATGTCGCAGCAGTAATTTGTAGTTTACATTTGTTAGGTACATTCATTCACATATCCTTTTGGACAACCTCGGAAAACTTCGCCAACTCCTCATGAATAAACGATTGATTTATTTATAGTTAAGACAAAACTGAAAGCAGCTGCAACAGTGATAAAGTAATCGTTGCATAGAAAATACTTATATACAAAACGATGCCATTAGCACCATTAGGCAAATCCTCGCAAGCTGTAATCTTTTTAATGTTATTGTTGAAAGGCGTTTTACACTTTCTATTACAAGTTTTCCCCGCTTCCCAACCTGTGGCGATCACGTGGCAACGATTTGCCAAGCTTTATGGGCTATCTAAAATTCATTAAATACCATTTCTATTAATATTCCTGGGCCCGCTGTCGTAACATACTATTAGCTTCTTTCAGCTAAAATGTTACTACAATTTCTGAACATATTGTAGAAACATAAAGCAGACAACCAGTAAGTAGTAACTGGTTGTCTGCTTTATAATACCTCTTAGGTCAAACGTATAATTTAAATGTATGAAGTAGTTATAGTTTTATTAAATCCCAGGTCTTGGATGTTTGTATGTGTGTGATGTCGCTGTTTCTGGTTCCCACCACACAGGGTGTCCTAGTGTGGGGCCAGAAGCAATGTATTTGCCTGCCTGTATATAAATGTTTGTTTATGTTTCTACAATATGTTCAGAAATTGTAGTAACTATAAAACTATAACAAATAATAAAACTATAACTACTTCATACATTTAAATTATACGTTACGTAGACAACCAGTAACTACTTACTGGTTGTCTGCTTTATAATACCTCTTAGGTCAAACTTATAATTTAAATGTATGAACTAGTTATAGTTTTAGAAATTCCAAGATGTCAGATTTACATGCTATGCCTACCGCTTTTTCTAATTCGCTAATTTCAAACGCTTTTGAAAATTTTATCAATCAGAACATCGCATATACAAGCAAAATCGCCACAAAAGATAGCTAGTATGAAATAATGGTCCTGTGATTGGAATCACAAATAAATCGTGCTTATAATTTAGTTTTAAAAGACCCAGAGAATTTCTTTCCCCTCCATAGAAACATCTTTTCAATACGCACAATAGACTAAGGTCAACGATCAGGAAACGTTATTGAACACTCTTCGATCTCTTTTGGAGAAAGGAGTCCAATGGTGGTCGCTGATGGAATAACAATTCAATTTAAGGCTCTTTGTGTTTTCCGCAAACCTAGAGGCGATGTAAGAGTTTATTCTCAAAACATTAGCATGTCCATTAAAGCTCGATTAAATTAGTAAATCAAACAACTAACCATTGATTTGATGAACAAATAGTAATTTGGATTTTATAAGCTTTTATTTAGTTTCAACTGTCCCGGGCTCTGTCCGTCTGTGATCAAATCTTGCAAGTTAAAGGAGTTGGCCAAAAAAATAAAACAGAATCGCCACAAATTTCATATATGCCGTTTTTATAGGCATAATATTTACATCAAAAATATATAATAAGTTACTGCAAAAACGACGTGGTATACTAGATATTTTTGAAAAATAAATTAACAATAAAACATGTTTTAAACTCACACCTAAGCTAAGCGGTACCACGCTACCACATGGAGGTTTCACGCAAAAACAAAACCACATCAAAATCGGTTTAGTCGAACGCGAGATAATCGCGGTTGCCCGCGAAACATAAGTACATACATGTCAAACAGAGAACCTACTTTTTTTTGAAGAACGCACGCACACATATATTTAGACAGGAACAGAAAGGTGGTAGTCATATTTTAGGGGTGTTGTTGGGTAGACCATTCTGAGCAACTTTTACAATGAAACCGATTTGATCAGAGCAACTTTATTTTTTATTTCTTTTGGAGAGCAACTTTATTTTTATTCCATACGTTTTGGTCCGGGCGTTCAGCTGATTTGTAGAGTAGTGAAAAATAAAATTGCTCTGATCAAATCGGTCACATATTGAAAGTTGCTCAGAATGATGTCCCTAACAACCCCCTAAAATATGACTACACTTTTCTGTTACACCCAGTATATTAAAGGGCATTAAAGTGACAGCGATAAAATAAAAGTCAAGAAAAATAAATGTATGTATATCGCCAGCGACGAAATTTATAAAAATGGGTTCACTATAGTCAAAACATTGTTTTTTAAAAAATCAGCCCCCGAAACGATGTAGTATAGAAGTTATGATATATATATATATCGAAACGATGTAGTATAGAAGTTATGATATATATATCGAAACGATGTAGTATAGAAGTTATGATATATATATCATAACTTCTATACATAACATTTCGTCGCTGGCGATTCTGGGTTTTTTTTCTATGACCTTTTGTCAAAGTCCTTTGAAAATATTTTCGATTTCCGATTGTTCTGAAATTTTGCATGCATATGTAAATCGGATGATGGAGCCGGGAGATGGTCATGAGAACTCTGTAATGAAACGACACAACCCCATCGAGTTTGGGCTGGTTTAATTCATCTTGACAAGTACTCTGCTCCTAGATGATGTCCAGCGTCTGATGATGCAGCCGGAAACAGCCCCATCGAGCTTGGCCACGTCGGATTTGTCATGACAAGTACGCTGGTCCTATCTAGGACTAAACTAACCTTAGTTTCTTACCTTTTAGAGTTCCGTTTCATTTATTTATTATATTTTACAACTAATAATTGCTTATTTCAAAGATTTTATTTCCCAATCGTTAAATAGGCTTCAAGTTTGAATTCTATAGTACGTGTGTAAGATACGTTTATTGGCCAGATACTTGATACAATGGAACCTATTGAATAAGTAGAATTATAGAATTTAAAGCAGTAAAATAAGGCTTAAAGCCAACTAATAACAAGAGTATTACTAATCAAAAGCTAAACACCAAAAGCATAAGGTCAATCGGTCTCAAAATACATACCGTGTTACCACAAAAAATATTAAACAGCGTTTAACCTCAAAACAAACGTCAAATCCCATACGTTTTTGTTTCTAAACAAGTGTTGAACAGCAGTTTATTTTTTTGTGGTAAGGCCCATAGTTTCCAATGACGAATGTACAAAGCGTGCAATGGCGTCTTTGGTATCGGTCACTGTCGATGCCGAGGCGGATGTTATAACACTTAATTGAATACAATTAAACACGTTAAAGTATGATCAAACTAAGTTATTTCTCCATGCGTTCGATATATGGTAAATAGGGACGCAAAATGTAAAACTAAATTGTTAACATTATAGCGACAGAAGTAATCACAGACTAGTTGAGCCCCGGTTGTGACTCGCGAAAGTTAGCAATTCTTTCAAAGGTCAGTGCATTCTTTACTACAACAAGATACCTCTGGAGATTATGAAATTGCCGTTTGGGCAATTTAAACACCATATAAAAACGACTTGGTCTAGAAATGGATATTACAATATTCAAGATTACATAAATTACATAAATTACTCACTCAACACAGAGCTCGCTGTCAATAATTTTGTAATTATTTATTCCTGGATATTAGTTAATAGTAATGAATATTGTAAATAAGTTTTAGTTAAATACAAACCATTTTTAAAAGAGATCTGGAAATCAATATGTGTTAGTTTCTTCACCCTTCTCTCCCACAGTGGTACAATGTAGAGAAGAGGCAAAACAATGATGTTTACCTAAGTACATACATATATATGTAAATATCTACAGTGATACAGAAATTTTTATTTTGACTTTGACTTTGAATGGGGATTGGAAAGTAGCCGAGGCCTTTGAGTCATCTGACCATGACGATATTGTTCTTGATGAGTCTGGTGCTGGTGATGATGAAGATGATTGGACCTAGGGACGTAAGACAGTATGAATCCTACTGTTGCAATATGATCAGCGGTGAAATATTACCATAGCGTGAAAATAGGGTAGCGATACAATTTAGTAATATAGAATAATATTGTTTTTTTTATTAATGCCGTGCCGTATGAAACACAACAGTGGCTGAACAACCAGAGAACAAACAGACAGACAGACCGAACAGTCAGAGTACCTACATTGTAAGTACGAGTAATTACCGCTAATCAATATAAGTGAAAGTCACTTGATAGGCCTACTTACAATACGGTCACGATATCTGTGCACATGGATTCGTGACGTCATTGCGACGCTCGTAGGTTATTGCATTCCAGCGAGCTGCACATTTAATGTGGCCGTGGTGTACGTGTGTGGCCTGGCCAGCGTCATTCCAGTGCCTACGCACGTGATAAGGAAATCGCGGCAAAAAGTAACACATTCAATTGTAGCGGTAAAGGAAGTTATTCAGAATTTTGTGCACGAAAGAAATGACCTCGGGAAACTTTGCAAGACATGCATTATAATTTTCCATAAATTGTAAACTATCCAAAACATATAACATCGAAAGGGATATCGGCTTTACCTTATCTTAAATAATAATAAATAAATAAATGTAGCCCATGAATGTCCCCACCGAGGGGCACAGACCCTTACCCGGATACGAGTAAGATTAAGCCATAGTTCACCACGCTGGCTCAGTGCGGGTTGATGGAGGGGTATTACGACCACTACCACGTAGCGATAACGTCTCATCCGAAACACAGAAGCGCCCGATAATGTACTTGAGATAAATTAATTATCTCATTGGTACATGGTCAGGTTTCCAACCAGCATCTCCTGTGTGAGAAGCAAGCGTAAAACCCATTAGACCACGGCGCTCTTCATTCTTCTCTTATTATGCTCCTTTTAATTTGATCCAAACACCGTTTCATTTCATGGTTTTATAACCTTCGTTTTGGGGAAATGATTAAATTCAATTACTTCGATGAAAACTCCATCCTCAATGGCTCCAGCAAACAATGGCAGGAAGACACTCTAACTACATTGTAAGACAAGACAGTCAACACAAGCATTTCTCATCCATGACCCTCCCCTTATGACCTCGCTAATGATGGGTCAAATTGTTTATTCTCTACATACAGTTGATAAACCTTTAAAGTACTTGCTATATTATCAGAACAATGGTCATTATGAAGAATTTTACGTTAGCCACTAACAGAGGTTATAGCAATTCGTAGTGATAACAAAGTGAAAGGACTTTTAAAGTAAACACAGAAACATTCAAAGAAAATAATTTAGTATTTCAATTAGGTGTATTGTTCAAGGTAATGATCTGATGATCTAGTACTCATGAAATTAAATTAAAAAATATTGTTCACATTAAACATTTACATTTACATACAGGCACATACATTGGTTCTGGCCCCACAATAGGATAGCATGTGTCAAATATCAGGTTCTCTCAGAATGTATTTGTTCATCGTACCACACCCTATTTGCTTGGCATTGGATTAAACTCCAAATGAAATATGATTAATCAAATCAACAATTTTTGTAAATTATTCTTGTATGACTTGTTAACAGTCTGAACATTACGAAGGCACACAGGTTAGATAACGAAGTGGAAGAAAAACAACGTTACCCAATACTAAGTTGCCAATGCATTATAGTTCAATGCATAGAAAGCGGACACCGTGTTGCTTGACCACCTCCACCGATGCTGTTATTGTTATAGTTTGAACACCTATTATACACATGGGAGAGAGTGGAATTGAAGTATCGTAATAGATTGCAGTTTATATTGGGTGCTTGCGTACCTATGAAATTGGCGAATTTTTCTTCCAGATTCAGGAGTTCATAATTCGAGTAATTCAATAGCTATTTCCAGTTATTTTTTATTGTTTTAAAATTAATTTCAATATTTTACATCTACTTATTAAATTTTCTTTTAATTTTCAGTTTGATAACTAAAATTTTACCTTCAAAATCAGTGCCACCTAAATGTCATCCATTTTCATGATAATATTCGTAATATTATTCTACAGCTGACACTTTTCAAAAATTATATAAAATTTTCTGTTCGCTAAATGTTGTCTCATTCATACACACAAAGTTTATAAAATAAGGATCTGTCATTCCTAAAAAAAATACAAAAATGTTTGTACTGGAAATTGAGTTAACTTCAATTTCTCCATACAAAACGCCAATTTCATATGTAAGGACCTAATAATAAATATAAATATAAAAGTTCTTCCTTGTGATATAACCGTTTCTGTTGTGTAATACTGTACACCTACTGTAGGTAGAGATGCAACGAAGATTCAATAATCACTGAAGGAATTAATTAATGTAATTAACATCTTTTAAATTTATCATATGATTCCTAGGAGCTATACCATAACAAAGTTTATAATTCTAAAAAGACAAAGGCACACAGACCGCATAGTAAAGACAGGCATACGGAACCGGTGAAACGCATTCGAAAGCGTTCAAATAAACACCACAGATTGAAGAAAACGAAATAACATCCTCGCATCTGGCTCTTCCGTAAACTAAACAAATCTTTACCTGTGGCGCTAGCACAATAACTATGTCTACATCTTTGACTATGCGTCGAGATGGCGCGAGGGAAATGCGTGCTGCTTTTGGTCAATCAACGTATGCGCGGCATTGAAAATTATTATATCATGTTAGAATACAAAAAAATAACACTTTTGAATTTAACATGTTATGACGACCTCCGTGGCGCTGCAGTTTTGGCTCTGCCTACCATGCGGGAGGTCCCGGGTTCGATCCCGGCCGGGGTCCAGAAAAAAAAGGTCCCAGGTCTTGGATGTTTATATGTGTGTGACGACGCTGTTCTGGTTCCCTCGACACATGGTATCCTATTGTGGGGCCAGAAGCAATATATGTGCTTGTATGTAAATGTGTATGTTTATATAATGAATCCAATCTCAATGGGTTTTCTAGTAAGCGAATAGATAAGCTTGAAAACACCTGATCTGACAGTCAGGTTGGCCACCAGCCCGACCGAAACCCCCGCATCATCAACACGCACTGAGCCAGCGTGATGGAGTATGACTCATTCATATCAAAGTCTGGTAAAGGACTGTGCCCCTCGATGGAACATCATTCGCCTACATTTATTATTATTGATCTATCACGCTAAGTCGGCAGCACTGGAGAATGATCGTAATAGTAGTAAAAGTTGTTTTGTCGGACTCGGACGTCCGAGCCACGAGCGGACGCTTCCCGTGGCAAACAATGTGCTGCGTGCGCCGGCAAAGAACCGGTGTGTGAGTCATGCGCACGCGGCTATAGGCCCTACGATGTGCGACAAAGTCGTTTGGAAGTCGACTGTTGGTTGACAATTGACGCTCAATTAATCGAACAAAATTTCTTTATTTTCGTAGATATTTTGCACAATATATGTAAATACATATATCTCCGCATAAGCTTATTTTGTTGGACGTGTCTGCTTGACATTGAAACTCTGGCAACCTCCAAGAATTGTAAATACAAGTATAAAATGATTCCTATTATAATAAGCACGTAATTTTTCGCCTATTCTTTACTCCCACAGATTGTGTTAGTGTTTTGAAATTGGTCTAATGGCATCTTCACAATATTCAGTGTATCTTGTTGTAGTAAATAATGCATTGAACATTGAAGGAATTGATAACTTCCGCGTCTAAACCGGAGTGCAAACTAGTCTGTGATTATTTCTTAGTAAACATTACACCTGTCGCTAATTTTGGAAAATGTTGGCTGCGGTATATATATAGTTAGGAAAATAAATTTGCTTGCTACAGTTAGTATGTCAATTTCTTTATAAAGTTATCTTAGGGAGTCTGTGCGTTTTAAATTATCAATTGCCCGAATAGCTCTTTTAAAGCGACATCACAAAAGGAGGAGGTTTAAATTCGTCGGATGGGTGTCGGATAACAAAAGATGGGCAGTCCGAGTACAATTTTAATAAATTATTTTTTAGTAATATCAAAAATTAATAATTATCATTTATACTGAGTTTTTAGCCAAAATCGAGTCTATAAACTTTTTACTTAGTCTCTTGTATTGATACAATACTGTGGATTTTCTGAATTATTAAGTTTTTATGAGTTGTGTTATTTATACGTTTTGATTTGGTCTAGCTGTAACTTCGAGCAACACGGACTTCTTCCGTAAGGAAGTTCGTGTTGCTCTAAGAGCTGTCATCAACTAGCTGAGTTAGTAAAATAAGAAAAAAATATATATTACCAACGATTTAGCTAATGCTGAATTTATATTGAAATAACCATCGATTTGAGTCTGCGAGCTTGTTTAGCGACACAAAAAAATAAAGGGGCGGGCGGGTAGCACCCTGTTACCTCCCCCACGCACCTTACCACTTTCCCGTGCCGGAACTCCGTACACTCCGGGAAAAAATTGGGGCCTACTATGGCGATGCAATCAAAATTTAGCAGCCGAGAGACGACTACCTCGAATTACTTAGCCTTTGCCAAATTTTCCTCGGAAGGCCTGAATCAGCTGCTGAATTGAAGTTTCGCGCTTCCGGTGCCTTACACCAGGCTCCTGGAAAATATACCTTTTCCAGGAGCAGTTCACTCTCAAAGCAGCAGAGAAAGAATCCATCACGGAATTAAACCTGTTTGAAAGAGCTCCTCTAAAAGACGCAAATATTCTTGCCTTATAAATAAATACCCGAACAGGAGTGATAGTAACACTGCATTGCAAGCAAGCAATAACGTCGCCACCTTTGGTATTTTTAGAACATCTGATTGGATTTACTTTGTTCGATTCCAGAGCAAGTCTCGAGTCCAAAAGAGAAATGGTACAAAATATGCAGAAAACACCTAAGCGAAGGCTTTAAACAGACTTGATGGCAAGACTTTTGATCCTAAGCCCGTTACAGTCTTTTTTACACAACGGACCGCGACCCTGTTTGACTTCTTGATTAATAATGGGCGACCAGAATCAGTGCATTGTACATGTTATATGCAAATAAATGAATATGAATATGAAGCATTTTTGGTTAAAGATCATTCAGAATGGCCTACCGATGAAGTTTACATCGAAATGAAGGAGAGAGCTCGCCAAATGAAAGCAGTGAATAAATGTGCAAAGCGTGAAATTTCATTAGTCCGGAAATTCAATGCAAGTATAACAAAAAACGAACAGCAGAAGCAGTATCTCCTCCGTGTGGTAGATCAATAAAGAAAAAAAAACCTGTACTTCCAAATTCAACATTTCGAACATGTGTTTGTAAAATAAAGATACAAACTGATTATCTCTATGTAATCTATAATTGTACATAATTATAATTGGTATAAAACCACATCAAATATATATTTGTTTTCATATAAATCCCAATTAAAAAAGAGTCAAATCTGTGCGACCCTTAAATATCATGAGTTTTGGCTCAAAATTTTCAAAGGGGTACCTGGGGCTATATGAAACAAGAAGAGCCTGGCGGAGCACCAACATTCAAAACTTTTAATTTTTGGACTACCCTAAAATGTATACTATAGCATAGACTAGGTACCCAATAACACATGATTCGCTGGATTATAGAAAACTAAACTCAAAACTCAACTCTAATGATAATAAAACTATCGACTCCAAGTCGACATTCACAACCATGGTACGGTCGGAGTGGCACCAAGATTTTCAACTCCGAAATGTCCTAAGTGCTACCAATACGCTACCCAACCACCACATCTATTAACCACACCAAAAGCCCTTTTTTCCTCTGACAATCGCTGAATATTATTAATTAGAAAAACGTCTCAACAGCTGTGACTCAGGCGCTCACCATTATGCGTGTTACCAAACGAAGATTAAGATTTAAACTCATTTCGTTTGGTGAGAATTAAAACGCGCACGTGCGTGCGTCTTATAACCCCATTATACAGGAGCACGCGCCAACGCTTCCTGCAAGATCCGTTGGAGTTGGATAGAGCACGAACAGATTTCGCTCCATATCGTAATTGGGCTGGTATTCTTGGAAGCTGTAAATAGTCTTGGTGTGTACCTTTGTCGTATAAACATTGTTTGGGAAAGCTTAAATCATGCTATTGTATTTACTTAGAAATTAGAAGGAATAAGACTAGAGTAACCGGCTTAGAAGATAGACAAGTAAGTAGAGTTTCAAGCTCTAATTGTCTAAATTGTTATGAAATCTTGAAATAGGGTCATTAAGGGCCTTACCACAAAAAAATAAAGTATTGTTCAACACTTGTTTAAAAACAAAAACGTATGGGATTTGACGTTTGTTTTGAGGTTAAACGCTGTTTAATATTTTTTGTGGTAACACGGTTTATGTCTATTCCCTGTAGCATTCAACCAGATTCCATATCAACACCCACCCTGCACATAAAACAATATCAAAGTAATTTCAGCTGTCGCGTAACTCTCGGTATCGATCGGTCGGAGTGGAAGCACAGCTGCCGTCTACTACCTAACAATAGTCACATAGCTCCGACTATTGTATCGGAGCTAAAGCACCTAGGACAATGCCTAACCTAGTCTAGGTTCTTAGGAGAGGGATCCATACATCTGTACCGTCAGCTTTGAATGTAATTGTCGTTTTGAGCTCTTTGAGGAGGAGGATAAAGACGAAAAGGGATCTAAAGTCAGCTTTGCTGATAATATGAGGGTTCTTCAGGACCGGAAATTGATTGTTAGATGTCTCGCACTGAATGATGTAACGACTATTTTTGTTGTGTTGTTATGAATTCATTATACTTACGTATACCTACATGAGCGGGTGATACTGCAGCGGGTATAAATATGCTAAGCAAGTTTCAGTGATATTTATTTCTTTTATACTAATTAAAATGTTTTACACTAACAACGATAACATGGTATCAAATTTAGGAAGACTTACAATGAAAATACGATGAGGTAGTTTGAAGGACTTTCCTTATGCAAGGCATTATGTAAACCTATACTGTCTACAACCCTGACCCCTTCAAAAAGGGGTAAAAAATATACCATAACCTAGGATACAAGTAACAGCCCTTAGCTCAAGCCCACTGCGGGGTTTCTGAATCGTCTTGAGTCTGAGTGGATTCATTAGTAAAGTCATACAATGTGACATTTTCATCCGTTTACCTCAGCAAGCAAGCAGGAAACAGACTCCAAGGCCGCAATTGAGCTTATATTAAATCACGCAGGAGTAAACCGGCTAAACATGGGTACATTTGTGCTTCGGCCACTTTGTCTGGGAAAAACCGTGAACTTTGTTATGTCAATCAAAAAATCGGTTCCAAAATCGCTATTACCTATCATGGGAGAGAAAGATAGAAGTTGTCCCAAGAACTCCACACAGCGCACAAGATAAGATTAAAGTATTACACTTTTGAATCTCCGTGACTGTTTAGCTGCCTGACACCAAGTTTCTTGGCGCTGGAGTGCCGCCTGGAGTGGGTAGCGGCGCATGGGAACAAGAGAGATGCATACATGGGCGAGAGTGAGAGCTATCACTTCGCTCAGGCGTCAAGAAACCTTTCGGTATCTGTCTACTTTGTGACATTGTGATTTTGACTAATGTTAAGAGACGAGCCATCGTGTGTGACGAGCGAGTCTATCTATAGAGCTAGTAAAAGTTCAAGGCTATAGACATTGTATTATTCATGTGTCTATCTACTGTATATTTTGGTACCTATTAACATATTAAAAGATGTCAGCAACTGCCCGGAAGATCGAAGATTACAATTTTAATTGCTAAATGAATAGTCGCCAATCACAGTTTTTATCAAATATACAAAAGTATGTATAAATCGTTAGTGTGAAGAAAGACAGAAGTTACTAAATTACTACATCATTAGATCAAGGAAGTCGAGAAAGATAATTCCATCACGCCGAATAGATATAGCTAACAGTAAGTCATTATGTCACGTTTTTCTATCACTCCTTACTCTGGGACTACCCCACACGAGCAGTTTTCGTGTGCAGTTCTATTTTTAGCCCCGTCTTCGCCATCTGAGGGGAATTTCGAGGTTCAAAGACCTCGCGAACCGGCTGACAGAGGGCGTGCTCACGATTCACGATAACGAACGGTTCTGAGACGCCGACAATAAAGATAAGAATGTAGAGTTCAGGGACAGGCAAATAAAACTGGATGCGTCTTGTGTCAAGGACGCGAGTGGTATGTGAATCTAGGGTGAGACTATCAGGTCCAATTGCATTTATTGAAGGAATGGCTGTTTCAGAAGAGTCATGGTCACTCTAAAGCTCTATGAGAGTCTGTAAAAAATGTCTGGGTGGATATGGAGATTGGAGGGTCTGATGGGTGTATCAAGAGGCAAATTGACTTTTACGGGTACACTACTGGGAAGCTACCTACAATAAAAACACAGATTTAAAGTCATGTTGCGTTGTAGTAAGCGTTTCCTGGAAGTGACAATGATATCAAGTTATGCATGGATCCCAGACCTAGTAACTTGGCACTCATCCAAAGACTATAAATGTCGTGGTAGCTTAGGTGAGGACTTTGACTTAGAAAGACTCGCCAGAGGAAGCGGATTCCATCCGATTACCTTGACTGTTGCATAATTTGCAGATAATCTAACCTAAAATTACGGAATGGTAGCAAAAGCTAACTAAGTCTACCCTTTTGAATTGGAATCCTGTCAACTAAATCAGGCTTTAATTATATATTACGAAAATTAAAAAGTTGTCTGCAGAGCAATGTAAAAAATATTATCAGGTGAATCTTATCATCTTAATCAAATAGTGATCTAGAAAGTAGCAAATGAAATGGCTAATGAATCAAAAAATACAGACACACCAGTGAGTTTCTGTAGGGAGGTACTTGTAAGCTGAACACTTTAGAAATTAATCCCATACCAAATTAATAAATACCTAATTTACTGCCTAAGAACATGGTGTTACATTTACACTTTAGAGATGTTATTGGATTATCGTAACAAAGGTAGAGTGGGTATTGTAAACATTTAAAACAATAGGCTACCTACCTATGTAGAATAGCGTGACTGTACAATGGTGGTGGCATTCATTGCAACAAAAATAAACTACTTTGTTTTTTGAGTCTGGAAATACGTAGGTACCTGCCTAATTTGATTGATTAGACTTCGACTAAGAGCTGAAAAAAGCTTCAAGGAGACATCACTTTATGTATGATCTGCAAGATTGCATTAGTCTTTGACTCGAACTTCTGACCTGACATACCTACCTGTTCGACACCTTTAAGTTCGCGTCGGGTTGTGATGGTCATTGGGAAAAGAGGAAGTCGAGGAAGGTTTCAATATTGCTCACCTTGATGCTAGTCGTAGGTAGTGTAAGATTAGAAAAAGAGATTTATTATAGAAGTCAGAGAAAACAAAGACGACGAAGATTTCATTCGTGTTTCCAGCGATATTCAGGCTTACCTAGTGTGGGGGGGGGGGGGTCACCGACTTATTGTACCTACCAGGCCATGGGGTAAACTATAGATATCGTTCACCTTAATTTTTTTTTATTTTGCGGGAGAGGTGGTAGGAGCTAGGGAGGAGCTCCCCTGACCCCTAGTAGTTTGTTTTTGCGAGGAAATGTATAGTTTTGGAGAAATTATTGATTTAATTTTATAAAAAAAAAACATATTTTTGCTACGACAGTGACATAGCAATAAAATGTTAATGAAGCAGATAAAATCGTGCAAATCAGAACACAAAGCGATTATCTAAAAGGTTATTACGGTTGTCTTATCACAAAAAATATGCAATATTATTGTCGCTTCACCTACCTGAATGAATAGAGCAATCTGACTCCAGACTCTAGTACACCAAACACAGAACTTCCCCACACAGCACACACTTCAAAAATTATCTCACAACTAGTTCCCTAAACTTAGAAATTATTTGAAGGCATCAGCTGGGTTTGTTTCCGTATTTCCGATTTGTTTTGCCGCGGGGCTGTCAAACATGTCCTTGAGCGATGCGAGCGGCCATGTTGCTTAGCGGGCGCGTGTTGACTGTGCGCGCGCAGCCCCTCGCGCATGCGTCCTTCCTGGGGTCCTGCCTGCGCATAGCTAGGTATATCACCCTGTCCCGCGCGCGTCCTTCCTTGTTCCTGTGGTCCTGTGCACAGTATATGCGAAATGTAGCGGCAACAATTACTACCAACGTGCAGCAGCAGCACACGTGATAGAAAGTTATTTTTTACAGGAACCAAACACTAAACCGAAGAAATAAATTAGCTACAAGGTCGGAAATTTTTGGCCTTTTCAGATGGACGAAGAAAATTTTGAAAAGAACATAAAACGGCGTGTATTATTTCGGACAAAAGACTACTGCTTGAATGAATTCAAATATAATTGATCGAGCGAGCGAAGGGCTACATTTCGACAAGATAGGAGGCCGATTTTGCTTTCGTCTGTCTCTATACGTGTCTGTTAGTTCCGGTCTAGCGGCCACAGTTTTCAAGCGATCCTCACAAAACTTGGCACACGTATTCCTTGAATTAAAAGATTTTTTAGTCGAGAGCTTTTCTCGATTTTCCCCTCGGGGGGGGAGTTACGACGTCATTAATTGTTTGTATGTTTTTTTTTTTCTGGAACCTATCGTGTGGGTGGTATCAAATTAAAGGGGTTCTTGAGCCGGTCTAAAAATATACTACAGCATTAACTTTCGGCCAACTGTTTTCTGAAAAACCAAGAAATATTTTCAAAACATACCAAGTTCTACTCCTCGATGTAGGAGACAGATAAGTAAAGAGGATCTATACAGACCATGAGAGTGAGTGAAATAGACTATAACTATTTTCGTGAAAAGTCAATAGATTGTATTTTAAATCGCAAAATGTAGTTTACAAAGTTATTGGCTTTACGAGAACAATTTAAATGACCACCAAAGTATTTTTTTCTTACCAAAATTGATAAATAATCACCAAAAGTTGCAGAAAATATCAGGGCAAAATACTGCGGTAGCTTAGGTGAAGGGTAAAGGGGGTGAGCGAAGCGAAGCCCCCTTTATCCTTCGTGTTAGGTTGAACATGTAAGAACAACAAAAAATACTTAAAACATAAACTTAAGTACACAAAACATAAAAAGAAGATTGGTGATCATTTATCCAAACACAATTTGGTGGACATTTATCCATTCTGGCAGTCATTTCGAATTTATTGGTAGTAAAATAGGTGCATTTTTGGTAATCGTTTAAACACAATCCCTACTTTACTACTTGATTTTGATTGAATCTAAAATACATACCTATAAATTGGTTCACAGTCCCCCCTGTTAGCGAGGTCTACTGCCCACAGGGCCACTAGTTATTTTATGGATTTATTGACATTCTCTCGTTGTTTATTACGATTAAATTTTAAATATAACCTGCCATGTTAAAAAGCCTTTTAAAATTAACGCGCTTTTAAAAAGCCTTCGGCTGTTCGACCGTTACATATTCTCTAAATTTTAAGCCCATTACAAATTCACAACGTTGACCAGGAAAGTAATAAATTCAAAAATCACAATAAAATCCATCCACCCGTTTGAGCGCCAGAGAGCCACGGACAGACACACAGTCAGGCAGAGTAATCAATCTTATAATTTTATGCTCCTCATTTTCGTCGAGGGTTAAAAAATTAGGTAACAAATTATAATCGCTTATTTAACGAGAGCAAAATATGTGATATTCTAGCATATCCCTCAGCCTCGTCTGTCGGCCCTTCGCAGAGGCACGAGACGGGAGAAGCCCAAGGAGGTAGACAAAGGGCTCACCGAGGGCTTACGTGATGGGGAGTCTACCCACGCGACTGACGCTCCGGTGACGCCTACCTGTATACAGTTAGCAATACGCGAAGTTAAACATTCTGGTAAAGAAGAGGCCTATATTCCTAGGATTGATAGTGGGCTGATTGATGATGATGATGTACCTGGCAAGGCAAGACCTGAGAATTGCGATTGTGTGCGTGCACAGGGCCGGGCGATTGGCTACTGGCAGGAGTGACGAAACTTACATAGACGCGTCTCACACTTCGCCGAAGTCTTATACGGATGGAAGCACTCGCACAACCGCATTTCTCAGGTCTCGCCTTTGGGATTGTAATATGACTAAAGAGAGCGCAGAGTCCTGGGGGATTACCACAATCTTTTGCCGATTCAAATTAGGTTCAAAACAAGAATATCACCATGGCAACCTAATTTCCATTACAATTCGCTATAATGGGCTCTATTTACCTAATACGGATCAAATTAGGTACCTAATCTGAATCAGCATTAGACGTTTTGGTAACCCCCCTGTAAGGTGCTCAGGAAAGGTCAGTTAGAAAATATTCCCACCTCGCTGGAATGCAATAACCTCAGAGTGCCTAATAACGTCACAAAAGCAGGTAAAACTGTTGTAGTGGTTTCCGACTTTCATATTCATATTTATCAAACATATTACCAACTATGAACTACCATATTTCAGCGCATGCTGATTCCCCTTAAACACACCTAATCTTAATATCTCATGATATAACCGAAAATTCTTCTGCAATTCTTCCATTGTGGCATTTTTTTTAATAAATAAATATCTGCTCCTTCGCCTGCTACGGTTCAGCTTTGATTGTTGCCGACTGTACCAACTACCTACACGCGACAAGTAAGAAACGTGTGCGTACTCCCAGCAAAAAGGTCGGGTTATCGAAATTCTGTGTAGTCACCGAATTAGTGCCTTGTGAGAATAAAATAGTGCCCGAAATATGAAATTTGTAACACATACTGCTGTGAAAACGTACTCCTACCATTTTTTTAAAGAGGCCTAGCTCAATGAATTTTATAAGGTAGGTAACTTATATTTTTGCCTAAATGTACCAACCTAAGTGTCAAATGTGTCTCTTATAGGAACAGAGATATTCATTTTTCTGCTGTGGTAACGTTTGAGAGCATCTCGGCAAAGGCTGAACCTAAATATGGTGCTAATATATCTACAATTGAGCTACACACTTTGACTGACATCCCCCGTATTTTTTTTTAAATTTACTTAATTGACTTTTAAAATTCTTAATAATATACTGGGGACTGACATGACATGACTAACAAACAGCTGTGCAAACAGGACATATTTGATGTGCGATTAAATACTACCTTTATAATTTTAATTTTTGAGAATTTTTCACCTACCTACCGTTATCGCGCAGAATTTGCCATGACAGCAGGATAACATAAAAATTTCAACGCATGCAAAAGAGATGGCATGATATGCGAGCGGACGTCGTACCATTGCCATTTTTCTACACGCCTCGCCGTCACGGCATCGGCACCTGCACCAGTGCTCAGTCACTCATTTTCTTACCCGGTGCCAGTGCCGGTGCAGTTCCGGCCTATGGAAAACCCTCAGATGAACGAAACTCTTTGCTGAAATAACGCTCAAACTGAACACAGCTTCTAAGCAAGTTGAAGAAGAGTGTGATTCTGGTTGGCTGATTAATCCTCCTCGACGCGAAGTGTGACCGCAATGTTTGAGTGAGAAAAAATAGGTTGTTCTAGCAGATTCTAAAAAAGCGGATCCGCGTTGGTAAAAAGCGGAAGGCGGATCCAGTGTTAAAAAGACGGGGTAAAAAGAGGAAAAGCGGTGTATCCTGGCATATGTGTTCCCAATTAAGGGCTGAACATAGGCCAATGGCATTGAGAATTAGACAAAGAAAACAAATACCCGTCGCATCGCGTCGAAGCAGACTGACGCATGCTCCCGCGCAGAACCCCGCGGAGCAGCCCGAGCTCCGAGACCAAGAAAATTATAGAAAATATTACTAAATTCCTGTAATAATAACATTAAAAATAAAATAAAACAACCAAAAATTTTCCCTTTTTTTTACTCATTTTTGCGTGTAAGTTTCATATAGGAAACTGATTTCGTCTCCGAGCGCTTGTTCATTTACTTGAATAATGATGCATTGCGAAAATATTTTGAAGTATTAAATATAACATATATCCGGTAATTTTAAAAGTCCATTCTTATCTCTAATATACCTTTTACAACATATATTTATCCTACATTTTTATGTTGTCTAGTTTAGCCTAGAATTGAAGCTAAAGATGCATTTCTGGCCATATTTAATCCCTTAATGTAGCCAACTGACGTTAACCGCCAAGAACGTTAACGGGGCGCGTGATTTTAGAATAAACTATATTGTAAGCGGATAACGCGACGTTCACGTGAATGGCGTATTAGACCATTTTATTGATAACGTGAATGGCACGTGAATGGCGTTCAAAGTATTAAGTACAAATTAAATATTTAAAACATAAAAAGTGTTTTTGTAGGTCCTTTTTTGCTGTGCAAATCAGTATTTTTGATGTGCGATTATACTAGTCAAAATTAACCCTTTCGCTTCTCTGCTGGCCGGAAAAGAAAAAAATAATGACACAACAATAGGTGACGTTTGTCATAAAAGTTCCGATTTAGGGTTTACGCGAGTCCACAGGTATACATAGCCTAGTTTGACTTTATGTTCGACCTAACTGTAAGAGTGCAAAACGATAACTAAGTATTTGCGGTTGGTAATTTCTACCACGCAGCAGCGCCTTAGGAGCCGGTTATGGCGCAGGCCCAGCGCTTTGGCAAATGAGCCTCCGGTATCCAACTATAGCCGTTTTTCCATGCCGGCCCGGCAACGGCACCGGCTTTCGGCGAAGCAAAATGTATGAAACATATGGCACGCTTTTCGACTTACCGGCACCGGCGCCGCTACGGCGATGACACACACCGACGTAGTTGTTGTTGTGTAGGTATTGTAGCCGTGTGAGTGCGAGTGTGCGCGGGGCGTGTTGGTGGGTAGGGGGTTGCCTCGACGCGACGTGCAACTCGTACCTATACTATACCTCGCGCCACGAGTTATGAGCGGTGGCCTAGAATGCGTATGAATTAACTTTTCAATACCCATATACCCAGTAATTCCCGCCACTGTCGCCCAGCGCTCTTCACTCGTGGCGCGAGGTATACCTCCCAAGTAGCACAAAGGTGCTGTTTCTGTTATGTGTAACAGCATTTTTACAGTACACCTTGGACACAATAGCTATTAAAAATTGCTGTATATCAGCATTATATTCGCATATAATGCTGATATAACTCTAATTTGGGCACAAATTACGTGGCACATTGCTGTACAACTGAATTATAATAGCATTATGTTAGCATTAATAAAGGCAACAGCTACTCCAAGTGCTGAACATTGCCTGAATAACGAGGCACGTGGTACTCATTATAGTTAACATGCAGCCATTCTCATAATCATTCGCAAAATTGGAATAAGTGTAGTCATCTTAAATGCTTTATCGGAGCTAAAAGTAAATTATCAGTGAATTTGTGGTATGCAGAAACGCATTTTTTATTTTTATTCCGTACAAGAGTGTTGAAGTGCGGTAAGTAATATTGTGCGTGTAAATGAAGATGTTTTGGTTGCCATTTTGTGGATAAATAATAAAGTTAATGTTAAGTAAAACTTTGAGTTATTTCAATTATGTGTTAAATTGTATCGGGAATGTAACTTTAGTGTGAAATACCATACATATTTAGGTCTCATAATATCCACAAATACGTGAAAAAAGTTCAAAATAAAATAGGCTATTTGCAAGTTTTTTTTTACATATTACTTCATAATTCATAATTTTTTTATTGCACACAAATCATACAAAAAACAAAAGTTACATAAAAAAAGTGTACAAAGGCGAGCTTATCTCTAATAAGAGATCTCTTCCAGCAAACCAGGTAAACAAGGGAAAAATTGATGGTTGAGCAGGGGTAGATCTATGTGTACAATATATAAAATAATAAATAAAATAAATTAAATAATAACTATAATAATATACTAAATACTTATAATATACTACAACTACTATTTTACACACTGTACTAATACATACTTACATGCATACTACCTATAACTCTAAAGGGACAGGTAATACTTTTTCACACGACTTTTAAAGATATTCAGAGTAGGACTGTCCCTGATGGTGCAGGGGAGTGCATTCCACAACCGAATGGCCCGGGCTCTAAACCCGTTCTCATAGAAAGCGGTGTTATGCTGTGGAGTTGTGAGCATGGAAACTGCGTGAGTTCTCCGAGGTCTGCTGGAAGAAAGAAATTGAAAACTGTCTCGTAAGAAAGTTGGGTAGCGTGGATTACGTAAAATGTTGTAGAGGAAATTGAGGATGTGTGAATCCCGACGAAGACGAATCGGCAGCCACTTCAACTCCCTGCGATGTTGTGACACATGGTCGTATTTGCGCAGCCCGAAGATAAACCGAATCCCGAGATTTTGAAGTCGTTCGAGTTTGTTCAGTAGTTCTTCATTAGCACTGACCCAGCAGACATCAGCGTAATCGATGAGGGGTAGAATGAGAGATTGAGCAAGAGTGATTTTGGTACTTACTGGAATTTGGTGATCACTTTTACATGTAAACGCTGTTTACATATTCATTTATTTTTGGTATAGTTCAGTGCAAACTGATATTTTCTGATATAAACTAAATGGATAGAAGCTAAATGTTTACAATAATACGCGTTACGTACTTAAAAATGGCGGATAAACGAGTGGTCAGTGTTAACTTAAATTTAATGCTAAATGCTTTATAAATATCCACGCTTAGCTTATAATGGTGAAATATAACTCAACCAGTAGTCTTAATGCTGAATTAAATTCCATTATTCAGCCCAGGTCTGCATTGACGGTCACGATGTACAAATTTATAGCAGTGTAACTGCATAAAAGGTCACACTTGGTACAATATTGGCCTATATTAATGCTGATATATGAGTATACTCTATCAGTGAATAATGACGTAAAAGTTCACGTTTAAGCAGCATAGAGCATTATATCTTTGTTAATAGACTTCACATCGTGTCTGTTTGCGTTATAGAGGTTCGCATGTTCTCTCTTAAAATGAAAGTGTTTTAAGGGTACACCTGTGAACCATTATTCAAAAAAACTGCACTATTTGTGTCCACAAAATGCGTTTTTGCAGCTGAGGGTGCAACTCTACTAAACGCTGAATAACAGTGAATCTGTGGCGTCTTTGTAGCGCTTAATAGAATCGCAGTACCGAATATTGTATTATATTGGGTCTCGATATTTCCTATGCAGCTATTGCAGTCCGAGTGAACACTAATAAGTCGTTAAAAGTGCTAATACAACCGATGTGGACCTTATGTGGAATTATATAATGAAGCTTTGTGCTACTTCGGCTCGTTCCACTTTCCGTCGCAGGACATGAGTGGTGGCGCGGACTTCTAGGCAATAACCGTAAGTTCAGGGATGGTAAAAAAAAACATTGAACATTTCATAAAATTAAAGCACATATAATTTTTATCTGTATTGGTCTTGTGGCCGCAGATTCACCCGAATGAACCCTCTACCCGTGAACCCGTAAATCTCAGCCATATAGTCAGCAGCCCCCGAACCACGCAGTAACAAAGAAACTCACAAACCTACCAGGCTACTTTTTATCCAGGGGACACATATAGCGGGTCCACGCGGGTGAAACCGAAGGAAACAACTACTATCAATAAGATTTCATTTTTTTTATTGCATAATGTAACAAATATAATTAACAATAAAAAATCAAGTGTTTCAGCAACTCTGTGTTTAATTTACGCGCTTTACCGCTTTTTACATATCATGATTATTTATTAAATTTATTTACGCGATTAAGGATATTTTCAACGACAAAATTCAGTAACCGAGAATTCAGAAAAGGAAAAAACATACTTGATCATTTTATAAAAAGTGAAACTCAAACATATTTAATTGATTAATAAATAAGTATGGTTATTTCGCAACATTCATTTTATTACAGTAATAAATAATATTCATCATAAGTACAACCCTAGCGCATTCGTGCGATGACGCGCTTGCACGTGACTCGCACGGCGGGCAACACAATCTCGACTCTTTGTGCGGGTACTTATGGTACATTTCTTCTCGCTGTGAACAGTAATTATTATTAATAAGATTTTGTAGGCTATTATAGCGTAGGTATTTTCGCATTTCTATGGGAGTGATGTATCTGTTACGTAGTAACTATTATCTAATCTGTGTTCTAGGTCAGTTTGTCGCGCCGAACCGTCAACTGTAAATGTTAACCAGCAAGTTTTAGCATAAAATTATTGTTTATTTTTTATTTTAATGTGCTGATGGTCTATTTGACATTATTTAGGTTGAAAATGAAAGCAAAATAAAATAATTCACCTATGTTGACAATCCATGACAGGAATCCGTCATCATGATCCTTAGCAGCCGTAGCCGTATGAGATTTGAGGTTTGTTTTGCGGTTAAACGCTGTTTAATATTTTTTGTGGTACCTAACACGGTGAAAGTCACGTGTTTACTTGAGGTGTGCAATACCAGTTTGTCGATTTTATAACTAACTAAATTATGAACTATTATTATACCATTGCTAAACAATATGTATGCCAAATTATTTGGATTATGTAGTTTAATAATTTATCTTGGATAAGATAAGTAAACCTGTGATTCTTACACTTTTCGAAACATAAGACAGCGGGCGGTCACATGTGTCGGCTATTCCCGACGCTGGCCCAGTATGCGGTGACAATTACTGCATCCAATCACAGTCGAATAAAAATGGATTTATTCATAATTTTGCTATTAAAATTAAATGTAGTTAAGTTTAAGACTTAATAAAGACTTGTATAACAATAATAAAACACCATTGATTTTCTTGTATTTTTATTTAACTTCATTTTGAAGTTAACGTTTGTGTCGGGTAAAGCCGTCGTGGCGTCAGTGGCACGACTTTCAGTTGTCGGCCAATCCAGGCGGGGCCCTGGGGCGGTCTAAAGGTTTAAGGTAGTAGAAAGGACTGAGCAAGAGTGATTTTTGTCTGCCATGGCAGGAAGTAGTTACTGCAATCTCCTGAGGGAATGAAATGACGCAGACTCATCTGCTGACCTCACAAACAGATACGGCATTAGTGCATAATAGTGCACATATGTACTTACATCATAATTACTATGTGAAAAGTTTTCAATACAATGAAAATAATGTTATAGAAAGATATTTTGATTTGAAATGTAAGGTAGGTACTTAGTTATTAATAAATGTTATGTAGGTAGTATCTTTTTTATTTGGCTATAAAACGGTTATATCTGTGTGTCAATTCTTAAGTAATAAATAGCTAAAAAGGATTAACATTACACTTTCGTCAGGTCTGTGTTGAATCCATCTTTGTATCGATTGCAGCAATTTATGTATCAGGTGACAGGTGCCCTTTTCCATGGTGTGGCACCATCGCTAAATTCTACAGATAAGATGATCGCACTGTAAAGATGATAGTACTGCCGGGTTACTAGCAACTCTTATAGCAGGACCTAAATGGAGCTGCCCTGCTTTTCCGTAGTAAGAATAGTAGGAAATAAAGGGCAGTTCAGTCAGTAACCAAAGAGCAAGGTAATACATACAGAAAAAAAAGGCCTTTGTGAAAAAAGTGCAACCTCTTTTGAATGCTAGCGACACTGTATGTCAGTTCCGATACTAAACACTGTGTATATACATATAGGTATAAGTACGTATACTTATATTACACATCTATAGGCTTTCAGGTTCATGAATGTAACAATCTTGAATTACTAATCCTACCTTTCTTTGTAAACTAAGTAATGTCATTATTTGTTTACACAAAAAATATATGATTAGAAAATAAAGTTTAGTGAAAAATAGAAGCGAGATTGTGAACTCCAAAAACGCCGGTGTCACATATCACTTGTAAGTCTCATTCCAACTATTATTTCTTCTTAAAACACAAGAAATAAACATTATTACGAAAATAAATCATTCGCGGAAAATTCGTCACGAATTGACATTAAAGTGACAATGTCATGTTGTTCTCACTAAGTTTACTATACATTGCTTGTTTTGTATCTTAATTTCACTACTTATTGCCAAGCTAACATACAATGAATATTTCACACTTATCTAAGTACGAAAGCAAAGATGCATCGTGATACGGAGGCGAACTGTTACACGCGCACACAGACGACATATAGTGATGGGGATAGTGATAGGAGAATTATGTTTTTGAATCGATAGATTTTATCATTCCGCAATTACTAATATAGTTAATGTAATAATATAGTTATTTTATTGCTCATAATACGTAAGTTTATTGTTAGTTATTCCAATGATTGCCAAACAGGCAGTTTAGATTTTAAGTTTGTTTAAAACCTCGCCCGACGAAGGATAATGGGGTGTTATAAGTATTGATCGGAAATTCCGATGCTTTCAGTCAGGTCCGAAGAGTTCACAGTTATTCATAATTCATAATTCTTTATTGCACACACATATTCAATTTAAAAGGTAACATTAGGAGAAATCATATGTACAAAGGCGAGCTTATCTCTAAAAAGAGATTTCTTCCAGCAAACCAAGGCATGAAAGGGAAATGTATCATGAAAGGGTAGGCAGTGTACAATATCTAATATCTAATTTATACTAAAATACATATAACATAAAATACGGAAAATAAAATACTTATATACCAGACTACTAAATACAATACATACATATACCTGCAAATATAGTTTATATATTATAATGATATACCTACATACTATAACTCTCACGAAAGAGAGAGGAAGTGCTCTTTTACCCGGTTTTTGAAAGAGACAATAGTGGGAATGTCTCTTATAGTGAAAGGTAGTGCGTTCCACAGTCGGACCGCCTGCAGCCTGAATGAGTGCTCATATGCCGAGGTGTTATGCCTTGGAGTGGCTAAGAGTGAGACCGTGTGAGATCTCCGGTGCCGATCTCCTGAAAAGAGATACTCAAAGCGTTCTCGAAGGTAGCTGGGGTAGCGCGGGTTTTTCAATATATTGAAAAGATAAGAGAGAATATGAGTATCTCGGCGACGACGAATTGGAAGCCACCCCAACTCTTTGCGATATTGAGAAACATGGTCGAATTTGCGCAACCCGAAGATAAACCGAATCCCAAGATTCTGAAGTCGTTCGAGTTTGTTCAGTAGATCTTCGTTCGCGCTCGCCCAACAGACATCGGCGTAGTCGATTAGCGGCAGAAGAAGGGACTGAGCAAGGGTGATTTTGGTCTGCGTGGCAAGAAGTACTGCAAACGCCTGAGGGAGTGAAAAGACGCAAAGACCCGTCTGCTGACCTCGCTGACATGTGGAGACCAAGACAGCAGGTTGTCAAAAATAACCCCAAGGTTTTTCGCCTGATCTGTATACTCTATTGTGATGCCATCATATAACACAGGAACAATATGTTTTTGTATCAAGGAAAGCGTGTGCCTGGTTCCTAAAAGCATGGCTTGTGATTTGGTCGGGTTTACCAACAGCCCGTATGATAAGGCCCAGTCTTTCACATTCTCGAGGTCAGCATTCAGTGCCTCCACGGTTAAGGCTACATCGCAGGGGCAAAAGTGGCGATAAATTTGGAGATCATCTGCGTACAGATGATATGAAGAAGAGATAACGTCGGAGATAGAGTTGATGAAGACTGAAAATAGAAGAGGAGAGAGAATACCACCTTGAGGTACTCCTGAGGAAAGATCACACCATTGAGTTTCAGTCTCTTCAGACTTAATGCGTTGCTGACGACCTCTCAGGTATGAGTGGAACCAGTTAGCAGCATGGACGGAGTTATTCTACCTTCAGAAACCTCTTTGCCTCTCTTTCTAGCTTTAAGGAATCCGGTGAAAAAAAAGAAGAGGCAAAGGGGTCTCGTATGTCGTATAAATATGTCGTATTTACAAACAATTTACTTTTTTATTTTTAGAACCCGGCATTGTATGCGACTCTATACCAGTGTCTATAAATTATAATCGATCGATTATACACGCTGTCCTTGCATTGTCCCAACACTAGCTCGGCTAGCTATATATACCTGCGGTAGTGTGGGTGTGTTCGGACGATAGGTGCATGACATTGCACTGACCAATAAAAGCGGAGGGATTGATGTACGAGTGGTGTAAATGTATGCGAGTTCTTAGTTTTCGGCGACACTGGTTCCGATACAAGCTTAGCGCCAAGGGCCTATCTCTGATATTGTATGTAACTTTTACAAAGTATTATTTTCTACAAAAAGCAAAAACCAAATGTGAAAAAAACAAACAAGTCCCATTTTGAGAATAACACACGTCGGTCGTTCGACGCGCCGATTTTTCCACTTTAACGGAAGCCAAGAATCAGTGTTCTTCGCGCAAGAAATTAAGACAATCATTATTATTTTTTTCTCAAAAATAGCCTTCTAGGAGGTTGTACCTAATTCGTAGAGAGACAAGTCGCGTTATGCCTAAACGTCGTACAAAACTAGCTTAATGCCAATGATTGTGTAGCCTATTATGCAGTATGTCCTCTTCGTATTCAAGCTAAATTTTAATCTGCCTGAAGTTTCGTCAGCCTAAACTATGATTTTATTATGATAAATAAACATGTGGGTGTCACCCATCAAGTTGTATCAATCAAAGAATACAATCAATCTGCGATTGGAGACATTGCATTTTATTCGATACTAAAATAAAGGATTGTAGTTTCAGTTAAAAATTAGTTAGATGTGAATGTTGAGCAGATCTATTAGAAATATTAACATTTTCCTAAAACTAACATTAAAAAATAATTAAAAGCATAACAGACAGAGAGGGCCGTTTTTCAGAATGATTTTTATTAAGATAGTCCAGATAGGTACTGTAATATTTGTTTCAAATCTTTAATGCAGAAAAACTACGCTTTTGATAGTTTGTATGTCGGCATAATTGTCACTTATGATTTTTATTAATTTAGGTATACATAAATAAGTGTTTTTTGGTAACCGTGGTTTTATTTATTGCGGTGTGTCCGCATTTAGGGTCCTGCACTTGGTAGATTCTTAATTCTGCTGAATGTAGGTAGGTTCATAGCCTGAGAACATTTCAGAAAAATATATAATGCAGAAATTTATCAGAAGGTAGTAGAATCACAAAGCCTCAGAAGATTAGCATTTGATATATCTTGGTTAGCATACAACCACAGAGTAAGTAAGAGTTTCGTTAATCAGATCATACATCATTCAAATGAGAATAGATTTCTAAATAGGTTGTATAGAAAATATCTTTCCTCATAAAACATATATAATGAACTCTCTATTATCTATATGCCTACATCGTTGTTTGACAAAATATCAACATGTCTATGAATCTCTTTGCCTTCCTTTCTTCTAACCTAAATCGCGTTAGGTGTAACTATCTATATGCCTACTTCGACTTATGACTAGTCAAAACGCGATGTAGTCAAGCTACGCTTTAGGCCTACCCTTCTAGAACGAAAAATAGTATGAAATGTTCCCATAACATCTGTGAAGATAGTATCCGAAAGTGACTCATCCATCCTGGACAATTTTTAGAAGTGTCCAGGAAAACTCAAGTCTCCAGTAAGTAAGTATGAAATCCCATTACATATCATAATATTTAAATATAGAACTAAAAAAGTGTCCAGTAAGTAAGTATGAAATCCCATTACATATTATAATATTTAAATATAGAACTATTTTTTTTCTGCAAAGATAAACTAAGGAGGTTATTGGCAGTCAAAGGCCTTTAATAAAAAGGAGGTACCTACCATAGAGGTTGACGTGTCCGAATTGCACTTATATTGCACGATGTAAAAGGCGGCAAACTCAGTTCATTTGTATTTTTTACTATTTTGATACTAATTAAGAATTAGCAATTCGATAGTAACGGAAGAAAAAGACGAATAAAATAAAATATTCACAATAAACATATATATACCATAAGTGCCATCCTGGCCTCGTATTATAGCCGGACCTCGCCTTCGGCTGGGCCGGCTAAATCATACTCGTCCAGGATGGCTTATTTACTAGTCTCTGCAGTAAAGTGCTATTAAATTTAACTATTATGGTCTCTAAAATGTCCATTTTATACACCGTGAATACGATACGATAAAATCAATCGAGTTGTGATCCGATATCTATAAAAAATCTACTTTTCCAAACATCATTGATTCTAGTGCCATCTGTTGACGATAAGATAAAACTGAGAGCAAGATAGCTTCGGAACACCTTTGTAGAGGACGCTACCGTCTGTCTAAAATTCAATTAGTAGGCAAGTGTCCTCCCATTGTCCTCCTCAAGTCCTCCTCCTCGTAGTAACCCATCTGTTAGAATTCTATAGCATTGAGAATTTGTATGACTGATGATTTCCTCTCCGCCAGTCATATAATGAATTATTAATGCTATTCCAAATTTGAATTTACATACAACATCGTTCTAGTGATCCATTAAATGACTGGGTACAATGTATCACACACAAACATATAATAAGATCCTTCGTACGTATCACAGACATTTAATACGATAGGTATGTACATACCTACCTACCTACTGCAATGTATGGCCGTAATTCGGTGATGCCAACTTAGGGTAATTTACCCTAGATTTAGGGTAAAAATTATCCCGCAGGGTAATTTTCAGGGTATAAATTTTCCTAGGGTATTTTTAGGGTAATTTATTTACTTGGGGTTGTTTTTGGAGTAAGGAAGTAGTAGCTAGTAGATTTTTTTTTATGTCAACAAACATTGTAACTCTCACTTTGGTGTTTCCGAACGCGACAATACCATGGATTTCATTTCGTGAACGCACGCATCGAGTTTTGTATCTGTGTCGCCCGCCCCTGCCCCCCCTTCCCTTCTTCCTTCCTTCCTTGTGTTGTGAGTTGTGATGTTATGTTTGTTTGTTGTTTGTGAAACAAGGCGTGGTCAAGTTCTGGTGTTACGCGTTCTGGTGTGAAAAAATATGCGCAAAAATACTGTAAGGAATGGGAGTATGACCCAAACTTAAAAGGTAAGTCTCGTTTTCATAAAGCACTCATCAATTTGAGGTTACGCAGAACAGAAGTATTGAGTCAATCACTTCAAGTTTTTGTTCAGCATGCTGCCACAGTATTGGTAATATCTTCACCGCTGTATACCCGTCTCAAACACTCGTACTCGCTGCCTGCGACCACTCACCTGGCAACCCTAGTGGTGGATGATGGTTAGTAACCTAACGCTTTGTTTATTATTTTTCAAATTGGATTTGTCCTGATCCGACTGGAGAAAACTCTGCCAGATGCAAATATTGTAATGTCACATTAGTACCCCACAAAAAAGAACTTAATTATCACGCAAAGAGTAAAAAACACATGAAAGCTGTGTCACTTGATAAAGCGGCGAAGTCCAGCCAGCAATTGCCTTTCGTGAAAATAGCTTCGGAAAGTAACAAAACTGCGGAATTAAAGTTAGCTGTTTATATAACTGAACATGGTGCTATTAAAAACATAGATCATTTAGGTGAAATCCTGCCATGTATTGATCCGAAATCAGAAGTACTGGGGTCATTAAAAATACACAGAACCAAATGCAGCAAGCTGATAAGAAACGTTCTAGGTCCAGTAATGATGCAAGAAATGATATCAGATGTTGGCGATTCTGCATATTCGCTTATTGTAGATGAAACTACGGATATAACAACGGATAAAATTTTGTGCATGATGATCCGATATTTTTCAAAAATAAAGCAGGATATAATTACGACATTTTACAGATATATTAAAATATCTAAATGTGATGCAACAACCATCTATGAAACTATAAAAAATACTTTACGAGAGGACTCCTTATGTCTTGAAATGCTGGTAGGAATTGGGTTAGACGGTACTAATGTAATGATTGGACAACACCACTCTGTTGCAGCTCTGCTGAAAAGAGATTACCGGACATTATTATAGTCAATTGCACCTGTCACTCATTACATCTATGCGCAGAAAAAGCATCAGAAAGTATGCCACGTCAACTAGAATTTTTGATTCGTGAAAGCCATAACTGGTTCTCGTATAGCTCAAAACGCCTTGAAGCCTACAGGGACTTATACGAAGTTATGAACGAAAGTCGTGCTCCTAAAAAAATACCGGGATTTAGCGGAACACGCTGGTTAGCACGTTCCCATGCTATAAGGACGTTACTCGAGCAATAGGAGGAATTAAAGCTTCTCTTCTCGATGGCTAGGACTGAAGACAAATGTTTCATGGCTGAAAAACTCTACGATATCATGAAATGTCGAGCTAATCAAGCATATTTCACGTTCTTGGATGTTCACTTACGGCAGGTTACTAAAGTTAATGGCCTCTTTCAAAGTGATAATGTCGATCCAGGGAAACTTTTAGAAGACTTGTATTTGCTGTTTAAAAATGTCCTACAAATTATTGTCACACCTCGGAAGCCCGAAACTGTTACAGAAGAAGAATATGAATCATTTGATGAAGCTTGTCATACAGGACAAAGAACACGTACGTGAGAGATGTAAAACCTTTCTTGTTATTTTGTGCTCTGAATTACAAAAAAGATTGCCTAAAAATATCGCATTCCTTAAATCCGTAGCGAAGTTGTCTCCAGAAATAGCCACATCTCAAGTAAAACCTACACTCGTTGACATTCTACAAAATGTACAACGGGTTGAAGTATATGGTTGCAAACAAGAGGTGGAAACAGAATGGAATCATTTGCACAACAAATCTTGGCAAAATACGGCACGTTCTACTGATTTTTGGGCTGAGGTTCAACGGGTCACAGATGCTGGGGGTAATAAAAGATTTCCTAACATTTCTAAATTAGCATTGTCTCTTTTGTCGGCGCCTATATCTAATGCAGCTGTAGAAAGGGCCTTCTCTCTGTATTCAGTCGTTAAGACTAAACTTAGAAATAGGCTTTCTCTGCCCTTGATACAGAGTATAATGACTGTAAGGTATAACGTAAAGATATTTCACAAATCTTGTGTTAACTTCACTCCTACAAAAACAATGTTAGACAAATTTAATAATAACATGTATGAGTATCACAAAAATGATAGTGATACAGCAGAGGAGACTTTCATTGTTATGTGCGAATAATATTATTAAAAATAATTATTATTGTTTTATTTGTAACAATATATGGAATTTTTATTTAGGGTATTTTTTCAAAATTATAAAGAATCTAGGGTAAATTGAGACGAAGCCTGGGGTAATCTGAAAATTTGACCTGGCAACACTGCGTAATTGCAGATGGCGACTGTGTAATCCAACGTTGTATGCAAATCAATCAATCGATGTCAAATTTCAAAGTGACAGGAGAAGAAATCGTGGTTTGTTTGTTTGTCGGTCGGCGGTTTCAGTGAATCTCTTTTTCTGCAGTTTTATGTAATTTACGAATATCATTCAATTTTGTGTCAAAAAGGTCAAGCCAAAACACCTTTAATGCCAGACGAATCAAAGAAAAATCAGTGAGTACTATATCGCACCGCACACAAAACAAACTTTTTAACTATTCCAAAGTTTTATGATTTTTTAAATGTTGAACCTGTCCGGGCTAGAATCTTACAAGTATACAAGAATCTTACTTGTATATGTCTGTGGTCCGGGCGCCTGTACCTTCTTGGGCTTCTGCCCCCTTATCGACACACTGACCGTATATTCAACTGTCTTATTCTAGATTCAAAGCAGATCAATCATCAAATAATTTTATAATGTAACTTTTAAAGGGTTGGCTTTTGATATCATCTACCTGAATTTGAGGGGGGGAAGGGGAAAGGGGGATCGCCCCTGTGCAATACTTGCCGGAGTTGCAGTTATTTTTTTATTGAATTTCAAACATCACATTTTGAGGTTAGAAAAATGACACAACTTAGTTTGACATTATACTAAGCCCAAACACACATTCGGGACACGGGGATATGGGGGATTTGGGGGGGAGGGGGTTGACTGGGGCTTTTTCAACGTTGTAACAACCTAACCAACCTGATTGAAAGTAGCCACAATGACCTAAAGTAGCCACAATAACATACTCTCTAGCCAGTAGTAAAGTTTCTTGCCAGCTAATCTGCTTTTTCGTTACCATGAATCCATCATGACCGGGGACCCATGCAATAATTATTTATGATGTTCTTCCCAAAGAGTTAAGACTGGCCTGACACTTTTTGACTAGTGCAGATTTATTCATTGGTTGCCTAAGCGTCTTTAAAGCTGCCTGACGGTCAGAATAAATTACTATGGTCTTGTTTTTTATTTCTGCTGTTTCCCTTAGTGCTTCAGCTCATTCCATTATGGCATATATTTCTGCTTGGAACACGCTGGCGTATAGCCCCAAGGCAATTGATTTGTCTTGTTTATTGCAGTCCATGATGCAAAAACCAGGTTTTGTGCTCTCTCTTCTAGAGCCATCCGAGAAGCAACTTACAACGGGTTTCGTCTGTTTCTATTTCCCAATTTTCTCTTGTTGTGTGTTTGGGCTTAGTATAATGTCAAACCTAACTAAGTTATCATGTTTCTAACCTCAAAATGTGATGTTTGAAATTCGATAAAAAAATAACTGCACATCTCCGGCAAGAAAAGATTGCACAGGGGGGCTCCTCTCCTTCCCCCTCCCCCCCAAATTCAGGTAGATGATATCAAAAAAATAACCCTTTAACTTTCAGAAAAGAAAAGAAAGGGAAAAATGAACCCAAAGACCAAAGAAAACCAAAGCAGTTTCGGCACAACAATGCCCCACCAGACAAGGCCTATGAAACACCAAGTGTGCACAAAGGTATAAAGTTAACCTATTGACCGCCCCAGTCAGCACTGGCAAACAACTAAAAGTCATGCCACTGGCGCTACGTTGGCTATAGCCAACACTATTTTGATATTAACACCTTATCTCATATGAATTAAGTTTGAGTTGTATTTTGCGTAGCATAGCAAAATGGTTGCCGATACATTTTGTGTTTGATGTATGGCGGTCAAAAGGTTAATTCAGATAAAAAATGGTGTATGTTCACCAGACGATATTGATATGATACACACTGACTTGGGAGATAGTGGGTTTTAATCTACTGCTGGACTAGTCTCAGTACAGGCCCTAATGTGTCCATGTTCAAAAACAGAATGCGTATTCTACCAGCGAGTGAAAGCTGTAAAGGTACAGCAAAATTATATAATATAATAGCACCTTCATATTATTAACTGATTATAAGTAAGCAAGCCCTGCTTTTGTGAGCAGACATTGTTATGCCAAACCCATTAGATTTGTGATCTAATAATTGTATTTTTAAACTTACAACTATATACCTACTACCCTGTTTCTATAACATACTAATTTTCTCGAACAATCTTCACAGTAGTAGCGGAACCCAGTGCAGATTTCTATAAAGGCCTAAAAAGAGAGACTGATGAAATCCTGAAAATCACAGAAGAAAACAATGCTAAATATAAGAAAAAAGAAATTAAGAGTAACTGGGAAAAGTATGAAATGCCAATTGACAGTTATGATGATGTGGACGAACAAGAGAATATGGGAGCAGATTACGAGGTAAGCCATTTTAAATTTAAATTAAATGTCAACTTAAATGGGATAGAAAAACAGCAGGCTCAAAAAAAGAAAGTAAAAGTAACATTAAATAATTAGAGGAGGATATAGAGGCATGTACAAGGAAAGTTATGGTTTCATGCCAACCTATGTGACATGTATGTATGTTTCCATGGCATCATGTCCTTTTGGGTTGATACCCAATCCTTCAATTCTGATTGGGAAGAACATCCAGTGTAAATGTGGCCACTGTCTGATTCATGTCACGTCATATCAATTAAGTGGGCAGAATACCTTACTTCTTCTTCAGGGGGTTAAAGTGCCTGCACCTGGGTCTTGAGCGAAACCTTTGTGAATGACCCCTGCACCCAATCTTCTAATTCAGCTATCCTTACTCCTGCTCCAGCTGCTCCTCTCCCAGGATTGCCATTCTGGATTCTATGGTGAATGGGCACGCAAGCAGCATACGCTCCACGGTCTCATCCACTTCCATGCATCCTCTGCATAAGGGGCTATCTGATGCACCTGTAATTTTCAAGTGTTTGTTAAGTGTACAGTGGCCTGTATCAGGGATGTTAGTATTTTTATTTTACTTTGCTGCAGTCACATCAAGTAGTTCGTGAATTGATTGTTATATCTATAAAAAAATGGCGTTTTTGCAATTGATTGTTATATCTATAAAAAAATGTTTGCAGTCTTTCCTGCTTGCCCATATGTCATTAGGTTCCGCAGCTGTGATTGCTGCTTGGAGGCTCTTCCCAATTGCTTCTGCTGATAGCAGCGATAAGCAGTCGCTTCTTGCCCTTGCTTTGGCTAGTTTGTCCGTTGCGCAGTTTCGTTGGTCCTGACTCTGTTATTTTCACCCAGTCTGTTGAGGGTCTTGTGACTTTCCAGTACCTATGAGTTTGGATTTTGTTAGTCGTTTTCTAAGTGCGCAGATATGACGAACGCCTTACAAAACAACATAGATACCTACCTAATGTTAATACATAGGTATTCATTTAAGCTTTCTGGATAAACAAAAATAAACCTAGACTTTACTGTAATTTTAATGTGTCCTATAAACTGTAATCCTCATATATATGTCGCAGTTGGTTGGTTAAATCAGACACTTAGCTAACTTTCTAGACCGTTAATTAAAAGCCGACGTTTAACCAAGTCACTAGCATTTTGATTTCTATAAAGCATCGTCGAAAACGTTTAAAACAATCTGTATTACCGAAAGCCGGCGTGATAGAAAACAAGATGGCGTCACGACAACAGCTAATTTGCACAGCTTATATCATGACAAAACATTGCGGTAGCTTAGGTGAAGCGAAGCCCCCTTTATCCTTCGTGTTAGGTTAAACTTGTAAGAACAACAAATATATTGCCTAGGAACGTTCTAACAACTCGTTAAACGTTTCGTTCACTCACTTGTCTGACTGAATTTTAATGATTTGGTTAAACGTCAGCATTTAATTAACGGTCTAGAGAGTTAGTTAAGTGTCTGATTTAACCAACTGACTGCGACATATATATATGAAATCATCATGAAAAATAATTTTAACACTGCTAAAAATTGTCCAGAAAGTCCTAAATTATAAATAAGTCCACAATGTAAAAATAAAAAGTCCACTTTAGTTTCGAACATATAGCTATAGGTTGATGAGGATTAAGTCTTGATGTCCTGCAAACAAAGAGAAGGGCCTAGCGACTTGGTTTAGGTTTCAAAAAATGGTCAATAAATCCACAAGATATGCCGAATATCAGAAATATTAAGGATTCAAGAGTTATTATGAGATATTGGTGAGGATTACAGCTTGAACATTTAATATCATAAAATGTCTCTGGAACGCCTACATCTTTCAGTTCGAAATTTTGGCCAAAACAGAAATGATAATTGTTTCTGTGAACTTTCTGAATTCTAACTGGTTTATAATGAAGTACATTGAATAGAGGTCAAGCCGTTATCGTCACCAACCTATACTTACAGACCTATCAACTTAAGCTGATACTTGCATTTGTGTGAGTGATCGCCAAAAGTACAGTTATTAAAACACATACAAATAAAATCAATGTTTTATTTAAACGAAGTCCATAAAACACAATGTTACCAACTGTCCAATTCTCGACCTCATAATGACTGAATCTTCATCTTCACTCTCGTCTGATGATTCATCAGAGTCAGAGCCTGTGTTAATAATTAATCGTTCCGTTATATCGTCGATTGTAGGAGCCATTAGCAGCAGCCAGGAGCAGTAGGAGCCATTTCACTAATATTTCAAACACAATCAATCACATAAAATTACACGTCTATCTGCTACCAGTACCGGAGGTGAAGTGAAGTATGTGAGCGGGCGGCAGGGAAGCGGTGCGTACACACGTACACTCACACAAATGCAAGTATCAGCTTAAGTTGATAGGTCTGTACCTATAAGTGTTTTTTTTTCTTTAGAAGTATCAAAACATGTTGTCAGGAAGATTTCAGATTCAGAACCTATAAGTGTTTTTTTTCTTTAGAAGTATCAAAACATGTTGTCAGGAAGATTTCAGATTCAGAACCTACCTAGGAGGATTACAGCTTGAAGGACATACTGTAATGTCTTTTTAAACTTGCTGTATTCCATTATTTGCAGAGGCTTATGAAATCATCCATGTCATCAGGAGGTCACTTTCAATTCAAACACGAGAAATCCTGGGATTCTGTCTCAACTGCCACAGAGTATGACAAATTCTTTAACATCTACACAGATGACTTAGCCATTGCAGTCTGCTCTATACCCTTCTATGAAAGAATTGGCATGGACATATCAGAGTTCAGTGAAATGGACATATGCACTATGAACAGCAGAGCAACGAAATACATGCAAAAGTATTACAATGATAAGTCACATACAACTCCAGAGTTAGAGGTTTCTAAGAATATACTTGAAACACTAAAAGAAAGTCTGACCGGTCCTAATGTAACTAGTAATGAAACTAAGGATATCAGTAAAATGAAAGATTTAACACTTGGTGTATCAGGATTAGATTTGAAAGCGAATACAAATCCTCAATTGCCAATTGAGAAAGTAATTAGCAAAACAAGACCAAGTGGCGATACGAAGCTACCTTTAGAAGGTAATCTTGAAAATATATTAGCTGTTGATACAACCAGAAAGGTTGAAAAAATCACAGTAGAACTTAAAACTGACAATGAAGGAAATTTTTACAAAATTAAAGGTCATGAAAATGCTGCCGATCCTAAAGGTATGTTGAAGACACTGTTAAATGTTCAACTTTTTATTTTTTATTTATTTTATCTACACACATATCATAAACCCTCTTTACTGCGTACAAAAACCGCACGTAACGATCAGCATAATGTTAAACTACTTGGTAAAAACTCATTTCTTATCTGAAAAATTACACATTATGACCATAATGTGTGGTTTTTCTACATATTATGACATTCAAATTTCGAACGCCGACGCCCGCCTGCTTGCCGCCCCTAGTTTGTCTGTGAAGTTGGTACTACAGAACAAGCTAAACAACTGCAGAGCCACAATGCCGGTCAAACATGCGGTTCCTGAACACATCAAAGAGAGCTTATGATATATGTGTGTAGATAAACTAGTGTATGTAACTGTACATAATTAGGCATTAAAACTCTCGAGTATTAATGCCCTCCATTATGTAGCAGTCACATAAACTACTATATCCATGTTACATATAATATTATAACATAATATTTTTTGTAAAACTAAGTTTACGGCGCGATCACCGAAACCTACATGGTTTATGCGTGATCTCTGTCGCTCGTTCTAAAGTAGTGAACCAACTGACACTATTTTATCGACAGTTGTAGATTGTGATTTAATGCGTTCCTACATGCTCCACCGAGACAGACCCTTATATAATAACTTTCTTTCTTATTTTTAAAGTAAAGTACAGCTATTTGTACTCACAGTATTGTAAGTACAAACAAGTAGTACCTAATTAGTCTAATTTAATTACACATAAAAATTTCATGGTATACTCCCGGAATGCAACCCGGCCAGCGCCCGTCTACTAATTTATTCAGATATTAAATCACATTGTATTTAATTTATTAGACAACACATGTATAACTGGACCACTTTTGTCAGGTGGAGATGGAATAATACACTGTCAAATAGTTCAAGTGCCATTTGTTGTTTTTAATTTTAAGACCTTAGACGCCGCTGACTTCACTGAACTTCTCTTACCTCACGCCTCACGTGTGATATTAGACTTGATAGTACCTGCACTGTTCACAGTAGTATTCTGGTATCTGGTTTCAGTGTCTGCTACTGCTAAGGCTCCAATAGAAGTGAAGAAATCGAATGAGACACCAGAGGACCTTGAGAAATGGCTTGATGACTTCTTAGATGGATAAAGTTGCTGGTATTTTAATCAGTCTATTAATAAATGCATTGTATAGGTTTACAAAAGTTGTTTGTTTTTATCGGGCACACTAAACTTACGGTACATAATAAGCAAATTAGGAAGTCTAAAAATGTGCGTGCATTATTGTTATTTATTGCTTTAACCCAACCATACTGGGAGATTATACATAAATTTTGATGACCTCTGTGGCGCTGAGGTTGACTCTGCCTACCATAGAGGTCCTGTGTTCGATCCCCGGCTGGGGAAACAGAAACAAAACACAGGTCTTGGATGTTTATGTGTGTGACGTCGCTGTTTCTTGTTCCCAAGACAGGGTATCCCAGTGTGGGGCCAGAAGCAATATATGTGCCTGTGTGTAATTTTTTAAATGTTGAATGACTGGTTAAATGTGATAAATTCTGCCTTATTTATCACTTAGACCAAGTTAGGCGGATAGTACGAAAAATCAACGGTCAATATTCATAATTACCGGATTATTCACTTTGACCGTGACATATAAACCTAATACTTTCATAACTACAAGTATAAATAAAAGTCACTGCATCGTGCCCTTGAATCAGCTTTATTTAGCAGAAATGACAGATAGTTATCATCGCTACATACATTTTACCCATACAGTTAAATTATCTATGATAATTGAAGACGATTTAGCCAGTTCCTTCGATAATAAGACTAAAGTACCGATTTAATTTCATAGTTAAAGAAAGAGTATCCAACAAAATCAATTACAATCACTAGTTGCGACCTTACCAGTAGCGTATCGAGTAACAGGGCCCCCTATGAGCTGTTCAACATAATTGCTTTTGTAGTGTAGACCCTTGTCCAGTGGGATATCCTCCCACTGGACAAGGGACGCCCGAACTACGCCAACTGAATCTAACAGACCTATGTATTTACATCCTAAGCATAATTTCTATCCTGTCCTATCCTAGTATCGATAGTTGGAATATCCACTACCGCGGTCATTGTAATAATTGTTCCCGTCGCGATCATACTGATTGTCGTACTGGTTCTGGTTTTGCGGACGCCGCATGTACTGCTGACCTTGACTCTGCTCAGGTTCGTTCATCGGCTGCTTCAGAGTCTTGGCTTTGGCCGCGAGCTGAGACAGCAGCTGAGCTGGAGTCATTTGAGCTATACACATCGGATCGCCCGAGGTCCCACCCCCGTGAGTGAAAACAGTCTTGGAACTGGCTAAATCTTTCTCCAACACTTGGGTGTGAACGGACACGCAGAAGTGTTCGGGGTCTATGGAGGTGCTTTCGTTGAGGAACTTGGTGGAACTGCGGATCTCGCAGACATCGCAGTAGGTCTTCATCGTCTGGCAGGCGGCGTCCTTCATGTTTTTGGGGTCTCTCTTCTTGGTTCTGACTGCTGACTTCTCAATGCCCAGCGTCGCGATGATGCTGTCGATGAGTTGCTTGTTTTGGCTGATCTTCGACGAGCCTGAAGTCTGCGTGTAGTGGAATTCCATCGGCGGCTGTCTTTTCAGCGGTGAACAGTACTTCTGCGGCAGAGCCTTCGTGTCCCGAATGGACGTGGTGTTGTGCATCACCAGGCGACTCGGCAAGCGCAATTTCGCTAATACAGTTACTGTTTTTTGGCACCGAGTCAGCACTGGAAGTAAAAAATTGGACCATAACACAAATATTTATTTTGTTCAGTAAGAAAATAACAAATTACAGTTACAGTTGCAATTCCATTCCCTATCAAGTTCTTAAAATTATGTTTGTTGATCTGAAGTCTTCCAAGACTGCACTTCAAGGACTGCAAAGACTTTCCGTGATCTGCATAAGCGCCTTTTCTTCGAAGTTCTCTCAGGCGAAGCAATGATGAAGTTTTAAGGAAGAAGTTCAGGGTAGTAGACATAGGTATATGCACCGTCTAACACATATTCAAGATTTTCTCTAAGGTAAGAGATTTTTTAATAAATGCCTATATAATAAATACCCCAGCAATCCAAGATCAACTCAAATCAGTGGCTTAAAAGTTTCTGTGAGAAGCCAAGGCTACCACGTCTACAACCAAGACAACGTCATTTTGTTGTGGGATCCGGAATAGGGTGTACCCACATAGGAAAATAAGGGACTATACTGCATGAGTATAACGAAAATTTTCAAAATGCTATGCTAGAAAATCAGCCTATGTGTCACACTGAATATAATGGAACAAGAAATCGAAAGTATACATACATTCCACTTTCTGCTTCAATTCCACAGGAGCCCCATTTGGGTTTATCCCTGTAATGATGCCCAAAATTAATGGTAGAAAACGTAAAACTATAAAAATTAAATAAATACAGAAAAATAAGTACCAAAAATTGGCGGAAGTTGACCTGTAATAGTAAAATAATAAACAAGTCAATGAAATCATACAAAATAAACTAAACAAATGAGATGTTTACACATCATAATAATCTTACCTCTATTTGGTGTAAGTTTCAAGTAGTCTGCCTTGGAGATCTTGCCATCTGCCAGTAACTGAAAAATTTAACAGAATATGTGTTACTTGAAGATAAATCAAACCATCGCCAATCTGCATTGGAATTATATTTACTTGAGCCAAGGCGTCATAGGGTGTCTTCTGATTGGAATTGTTGGAGGTATTCTCTTGAGTTGGCTCTCCAGATGTATTCATGATATTCAGGCTAGGAATGACTGGCGCGGGAACCATCGCCGGCGCCGGCACGGCCATCGGCGCAGGGACGGGCAGCGGGATTGGCGCCGGTAGCATGTAAGGCACTGGCGGCCCAACTGGAGGACCGGGATAGTATGAGCCGGGAGGACATGGAGGTCCGGGGGGCCCATACCCACCCCCGTAGGATGGCACCGGTTGCGGAGGCATGCCACCCGGGCCATAACTATACTCCGGAGGGCCAGGAGGGCCTGGGTAGTCTACTGCTGGCTGTCCAAAGAGCGGCAGCACATAGTCGCCTGGTTCAAAGTTGGAAGGCCTCGGGTAGAGAAAGTTGTCCTGCCGGTCCGGCGAGCGGTAGGAGCGGTCGGAGGTGCGGCGGAACGGCGAGCGCGAGCGGGAGCGCGTGTGGCGACGGCGCGGGCTGCGGCGCGCGGGTGAGGCGCGGCGGCCAGGGGAGCGCCGGCCTGGTGAGCGCCGGCCTGGTGAGCGCCGGCCCGGGGATCGCCGCGACGCCCCGCCCCGCCCCGGCGACCAGCGGCGGCTGCCCTCGCGCCCGGGGCTCTCCATCAGCCTGCGCCGGTTCCTAACAGGGAAGGAGTCGTCGCGCCTGACCGGGCTGCGTCTCGGGCTGCGCTGAGCTTGCGGGCGCGGGCTGCGCTGGGCGGGCGGGCGCGGGCTGCGCTGGCGCGGCGAATCCCTCCTGCGCGGGGGCGGCGAGCGGCGCGGGGACTGGCGGCGGCGCTCCCGCGGCGACCGCATCCGCTGACACTCCGGCTTCGTTTCGCGTTTCGGCGACTTCTTCTTTCCGGCTTCGTAGTAATCATCCAGTTCTGTTCCTGGCGGTCGAATGTCATCACTAGATTCTAAACTCTTAGCGAGGTAGTCCTTGACTTTATTGTCCTTGTCTCTTCTGATGGCTTCGTTGGTCTTGGACGGGTCGCGGCGGCTTCCCGGCTTGATATACCGGTCGAGGTCCTGGCTGTGTGAACGCTTGCGGTCGGCACTGTGCATCTTGACGTCATCTTTTCTTTCTTCGATCTCTTCTTTCCCGTCGCCGATAAGCTCGCGCAGGTCCTTCACACCTTCGACGGCTTCCGCGTTGATCCGGGGTTGGCCGCTCTCCTGTTTGTGGCCGTCGTCCCAACTGTCTATCACGCTCAAACCTTCGATAAACTCCGCCTTGTTGAAATCGTCGAAGAAATCACTCGGAATATCTTCAGTTTCGGCCTCGGCATCGATTAGTTCGACTGGATCTTTTGCTACCGACTCATTTTCGGAATCCATGATTTGCAATCGAACAACAAAATATTTAATTTACCTACCTATGACCTATTATATTGATTTACAATCATCGTTATATCTAAAACAGAATATTTGCGCCAGAACAGACCTAATCTAGACAGCAAATGCAAAAATATTTGGAGGTTACAATAATATGTATCATTTTTGTTAGTAAGTTGGGTTGTTGGTTGGCTTTGTTGGGATTAGATTATTTCTCTCTTCCATCTAACTTAGCATAACGTTTGATATAAGGAAAATAAAATGTTGCAACTCTCTAAATTGCGTTTAAAATTCGATGATAGAACTTAGGTTGAACCCTGCCCAAGCAGCATAGAAGTGTCTTCAAGTCAATACCCCAATACCAGCCTATTTAGAACCTAATATGGGACTACAAGAGTGTCAGAAAAAGCTTTGAGCTGTATAAAATATTTTGTCAGTCATTATAATGGAATGGTGCTGGCTTTAACAGAATATTCCACTCTACTAGAGGTGAGATATATATTCTAGAACAGGACCAGCACTATGTATTTTTCAATACTAGTCGGCACCTGGTTCGCAAGCGTCTGTACGTGATTCACCTAGTATCATGTATACGCGGTACGCGATGCGCGCGCCACCTGTTCCCAGCGGTGTACTCGTTGCGATGCGTGCATCAAGTTCTCGGCGGCCGCAACGAGTGTTCGGGATGTTCCGGAAATGTTAGCCGTCGCAGCACTCGGAGCAGTGCAGATTCTATGCTTCGTAAGTTTCATCGTAGGCGGGTGTGGGTGAATATTACTCATTCTCATTATACCCGGATGACACAGATCTCGTAGGTAACGATTATAAATATACATAAATCAATTACCTTATCACTAACTTAAACGTTTTGTTATTCCCGTATAATAAGGAGCAAGGAGGAATAATTAAGCGTCGAAAAAGTATGTGAATCGAACTGTCAGTGAACCATGTATAATGGCATAAAGTTCATTTTATCTGAACTCGATCACTTTTTCACTCTGGTTCATTATTCCTGCTTGAGCCACTGATAATACAAGGTAACTAAGTATATGTAGGTGTTCATGCAAAATACATACATATGTAGGTACAGATGTAGTGAATAATCCTTTCCTTTCGTATTTTCTCGGAAATGTTCGTTTTTGTCTTACTACTTCACTCGCACTCAGTACCCATCGAGACAACGTAGGGAACGTTCGCATTGCAAGAGGAAGTATCTATATAGAGTAGTTAATACCACAGAAATATTTTGTTGATATTTATGTTAGATTTTGTGATAAACTTCATGGACTCGTGTATTAATGCAGGCCACCTATATTATTTTTTTTGACTTTACATTTCACTCTTGTCTGTCATTTTTGTAAATAATAAACATTGATTTTATTCGATCCACATTAACAATTTATAACAGACATGCCGAAAGCACTAAGAAAAGGGAAACGTTTAGATCGGCAAGCCTGCGAAGTTATTTTCAATATTTATTTATATTTCTTAACTGAAAATGATTAATTCAAACATACCAACTATACTGCTTACTTTTGTAAAGTCCAAAAACGAGTTTCAGAGGCCAGTGGAATTTCTCAACGAACAGTAAATAAAATATTGCAAAAAGAATACATAAATCAATCCACTTCCAATAGTGCGAAGTCGCCAAAGTTGAGTAGACCAAATAAATTATTTTGTCTAGGTCTTGACGATTTTGACTACAACGTTATACGCCGATTAGTGTATAATTTCCATTTGACATACAAACAAGTACCTACAATTAAAGCCCTGAAGTCCAAGTTATCCGAAGCCATAAATTTTAAGGGATGTGACTTTACGCTAAGAAACATTCTTAGAAAAATGGGATTTCGGTATAAAAAAATTGAAAACAACAGAAAATTACTTATCCAGAAAGATGATGTTCGTTTAAAAAGAGTAAAGTTTTTAGCCGCGATAAAAAAGTACTGATTGCAAGGGAGAGAGATTGTTTATATGGATGAAACATACATCCGTACCTCACATTTGGCAGGTAAAGCTGGGCTGACTCGTCAGAAAACGGAGTGAAACAGTTAATTCTTCTTGGTGATCTTCTCACACCCCTTCCAGGGTGCGGGGTTGCGGTCCCGGGGCAATGGCCCCCTTCCGTGGAGTCTTCCGCTGGCCGTGACTACGGCCAGGTCATTGGGTGGCTGAGGTGTTCTTCGGGTTGTGTGGCCTCAATCCAGGGGTGCTGCCGGCTCGGCAACCAGGTCTCGGGGTAGGCGGCGACGGTCAGGCGGGCGCGCGTGGTATGGCGCCAGGTCTCGCACGAGCGGGTGTTGAGAGCCGTCCGCTCGTGCGAACATGTTCGTTGCCAGCCTCTGGACGAACTTGTCCAGTGTCTCCAATCCTAGGTCCTTTGCGATCGTTGCGTTTCTCACGTAGCGAGGTGCGCCGACGATGGTACGCAAGGAGAGGTTTTCTTGGGCCCGGAGTCTCTTCTTGTTGGACTCCGAGCAGAGGGCGTACCATGCCGGCGAGGCATACGTGAGGCGGGACCTGATGTACGTTTTATAGATCCCGAGCTTCGACCGCAGGGGGAGGCCGGAGTCCAGGAGTGGACGAAGTTTTGCCCGTGCAGCCCGGACCTGGTTTACGACGTTGTCGACGTGGGTCTTCATCGTGAGCCGGCGGTCTATGGTGACCCCCAGATACTTCACTTGGTGCAGCCACCCAATGTCCTTCCCTTGGAGTTGGAGTGGTGGTGGCAGGTTGCTCTGGCCGGTGATCATCGCCTGCGTCTTCCCGACGTTGACGGAGAGCCTCCATCCACTTATCGAGAAAGATGATGTTCGTTTAAAAAGAGTAAAGTTTTTAACTGCGATAAAAAAGTACAGATTTCAAGGGAGAGAGATTGTTTATATGGAGGGAAACATACATCCATATCTCACATTTGGCAGGTAAAAGCTGGGCTGACTCGTCAGAAAACGGAGTGAAACAGTTAATTTCTAAAGGACAACGTCTTATAATAGTGCACGCTGGTAGTAGAAAGGGGTTTATACCTGGGGCATTGTTAATGTATCAGTCTACTGATAAAACAGGTGACTATCACAACGCGATGAACAATGAAAACTATGAAAAATGGCTTCGTAATCAACTCATTCCAAACTTAGCTCCACATTCGGTACTAGTAGTAGATAATGCTGCATAACATAATAAGTACGTAGAAAAACCTCCTAATTCAAATACCAGGAAGCAAGACATGATTGATTGGCTATCCAAACATAACGTTCCGATTGATCCGTCATTAACAAAACTTGAAATATATGAAATTATTTGCAAGTACAAACAAGACTCTGTAGAATACTCTATAGATAAACTTATGAACGAATATGGACACAGCGTACTAAGATTGCCACCATATCATCCTGATTTCAATCCGATTGAAAACATATGTTCTCAAATAAAGGGATACGTATCCAAAAGAAACATCAGTATGAATATGACTACTGTGAAACAATTGGTACAGGAAAAGGTTAATATGATAGGTTCCGATGTTTGGGCCAAAGTATGTGACCACGCCATCAAATGCGAAAACGAGTACCGAAAACACGAACCTGAGTTGGAAAATTATATGGCTAGTTTTGTAATCACCGTTCATGAAAACTCTGACGATGATACACCAGAAAATAGTTCTGATTCTAACTGTGATAACCCCGCTCCTCCTCCTCTTATCCCGCTGTCATAATCGAAGTCGTTCATCCAATCAGAAAATCATATTTATTTATATTAATTTCTCTGCTGGTTTGTTTTGTTTTATGTTGAGGTGTCTTTTTTGTTATGTCATAGTATTTTTAATTAATTACAAAAATTTATTGTTATAAAAAAGGTCTGCAAAATCCTACTGTAGTTTTGACTTATAGTTAGACTTTTGGGGTTCCAATCCTTATAGAATCATTAGATCATCCCAACCGGAATTTGGTTTTTATCAGTGCGTTTTATTGAAATAAAACGTCCTCAGTAACTAGTTATATTTTTGTTTACCGAATGAATTCTTTATATGATAGAATCGTGGTGGTTTTAACATCTCAGTGTAATATATACGTCAAACGGGCAATTTGACATTTGACATTGATAAATAAAGTATGCGATTTATTTGATACCTACACGTAATTTAATAATACAGTAATTCATAGGCACATCGGCACCATTCGGGTGTTATCGTTGTTCCGAGTTTTGCCGATAGGAAAGGATTATTCACTTCATCTGTACATAGAAATTTAGCACTTGGCTAGGTCAATATATATGAATTGTTGCCCGTGCCGTGGTGTGGCGTTGAGCTGCGAGGTTCCTCCTCGTCGACGATAGTGACGCTGTTTCTTGATCGGGACAGCGGTGGACGCTGCAACACTCACGTTGAGGGGGGTCAAGACCAAAGTTTGCGATGTGGGCTCGTCCTCCGTGCTGGTCCCGTTCTCCTCGTCCTCAATTAGAAAGCCCACCAATTTCGTGTTCTGGCGTTGTAGTTCAGATCTCAGGCTCTGAGTTCGACTAACTCACTCTTTTCTTTGGCATAACATTGTAATGCATTTGCCAGGAGGTCACGTAGATCTTGGATTTCTACTCGGGAATCTTGGAGGTCTGACTGTAAACCTATATTTTTCCCCCGGAGCTCTAGCAGTAAGGAGATTCTTGTTATTCTTGTACAGCAACAGGTATCCAGTGATACTATTATAACAATAAGAACTGTAATAAGTTAGTAATTGCATCCAAAATACAACTCATATGCAGCTTTAAGGATAAAAGTAGGTTTAAAGTGTCACACAACACTTAAAGTTTTATAGTAGAGTTTAGAGATGAGTCGTAAATCGCGTACCTATTCCACCTGCTCCTAGACCGCAAATATACTCCATCCAAATACCTGTTCTTGGAGTCTCACCTAGTATCATAGTATGAGGGCGCGCCTAGTTGCACCAACCCCGTAAATCCTACACGTACAACCTAGTAAAGTCACGTTCTTGCAGATTAGGGCGTTACCAGGGCAAACGGAGATAGCTGCACGGAAGAACATATCATATTTTATATGCCTTATGTGAGCTCACGTCAAAGTCAGAGATAAGCTAGACCACCACAGTAACCACTTAATATTGAGGACATTTTAAAATATTTTTTCGAACGTACATGTGTTGTAATTGCAAAAATATTATACCTAGTGAATCCTTATTGAGAAAAGTTTACCTGGATCAGCTTTTTAAAATCAAAGTACAAGAGATGCAAAGTTAGATTGTAGATAAGAACTATGGCTAATGAAACTGTAAACGAAACTACGGATTTCTTAGGAAGAGCTGTCGTACATTTGTTGGTGAGACCATTAGAACCTAATAGGTGCCATCGGCCTTACTTAGTGGTATGTAAAATGCTAAATACTGTAAATGGAACAACTATATCACAATTTATTCAAGATTATTTAAAAAATATGTGGGGAAGTCCATTTGAGAGCAATAGATAATGTTAGAATGTTATGTACAGACAGTGTGGCATACATGATATCTGCTGGTAGAATGTTAAAATCAATTTTCCAAAAATGTTGCATTTCACATGTTTAGCCATTGCCCTAAATCTTGTTGCGGGGCAGATTAGAAAAGAGAACCCTAATGTTGACAGTTTTATTTCAATTTTGAAAAAAATCTGTGTTCTATGCGCAAGCAGTTGTTGCAAGCCATCCAACGCAAACGCACCGTTTACAGGTTTGTGCTAGACTTTTCTAATCTAACTAAACCAGACGGACCGCACACCCCACCCCAGTTGTGGTGGTCTATATAACCGACAACTTATTATTACAACCAAATATTGAAAAATAACTAAATAACTACTTATTTGAATATAGAAATAACGGTTGCCAGTTTTGTGATTTTCATTCAGAACATCGCCACTCGCAAGGAAGATAGCTCTTAAACCATAGATAGCCATAGCGAATTTTGTTTTCATTTGAACGCAAAAACTGCTTATTTTATAGGAATGCTTATTTTTTAGCAATAGGGAAAAAAACTTATTATCTGTGAACTAAGCCTTGTTTTAAATTGAACGCAAACATCACTTCTTATTTTAAAGGAATGCTTGTTTCATAGGAATAAGGAAATTTAAACCTTATTGTCTGTGAGCTTAGCCTTGTTTTCAATAGAACGCAAAAATCTCTGCTTATTTTACAGGAATGCTTATTTAATGGGAATTGGGGAAATTAATCCTTATTGTCTGTTAGCAAAGCCTTGTTTTCATTTGAACACAAAAATCACTGCTTATTTTATAGGAATAGGGTTAAACCTTATTGTTTAAGAGCTAATCCTCCTTTCTCGATCACTTAAAAATCAACCGCTATTCTTGGGTAGTCTGTTATTATAACATGAACTTCTAAAAATGAACTTCAAGATATCCGATTAAAGTATGTTACACTCTCTTAATAGTAGTTTATGTGACTGCTACATAATGGAGGGCATTAATATTCGAGAGTGGGTTTATAAAACGAGCCGAAGGCGAGTTTCATAATAATATCACTCGAGAGTTTTAATGCCTAATTATCAGTTACATACACTAGTTTATCTACACACATATCATAAGCTCTCTTTGATGTGTTCAGGAACCGCATGTTTGACCGGCATTGTGGCTCTGCAGTTGTTTAGCTTGTTCTGTAGCACCAACTTCGGGCGTCGGCGTTCGAAATTTGAATGTTAGTACCAACTTCACAGACAAACTAGGGGCGGCATGCAGGCGGGCGTCGGCGTTCGAAATTTGAATGTAGAAAAACTACACATAATGATCATAATGTGTAGTTTTCCAGATACGAAACGAGTTTTTACCAAGTAGTTTAACATAATGCTGATCGTAACGTGCGGTTTTTGAACGCAGTAAAGAGGGTTTATGATACGTGTGTAGATAAAATATTATATCGCTAAAAAAGCTATGGTACCTACAACATATATATATATATATATATATATATATATATATATATATATATATATATATATATGATGTCTTATGGCTATGGTATAGAGCTCAGTTTGCTATGTTTGATACATCGAGATTCGCGCCTAGCGATTTATCGGGTTTAATAATAGTTATACCGTAGCGAAATCTCAAAAAACGCAATTGTTTAAAATAACTTGTTGTTTATTTTAAATAACTGACGGTAATCGCTTTATTCAAAAACAGCCGTTAATGCCACCTTTAGTTGTCATTGTGATTTTTGACGCTTTTTTTTTAATCAAAACTTGAAACTCGAATGGTCCCGTATTGTTTGTTGCCGCGCAATTTTTATTTATTTGTTATGTTTATCTCGTGAATAGTTACCTAGTCCACAATGGAGTGCACTCAGAGGCAAGAGAGCAAGCAGGACTTCAATCCTGAATCGTTTTTAGAACGTTCTAGACAGACAGAACAGGTATGTTTTCCAAGTTCCGCCATTCAATGTTTCCAAACGTTGTCGTCTTGTATATCTCCGTAGTTTTCTCTCTATAGTTTTCATAACCCGATAGATAACCAAAGTTATTGGTCTACCGAGCCCTATTAAATATTCTAGGTTACAGAGACCAAATAGGTGACATACCTACTTGTTGTCTAACATGCAGGTAGTTGACAATAAAGTCAGTCAGCATCCAGGTAGCGTGTGCGTTTCACTTCATGGTGGCTTTTATTCGTGTTTTTTTTTGGCAAATTAGCGCCCCCTTATCGACACTCTGACCCTTAACTCAGTAATACTATTTCTTGCTTCTTGATTTTTGAAATAGTAGTGATGGAGCACGCAAGACCACCGGCAGACCTCATATTCGAGGGTGGTCCAGCAAGTCGCGCCAGCACTTCTTGGGAGAATGCGTAATGTATTCAAACAGAAGATGGCGAACACTAGGGATGGATAACATTAAAGCAGATGATTTGTCAAACTTAAAGTTTAGCGACATCCTAGAATTCATTAAATGTACAAGAAGATTTGGGGAGGGACGTCTGTTGATCCAACAGTAACCAGTGCCCAAACACTGGGAATTGGGTGAAATAGGCATGATAGACCGATCGCCCGCCGCGCCGAAGCGTGCCGAAAAACGTTCTGATTCACGAAAGAGGAAGAATGCGACGATGTTATCAAAATCATTGTGAAATATAACAAACATTTCAATACCAAGCTGAACACAACCATGGCCAGGTTCATATTTTTCACCAGAAATCAGGAGAAAGGTGAAAGTGTCGACGACTATGTTACTACGCTAAAAATACTCAGCCAGTACTGTGAATTTGGTGTGTTGGTAGACGGTTTGGTAAAAGATCTCATCGTCTGTGGTATCCTGAACTGTTCAGTATGAGATAGACTTCTCAGAACAGACTATCTGACCTTAGAGAAAGCTATGAAGATTTGTCAAGCTATTCAAAGGTCATCGGAGGAGAATAAACAAGGCTGGCTCCACAGGCGGGTCATTACAAAATTATGTGTCCAGAGCGTAATGGTAAAAAGTTCCATGAATTATGTGAAGAGGATGACACTTTGTTTTACTTGTCCACCATCATCGGTCCATTCTCGAGAAACTGTTGCTAGGACAGGTAGGATGCAAGTATTTAGTGTGTGGTGAGCAACTGTCCCAGTATAGCTATTGTCACTCTTACAAGTCCTGGTAAAAATTTCCAACATCAGAGTCAACTTTTCCAACAGAGACACCAAACTTTGGGGTTCCCACGACATAAGGTATCCCAGTGTGAGGCCAGAACAAATGTATGTGCCTGTATGTAAAAATGTTAATTCCCTTTGTGATCTCGAACATAATTTGATCGTTTTTCCTTTCACCAAACACTTTCATCGATTTCTCAGTTGCTTATTTCTATGAAGCCATAATTAACCGATGTAACATTATAACGTTTCATCGAGAAATGAATTCCAAATTCCAAATGTCTTTATTACATCCTCCATCCACCCAGCATCCTGTGCAGCATTCTCATGCAGAATAAATATGAGATATAAAGGAAATACCTGCATCCATAGTCGATTTACCCCGAGTGAAACCATATTGCTTGGCGTGGAGTTGTTTTGTACGGTTGAAGTGTGAGAGCATTTGATTGAGTATTATCTTTTCAAAAATTTACTTAGTGCTGGAAGAACAGATATTGGTCCTTAATTTGAAGGATCACCCTTGTCTTCCGACTTGAACAGAGGTATAAGTTTACTGTGTTTCATGAGGTCTGGGAAAGCTCCATCATCAACACATTTATTAAATATATAAGCTAGGTGTGGGGCTATAACAAGTATTATTGAACCAATGACTTTGACTGATATACCCCACAGGTCTTCAACATTTTTTAAGTTAAGTAATCTATATGTTTTGACAATATCCTGGGGATATACATGATAAAATTAAAAATCTACATTACTGATGCTAGTGCTGTTTTTCAACAAAGTCTTTGCTTCATATGGAGATGAATTTAGACATTCTGTTGTGAGTAAGGGTACATTGGTGAAGAAGGTTTCATAAGCTCGAGCTACCTCAGCGTTGGATTTAACAACATCATCACCTATCTTTAAGCAGAAATCATTGTCCCTTGGTATAAATTTGCCAGTTTATGATTTGCCAAACTGTTTTCATTCTATTATTTGAATTTTGTATTTTTCTATTAATGTGTAAAGTTTTTGCAGTTCTACAAACCAACTTGAAAGTTTTGGAATATTTTTTAATATAGTCATGAAATTTTATATCAAAGTTATAGGTTTTTTTGTTCATAAAGGTCATACAAGATAGCTCTACTTTTACGAATTCCAAATGTTGCCCAGTCATTAAATTTAGATTTACCGTTGTTGGCAATTAAAAACTGTATCGAATTTTGTTTGAATAATGTTGAAGAAGTCAGAATAGATTTTGTTCGGGTTTTGTTCATCAAAATCCGGTACTGGCAAACTTATATCTAAGTTTTTCATGGACGTCTCTAGTGTATGGGATGTAATAGGCCGATAACGACTTGCCGATGTTGAAGATTGGAAGCATAAAATCATCAGTCATTCTGCGACCCACTGGTCACTGGCAAGCATAATATATATTATCCCTTCACAAGCAGCAGAAAAGCGGTTTCAATCTAGTTGCTCTGGGCTGGTTGCTCGGCGGTAAGCAGCGCTTGAAAGTATTTTATACTTCCCTGTGCCCAACAGAAGGACGCAGAGTGGCTAATGACGTAAGGTTGATGATGTGATCTCATCATTTCGATGAAACAATACATCGGCAGGTAGTTTTTCGATCAAACTTTATATCGGTTAAATAAGGCTTCGTTGAAAAAAGCCATCGTCCAACTGAGCAATCGATGAATAGTGTTCCGTGAAAGGAAAATCGATCAAATTACTTTCGAAATAACCTACGTAACCCCAGTTTGACTTGTTTGCAAGCCCGACAGCCCGCTGCGAAGTCCGAAGCGAAATTCTGAAAGTAACCCCAGTTTGACTTGTTTGCAAGCCCTTGTTTTGAAAGCCCGCTTTGTTCGAAATTCTGAAATAAAAAATATTTTGTAGGTAGTTAGGTATACTTTAGGGTCGAAATAAGAGGACACTCTTTCCTCACTGATGCCAACTTATGACGGTGAATTTCGAAAATCTAAAAGTGTACCTTGGGTAAACATGTTTAGTAACTGCAGAAACCTTAAGTCAAGATTACAAATGGTTAGGCTATAAACCACGAGTTCTTGTTATAAAAAGTTGGTTCATTACCTACATCCATTATATCAAGACTTATACTTTTAATTAATTCTAATAGCTCCTCTCCTTTCTTTTTAGTATCGGAACTAGATCTTCATATTTTCTTTATTGCCCACAAAACTTATAAAAAAACAATAGTTACATGAAAATAGTGTACAAGGCGAGCTTATCTCTAATAAGAGATCTCTTCCAGCAAACCAGGATGAGATGGCAAAGGTTGATTGCTGAGCAAGGGAAGACCTATGCGTACAACAATATAAGGAAATAAACAAGTACTTACAATAAATAAAATAAATAATATGATTACTATGATAATATACTAAATACTTATAATAAACTATATATACTAATACATACTTACATACATTTTACCTATAACTCTAAGGGAGGGGTAATGCTTCTTCACACGACTTTTAAATATGGTCAGAGTTGGACTGTCCCTGATGGTGCAGGGGAGTGCATTCCACAACCGAATGGCCCGAAGTCTAAACCCGTGCTCATAGGCCGCGGTGTTATGCTTTGGGGTAGTGAGCATGGAAATAGCACAAGTTCTCCGAGACCTGCTGGAAGAAAGAAATTGATAACCGTCTCGTAGGAAGGTTGGATAGCGTGGATTCCGTAAAATGTTGTAGAGGAAATAGACGATGTGAGAATCCCGGCGAATACGGATCGGCAGCCACTTCAACTCCTTGCGATGTTGTGAAACATGGTCGTATTTGCGCAGCCCGAAGATAAACCGAATCCCGAGATTTTGAAGACGTTCGAGTTTGTTCAGTAGTTCTTCATTAGCACTGACCCAGCAAACATCAGCATAATCGATGAGGGGTCTACCCCTCATCGATTATGACCCAGGTTTTTAGCTTTATCGCTATATAAGATTGTGGTAGCATTAAAAATGACAGGTGGAATGGGCTGTTGCTGCAATAAGTTAAGAGAATGTCGGGTACCTATAATGATGGCCTGGGACTTCAGGTGCAGATCTTCAATATCTTTTACTTCTTGCGGGAGGTGGCACGAAGTCTTTGTCGCTTGGCATGTAGCTTGATATGAGCGCCACTCTCTTACATCCTCTGCAAGCTTCAGTTACATTAAGTTCTATTGCAACCAGATCTCTGGAACATGTACCATAAATACAGCCGAATGCTTTATTTGATTACTGACATATATGCATATTCGGGCAGCCAGCTCACCTTAATGGTCATAATAAAGATCGCCACCCAGGCCACCCAGCCCCGTGACGCGTTTTGTTTTCGACATGTATGGCTCTTGTAGCAGGGCTATGTCTATCTTGTTGTGGTGGAGGTTCAATTGACAGATTCTAATTTGTGTGTGTTGTGTTACACATACACATATGGTGTCTGTAATTTTACAAAGTCTGCTTCTGAGGTGGATAACAAGGTTCGTGATCATGGAAAGGTCGGTCAGGGCAGTCAGTTCGAGTGCCCTGTGTAGCCATCACCCTGACTCGACCCGCCTCCTTCTCGCTCTGAGCATTCTCTTCCTCCCCTCTACCGGGAGCCTTCTTCTGTGACCCACATACACAAGTTGTGTTGGTCACAGAAACAGACTTGGGTGGTTCGGCCCTAGCTTGGATAAGCTTGGCCTGGGCTTGCGTAATCTGAAAGCACAAACAAAACACGCTTGTGCTCCAACATTCGGTAACCTCGGAGGCACACCCTTCAGCAAACGGGATCCCAGAGGCATATTCTGGCTACTGATGAGTCTTGTATACCCAGGTAAACCCTGTCCATGTTCTGAGATTTAATCATCTTAAGAGGATCTTTCGGTAGATCCTCCTGCTTCCCTGGAAGCCACAAAGCGACCCGCGACCTGTGCAAATTCTTTACGACGATTGCAGCAAACTTTGTCATCCTGCAGTTGTCCCCAGCTTCCATCGCGGTCTCCACCATTTTCTGAAGTATTATTCTAATTGAAGCCGCCAGAGCTTCGTCCATTGTCAGGCCATCCTTGCGGCACAAAGCAACCTAGCTAGCTGACGATGCTCTGTAGCGGAGCTTCGTGGACCCTCGGCCGGCTCCGGTCCACTCGGCTTAGATTGACGCTGCTCTGTCGCCTGCCGTTTAACTTTCACCCCTTGGGGACTGAGCGTCTTCCTCTAATGCCTTCTGCAACTATGCCTGGCGTACCAGTTTGCGGCGTTTAGTTTTCTCCCGGGTTTTTTCTGCCTTACTACGGCGGCGATTGAGAAGGACTTCTCAATCTCCGCTGACTCTGTCAACTCTGTCGCGGGTTTGGGACACTTCAATAAGTTTTATTCTTCATTGATTTATAGGTTGAGGAGACTTTGTTCCATAACATTATCTCCTAGGAGAGCTAGTTGTGCAGGTTCCCCTGAACCAACAGAGGAGTCCAGCTCCCAGTTGCCAGATTTTACCATCACTTGTGCCTGGTTCACAGCAGATGACGGGGCTTTTCCATTTTTCTGAAAGGGCGAATTCATCTTGGAAAATTTTAAAGGGAAGAAATGCTCAGAAGTATTCCTGCAGTGCTCCCTTGCCATATCCTAGCTTGATTTAAGCGGACATGGCGGTCACCATTCCAGCCACGCCCAGGTTCGAAACAACGATCATGGTAGATGATGATAGATCACAGCCGGCGAATGCAACTCTTCCACAGAGCCTTGCAACCGCCGACAATCAGTCCATCTACCACTTTCCCCCGCTGCCGGTAGCTTCCGCTGTGGGGCCATAGGTACGATCGCTCCAACCGTAGCCCCGGGAGAGTGGGGACAACGATACTCCCTGGCTATCCTCCACGGTACAAGCAAGGAAGGGATAAAAACAGGGATACAAGTGTGTGAGAGTGACAGCAGCATCCAGTTTGTTTGCGTCGAGGTTGAAATACCCCTCGTGCCACCTCAAAGGGCACTTAGGATAAGACAGAACTCTAGCATTCTCCCCGGAAGCTACGGCCACCGCAGACACACTGGTTAGATAGGGTAGGATAGATAAAGGGAGAGGGGGGGAGGGGGAGAAGCGTCTAGAATTTTGGTTTTATCTGTATCCGATTAATACAGACCAATAACAAGCAGTAACCGCGTGAAGGAAATGGGCTTGCCTAGAGAACCGATACCGATCCAATAGCAAAAAACAACTCACGCCTCTATTCCTCAAGTAATGTAATCGGATGCAATCTTTATCTTATTTATATTAATGATCAACCAAAAATACTCGATGACCCTTGTATCCTATTTGCTGACGACATTTTTCTGGTTTCCTCACACAAAAACAATGAACGCCTAAATGAAAAACTCAAGACATGCCTTGACAAAATAAGTGACTGGACGACTGACCACAACCTTGAAACAAATCCCCATAAAACTAAACTAATTACCTTTTACCTACACCAAAAAACCCCCTTACACATCAACTTTAGCTACAACAACATTAAGATAGAAGTAATAATAGAAATTACACTGCTAGGTATTGGTTTAGATTCTCACTTAAATTGGAAGTCCCATGTCCTAAAAATTTAAGTTTAACTATCTTAATTCTCATACGCCCTGAGAGAAGTAAAGAAATCCACAAACATCGAAACTGCTCTTTCAACATACTACTACGCATATGCACACTCCTGGCTCAACTACGGCGTCATACTGTGGGGGGTGACGCGCCACAACTATTTCTACTACAGAGAAAAAAATATCAGGATTTTAGCCAACATTCGACCTATAGACAGTTGCAAACCGTACTTCAAACAATATAACATCCTCAGACATATATAATAATAAATATCTTGTGGACAGATGAGTCCAAATTCGATAAAGATGGGATTACCAATTACCACAACGCTCATTACTGGGCCCCAAAAGAACTAAGAAATCCGAAAAAGAAGAGGGTAAACGAAGTTTTAGCGTAAACGTCTGGATGGGCATTATTTCCAATTATTTGATTGGACCTTACTTTCTACCCGATAATTTGAATGGGGAGAACTATGCAAACTTCCTGAGAGGAACGATTTGATAAATTATTTGCTACTGAACCTAATCAGGGACATGTGGTTCCAGCATGATGGCTGCCCTGCACATTTCCGAAATAGTTTCAGAAAATGGCTGGACACAAATTATCCCCATAAATGGATAGGACGAGGTGGGCCTTTACCCTGGCCAGCTAGAAGTCCGGACTTAACCCCCATGGATTTTTATGTGTGGGGGCACATGAAGGGTCTCGTCTACAGCGAGCCCAATTCAATTACGTCTGTCGAAGAATTGAAAGTCAGGATAATCAACGCGGTAAACGAAATTAGAAGAACATTGACTACTGGTGTAGTAAAAATTGGGCTTCGCAGAAGAATGCGAAGATGTGTACAAAACAGAGGAGGACATGTTGAACACGAACTTTAATCTAGGAAGTTAATAAATGTTATTTTGTACAAACTTACCTATTGTTTTGCTTTACTTTCTAGGGTCAAAGAATACATTAGGCTCAATAAGCGTAATTATGTTTACGTCCACTATCGCCTATGAAACTAAGTTTTTTCCTACGAGATAAATAAGACCCTATAGTGTTTTACCTTGTTGGATAGCTGATGAAACGTAGATATTTTTAGGCACATCTGCCAAACGTCTGCTATATATTTTTTTTAGATATTCCTTAAAGAAAGGTAAATTGACAATTTTTTTATTAACTTTTTGAACTTTCAATCGCCCAGAACAACGTATTTAACTAAGTTTACTTACGTAGGATTTTGGTTACTAAGTTCATAGAGCATCTTAAACTGCATGTAAAAAATAAATAATAATAATAATAAGGCGCACCAATTTCAAAATATCATATTTATTGGCAAAAAAATCGGCAATAAAAAAAAAATCGATTATCTCGAAAATGGTTAGGTTTGGGGTAGGGTATTTTATAGCGAAATCAGTCAGAAAAGATGGGTACTACACACCCTTAACGGATCTAGGTCGACTTAACCTGTAACCCTGTATAAATATAATAATTATCAGATCTCACCGTTATAAGATTCAAATTATATGTTAGATTTAATTTAGTTTTTAAGTTTTGCAGTGCCCTAACAGTGTTTATTGTTGTTGGTACCCTATATTTTAACCACCACCACAATGACGCATTAAACGCTTTGAGTGAGAATCATCACTACTAGCACCCTCGAGACCGAACAGACAGATTTACCAAAAACAGACCATCTGCAACCTGCTTGTAAATATGTTCGTAATTTATTTTGTGGCGACTGTGAAACATAACTATATGTGATTCAAATGATTTCAGATTGGCTTTCTCGGAATATGCGGAACCACATATCCTGTGAACCTTGGACCCAACACAATAGGCAGAGACCCGCAGACATGCAGTATAGTATTAGACATGAAGGTAATTTGGGTTTAACCTCTTGATACAACTGATAGAAAGCTTAGTAGTAATTTTTCTGTTTCCTACTCATAATTTCACATTAGAGAAAAACTAATCTTAGAAATTGGCACTCCATTCACACATTCATTGTGCGGCTGCAGGAGTTTTTGGTAGAAATAAGGGTATTTGAATGGATTTTGTTAAACCATCTGCTAATTTTATCTGTTCATATTTCAGTCAATGTCAAGAAAGCATGCAGTCATCAATGTACTTAACAATAAGGAATACATGCTGACGGACCTTGGCTCCATTAACGAAACCAAAATAGGTTTGGTAAGTGTGCCTAACTATTACATTAAAGCAAACAGTTAAAGAATGAATATGCACAACGGGATTACCTGAGATGACCGAAAAAAAACCTGAATGGCGCGACAAAATTGGCGGCTATGTCCGCGTTTGCTCCCGCTTGGTGGCGCTGGCATAGTTGGAGGCAAAGAGTTTCATTCACCTGAAGTTAGATTCAAAATTAAGTCACGTACTCATTCAAATACACTCGCAACATTTACCTCAAATGAGATTAGCACGTATGTATATTGTATAAAGAAGTACAGTTCCACCATCTTTACTGTTCAGTTGATAGCGTCGCTATAGCGGTGCTCTATTAACTGTAATAAAAGTACAAAAGTGATCCCCTTGTACCCCCTTGTGCCAATGTACTCCATTATGAGGTACAAACCTATTTTAATACAGATATACTAAAGAATAATCCTAAGACAATGAAATTTCTAGAATCCATGCTAGAATTTAAGCTAACCCAACACATAAAACAGGCAACACACCACACAGCTAGCTCATCAACATGTAGTATAGACCTAATATTCACAAATCTAAATAAAAACTTGTTCTACACTTCTATTGAACAATTGGGTTTTTCTAATCACTCTGGAACCATATTACATTTAAAGCTTCCAAAACTGACACAGCAAATAACGTGGACCAAAACAATGCGATTATTCAATAGTAAAAATATAATAATATTTAAAAACACGCTTAAAAATATTAACTGGTACAATGTTCTAAATATAAAGACTGATGTAAATAATTAATATAATATATTAAATAACTTAATTAATAAAATATTAAATGACTGCATACCTAAACGTGAAATAAAGATACGAAGTAATAATAAAAAACATTGGCTTACTGTTGGAATAAAAAAGTCATGCGAAACAAAAAGATTATTAAAAATCCTTAGAATTAAATCAAAATACAATAAAATACTTACCGATTACTATAAAAAATACGAGAAATCCCTAAAAAAACAATTACCATCTCTAAAAAAATCATTAAATAAAATAAATAAAATAAAATGCCACTTATTCCCAATTACTACACACACAAACACATAAATTTACAACATAATTATTACATTCTTATTCTTTCTTAAATATTTCATGCTTAAAGTAATAATTTTGTTAACATATATTTATTAATACATTTCATTTTATATATTTTATTTATTATTAATGAAAGAAATAATTATTCAGTACATTTAATTCAATATTATTTATATTTAATTAATAAATCTTATCCTAGTTTAATTGGGCACCCATATTTGGGTATAGGCCTCCTCCATACTTTGCCATATCAGTCTATTTTTGGCTTTCCTCGTCCAAGTGTGACCTGCCACCTGCACTATGTCGTGGCACCAGCGTCGCCGGGGTCTGCCTCTTGCCCTCTGCGTCTTGCCCTCTGCCCGTCTCTTGGGTGCCAGTGGAGGACACGCTCGCTCCAGCGTCCGTCTGTTGTTCTGGCTATGTGGCCAGCCCACTTCCATTTGAGCCTGCGCGCCATTTGTACACCATCTGTCACCTTTGTGTTTCCTCGTATCTCAGAGCATCTCACTCAATCTTTTAGTTTTATGCCCAGCATTGATCTCTCGGTGGAGCGTTGAAAAACCTGCAACTTCCTTACGACATCTTTAGTCAGGGGCCAGCTTTGGCAACCGTATAGCAGACCTGGTAGTACTGTGTTGTCCATGATCTTCTTTTTCAGATGTACTGGTATGCTGCTTTTGAAGACGTCTTTATGGGACCAGTATTTCTTCCAGGCCAGTGCTATTCTTCTGTCTACTTCTTTGCAAATTGCATCTTCGAAGAATATTAGTTGGCCGAGGTATATGTAGTCACTGACGTATTCTATGTTCCCATTTCCTAGTCGGATGTGTCTCTTTTCTCCATTTGTCATCGCCTTTGTTTTAGAAGGGTTCATGTAGAGTCCAATATTGCGGCTTTCTAGATCGAGTGAGGTCAACATGATTTGTAGAGATTCGTGTTTTTCGGTCAGGATTACGATATCGTCTGCGAATCTTAAATGAGTGAGCTTTTCACCGTTGATATTTATGCCGAATTCATGCCAGTCTAGCTTTCTAAAGATGTTTTCCAGTAGAGCAGTAAACAGTTTTGGTGAAATCGGGTCACCTTGCTTTACACCCCGTTTTATTTCGAATGGCTTACCAGTTGAGTCTAGTTAAATTTTTGCTGATATGCTTCTATATATTGTTTTTAGTAGTCTTATGTATTTTCGTTGGACTCCTTGTTCCACTAAAAAATCATTATAAAAGAAAAATTACCCAATCAAACAATATAATTAAAACTATGTGGGATGTAACAAACGAATGCACCAACAAAAGGCCCAAAAAAGAAAATAATAACATAAATCTTCAAATAAACAATACAATAATTTCAGACCCCCATAGGATAGTACAAATATTCAATGACTTCTTTGCATCAGTGGGCAACGAAAGAGAGAGCCCTTCACCGGGAGCTAGCAGGAGCTACCCGAACCACCAAACCGAACAAACCATGTTTCTCTACCAGTAACCAAACTTGAAGTCTATAACATACTTAAAAACTTAAAATGTAAAAATAGTCACGGCATAGATGGATTACCTCCTAAATTGGTTAAGAAATGTGCAGAAGAGTTGACTTCAACTTGTTGACCTTTTTACCTCATGATTAACCAATCCTTCACTGAAGGTACCTTTCCAGACTTGCTTAAAATTTATCTCATAAAACCAGTACATAAGAAAAACTCTGAACTAAAAACAACAAATTATCGTCCTATCGCTCTACTACCGACGGCTTCAAAAATATTTGAGAAAGCGATGTGTACTAGAGTGTATAAATTTTGTGAGAAATTTAAACTCTTTAACGAAGGCCAGAACGGGTTCCGAAAAGGACGATCTACATCTTTAGCGGTCTTCAAATATATTCAAACGGCTGAAATTATAATAAATAATAAGAAATATGCTATTGGTATTCTACTTGATATGTCGAAAGCCTACGATAGAGTCCGACACAATATATTGTTAGATAAATTGCATAGTATGGGAATACGGGGTATAACTCTTAAATGGTTTTCCTCTTACCTAAGCAATAGAAAACAACTCATGGAGAATACTCGAACCAGAATAGCAAAGAAATTATGAAACTCCAGTCTGATACTATAGTCATCAAAGGTTCAATTCCCCAGGGCGGTGTCGCTAGTTGCTTGTTGTTTTTAATTTACATTAATGACTTCCCCAGGATCATAAGCGATCCATATGTGTGTTGTTTGCCGATGATATTTTTATCCTTACACCTTGCGCAAATAACCTAGAAATAAATAATGAACTAGAAACTATCCTAAGCAGTACTATAAAATGGCTTGACGATCATAACCTACAGATAAATTTCAATAAAACTAAATTAATGTTATTTCAGTTTTTCTGGGGTGAGCCCCAGAAAAAACCATTAGACATAAATTTCACATACAACAACATAAAATTGGAAACGGTAAGCAAATTTTCCCTGTTGGGTTTGAATATAGATAGATTCTACGAATATAAATTGGAAAGTACACACCGAAATCTTACGTTTCAAGCTATCCAGATTCACCTACGCTCTCCGGGAGGTAAAAAAGTCAACGGATCTAAAAAAAGCTCTAGTTACCTACTATGCCTACGCGTATGCGTGGCTTAGTTACGGTATCCCACTGTGGGGTAACAGCGCTAACGCACAAAGCGTTTTCACTCTTCAAAAGCAACTTATCCGCTAGACTGTCACGCGGACACATTTTGAATGATGCAAAATACCCCAGTCTGTCACGCGGACACATTTTGACCGATGCGTAAAAGGCGGTAAATAAGGACCGTTATTTAATCAAAGCATTTGTCTATCTTGCTCAAACTTCCACTAAACGTTGCCGAAAGAAGGAGAAAGGCATAACATCCTTTGTTTCTACTCTAAAGCAAGCATTAGTGGTTGACCGAGGCAATGAAATATCGTGCCGTCAGTCACGTGCCAGCGCTTATTGAGTGGTGGTGTGGTTGTGGTGATTGCTTTCCAGGATTATTGTATGGGGAGGCATGTTATTGTTATTTATGTATGTGCGATAACGTATTTAGATGTAAATAAACTACAAACATGCTATATTTTTTCCATGTTTCATTTTTTTCTACAATAATTGGAAAAAAAAAATAAAAAAATAAATAAATTAGATTTAAAATTAAAATTAAAAATATATTGCTAGGCAAAACTGGACTATTCTTTTTTATCCGGTAGCTTATTTAAAAGCCATTCCAACGATATAACTTTCTTAGAGAGCTCTCATAGAAAAAATAGAGATATCGTCATTTTAATGAAACGGGACGTTAGCGGGCGGAGTTCGCGTGCGACCCCCTGACAGACGCGGCCATTTTGCATTTTTGGGTTTGACAGTACAGCGGTTATACGCATACTCGCAAATATTGAACCTCGAGACAGCTGCAGGCCGCACACACAAAATCCTCACACTCCCTAGTATATACATACTGGAAACTTGTAAATTCATCCGAAAATATCCTGAACTTTACACAAAACGCCAAGATCAGATACCAACAAATCGCAACCTAAGACCACGAAAAGGACTAGTGCTACCACCTTCTAGACTAAACATAACACTCTTCAAGCCCTCTAGTAATGACTGCAAAAATTTATAATAAGTTACCAAAACATTTGACGACAGAAACTAGAGATAACCATATTTATAAGTTCATTAAAACAACAATAAATAATAAATGCTATTATTGTGTAAATGATTATTTAAATGACGAATTATAATTATTAAAATTAGTATAGAATACAAAAAAAATAATATAAACACTAACATTATATAAATAAGTATCTGATACAATTTAATATATAGTGAAATTAAGTAGTACGTAGAAATATTGCAATATTGTAATATCGTCCTCTCTCAAATTGCTGTGCCTGGACAAGGTCCATAATGATAATCTCCACCTATATTATGTATGGAATGCAATAAATAAACTGAACTGAACTGAATTGAACCTTCTTAGGGTTCCGTACCCGAAGGGTGCCAAACGGGACCCTATTACTAAGCCTCCGCTGTCCGTCTGCCACCAGGCTCTATAGGTAGAGAACTGAAATTTGCATAGAGGTTGGTGTACAATAAATAATGGAACATACGGGTTTTAAGAATTTTAAGTAGTACCCTTATAATACATTATTTGTATGGCCATTTACATAGCCATTTTGTTTATTGTTTACTGGACTCTCCCGATCTCATCTTTAAATGCGGTTATGTGAGTTTTGTGCTTAGAGTTATTGGCATATTATTTTAATATATTTATATTTTAATATTATTTATTGGCATTATACTATTAATTATTACTCATTCGAATTATAATAAATAATATTAAGCTGTTCAATATTTTATTTTATTTCTGTAAATAAGTTAATCAATTTCTATACACTTCCGGTTTCAATAAGCTAAGAGGCCAAAGAGTTTCGTTAACCTTAGTACATAGTTCAATACTAACATACTACATATGCAAAAATCTTTTTCAATGCCTCTATGGGCCACAACCACTTTTTTCCTAAAATGTCCACATAAAACTAGGTGTGAAGTGGGGTATGGCTTTTTGTATAAGGCCTTGATTGAAGTCCTACCTAGTATTTTTTTGTTTTTATTTTATTTCACCGGTTTTTTTTTTGTGCTCCCGCGTAATGCGTACATTCCAATGACTGACCCTAGGCCTAGGCGATCCGAGAGCGTATTCATAAGTATTTCTACCATGTAAAATACAACAACTCTAGTAAAAATATACCTAGGTACCTACCTAGGACTTGGTCACAAGTAATTTTAATTACTTTTTTTTTGTTAGTACAAAATGAATAGTTAGGAGAAGCAGGTTAAAATTCAGTTAATGCTGCTGCATTATTCTGACAAAACTCAATGCAGCTCGGTCAAAATATAAAGGTTGGACAGTCGCAAGAAATGTGTCAAGCAAAGACGAACTTTCTGTAAAGTCAGATAACAACCAGGAATTACAAGAAATATACACGTAATAAGCAGGCGGAAAACCGAATCGGAATTACAACCAAGTCAACAAACAAGTCAACCAGGCGCCCAGTATCCTTTCGCAACTGGTTCCAAATCACCGTCAAATTCAGGACCTTGCCAACATTTGCCAGTTGAGTGAGACGAGTGTGTGTTGGTTTCATCTAAATAAACAGGCCTTTATTTAATGTAGATAGGCTGCTCTCCACGCCACTACGTCGTTACGTTCACACAGCAATTTTCTATTCGATTTCGTTTTTATAAACTAAATCCTATTTTGTGGAGCAATTTTCGAAGAGTTCACGTTTTGCTTGGAAATTAATAACTTCCCTAAGAACATTCAGTAAGGAATTTCTTTTCTTACTGAATGAAATTCATCTATCTTTCTTGTAACTTTCTTCTTATCAAACCAAATGTAAAAAACATAATTTTCTAGTTTTCCTTTCCCTTTTCTTGCCAGATTCTTCTTATAACACCAATGTCAAAATCCTCAATCATTATCAATCTAGTTTCCCTGTCTTCCTTTCCGTTTTCTTGCCAGGGGTAGAAATTTTAGAATTAGTTTCTTCAGCCTGTTTCTCTTCATTAATTAATTTGTAGACAACCCGTTCGGAAACACCTGTAACAAATCGGGATTTTTTTTTGAACTTCCATAACATAAAATACCGCAATAGTTTTTAAAAAAACATGATGACATTACTTAAGTCACTACTTTCAGATTGTTTTCGATAAATTATAAATAAATACACCAAAAGAAATATATTTAGGTGGATTTTTAAATAAAATCACCATCTAGAGAAAAATGTGTTATTTAATAATGAGTGATTTATTTTTTCCGTATCTGGCAGCACTGACCTGTCGCAGCAGGAACGCATTCATTCAGCTTTTCGAATTGCATATGGTATGGTTTGACGACCGGTTTAGCCTTGCGGGTAGTGACCCTGCCTACGAAGCTGACGCCCCTGGGTTCGAATCCCGGTAAGGGAGAATATTTGTGTGATATTTGTTTCTTGTTCTTGGATGTTTTCCATGTATTTACATAAATATTTATCTCTATTAAATATATTCAGCTTACTAGTTCGATTTGTGTAAGATTGTCCTCTAATACATAGTCAGGTCATAAGTTCTGTCACACAATAAAAACTTTTGAATTTAGAACGCTGGCCACAAAAAAGTTTATTGAATTCGAATTTCGAATTTTTCATGAAAATAAAAATGTGTACTTTTTAGAATTATCCTCATTTTTAAATATGGAGTGGACACTTAAAGAAGACCGTGCCGCAGTTATTGCGTTGCGTCGTTGCGGTTACGCGCCAATTAAAATTTTCGACTTACTGAAAAATTTGAATATAACCAAAAGATTCGTTTATCGTACCATAAAACGATACAATGAAGACTCTAGTGTAGATGACAGGTCAAGAAGTGGTCGCCCTCGCTCTGTTAGGACTACAGCAGTGATAAAAGCTGTGAAGGCGCGAATTCAAAGAAATCCCATACGTAAGCAGAAAATGTTGGCCCTTCAGATGGGGTTAAGCAGGACCACGGTGAAAAGGGTGTTAAATGAAGACTTAGGGCTTAGGGCATATCGAAGAAAAACAGGACATCGTTTGGACGCTCGTTTAATGGACCTGAGACTGAAGAGATGCCGCGCTTTGTTGAAGCGGTACGCGGGAAAAAAGCATCGGGAAATTCTTTTTTCGGATGAAAAAATTTTCACCGTGGAAGAGAGCTACAACAAACAAAATGATAAGGTGTACGCACACAGCAGTGAAGAAGCGAGCAACCGTATTCCGCGTATCCAACGAGGTCATTTTCCATCCTCGCTCATGGTTTGGTTGGGAGTCTCTTATTGGGGCTTAACTGAGGTACATTTTTGTGAGAAAGGCGTAAAAACGAATGCAGTTGTGTATCAAAATACAGTCCTCAAGAACCTTGTGGAACCTGTTTCTCATACCATGTTTAATAACAGGCACTGGGTATTCCAACAAGATTCTGCGCCAGCTCATAGAGCGAAAAGCACACAAGACTGGCTGGCGGCGCGTGAAATCGACTTCATCCGGCACGAAGACTGACCCTCCTCCAGTCCAGATTTGAGTCCGTTAGATTACAAGATATGGCAACACTTGGAGGAAAAGCCCTGCTCAAAGCCTCATCCTGATTTGGAGTCACTCAAGGCATCCTTGATTAAGGCAGCCGCCGATATTGACATGGACCTCGTTCGTGCTGCGATAGACGACTGGCCGCGCAGAATAAAGGCCTGTATTCAAAATCGCGGGGATAATTTTGAATAAACTTTATTACCATAAGAATCTATGTTTTATTAAGTTCATTTTGCTATATAAATGTTGACATAAATAATAAACATGTCTAAATTATTTCATATTGCACATGTGACAGAACTTATGACCTGACTATGTATTTATATTTATATTAAAGATATTATTGGAGCTCGGCGGCTTTTCTCTTCTCTCATAAAATATAAAAAGTTTAAAATAACTAGCCGTGTATCACTTTTGAGTGGTTTCGGCATTTTATTTGTACTGTTCACAATGAAATCAAACAAAAAAACGGGAACACGCACACTAGACAGAAACTGACAGCGGAATGATGTGTTCGAAATGGCGGATGAAGCGCCGTAGTTCTAATTTTGCCCACCCGAACAGCTAACTTGGTGGCTTTGCCAATATATTTTGACGTTGACAGAGAGATAGCCTCTAACTACACCCGAGCCATCTGCAATGAGCATTTGAGATAAGGTACCGTTGCATAACATGAATGGTTTAGCCAACACTGATGACTAAATAAACACTGTCTGGGCGAAGTGGCAGGTGCAGGATAAAGGGGCTGAGCAAAGCAAAGCCCCCTTTATCTTTCGTGTTAGGTTGAACATGTAAGAACAACAAAATTCAATGCTCGCTTTTTATTTTATGTTATTTGAAATAGGGTTTATAAGATGCTTTTTTAAGATTTCTAGTCGCACAATTCAGTAAGTTTGTGAGACAAAACCAGTAGCAAACTAGCAAGAGCTAGTCGTGCTCAGTTTGTCGGGCAATTCAGAAATTTTGTTAGGCAAAATCAGAATTTTCCTCAATCATAAACTGGATTCACGGTCTTTCTAATATCATATTAAATTGTTATAAAATAGATGTTTTACGCCAGGTCGGTAGCTACTAGTTGCATTGCTACACTTTGGCAAGAAACGATAGAAAATAAATGATGGCAACATTTTCAGACTACTGCGTGTTTTTTTAATGGAATATTTGGTTTGTCTATTAGAATACGCAGTAGGCCGCTAATGCGACACTTATGTTACCATAATTTATTTTCTATCATATCTTACCAAGGTGTACATACATTTAATAACAGAACAAGCCTATCACCTATTCTCAGCTCCCAACTAAGCCAGTGTTATCATTTTCATTTCCAGGAAACCCTACAGCCCTACATACCATACCCTCTCAGAAATGGCGACTCAGTTCAATTCGGCGATTTATTCGGAGTATTTCGTCAGTTGGAGGATGACGCAGATCTGCCCATGACACAGGCCATGACCGAAGCCATGACTCAGGATATGGCGGTTTCTGATACGCCAATGTCGAGCCATCGCTTGCCGAAAATGGGCAATGTTGGGGCTTCTACGATGATTCCTGAGTCGCCTGATGTCAGTGATAAGGTAACTTGATCTTTACATTGTTAGAACCAATAATTCAACAGATATAAGTATTAGGAAATATTGAACATTCACTATTCCCAATCAGATTTAGGCTTATATTTTTTACTATAACTAGGTATTTATTTAATAAAATTACTTTTTTTGTTTGAAATAGATTATTAATGTCATTATCGTGGTATGATAAGCATTATAAAATTATAAGACAATATTCTAATCTTCGAATTTTTTGTTTTAGGATGACTCCTTTATAGGTTCATCACAACAACCAAAGGATGACGAATTCAAAAGTCCGAAGAGCCACTTTATAAAGCCAGCTCCAAGAAATGTTGTCAAATTGTCTTTGTCAAAAATCAACAATGTCTTCTGGAACTCAGCGCAAAGGTCACCGTCGTTGAATGATTCATCTGAGACTTTAAACGATTCAATGACATCAATGACTACTGTGAAAACTGCTATTAAAATCAATGAAGCAGACATCCATGAAATGGAAACTCAAGCACCATATGCCCATGATGAAACAGCAGATTCAATCTACACTGCGAACACACAGCTACCGCCACAACGATCGTCACCGTCGATTTACAGCTTAGAGACACAAATACCAACAGATAATTTGCCTACTGTGAACAAAATCCACGATCAACATGAAATAGAAATGGAGCTGTCGATGGAAAATAAAGAGAACGAACTTAGCATCTATAATAAAAATACACAAGCATTCCTGCACGAGGAGTTATTCGAAGCAGACGTGAGTAAAAATATCGAGATGTCTATTCATGATGTGAACACAGAGGTTGTTGCTACTAACGATTTGGAAGAAAGGGCTCATGAAGAAAACATACAGTGTACTATTAACAACGACCCGAAAGAAAGTGTTCACGAAAAAAATACACAATTTGTCGTCAATAACAATTCCGAAGAAAGTATACATGAAGAAAATACACAGTGCATTGTAAACAAAAAATCCGATACACATGAATTAAGTTCCCCGAAATGTAATGAAAAAAAGAAAGATAATGATGATATAGCTAAAAAAGCGGCGGGAGTTTTGAGTGAGACTGATGAAGAAAGTTTGTTTGATGAATTTGAAGATAATGATTTTAAAACAGAAGAAAGCGCAGCTGAGAAAAATACAAAACAAGTTACAGCTGCATCTTCCACGTTTGCTAAAGATGAAGCACTGAACACAGAATCAGACGAAGAGATACTGTTTGATGATATTGAGGGCGACGACTTCGATAATTGCGACTCACAACCCATTGTGTTTTGCGTAAGATCCCCAAGGAGTTCCAGAGACAGGAACGTAGAACCAAGGGGTTCCGGCAGATTTTCGCCAGTTATTGGCGTTAAGAGGCATACGAGGCGAGTTGTTTCTACTAGTTCCACAGAAAGTAAAGATATCGCATTGTTACCGACACAGTGTATTCAAAAACGTGACACGCCAGAAAACTCCATAAGAAGTAAGGCCGATACGAAGACCCAAACATTGAATATTAATTTACCTAATGTACACGTTCCGAAATCTAAGTTTGAAGAGATGACCACACAAATTATTAAAGAAGAGAAAGGCATTAAACCATTCGATGAAATGCTGACTCAAATAATCGAAGACGACAATGTTCCTGCTAACGACAGTACCAGAAAATCGAATGAAACCAATAAATCAAATGACGACTGCTTCGAAGATATGCCTACGCAAATCATTGAAGGACCGGTTCTGGAAAACAGTACTAACAATGAAACGCAGATATTGTTTTCAGAAGAAATCATAAGTCCTTTCAAAGTCCCAAACATTTCACCGAGAAAGTATAAGAAAAAGGATTCCAAAGCTGCTATTCCAATTCAAAGTGAGACAACAAATTGTGGTGTAGCGCACAAACCATCGACTTCGACCTACAAGGATGAAAACAACGAGAAGTATTATAAAGCGACACAAGAGTTGTACGATGATCTATGTTCACAAAGGGCACAAGATGATGAACCCAGCTCCGTCGAAGTCGATTTTGCTGGATTCAGCCACATAGAAAATGAACTATCGCCCACTAAGAGACCTCTTATTGCAGACAAATCTTCTGAGAGCGATGCCGAAGGGCATATCGAAAGATATGTAGCAGGGTTGACAGCTAACGTCATAAAAGATGTAGTAGGAGTTAACGTAGTGCCAGTTGCATTGCTAGTAAAGAAATCGTCAAGTGAAATATCGGATATTGAGGTTACACCCAAAAAAGTACGACCCCTGAAATTTATGAACATCGATCTGCCAGACAGCCAAGAAATAAAAACCAAGATCACTATGAATGCCAAAACAGCTAAAACCGATTCTTCGAGTGAATCAGAACCCGAAGAGGACTCACAGGAACTCACTCCTATCGTGTTCAAAAAGAAAAAACGACCAAAGATAGATGCTAAAATTGATTTGACAACAAAATTTGAGGCTGATACACTACCCACGCGTGTAATCACAAGAGTACGGAAACCGACTACCAAAATGCGCGACACGGATGCAGTCTACAAAATAATTAATCCCAAATTTTTGTCTGACCAGGAAGAGCATATCGATAGTGACATTATTTCAGAAAATATCACTCGACTTAAAAATAAAAATGACAAAAATATTGATACAAACAAAAAGAGGAATGCGGATAACAGTAAAACAGCTGAAATCAAAATCTCCGAAGTGAAAGATAGCATAAAAGCAAATGTGGGGTCTAGAATAAAAAAAAATGTGAATATCGATTTGGTATCTTCTGACAAAAAGGATAAAAATGCAGTCGGGAAAAGAATCCCAGATATTACGGATAACACGTTGGACAAGAAAAATAATATCTCTGAACTTAAAGCAATTAGACAAACAAAACTCACAGATTTCAATAATACTGAACTCAACGGAAATAAGACCATAGAAACCAAAGGCAAAAACCGAAAGAAAGATACTGATAATTCTGAAATCCAAGACGTAGAGAAAAGTATGGAACAGCATTTTTCGAAAAAAGGCAAAGACATTTCTAGCAAGCAACCTAAAGAAGAAAAACAAACTAGAAACAAAGAAAACAAAAATTCTGCAGGAAAAAAGCCAAAATCAGAAGTTAAAACAAATTCAAAGACAAGTAATAATAAACCAGCCATTAAAATTAAATTGAAAAATTATGATATTGAAAAGATCATTAACATTGATTCGGAAAGAGAAGAGAAACCAGTACAAAGTAAGAGAAGTACCAGAAGACAACAAGCCAAGAAATCCAAATTACCAGAGAAATCTAGAACAGAAACAACAGAAAATCTATCAAATAACGAAAGAAGAATTTCATCACCATTGCCAGAAACTGATGTTAGACGAAGCAAACGGCAAAGAAGCTCGAAAGACAAAAAGGATTCGCAGACAGATATTCCAGAAAAACCGAAACGCTCTTCCAAATCTAAAAGCGAATCTCATAACGATTCACAAGACATCAAAACTAGATCTTCCTCCAGAATTAGCAAGAATGCACCAAAATCATCGAAAAGCAGTCTTCCAAATGATCAGAGTACTATCTACAACATATCTGCTGAGTCTAACCCATCTTCTCCTAGCTTGAAACGACCAGCTACAGAAATGGGAGGGCCGAGCCCCAAACGGACCAGGTCAGCGAATGTCAACAGTTCAAGGTCAACGCCCGCTAAAGCCGCTACAACGCAACATGTACTGTTTACTGCTTTTCCGTCGGCGAACGCGGAGATTAGGGCTAAGTTGGAAACCCTGGGTAAGTTATACGAGAACGCATACTATCCGATCCGTGGACTAAGGCTTTTTGGAACCACGTTTAGCCATTCAGAACGTCTCTGTGTGACAGCCGCTTTACGACAAGGTGCAATTTACAAAAATCCTCACTTTTTGACTCATTTATACTCCTGTCAGACTAGTTCCTTATTGAAGTACATTTGGCTGTGCGTTGATATAACCCTGACTGGCAGACAAACGGAAGTGATTGTCTGTTTGCCTTACGGTTGGTCAATCGGACAATCAATCAAGTTTAAATGACAGAATGAATATAGGCCATTAGTGTCCCCACGATGTACTAATCAAATTTGAAATTATTCTAGACACTTCACACTTACAGCGACATTCTAGACACTCATCACACTTACAGTGATATAAAACCCTCTAAATCCGCTTCGTTGACAATAGTACCATGATTTGTACCATGATGGAACTAATGATACTTTTTATCAACACTAGTTCCACTATGAATAGAACTTGAAATAATGGAACTAATGATAACTTCGTTATCACTAGTTCCACTTTAGGTGTTCGATACTTGCGAATTTTTTAACAAATATTTACCTCTAACAAATTTATGTTGTCCTGGTACTTTTACACCTAGATACATGCTAGAAAGAAACTCAAAGAAAACTTAAGATTTTAAGAATAAAAAACATATTCAAAAAGTTTTCTTTGAGTTGGTGCAACTGAACAGTTTACCTATTCACTAATTTCATATGATTAAAGTAAAATCTCTACAAATACCACCACTTTCTAGCTTGTGTATTTCTAGGTGTAAAAGTACCAGGACAACATAAATTTGTAAGAGGTAAATATTTAAAAAAAAAAACGCAAGTATCGAACACCTAAAGTGGAACTAGTGATAACGAAGTTATGAATAGTTCCATTATTTCAAGTTCTATTCATAGTGGAATTAGTGTTGATAAAAATTATCATTATTCATAAACTCCATATCTGACGTTCTTAGTTCTTCTTATTATCTCTACGCAGATGACCTCCAAATATATCGGCACTTCTCTCCGTGTGATGTGAATCTGACTGTAGAGGCGTTGAATGCTGACCTCGACAACATCAGGAAATGGGCTAGTTCATATGGGCTGCAAGTCAACCCGGGAAAATCTCAAGCCATGATTATGGGTACACGGCATTCGCTTAACTTGCTACAGAATTCGCCTGTCGATCCTGTATTGTATGATGGTACCATAATTAATTACAGTGAGAAAGCTAAGAATCTTGGGGTTATATTTGACAACTTGCTGTCCTGGTCGCCCCATGTTTGTGAGGTCAGCAGACGAGTCTGCGTCATTTCACTCCCTCCGAAGATTGCAGTACTTCCTGCCACGGCAGACTAAAATCACTCTTGCTCAGTCCCTTCTACTACCTTTAATAGACTATGCGGATGTTTGTTGGGTCAGCGCGAACGAAGAACAACTGAACAAACTCGAACGACTTCAAAATCTCGGGATTCGGTTTATCTACGGGTTGCGCAAGTATGACCATGTCTCCCAGTATCGCAAGGAGCTGGAGTGGCTTCCGATCCGTCTTCGCCGTGACATGCCCATTGTCTCCTATCTGTTTAATATTTTGCGAAATCCCCGATACCCCACATATCTACGCCAACGTTTGGACTTTCTTTTCCCCAGGGATAGCAATCCGAGATCCCACACGGTGTCTCTCCTTTCAACTCCTCGGCATAACACTGCCGCTTACGAACACTCGTTTAGGTTAAGGGCAATCCGACTGTGGAACGCACTTCCCTGCGCTATTAGGGAAAGTCTCTCAATTTTCACTTTTAAGAAAAGATTGAAAGTGCATTTCCTTTCTCTTCCGTAAATGGTACCATATTTATGTAGGTATATGTATGATTTATTATAGTTTATGTATGTTCATGCTATACATTGTATTTTATGTAGCGGAAGTATATATATATATATATATTTATTTTATATTTGGTATAGTTTATATATATTTTGAAAGTAATTTGCGTCCGTATGTATAGTGTTATTGCGAACTAGGACTTTCCAGTATAATTAACTCTCCTGTCCTGCCTAGGTTTGCTGGAAGAAATCTCTTTTTAGATATAAGCTCGCCTTTGCTTATTACATTACTTTTAATTGTCTGTAACTTTATATTATCTATGCAATAAAGAATAAGGAGAATAGTTCCATCATGGTACAAATCATGGTATGGTATTAGTGTCAACGAAGCCTAAATCCCATCGTTCCAGGAGCCGTCATAGTCTCAGACATCACTCAGTGCACGGTGCTGGTGACGCTACAGATCAAGCGTACGTTCAAACTGCTATGCGCTGTGGGGCTCGGCCGGCCCATAGTGGGCGCTGATTGGGTGCAGGCCTGCGCTGACACGAATACTATTGTTGGTGAGTAACTACATGTTGCATTTGCGAAATTAGTGAAAGAAAGCACTGAAGAAAGAGTGGGTGACTAAAGAATGGCCAATCAAAGTTGAGAGGTAAGCAACGCCCGAATATTTGACGAATCCAACAACAAAGCCAGTCGAGTTGTTTATTTTTTTCTCTTACATAAGGTGCACTGACAGATCGATTCGCTTTTTTCTCGCAGCGTTAAAGACCGCTTGCCCCTTGCCAGGTTTGCCGCTCCAAAATTGGCCTTTACCCCACACGAGCGGATGGGGACGCAGCCATGAAATGGCTTATTCCACAAATCCCCTGCGAAAGGGATTTGTGGACTTTTTGACAATTTTGTCCTTAAATCCCCTTCCCGCGTTACAACGCCGAGCAAAGGGGATTTCTTTTCCATTTATTTACATGGTTTTCTTTTTAAGTCGAATTTAAAGAACTAATTACATAATCAGTCTTTATTTTTATACACAGATAGGCACATAATCACCTCGTTGTAACGCCGGAAGGTTTTTTTTTTTTTTTTCCAAAATGTCCACAAATCCCCTTCGCAGGGGATTTGTGAAATAAGCCGATTGAATCGGCTGATACAGATGCCTATACTTAGGGCTTATGACGACTGCACTCTGTAACCCTGCACCGCCTTCCCCTAGACCCCTGGCTCTACCTGATGCGGGATCAATCAGCGGAGACGAGGTTTCAATTCAACCTGCGAGAGACATTGCTAGGCAAGCGTGGCTTCCTGCGTGGGTGGAACGTGTCATCGACGCCTAGAGTGATGCCCGCGCCGGCGGAAATGAAACGTGAGTTTGATTACGAGTCACACATTTCTTGATACGGGGTGGGTGCTATTGGCTGTAGTTCGTTTTATAAAGCAATCAATTCATAGGCCCAAAACTACAAAAAATTGTCGAGACATAGAATCCACAAAAAATAAAAATAGTCCACTTATAGTTTCTAAGTTATAGCGATAGGTTGGTGATGATTACGGCTTGAGGTCAAGATGGAAGCGTCATCTCTCGTGCAAGCAAAAGGAAGGGCCCTTCGCACGACACGAACTCGAAGCTCTTGAAAGGCTATTGCAGCCTGAACTGTGGCTCAAGCAGGTTACCAGAGTGAAAGTGTTCGAGTTTAGATAAAATGAAGAATGAATGAGTCTCATTGTCCAGAGTCACTGACAGCTCTATTCCCATACTTTTTCGAGGCGTACATAATTATTCCTGCTTCCTACCTACACTGATGAGAAATGTGGGAATTAGTGACGCAGAGTTTGGTTTCCCGAAATGGATCGCGATTTTCAACGATATTGCTTGGTAATAAAGTTCAAAACCTATGAAACCATATATGGGTTAGTATGCAGTTAGGGTTATGTAACCTAACATTTCCATTTTTCGGATATATATTTGGTCCTTACATATGAAATTGGCGTTTTGTATGGAGAAAGTGAAGGAAATTCAATTTTCAATACAAACATTTTTACATTTTTTTTAGGAATGGCAAATCCTAATTTTATAAAACTTTTTGTGCATGAATTAGACAACATTTAGCTCATAGCAAATTTGATTTAAGTTTTGAAAAGTGTCAGCTGTAAAAAAAAAATACGAATCTTATCATGAAAATGGATGACATTTAGGACGAACTGATTCTGCAGATTAAATTTTAATTATAAAACTGGAAAATAAAAGAAAAATTTATATGTAAATGGAAAACACTAAAATTAACTTTGAAACAATGAAAAAATAATGGAAATAACTATTGAATCACACGAATTATGAACTCCTGAATCTGTAAGAAAAAATCGCCAATTTCATAAGTAAACACCCAATATTTATCCGAAAAACGGAAATGTTAGGTTTTTAAGGCAGAGAAGGGTCCGGATATGATGCCTCCAGTGCGTCTTATCGGATCGGGTTTTACGGCATTTCAAGTACCTTGGTCATATCTTAGACTAGGCGAGGAGTGATGACGTCGACTTTGAAAGCGAGCGCAAGGCCATGGTTGTGCGGGCGAACATACTCACGTTTCGGAAAGTGCTCTGAGGGTGTTAACATTGTGTTATTTACTGCCTATTGCCTCTGCATTTACACTTGTCAACTCTGGACCAGCTACACCAGACGGTCACATAACACCCTCGGAGTACAATATAATAACACCTTCCGTATACTGCTGCGTTTGCCACGCTATTGAAGTGCGTCGGCCGTGTTCGTGGACGCCAGGGTCCCTGGCACTACTTCGCAGACATCAGCAGCCTTATGGCGTAACTCTCTGAAGTTCATAGCGTGTGTATATGGTTCATCTCATGCTCATAAAATTTCATCGATTGCGGGGTATCACCTAAGGCTTCTAGGCTTCATTCAATGAGCTTGGGTTTGGCCTCCATTATGATGCTACTTGCGTGATACATTTGACAGATGAAGCTGGTGCAAGGTGACAAACGTAAAAGTCTATATGAAGTTCATAGCTCAGACGACTTACGCCATAAGGCTGCAGGTCCCGTGTAGCCTCGTTCTGGGAGCGAGTAACAACCTCTCATAATGAACTTTAAACATTAGTACACTCAATGAGAACCCTTATGAGAGTGGGATAATTTAACACTAGCTCCGCGTGCACCTTTATGTTTGAGATTGTAATTATTTAACTATTTATTTTTATGGGTTTGAAACATGGGAGCACTACCATTTGGTTTATTTGATAGACAAAACTTTTGGTTTTACTATAACTATTTATATAAACTTTTACTATTGGTAAACAACATACATAATGTTGTTTTGTAAAGTTATTTTACAAAACAACACTTTATTTCACTGAGAAATTCATATATGTATTATTATTATTTGCTTCAGTGTCATGTAAATAATTACCCCTGAGTCGAGCGAACTTTACAAAACCGCGCCCTGTATTTGTTGCCGTTATCAAATATCTCTCAACGACTTTCAGTTTGAAATTTGTGCCAAAAAATAGTCCAGAAATATTCCACAGATACGAGAATAATTTTGAGCTTGTTTATTATGGAATAATACATTAAAAATCTACGTTTGCTTTCTTATACAAATCGCAGGTCGGGTACAGTCGTGTACAATTATGTGTAAAATTATTATACAGGTATAGGTATAAACGCCCTGTTTTGTATAGGTCTACTGGGTGTCCCGAGACTCGACACTAGTGTTAAAACGAGAGAATCTTGCTAAAACAGAATCAAAACATATTTACATTTACAGAGGCAAAACATATTTAAAAAAAAAGACACTTGTTCATTAATAATAGCCGTTAATACGTTTAGAAAATCAACACCCTTCATCACATTTCTTTTGATGTTACTGTGACCACAAAATCGACAATTTATTTAATATTTAGTTGACCAATGTTTAATATATATGATATAAAAGTATTTAATAAATATCTTAAATAGAAGTACTTGTAACTCGAAGAGGAACACTGATTTTGTGCACGACTGTAAATGAGTTGATGCATAGGAAATGATACATTGTTTTTAATGTACTTTTTTTGCTAAGTAAATCAGCTCGAAATTAGTTTTGTTTTACTGGACTATTTCTTGGCACAAATTTCGAATTGAAAGTCGAAAGATTTCCGGATGTATTTGATGACATCATATGTTCAAGCTGTAATCATTACCATCATGTCTTAATAACTCTGGAATCGTTGGACTATTTCTGAAATTCGGCATGTCGTGTGCCTCCATTTCTGGACTATTTTTTGAAACCTAAACCAAGTCGATTCCGTTTGCTTGCAAGAGAGATAAGGGTTACAGATTGACGTCGAGCCGTATTCCTCACCAACCTATACTTCGAACTATATATAGATTAAAATAAATGTAGCCCATTAATGTCCCTAACGAGGGGCATTTGCCTTTACTCGGATACGAGTAAGATGAAGCTATACTCGACGCTGGCTCAGTGCGGGTCGATAGAGGGGTTTAAAGACCACCACCATGTAGCGATATTAGGCTTAACGAGTCATCCGAAACCCTGAACGTGCGTTAATGTACTCAAGATACATTAATTATCTCATTGGTCCTTGGTCAGGTTCCGAACCTGCATCTCCTGTGTGAGAAGCAAGCGTGAAACCCATTAGACCACGAAAATATAAGTGTACTTTATTCTTTCTATTTAGGACTATTTCTGGACTATTTTTAGCAGTGCAAAATTTAATTTTTATCAAGATTTCAAATGTGAGGATTAACTTGAAGTATTCACAGTTTCATTCATTAGCATTAATATGGCCAGTTTAAACCTGCGAATTGTAACTACCTAGTCGCTTCAGGAAAGTTACCTTTCGTTCATTCGTTTTCAAAGTTAAAGTAAATGATGCCGAGCATTGTGATCGATTCACTTCAGCCGAAATTGGAACTTAAGCTCTGTCTTATGAAACCGATTCCATCCACTATGCCAAAGAGATCTTCAACATTATCGTCTTATTGCCCAGTGATAGTGGAGAGCTCCGGCGGCACGTGGAGGGAGGGCGGCCGCCGCTGGCTGTGCGTGAGTCACTCCGGCGACAGCGCGTGCTGGCCGGCGCTGCGGCGCCGCGGCGCCACCCTAGTCACCACTGAGCTGATACTGGGCGGCGTGCTGAGGCAAGTGCTGGATGTGGACGGGAACCAGCTGGAGTAATAATAATAATTATAATAATAATAATAATAATAATAATAATACCTTGGACACCATTTACACACATTTATCTAGCCCCAAACTAGGATTCCCTGTATCTTGGGTACTAGACAACGATACACATACTTATATAGATAAATATTAATACTTAGATAGATAAACAACCATGACTAGGGTACAAACATCAGTTCTCATCAAACAAATATTTGCCCCCACCGGGACTCGAACCCGGGACCCTTGGTTTCGTAGGCAGCGTCACTGCCGACTCGGCCATTCGGGTCGTCAAACGAGTAGCCAACGTTTTTTTTTATTTTAAGGCGATGATGGAATAAAAATGCGCTGTCGAGTGGAAGTGAGATGCAATAATTACTCGCGAATAAGAAAAAGCGGGATGCCAATAATGCACTCGCGACTAATCTGAAACAACGTAAGCGCCAAAACGTAAAAAAAAAATCATAAAAAATAAACTATTTCAGGGAATTAACTTTCAAATTGAAAATCGTTAGAAATAACAATTGTTCATACATTGCAATTATCACACAGTCATATTCACTTACTACTGCGGTGTAATAGGATAAAACCATAAAAAAAGGGTTGACTTTGTATTTATTTTCTATCGAGAAAATTTTATCCAAACATGTTTTCCAATTAAGAATCTCTAGATTATATAGTCAAATTACATATACCAGAAATTATTTACGATTTGCCCAGTATTTCCTGAAAAACACATGAAAACAGCACCCCATATTTATTTAATCAGCGTCTTAATATTATGTTTTACGGCCCTGGAATCCGTTCCTTTTAGGATGCTTTCACGTCCCTTCACTTCACTATCACAATATTGGCTAGAATGAGAGAATGAACGAATGGTGAATGACAATGACAGAATGAGGGATTGAGTAAATGAATTAATAATGAATGAATGAGAGGGATTTGCGGCTGTAGGCGATAGATCAGTCTTTTTGTATCTTTGTGATCAGTGGATCACTATTAGAATGGATTATTCATCAATCACATGCGCGAAGGAGTAAGTTATGGTTTACTTAGAGGATAATAAGCAATTGTGGTCTGTTTGATGATGACAGAATTATGAATTCAGTTAGTGGAGCATTTCCAAAACATCACAAAGGGCTACCTGGAGTCTAAAGTATAATATAGGGTTATTTGTTCACGTCATAGCAACAAACAATTTATGAAATAAAAAACTATATTTTTATTTCATTGCCTACCGAATGGCCGAGTCGGTAGTGACGCTGCCTACGAAACCAAGGGTCCCGGGTTCGAGTCCCGGTGGGGGCAAATGTTTGTTTGATGAGAACGAATGTTTGTACCCTAGTCATGGTTGTTTATCTATCTAAGTATAATATTTCTCTATATAAGTATATATATCGTTTTCTAGTACCCAAGATACAGGGAATCCTAGTTTGGGGCTAGATCAATGTGTGTAAAAGGTGTCCAAGGTATTATTATTATTATTATTATTATTACAATTTTCCGCCAATTTGTCCTAACACAAATTTCAAATTATTCTTCGTTTGTTCACCGCCCATTATAATTATTCTCGGTCGCTGGCGGCTCGCAGTGAGTTGAGCGCAAGGTTGGCCGAACGCACCTAGAAATTTAAGATTTACAAAGTGCCGTAAAAAAGGAAAAGTTTTTTACGAAATATTTTTTTATTTCTTTCTAAAAATCAGTTTTACTTTTGGCTAGGGATCCAAAATAACACTGTATTAGTGAGGTTGGATCTACCTCTGTAATATAGATACGGTTAGTTGGTATTTGATTGTAGTGATTATTAGATTTCGTTATTGAATTAGAATACTTATTGTGCAGGTTGTCACGTAACTCAACGTCAAGCGAGTACCAGGACATAGGCCTGCTTTATCAGAATCTGGCATTTTTGTAAAAATAAAAACTAACACGGCCAAGTGCGTGTAGGACTGCACATTTAGGGTTGCCTACCAAATGTAAAATATAAGCCTTAAAATGAGGGAAATTCAAAGAAAAAACAGATTTATCGATATATCGGTATTTGGGTCGTTCTTCTTTTCAAGGTACATAAAAATGACGGTTTCTGGTTTTTTCGGGTTTCTGGACTCAATAAAATTGCTATAGTAAATATTACAGCAAGTTAAATGTTTATTTTACTAGGACTAATCAATCTTCATTTTCATGCCCAATTTTGTCTTTTACTTGTAGACAATATTCTGACAGAGTTGCTGTTTTCATCGGAGACGTCATTTTGTATTATCACTTCGTCACGTTGCAACATTTTGTGACACAACAATATAAAAAACTGACGTAAGGGAAATGACGGATTACGCTAATGTTTTTTATATGTTTTTTGTTGTTATTCTGATAATTATATAACTAATAACAAGTTTAATAAAATCTCCGAAGAGGCACATATTAAAATGACAGGTTATTATAGGTTAAAAATAAGAACGACCCATTTGTTAGTAATATATACATTATTGCCAAATTGTGTGGTCTTCGGGCAATGAGAAGTTGAAAATTTCTTTGTTACAAAATTTTCTAAAAAAACCTGACTAAAGTCGGCTTCCCATCTAGTCAACGTGCTCTCAACAACGATAACCCACTCGATGGGAAAGGTCAATTATTTTCCCCAGACCCTGTATAAACATGCCTATCACCTGTCCAAGAGATGCAAAACCCAAAGTTTAAAAGGAAATAATAAGTCTGATGACGTTTCCTGCGCAGTAGACCATTTTAAGAGAATCGTGTGGGCGCGAGCCTCCATACAATAAGCGGTAACCTTTTTCACCCCTTAAACCTTATCCGATTTTCACAATTTTTTCACATGTTTGAGATACTTTGAAAAACTATGCTCGTGCGTTTTGTTTTTTTTGAAATATTTTGTATTTTAGTAAATATAAGTACCTAAACATTCACTTTTTTGACCAAAAAAAACCCTCCAGCATTTTATTTATTTTTAACCAATCAAGCCAGATTTTCAAAAAAAGGAAAAACTAGAAGCATCGTTTATGATGTGTGGAAACGAAAGAGACCAAATTTGTCTTATTCCATAAAGGTTTAGGGGTAGAAAAACGTTACCGCCCAAAAGCATAATTCGGCCGAAAATTTAGGCAATTGCGCTCTTATAGCTCTGAGATAGCTTGTATTTTGGTAAATACCTACTCGCGCCGAGTTCTGTCGCCATTCGCTCGTCTTAAGATCGCGGGAAACTTAGATTTACCAATGCCAAACATCCTACGGTGTTATTGTTCTATCTTTTTTGCGCTAAAAGCCTTCCGTAGGGATTGTTTCAATTCGGATTAAATCCGTAATCCCATAAAAGACAGGCTTACTCAGACAGACAAGTCTTGCCTATGACATTTATATCACTTTGAAAAAGCCGGAATTCGAATTGGCTCCGGCTTTGCGGGGGGTAAAATGTGGACGGATCCAGGTTTCAAACACAGGTATGATTTTAGAGTCAAATAATACTTACTCACACTCACTGTTTTTTTTAATACAGTCATAAATTAGGCAAGTAGGTACTAATAATAATTTGAAATTATCAAAATGATTATTAGTACCTACGTTATGACTGTTTTTTAGGGTTCCTTACCCCAGGGATGCCAGAGTTGCAAGCCATTTGTTTTGTTCTTTCATCGGTACTCACGAATTTTTTTTCCGGCATCACGTCTCTCCTGGTACTCGCATTACGATGAGTTACGGGGAAACCCCCTATATTTAATTCCGTATTGTCATGTTGCCAGCTATTTCTTGTCAAATTATTGCTGTAGCAATTCATCGCCATATTATCGAAAAAAATGCTATATTTTTGTGTATACTCATTCCAATAACCAGTAAAACATCCCAGCGAAATGTAAATATTATTATGCTTTATTGTTAAATTTTACTCTTTGTAAGTTTGGTTTTTATGTTTTAGAAACTACTGTTATTGATTATTTTAATATACGGTTTCAACTGACTCTTTCGTTGAAAATTATTGAAAAAGTAGCTATTTAATTTAGGGCAGCTTTACAAGGAACTTTGAACAAGGATGTAATTTTCGGGTGGTTTTATATTTTTGTCTACTGTAGCCGTATTATCGTGTAAATCTGAAATCAAGGAATTTCAAACGCTTTTGAAAAATTTATTAATTAGAACATCGCATCAACAAGCAAAGTCGCAAAAGTCAGCTCGTGTCAAATAATCCTGCCAAATAATAATTGGTAAATCTTCAAAGGCAATTGAAATTCTTCGATTTCATAAGGCTCCTCTGATCACCAGTGATTTACCTAAACTTGCCGAGAAGACAACATGGAGCAGTTAAAACAACCTCGTTCGAAAATGAAACTGAAAGTACAATTTTGTATAAATAATTATACAGGATGTTCGGTAGATCGATGCAAAGCATTAAAACGAAGAAGTAGATTTAGCCCATTTAGCCCAAACTTGTGTTAGCGGAAGTCTTATCGTTTCGTTTTTATCGATGTTTTTGTGTTTTTGCTATTGCGATTTTAAACAAAAATTGATTACTTCTTTAATCATTATTATTAAGTACTGGTAAAGTAATATAACAAAACTAGATTTAGGCATCTGTGACTTTGTTTTTACAGACCTTTTGGTTGCTATAAAATTTCCCCTGTTTTAAGTTTTTTTTGACTGCAATTAAACAAACTTAGAAGGTATTTGCGTCAAACCTTTTTAGAAACATGCTTGCCATAGGCTCTATCTTTTGACATATCATTTTCATCGGCATCTTACAAATTATTGAATTTTGGACCTTCGAACCAAAATAATTGAACATTAAAACTTAGATAAAATCAAGTATTTTACCAACAAAAACATGTCAGCTGTAAAATGCTCCTAAATAATCACATATGCGAGGAATTTGATGGGAAAGACATGTATACTTTTCTCAAATATATGCAATGATATAAAAAATACACCATTTAAACAAAAATACTTCCCGGCCGGCCTAGGCCTTTAATTTTGTATGAAATTCCTTTACAGTTCTCTCAAGCTGTTCCGCCCGATACGTGATACTTTAAAGCCTGTTATATTATAACGCACGACATTTCATTGCTTGTTTGAGGAAAAGTATTTTTAATAAACCTAATTTATCGCTATATGTTACATGTTTTTTTTTGATCGTTTGATGGTCTTGTAGAAACCATTTGAAGAAAAGAAAATGTGATGGTGATTTTTTTCTCTTTCAATTTGGCTCGAAGGTCGTTTTATATTTATGAGATACCACCGTTGTAAATGATATCTCAAAACATAGAGCTACAGCCAAGAAAGTATCTAAAAAGTTTTCACACATAAACCTCATCTGTTTTAATGCAGTGAAAAAAGCCTTGCTTTAAAGCAGAGTAAATTTTCTAGCACTTCAAAGGTTTATAAAAACCAAGCCTCGAGTCACAGACGCCTAAATAAATTTTTGTCAGATTGCTTTCATAGTACTACTACACTAGTATGAGTTAGTAATGATTGAAAAAGTAATCAAGTATTGCTTAAATCGCAAAATTACCAATTAAGGGGATATCTCGTCCGTGCAAAGGTCCCCGTTACTCCACTCAGGCGGAATGACCCGCAGTGTGATAGGGACGGAATCGAGGGAAAATGACAAAAAGTCGGTTTTAAATTGATACAAAATTAACTTAAATAGCCTATGAAAAAATATATAATAGGTAATTTAGGTATTATCAGAAACCCATCTAAGTAAATATTTTTGAATTCTTTGCGCTATTCCAATTTGTCAAAAAAACAAAAAAACTGTAAATTTAGACCTAATTTCTATCGAGCAAAATTCCTCCAATCGCGTTTCTGTTATTACAAAATCTAGAAAAAGGTCCCAAAAGTGTTATATCAATATATTTTACTTGGAACATCTTTTGAACAGCAGAAACTTCAAAAAGTATCGATTTCGTCGATATATCACCTTAACCGTAAAATTCTGTGTTTTTTCGGCAAAAAATATTAAAAAGATATAAACGGAACGGTAAGACTTCCGCTAACACAAGTTTAGCGTAAGGCTTTGCATCGATCAACCAAACACCCTGTATGTCTAACTAGTAGTTGTAGTGTTCACTTGTAAATAACTCAACCCTTGAGGCGTTTTGTACCTACTATGCAAATATATTAATAAATTGGTGGGTGACCTAATACTATCTTTGGGCCGAAGTTGATATAATTTATACAGCGATATCGGTATACAAAATGAGTCTGTATTCATTTAAAAATACGTTTTTGATTGTTGATCTGCGATTGCATGTGCTTGTTGATCTGCGATTGTATGTGCTTGTTGATCTGCGATTGTATGTGCTTGTAGATCTGCGATTGTATGTGCTTGTAGATCTGCGAGTGCATGTGCTTGTTGATCTGCGAGTGCATGTGCTTGTTGATCTGCGATTGTATGTGCTTGTAGATCTGCGATTGTATGTGCTTGTAGATCTGCGATTGTATGTGCTTGTAGATCTGCGAGTGCATGTGCTTGTTGATCTGCGAGTGCATGTGCTTGTTGATCTGCAATTGTATGTGCGTGTAGATCTGCGAGTGCATGTGCTTGTTGATCTGCGATTGTATGTGCTTGTAGATCTGCGAGTGCATGTGCTTGTTGATCTGCGATTGTATGTGCTTGTAGATCTGCGAGTGCATGTGCTTGTTGATCTGCGATTGTATGTGCTTGTAGATCTGCGAGTGCATGTGCTTGTTGATCTGCGATTGTATGTGCTTGTAGATCTGCGAGTGCATGTGCTTGTAGATCTGCGAGTGCATGTGCTTGTTGATCTGCGATTGCATGTGATTTGCATGTGATTGTTGATCTGCGAGTGCATGTGCTTGTTGATCTGCGATTGCGTGTGATTGTGTAAATAAACGCATTTTAGTTTATATTAATTTGGTTTTATTTATAACAGGTATTTTTAAAATATTGTCTTACCATATTTACTAAACAAAAAAGCATGCGTTTGCATGCTTAAGTTGATAAGTATGTATGTATATGTTACCGTAAGATTGTCAAAACAGTTTATAAACTAACGCGTTAGTTTGTAAGCTATCGACAAATAGTAAAGAAGACCGATAGTGTTTAGAATTTAAGTTTCATTTGTTATTACCTAACCTATATATTTTATAACCTAACACGAGAATATTCGTGTTAGGTTGACATTTAAGACTCTAGTCTTCACCTTAGCTACTGCAGTGTTTTTCCTGGTTTTTCGTTTGCAATTCAAGTTTAAACCTGTCCACAATTTAACGGTTTTATTATGAACTAACGCGTCATATCGTAAGCAGTACGGTATAGCTTACAATTTGTCGATAGTTTGTAAACTAACGAGAAAAAAAAGTTAGATTACAAAGTTACGGTTTTGACAATCTTACGGTAACACATACACAATAAATCCATTAAAATACGTTCATATGAAAATATGTAGAATATTTATAGATAACACGGAATTCATTTAATTGAAAGATCTGTGATACACTTACTGGTAAAAATACTGTAAACCACTCCTTAAACTAAACAATAGTGTGTAGAAACTATATATAAAATAGCACTTTATCTTATCCAGCACTACAGGGTATAACGAAATCAACTTCAGATTTTGCTGTCTATCTCAAAAGTTTGTAAAAGTGTTAGACTAGCAGGCGCTCCAGGATTTGTGATGTGTAATAGCGTATTCTAATTAACCATTCAAAACATTTTGAATTCATGAACTTTGTGCGTGTGATAAAGTTTCAGCCACTCGTCTCAAGTAGGGTCCAACGATTGTCTGATTCACAGCGCGCGATAAATGCTTAGCCAGGAATGATGTCTGATTGCGAGCGAACAGTAGATCAGAATATCGTATAGGTTTTGTGGCCGGAAGATCAGACAATACCCTCATACAGGTGTTGTTTTGTAAAGTTACTGAATCTTTTGCAGTTTAAAATACCTAAAAATCTTTAAATTGTGGCCTCACTTCTATCGCTCGATTCGTGGGCCGGTTGGGCGTGTCGTCACGTTGTGGTTATTTCAGGGCGAATTGATCACGGCAAGTTCTTAACCAAAATGATGCGAGGGAAAAATAAAACTAAATTTTAGTTAGAAGCAATACATAAACTACCGTCTTTGAGCCGGGTGTAACTTTACAAAACTACAGCCTGCTATATACTTTGGTTACTTATATTCTCAAAATAACTACATATAAAAAAACCGGTCAAGTGCGAGTCTAAATCGCGCACGAAGGGTTCCGTACCACCGTTCAATGGAAGCGATGGTGTGGAGTGAATAGTTTGGATTTTACACAGCAAAATATTGTTTACAAAGTTATTGGTGCGGTTACTTTCACACTCCATGTACGTAACCAGGTGCATCCATAAGTTTGTATGTGGTATTGAAAGAATTGTTGTATGGGAGCCCCCTTAAATATTTCTTTTATCCTGTTTTTTAGTATTTGTTATTATAGCGGCAACAGAAATACATAATCTGTGAAAATTTCAACTCTCTAGCTAGCTAGGTTCTTGAGATACAGCCTGGTGACAGACGGACGGACGGACAGCGAAGTCTTAGTAATAGGGTCCCGTTTGGAACCCTTCGGGTACGGAACCCTAAAAACTAATGCTTAATTTGCACATCCCAAAATCATGTTAAGGTGGGTCCAGACATGTTCTTTTTCCTTAACGATACGATACGGAGGAACGTTACGGACAAAAGAACCTGTCAAAGCTTATTTGTCGAAAGATATCCTACGATAACTTTGAAAGCGCCGTATCAGATTGCGAAAAATACAAAGTTAACGTTAACCAATTGACAGATACGACAGATGCTACACTCTGGCCGGTTTAAAACTTTTTGAATGGCGATAAAAAACTCATATGTCAAATCTGTCAATATCCAATAAAGGCGAACTCACACCCATCTGAGCCGAACTAAAGGAATCCTAGAATTCTCTACATGGAATCCTAAACCTTGCACAGCTGCCCGCGTCGAATCCTTCGAAGCGCAGGTATGCGAGATTTCAAGAGGTTCCCATGTAGAGTTAAAACAATCGTTTCGTTCCGCTCGGACAAGTGTGCGTTCACCTTAAGTCAGATGGCAAATATGGCGTTGACACGCCGAGGTTTTTTTAATTTTGGCGCGTTTCCAGTCTTAGCTTTCTTGCGCCAGTCTATCGTTGCAGTTGCAGAAGCTAATTAAATGCGTCGGTTTGCTTCCCCTCGCAGGCCATTGTGTGTGTCGCTTTACTGCTATTAGATAATTGACACGCTGCCCTTTCGCTTACTTATCTATCACTTTCTATTACCGGAGTCATTTTAGGCAATCAGTGTACATCTTTTTGCAAGCGATGGAGAAGTCTGCCATGAATCAGATAGTGCACTAGCTAGTGGGATTGCACTCTGCATTCCATATAACTTTCCCCTACATCGTTAAGTTGGATGTAGTGCACAATTGTCAAAAAAAATATTAAAATAATAACCGGTTGCCTTTGATCACAAATAAACAAATTCTAAAAGGTGAAATTCTGAGTGCCGCTGAGGTGGTGCCTAGCCTAAACGGCGAATGGAGAAGTTATATGGAATGCATTTATAGCCATTGACACCCTGACTACGCGTGCTCTTTCCGGTGCCTACGCCTCCGGGTTCCTCTTCATCAGCTCCAAGTCCGCCGAGACCATTTCCTCGACGAGCTGGTAGAAGGTGACGCGAGGCTTCCAGCCGAGCTTCTGACGGATCTTGGTGGAGTCTCCTAGGAGCTGGTCCTGGAAATACATTCGTATTAGTCACAGACCATTAATTACTCTAGGTGGACGCCGCAAATGCACCTAAAGTCCAAGTCAGGAACGAAGGCCAGAGGGGAAAGAGAAAGTCGCGGAGGAGAGGGGTGACGTCCCGCACATGTCCGCAATGACCCCGTGTATCGATGTCCATCTTGCTGACGTTGAAGCTTGTATTTGTACTTAGTGTATTAAAAAGACATCGGTTGCCTCTTCCACTTGTACGAAAATGAGAACTAGCCAGAAAAGTACTGGAAAATTGTGACATTGAACAGATAAATTATTGTAGAACTTCGTACAATAAACTTGTTATTTTAGCTGATTTGCTTTAATAAATTTCACATCCGCGTTTTCTATTACTAAATTATCAAAACTAGATAAAATAGAAGTCTATTATTATTTAAAAACGTATCGAACCATTAAATGACATGTCAGTATGAAGTAAGTAAGTATACTCGGCGCCACGACTAAAGAGCTTTGTCCTTGAATGCGCAGTAGTCACTTTTCACAAGTGTTTGGCGCTGGGAAGTGAGGAGCGACGGGGGCGGTAGTCAGCGCCGGCACCTGATTCGTTGATCAGTCGCTTCCCGATGCCCGCACCGAAAGCACGTCTCGAAGCTTCTTGAGTACAGTCGCATACAATATTACCCAACGTTATCTTTCGCCCCGGTCGAAAATGCCGAAAAATAAAGTACTGACTAGGCAAGCTAGAAAAATGGTTTACGATGTGAACTGTTATATCAAAAAAGAGTCTGATGAAATACTGATGAAGAAGTCTGATGAAAAACTTAATTGTGGTTTAATTGTTACAAATTATTAGTCAGCGGGAAGAAAAGAGTGTGCAGGACTATTACTACAAGTATCTATATTCACTAGGCCCTAGTGACTAGGGGCATTCTATGCTAGGGGGTTATTTATATATAGGTTTCAACCTTGACGTTAACAAATGTTGTCAATAGAGAGTACCTATAGTTTATTTGACACAAAGTCCATTATTTACATCGGCTAATATCCCAATCAACAAAATATCAAACAGAGAAAAAATAGAAGTGAAGAAAGTCCTGAACACTCATTCCTTCACACTAACCCTAAAAACGCACTTCGGAATTATGCCGCGACTGTACACATGCGCAGTAATCCCCGCCAGTTTCTCCGAGAGCTCTTTATTCGTGGCGCCGAGTGTAAATAGAGGAAGGGCTATTTTTCATGAACAGAAGTTAATACACCGACACTCATACGACAGTTTCACTTTGTATGACTGAAACCAATATAGTTTTGACAGGACATTTTCGCGTACCATTTTAGTAACAACCAGCGATGGGGTAAGTATCGATATAAGAACGACTATCGACAAAAATGATAGATAGTTTACCTACTTTTTTATCGATACTTTAGAAGACTGGTTTACCTTACTGCTTTACTATAACATACCTGAGGCCTTGGAAGTGGCGCTCCACCTGCTGCATTAACAACTGTCAAATGTGTGTCGCACTCACTGCATCTTACCGCAGGAAATGCGTGCAAAATTCTTCCATCGCATTTAGAATATAGAATGTCAGAGAAGTGACAACAATACCCTTGACGTAGCGTGACGAAGTAAAATACCAGTACAATAACTATATTGAAAAATATTAGCAGGCATCTACGAGTATAATGTCTACTTGGATATTTGAACGAATCGTGAATGTCGAATCCCTTGTGAGTGGCGTTTGTGTTGCCGGACCGAACGGACGTGTCTATAGTGCACATCCACCTCCGAGATCTTGCAAACGCATTTGAACAAACAATAGTTTACAACCCCGCCGCGCGCCTTTTGTTCTGAATCTCCAAAAACGGGCCTGCCTTAGAGGCGCAATACCGCGCGTTTCGGTGATTGTGTATCAGCGATATGATATGAGAGTAACTAATATGGCTACAAGTGTGAAAGTACAGTGCGTAAAGTGTGAATTAGATAGATTCTGAGCTGCGCCCTAACGGATAATAGGCTACGCTACGCTGCTGTCGCAGCCATCGTGTACGTTAATAGGTGCACACAGCAGAGACAACTCAACGAGTGTTGCCTGGTGAGCCCGTTCCAATTCAGTGTCCCAACGCATGCAACCAATATTTATCTCCAAAGACGAATCTACTAGAAGAGACCCCGAGCACGCCAGGTACACTTCAAACAAATCAGTGAGAACAGCCGCACACACACAGCTACATTGCATTCCGTATAAGCACGCGCCGCCACACGCACACATTGCCGAAACTCGCGTCCTTCGCGGACTACGAGACAGGTCTATGCAAGCAATGCATGCGACGAGACAACGTCATTCGTCCGGCCGGGCGGCACGTGTTAACTTATTTTAGTTTACAAACAAGTGTGATTTCCGCGCACAGATATTCTTATTTTGCAAGACGAGCGACGACGCAACAAATCCGCACCGCAACCCGCAGCGCTAAGCGACAATCCTAGCCGTTTGAGCAAGAGTAGGTAGTTATCATGCGAACAGGGGCCTAGTGAACTTACTATTTCTTATTTATACTATGCCCCGAGTTTACGTCTCCCTCAATACATAACAGTACTCCCTAACGACGCGCCGTTATCCTGGAGTATTGACCGACCCTATCCAGCACATTAGGTGTGTCATGACACTGGGATAACTCAGCAATAACCTAATCCATGACTTGCTTTCTCCGGACATACAAACGATTATAACGGTACCGTAATCATGTATAGCGACACAGCGAAAAACCTGGGTGTTGTTTTCGATAACCAGTTAAACTGGTCAACGCATATCAGCGAGGTCAGCAGGCGAGTTTACGCTACCTTTCACTCTCTCAGGAGACTTCAGAACTTTCTTCCTCGTCAGACCAAAATTATTCTCGCCCAGTCTCTTTTACTTCCCCTCATTGACTATGCTGATGTTTGCTGGGTAAGCGCAAATGAAGAGCAACTGAACAAACTCGAACGACTTCAAAACCTCGGGATTCGGTTCATCTTCGGACTGCGAAAATATGATCACGTTTCTCAACATCGCAGGGAGTTGAATTGGCTTCCGATTCGTCTTCGACGGGACTCTCATATCCTATGCCTGCTCTACAATATTTTGTGGAACCCTCGGTACCCTAACTTCCTGCGTGATCGCTTCGAATTTCTTTCTTCATGCAGGCCTCGGAGAACTCACATGGCTACTATGCTTAAAGCCCCACAACGCTCCACTGCAACCTTCGAGCACGGGTTTAGAATCCGCGCTATACGGCTGTGGAATGAACTTCCCTGCACCATCAGGGACAGTCCATCACTGAATATCTTTAAGAACCGACTAAAGAAGCACTATCTTTCACTTTCTATTTAGCTATATAATGTATTAGTATTAGTATATTTGTAAGATATTTATTGATATGCTGTATTTATGTAACTGTGTATGTAGTCTATATTTCTTATCAATAGGGTTTTATGTATGTGTAATATGTATTATATTAGAATATAGTCTTAATTGTACGCGCAATTCTTTCCCTTACCTATCATCTCCGTCTCCTATCCAACATGGTTTGCTGGAAGAAATCTCTTTTTAGAGATAAGCTCGCCTTTGTACATGTTTTTTCTATCATAAGTTATCTGTATGTCTGTTTTGTTTAGTACAATAAAGAAATTACGAAATTACGAAACGATTACATAGGACGTAGAATCGTCATTACTTAAGGTATTTCTTATGTGCGACATGAAATAGGAACACAATCGGTATTTGCGAACCGGAACCGGAAAAAATAAGTGAAATTTTATACGTAATAAGAACGACCGCCGGATACTACTATTTTTAGCATCTCATACATATTGGTTTGTTCTTTTTTTTAATAGAAAACTAGGGTTTCTTTAGTCTGGATTTAAATGCAATAATTTTGCGAAATTTGTTTGTTTTTTAAATCCAAATTTCTGCAATCTGGCGACATTTTATCTTTTGACCTAGCGCTTTAAAAAAAACAAGGTTAGCAACACTGTCAGTGACCGTTCTAACAGTCAGACGTTTGTTGATATGGAAAAAAACACACAGTTGGTTCGCATTCATATTGGGGGTGCTTGCGGCGTCTACTTTCATGTATGATCTGAGATATAAGCCGATAACCTAACATAGCGTCACGTTTCCCATACGAGGTGGCAGAGGCACAGTTGTGCCCACGTTTAGCCAGAACTCAGAACATTTATTATAGATCGTAGTTAAACTAAGATATAAATAAATAAATGTAGCCTATTAATGTCCTCACCGAGGGGCATAGGCCTTAACTCGGTTAAGAATAAGATTTAGCCATACTCCACCACGCTGGCTCAGTGTGGGTTGATGAAGGGGTTTTAAGACCACTAATACGTAGCGATAGTAGCCGGGACCTAGAGCTTAACGTGCCATCCAAAACACTGAACGTCCGATGTACTTACGATTAATTAATTATCTCATTGGTACATGGTCAGGATTCGAACCTGCATCTCCTGTGTGAGAAGCAAGCGTGAAACCCATTAGACCACGGAGCTCTTGAATGAATGAATGAATGGTGCTTCTCCAGCCAGGGTTCTAAACCTGTTCCGGTCTTTCAGCCGGCATACCAGACCCAAGTAACACAAAGGTTCTGCCTAACAGCATTTTAACAGTACACCTTGGACTCATTAGCTGCCGAAAGTAGCTGCATATCAGCTTTATATCCTAATATGCAGCTGATATAACTCTGATTTGGGCACAAATTTGGCAGCACATAGCTGCACAATTGCATTTTAATAGCATTTTATTAGCATTATTAAAGGTAACAGGTCCTACAAGGGCTGCATATTGACTGCCTAACAAGCCACGTGGTACTTATAATAGTTGATATGCAGCTCTAAGGATAAGTGTGGACATCAAATATACTTTACAGAAGCTAAAAGTAACTTATCAGGGAAATTGTGGACTGATTTGTGGTATGTTTTTGCATACCTTTCAATATTTGTAGTAGGGTGAAGTGTTACTCCGTGATACAAAGAAAAGATTACATTGCGGTTGCCATTTTGAGGATAAATAATAAGTTCTAAGGTAAGTAATACTTTGAGTTACTGCTATGATGTGTAACATTTTATCGGGAATGTAACTTTATTGTGAAATATCATACATATTTGGGTCAAAATTTTCACGGGCCCTCATAATATCCACAAATACGTGAAAAAAAGTGAAATAAAACATGCAATTACAAGTAAATATATTTTTTACATGATAATTTTAAGTTGTAAACTGTTGATATTTTTTTTTATATATTATTCACGCCAACCCGATGTTTTCTAAAACAAACCAATAAGGATAAAAGCTAAACATTTACAATAATACGCTTCAAGTACTTTTATAATGGCGGATAAACGAGTGGTCAGTTTAAACTTTAATTTAATGCTAAGTGCTCTAAATATGTCCACCCGTGGCTTCTAATGAAGCATTAAGTTGCATAGGGAAGCACTTGTGGTAAATAAAGCAGCCACGGATCGCTATGTAGGGCAGTAAAGTTTCACATCTACGCCAGTATTCCAGATAATCCGATAAGGATTCGAGTTGTTAGGGGTCCTTTGTAACTACGCTAAAACCATGCATGGCATTCCTATTTTTAGTTTTTACTACAACGCGTGTCTTCTGTAACTAACCAATTTATATATGTATATATTGAGGTAGTGTTTCGTTTGTATGATGCTTGGCTAACGTACTTTCATGTGATCGCGTCAAACCGCTGCCAAATTAGGCCATTTAAAAAAAAACTTAATATACTTCATATATATCTGTCCTAGACTAGATCAAATTACCAGGTTGAAATTCCGACTTTTAAAAATTAAGATCCCTTGGTCTATTAACTTAATATAAGTTCCACTGTGCCCCACAGATATATTTTTGTTATGTAAAAAAATGTTTGGAGAAAATTACGTTGGGGAAATGTAGTTTGTATTGGTAATATCTGTCATAGAACAAATTATCAGTAGCCCGATCACGAAAAAACATGGTTTGCTGGAATAAATCTCTTATTAGAGATAAGCTCGCCTTTGTACACGTGTTTTCTATCTAAAGCTATTTTTACTGTCATGTGAGTACAATAAAGAAATTACAATTACAATAACAAAAAAGTCGATAGGAAACTATCGAAAAGTCAAATGTCAGTGATTCTTATTCTTTATGACATAAAATATAATTTCCTACTTTCTCGAAAACGTTTGATGATATCGAAATCGTTCGTGATTGAGGCTCAGATCGGAATTAATAGTTCGAAAAAATAAAATCGCTAAGTCTATGATCTTAAAAAAAAGTTCCACTGTGCGCCCGCCCCACTCTCCCGCCGCAGTGACTGACTGACTTGACTATGACTACCTACTAGTCAGTCAGTGCGAACCAGATGGTTACAGAGCCCGGCCACGTTAGAGTGAGGACCGATTGTTGCGTTGCCTTGCGTTGTTCAAAAAAATATAAAGTGTGACAATTCAAATTAAATTATTAGTAGGTAATTATAACTGAATGCTGCTTATAACAACCGACTTTATAGCGTAACTACCTAGTGTATGCGGTTTGTATTAAATATTAGAATTATATGTAATCTAATGTTTTTTACTTTTCAGACTATGCCTTTCAAGATCGTACAGACGACGGAAGGGGGAGAATTTCACCTGACCATCGTCCCAGCATCCTGGGAGAAAAATGGCGTTTTAAAGTGGCCACCCAAAACTTTAAAAAATGCTTCTAGACTTATTAGAGATGACAACTCACAGCCTGGACCGGGATGGAGTGAAATGTTTTGTAATTTAAAACGTAACATTAAAAGTTATGAAGAGGCCTTAATGATACTGAAACGGATGCAAGAATACACGGACACGGACAACAACGAAAACGAAATTGACTACCGACCGGCGGCGGCAGCGGCGGCGGCGGCATTGCAACCAAGCGTTATTGATTTCACCTTATCTTAATTGTGAATTTCTTTTCACGACTCGATGAATAAATACCACCTTCAAGTATAGGTTTCATTTCATTTACGAAATCTTCCAAGTACTCAGATAAACACTTCCGTTTTTTCATTGGCCGAAATAAATTCCAATTATAAAGGGCCTGATCAACGGATTTTCGTAAATATTGCACAGTAAAGGCCAAAAATCATTCTTCGAGCTTTTAAAAATTACTATTTTTGCTAGATCGTTCAGGGCTGACTGTGCAATATTTTTTTCGATTGCCCATTTTTTTATTTTCGCCCTAAATTCAAATCGCAGTCACTCGCGTCTGAACTCTCTGAATGCTCCGAGAGATCTGTTTGAGCACGTTCCTCATCAAACATGCTTTCGGTTACGGAACCCTCCTCATCCACTGTTGGTTGCGCACTTGTTGACGCTTGACTTACACCAATGCTCGAACCACTTCCTGATAATGACGTTTGAGCACGTTCCTCATCAAACATGCTTTCGGTTACGGAACCCTCCTCATCCACTGTTGGTTGCGCACTTGTTGACGCTTGACTTACACCAATGCTCGAACCACTTCCTGATAATGACGTTTTTTTACCTATAATTTTTAAGTACTCTGCATTAATTTTACGGCGTATTCCACCAGATCTTGCTTTGGCTTTCCACATTTTTTTTTAAATAAAAATACTAAAATAAGCTCACTAAATAATCAATGCAGGCCACGGCGTCTTAGAATATTTAATTCGTGGTCAATTAAAATTCAACTAGCTGACTAAATGCCCACATAAGTACTATAATTCAGCCCAGGTCTGAATTGACGGGCACGAGTGTACAGATTAATAGCAGTGCGCTGTTAAGTCACTGCTTAAAAGGTCACACGTGGTACGATTGTGGCCTTTAGTAATGCTGATATACGAGTATACTGTATCAGCTGTCTAATGGCGTAAAAGTGTACGCTTAAGCAGCATACAGCATTATATCTTTGTTAATAAGCTTCACATCGTGATTGCTTGCATTACAAAGGTTCACATGTCTCTTAAGATGCAAGTGTTTTAAAAGTCCACCTGTGGACCATAATTCAGAAAAGTGCAGTATTTGTGTCCACACGTGAACCCTTATTCAGAAAACTGCACTATTTGTGTCCACACAAATTCAGTTTTGCAGCTGATAGCGTACAACAATACTAAACGCTGCATATCAGTGAATCTGTGGCGTCCGTGTAGCGCCAAATAGAATCGCAGTAGAGCATAATGCATTATATTGGGTCACGTTATTTATTATGCAGCTATTGGACTACGAGTGAACATTAATAATGCTTTTAAATTGCTCAAACAACCGATGTGGACCTTATGTGGAATTATATAGTGCAGCTTTGTGTTACTTGGGGAGGGCACGAGTTTTGTGGGGGGGCGGAATGACTTGCTCGATAGGAGAGGAAGGAGCGTGAATTCAATCGACCGACTCTTCAGCCTGAAGCCAATATAGGATATGTGGAATGGGGAGGATACAGGATTTGGAGAGCAGCTGTTGTTTCCTTCAAGTTCATGTTTTCCTTCTATTTTCAGGTATTGTTATAGGTTCAGTTTCCTGTCCTGTCGTGTTCGTTTGGGTTATCCGGTAAGGTCTCCGTTTCGCTTTCGTTGTCTGTTTCTGGAATATGGTATATATGGCTCGATGCCTTTCTGACTTCGTCCCTGTTGTGTGCTGATTCTGTCCAGTAACTGTGTTCTTTACCGTAATATTTGATGTCATGCTTAAGGGAATCTTTCCAGGTGTATATGGGCCAACTTTCTTCTTCCTTGCTTCGTATTTCAATGCAGCGTGGAGTAGGTGTTTTTGTGGGCGTCGTAGAATTTGTGTATAGTAACACATCCGATGGTTTTTGATTTGTTTGGTTATTTTTTTGCCCTGTAGTAAGTCGTGAATTTTGTGGTGTCTTGGATAGCTTCTGGCGTTCTCAAACATGTCTCTGAGGATCAGGCTTTCATATTTTGTTAGTCTAGAACGGTTTGCTTTGGTGAGAGCTGCCGCTTTACGTCCGTATGTTATACACGGTGCAATAACCATTTTGTAAATCAGGCGTACTATTTTCCAGTCCATGTTGGATTTCTTTATAAAATGCATTAGGGCCTTGGAATTGCCTATGGCTTGCCGGCATCTCTTCTTTATTGTTTCTCTCCTACTATGTCCTGCCGTAATATATGTGCCGAGATATTTTATTTCGTCTACGGGTCGTATTGGAACTCCGTCCAATACGATCACTTGTGGGCGCTGGGTGTTTATGGGGTCTCTTATAAGAATTTTTCGTAAGAATTCTTATAAGAAAATTTTGTCTTTGTTTCGTTAGTATCGAGACGTACTGTTTTTAATAGTGCTTTCAAGTGCGTGACGATTTGGTCAAGGTGTTGTAAATCTTGACAAACGATGATGAGGTCATCCGCGAAGGAGAGAATAAGTGGTAAGACTATTTCTTCATCTTGGTCCAGTTTTATGTTGGGAATTTCTTCTTCCAGTGTTTTGAGGACATCATCCATTAATATTGTAAATAGTCTTGGTGACAGTGGACAGCCTTGTTTTACTCCTTTTCCTTTGTTGATCAAATTACTTTGCTGTTCGAACCATTTGATGCAGGTCCGTTCATACATGCAGGCTTTTATTATCCTATTGGTTAAAATCTTATTAGTCCTTGAAAGGAGAATATCCTTGAGCACGTTTAGGTCTATAGTATCAAATGCTTTGGAGATATTTAGCGCTAGTACATATATTCTGTTAACCGCGCGCCATTCTTCGTCTGATACCCTGCATAGTGTGAAGATGTGGTCATCGGTGGATCTATTGCGGAGAAATGCTGCTTGGTAGTTCCCGAGTTCTTTTTCTATCTCCTCTAGTTTGATGAGCAGATATGTCGCGTATATGCGATATCCTGTATTACACATTGTTAAACGGCTATAGTCATTGGTGTCTTAAGGGTTTCTGATTTTGGGGATAGGTACTTGGACCGTTTCATTCCAGGACGCCGGTATTATATTTTCTGTCCATGCTCTGTGCATTGTTTTGGTAATAACCTTTAACAGTTGTGGCGGTATTCCTTTGTACAGTTTCGGGACTACCTGATCTGTACCCGGCGCTGTTCCGTTGCGCATGCGGCTGATTATCGTTTTTATGTCGGCTATTGTTGGACCATTTTCTAGATAGTCAGGGTTTAATGAAGTTTCGTTAGGGATAATCATAATTTTAGGGCCTTCTGATTTCCTTAATTCCTGTTCCCAGCGTGATATTGGGATAAATCGTTGTTTTTTCCACCGTCTCGATTGAAGCTGGTTTCATCTGTAATAGTGGTACACGGTTTGTATGCGTTTGCTTGGGTGTTTTTTTCCCAGGCCTTCAAAAAATGCTCTGCATTCTCGTTTTTCTTCATTATCAATAATTTCCTCAAGACGTCGTCGGCATTCTTTGAGTTGTTTATTAATTGTTTGGTCGGTTGGTCGACGTCTTTTAAGGAATTTGGCCTTTTGTAAATTTGCCAGAGCAATTCGGTGTTCCCGCGATCTAGCGGGTTTTACGGAAAGTGTTTTTTGGGCTACTGACTTCATAACCCCTGTAATAGATCCCACGGAATGTCGGGCGTATATTCGTTGTCATTTTCTATAAATATGTAGTTGTTCGCCGTAAGTTCTTCCATAATCCCGTTATGGTATTTTACTTTTGTGTCATTCATTTCATCTCGTGCTAGGGCGGTGGACGAACACTGTTTATAGTTGAACTTTAAAGCTGTTATCGCTTTGTACTTAGTTTGGGTTGTACTCTTTGATTCCATTTGCGTGTCGCCAGTTCTTGGAAGCAGGTTTAGTGGGTCTATTTCACCCCAGATTATCTTGTGGTCGGAAATATGCAGGTAGCTCCATTGTCCTTTGATGAAATTAAATGTGTGTGGCGCATTATTCGAGATAATTATATGGTCTAGTTGTGATTTTGTTTTCCCGTTAGATCATGTGGCCCGACATGACTTGCGAGCCCAGGTGGTTTCTACTTTTAAGTTTTCGCGGGAACAAATATCCATTAGCATTTCTCCGATGATATTTGATGATTTGTGTAGGAGGTTTGTTCCTATAATTCCCTTTTTCCTGTATTCCTTTGTATCGCCTAGTCCGATGTGCGCGTTAAAGTCACCTAGCATTAATATTTTTGCTTTGTTTGGTTTCTTTTGAATAATCTTTATGAGTTGCGAAAACGCTGCGGTTGCTCTCGTGGAAGAGCTGGGGATATGTGCGTTTATTACATATAGTGTATTAGTGGCCGATGTTATTGTTGCTGCCATGGTTTCCAGGTCGCGATTTATATTGTGGACCGATAAGTTCAGGTCCTTTCTAATTAGTATAGCTAAGCCACAGTGTGCGATGCTGGTTGTGCCTGATAGATACCAGAGATAGTGTTTTGACACGTATGTCCCCGATGTCATGTTTGTTTCCTGTATACAGGCTATATGTATGTTTCTGTTTGTCAATTCAGCATCAATGTTGAGTCTTTTAGGTATTTGGGCGCATCCTCTAACGTTGCAAGTAGCAATGCGCAACACTCGCATGTGACTTTTGGTTTAAATATGGGGCTGTGTCGTATCATCGTATACCCGGTGTTGTCAGGGATGTCATCTATTGATGTTATGGTTGACCCTGAGGAGGTCATGGGTTGTTGCATTAAGTATCGGGGAAGGTATGTTGTTATCAGTTTGGCTGGCGGTTGCTAGATTCGTGGGTAAATTTTGTGATTCAAGCAAGTATACGCTGTCGTAGTGGTTTCCTGTGAAGTTGAGGTTGATAGATCCCACTGCATCCGCGGGATTCTTGGGCCTGTATGTGAGCGATGGTGTATTTTGCTGGTGGATTGTTACGTTAATAAGAAAGTATTCGGCGGCTGCTATTATAATCTCCTCTCCAGCCCAAGTGCCGTAATTGCGCAGATTTTTAATGTAGTCATTGAGGGTTTTTTCAGGCTCGGCGATTGCAAACTTTATGTTCTGTTCATCGCAGTTTTCTTCTACATATTTAACTAGGTCCTTACGAATGTGGATGTGGTCGAGTGTTAATTGATATAGGTGATTAATTTGGTCAGCAATTGCGTGGAATAGGCAGTTACCATCTCTCGGCATTGATAAGGCTTTCATCTTTTTGGAATGTTGTTGAAAGAAAGAACTTAGAGCTAATTTGATTAATATGAACTACCTACGTACCTATTGTTAATGGTACGGGTTGTGACTGTCAAAGTTTGTGCGTATCTTGGCGCACTTATTCTCGGTATTTTCTAAGAGAATTGGAGGCTGGGCCTGGAAGCTATAAAATAGGCGTGAGAGAGACCCGCTTAGGATAAAGAGTCTTTGATTTTATTTTTGTTATTGTTCGTCAGCTGCCTTTCGTTAATTGCCTGTTTTCTGCAAGATGGTAAAATGATCCTTTGATGATGTGCAAGTGTTGGCTTTTACTCGCTATTTCTCAGAATATGCAGTAGGCTTGCATTATTGTTTATTTTATTTTATTTTTGTAACAGGTCCAGATGGGCTGGTTGGACCGGATGGTGGCAAATAGTTTAGTTTTGTTTTATTGTGCTTGGGTAGGTTCCTGCCTAGTTTTGTATTTTCGTATACCTATCACCTACCTATTTGTACGGGACTATGCCTATGGAATAGTTTAGAGTTGACGTAGTAATTTGGAGCGAGAGTGGTATCTGTTTATGAAATGGTAACCAGCATTACGAAGGATGTTACCTGCCAGATATAAAGTTAGTTTTTCTGTTTTATCTGATACAGGGCTATCTTAATCGGAGCAATCTCACCAGGTTATTGCTCAGCTAGTGAGACTCTTTGCACTGATATCACCTACTTCAATTCACTTCATTATTGCGTAATAGTGAGGTCCGTGACACGGGTCGAGGTTCAGTCCCTGTACAAGGCCCTATTGTTTATTGCTCGTTAGAATTCGTTTTTCCTTAGCTCGTTGTCCAGAGAAGGGGCTTGTTGCACAAAAAATACGTATTTGCTTCGCCGTTTTGTAGCTGTGTTAGTTTGAGGAATGTTTTTGTCGTAATTTATCTCTTTTGTTTAACTTTTTCTGTCCGGTATTGTTTGGGTTTTAGTGTCCTTATTCACGTGCCTGCAGGAAGTGCATGAAAGGACCTGCCTCTTGGCGTGGGATAACACCACGACCCGTTGCGCAACTCTAGTTTCAATTGACTTAGTATTTATGATGATGTATCAAGCACCACGTATGTATGTGATGAAATGAAATAAGTCTGTTTCCCAGGTTGTTGCTGTTCAGAGAGCTTAATTTTATGGGTTAGAGTTTGTGTGTCCGGAGAAAGCAATTCATTGATAAGGTTAGGTTATTGCTGAGGAGATATCCCAGTGTCATGAGTAGTCATGACACACCTAATGTGCTGGATAGGGTCGGTTCATACTCCAGGATAACTGCGCGTCGTTAGGGAGTACTGTTATGTATTGCGTGAGACGTAAACTCGGGGTCTCTTCTAGTAGATTCGTCTGTGGAGATAAATATTGGTTGCATGCGTTAGGACTCTGAATAGGAACGGGCTCACCAGGCAACACCCGTTGAGTTGTCTCAGCTATGTGCACCTATTGTCGTACACAATATTGTACACGTATTGTCACAGCAGCGTGGCGTAGGCTATTATCTGATAGGGCGCAGTTCAGAACCTATCTAATCCACACTTTTCGCACTCTACTTTCACACTTGTAGCTATATTAGACACTCTCATATCATCTCGCTGATACAAAATCTCCGAAACGCGAGAAACCAGAGACAGAACAAAGGCGCGCGCCGGGTTGTAAACTATTGTTTGTTTAAATGCGTTTGCAAGATGTCGGAGGTCTATAGACACGTCTGTTCGGTCCGGCAACACAAACGCCACCCCATTAGACCACGGAGCTCTTACGATCGAAATCAAATCGCAAAACACAAAAACAGGGAGTGTCGTATCACAAGTAAGTATTATATTTTCAACTACTATTGGCTTTAAATTGATTATCTATAAAATATTGTTCTCGAAAAAATCCTCAAACGAAAATCAACCATTCGACTGACTTAACTTTGTAGCGACGTGTGACTTCCTATATTTGAAAAACGATCCGATTTGGTTATTTTTCTATTCGTAATGTCAAGATTACTATTCGTAATGTCATTAGATTACTATTCGTAATGTCATTTGGTTCCCCCCCCCCCCCCCCCCATTTTAGTCAGCTAGAGTTTGTATTTCACTGTTTTCGTTTTAATTTACAAATGTAATCGTTTCGTCGTATTTACGTTGAAATACAAGGTACACTACTATCCGCGGTTTCCCATACTGGGTGACAGAGTCAATGTGCTCACTTTTAGTCTGAAAATGTGCTCACTTTTAGACAGTTGTGCCTCTGCCAGCCCGTATGGGAAAAGGCGTGACGCTATGTTACGCGTGTAATGTATTGCTAAATACTCTATTTTATACACGATGACTTAATCAGTGATATCAGGTACCAATTTTCATAACTTTTTCTATGATTAGGTAGTTTATTACTTATAAATCAAAATCAAGATCTTAAATTCCAAGTTACGCTTCTAATGAGCTTACATCCTCTTTCATAATTTAACGGCAAAGACAAAAATTAATATGCCTATTTAAATATGTTTCAACTTTTTATTAATTAAACATGAGGTAATTGCGTGTGACCTCGCCCCTTAAGTTAAATTTTAGCTAGATATATTTTATTTCTACTCCTAATCACCGATGAGAACTCACCGGGTATTTGAGAGTTATCCGTAGATCAACTTTCCTAATATTGTGTCTATACACCACAAATCGGAACGTGACCGACCGTGACGCCGTTACAATTTTTCGTACTGTCTTGGTTCCGACGAATTCCGACAGGGGCGCTAATTTTCTTAGCCTCAAAATGGTAAGAAATTTAGTACGGGAAGGCCTATCCTTAGTATTTATATCGATGCTCAGACCCTATAGGTTTTATTCAATAAATAGTCATTTTTAACCTACGACGAAAAAGAGAGTGGCTTTATAAGTGTGTAGCGTTTGTGCAGCGCTGTCTGTGTTTATCTGTCCGTGGCACCCTAGCGGTCAAATAGGTGAACCGTTTTTAGGGTCCCGTACCCAAAGGGTAAAACGGGACTCGTTTTTGCTCTATATTGATAACGGCAACAGGTAGACGCTTGAAATATTCACAGAATATTGAGTTATATTATTTACTTTTAAAAATAAATAATTAAATTAAATTATTTTTGAAAAACATTGCAGATATATCCCTAATGCGATAGCCAAGTCATATTTCACAATTTACTTAATTAAAAAAACAATTCAACAGCATTTATTACTATTATATTATCATATTAATTATTAGTTCATATTATCATGTCATAGGTTATTTATTATTATAAATATTTAATAACTATTAAGATAAATTTATCATAGTCATCACAAAATATTATTATATATTATAAATTATTGATATCGTCAAGTCTTGGGTACAATTAATATAATTAAGAATAATCATAACCATTATTTTAAATCATCAAGTCAAAGGTACACAAGGTACACAATCTAAATAATGTAGCTCTAGTAAATTCATTGATGTGACAGACAAATGATCAATCCTCTCAGCAATATCGTTAGGAGTGTGCAGCGTGCGCATGAGGTTGGTACGCCCGCTGGGTACACAGAACAACCTTGGTCGTCGCCTTCGCGTTGTGTAAAAGTCGGGACACAGTTTATTTAAGTACAACCGCATTTGATACCAATCCGCGTAACAGTTTAAAAATGTAGATAGCAAGTGTAAGATTTCCTCTAACCTCCAATTTATTGTACCCGACCATGGCAAGAACGAAAAGAGTCGGGTACATCATCGGGTAAAAAGGATATACCCCGTACATTTTAAGATAAAAAAGACGTGTATATTTATTTTGGACTATTTCTAACATGTTTATGTATTTTACCTCATGTGGGGCCCATACAGTTGCACTGTACTCCAAGTGACTCCTGACATTGGCATCATATAATGCACATAGTGCTCCCACGTTATTGAAGTTGTGCGCCTGTCGTAACATGTGACCCATGTTTTGGTAGGCTTTTTTGCACACATTGATAACATGCTCTCTGAACGACAGACCCGCCGTAAACCGAACGCCAAGGTCTTTTACCTAGGTGACCCGTTGCATAGAAGAGTCATCCACCAAGTACTGGTGGTGGAGTGGCGTACGGGCGCGACAAAAAGAGATCACCGCGCACTTTGATACATTAAACTTCAAACGGTTTTCTACTACCCGGTTTTCACTTTGTAGTCGTTCACAGTCTGACCCATTCTTAATTTTCGACAGTAACTTTAAATCGTCAGCGAACTGTAGGCAAATTGAATCCACGTTAGGCAAATCAATGATCATTATAACAATTACGAGTGGTCCTAGGTTACTGCCCTGACTGACATCAGATCGCGTGGGATATGGCTCCGATCTGTATCCAGCACAGTCAACGTACTGGTGTCTGCCCTTCAGTCAGCAAAAAATGTCAGCGTGTGAGGCGTACAGCCTACCCTTGCTAACGTTTGGAGTAGTATGTCATTATCAACCGCATCGTAGGCCTTCCTAAAGTCAAAGTACGCCACGTTCACCTGGTCACCAGCGTCTACAGCTGGTATCAATTCGGTCATCATTTGGAGAAGATTACCCATAGTACTCCGAGCAGGACGGAACCCATGCTTCAGAGAGTGGTGTATCGCACTTTCAAAGACCTTTGCTGGTGCACACAGCACAGCCACAGGTCGGTAATCACTGCTGGTCACGCCTCCACCTCCCTTCGGTACAGGTACAATTCTTGTCAGATTCCATTTTTTGGGAAAGATTTTGAGCTTAAATATATGCCGAAGTGGTGAAATCAAAACATTTTGACAATATCTGAAAAGAAACGGTGGTAAACCGTCTGGTTCCGCTGAGGTCTTAGGTTTTAGACTTTTCAATGCTCGTAATACCTCCGCGTCAGTCAGACTATCGATGTGCACTCGCGCGGCTTATGGCTGACCGTGCTCACTTGCAGCCGTCAGTCCCGGGTATAGTGCTGCATTTTCTGTATTGTAAACCGAGTAGAAATACTGGGCAAACTTTTTTTTTTTTTACTGTAGATATTTACATATACATAGCAAACGTCATTTTTTGCCTCTTCTCTACATTGGACCACTGTGGGAGAAGAAGGGCGTAGAAACTCCCAAAGATTTATTTTTAGATCTCTTTTAAAAATAGGTTGTGCTTAACTAATACAAATATGAAAAATTTAATTGTTATGATTAATAAGCAGGAATAAATAATTACAAAATTATTAACAGCAAGGTCTGTGTTGAGCCAGATTAACCCCATACAGTCCTGTCATTTAAGTAATCTTGAACATTGTAATATCCCTTTTTCGACAAAGTCGCTTTAACATGCTTTTTAAATTGCTCAAATGGCAATTTCAAAACTCATTATTCTCTCATACTCATTTCAACTCATTAGCACACTCTTGTTCCAACAAAGTACAACCGTGCGTAATCAATCCATTTCTGTAGCTGTTTCCCTGCTTGGATCTACCAAATTTCCAGAAAGACTGGGTCCCTTGCCAGATTATTCTGTACTTGATCACGATACCGGTCATGCACGAGCTTCTTTTACTCTTGCGCGACATCGAGAAAACGCATCATAATCGCTTTTTAACTTCATGGTCTTGTAACGCTTGTGCAGAATATATTTTAATTTTATACTACGTATTACATCTATGGTGTACCACTCGGGATACTTATACCTAGATTTATCTATTTTGGGCTTCTTTAATGGTACACAATCGTCTAGGACACTATTCAAAGTATTATAAAAATAATTAACAACCAACTCAGGTTATACAGGGCTGACCAATCCATACATTCTAAACGGGCGCATACCCTCGTCTGCCTCGAACACATTAATCGCAACCCTCCTCTCTCCGCTAAGTACTAGATCGAGTTGTCTACCTCAGCAATTAGGCACTGAGTTACTCTGCACAAGCTCACAAAAGGAGACTAAATACTCATATTAGCACATAATGTTATTATTATTACATGAATACAAATTAAAATCCCCCAATAAAATTACATTTCCTTTGTATATCTAACAAATATTTTCTCCGTTAAACAGTTGAACAAAAGAATGTATTGATCTTCATTTGTACTTGGAGATATATATGTCGCGGTTGGTTAGTTAAATCAGACACTTAACTAACACTCTAGACCGTTAATTAAAGACCGACGTTTAACCAAGTTACTCGCATTTTGAGTTATGAAGGATATGTACTCAATGAATGGAATCGCATTACTCAATAGTCTAACCGAAAGCCGGCGTGTTGGTTAAATAATGTAAAACAAGATGGCGTCACGACAACAGCTGATTACTTTCAGAGTCTATCTTATTGGGCAAAACATTGCGGTAGCTTAGGTGAATCTGAGGCATATCCATGTTAATATATACGTTTAAAGTCACTCACCCCAAATCACTCTACCTAGTCCGATCTCATCACCTTTGGCGCGCCCTTACAACGCTGCGCTTTCTGCTAGGTATAACGGGTGCTCACAACGGCGACAGATATAATGATGACATGCCTACCTCCCGGCCGACGCAAGCGAAGGATTTCTCAACAAACTCCCGCACGCTGTGACCCTCGCCCGTCGCCACCACGAAGTCTTCCGGCTCGTCCTGCTGCAGCATCAGCCACATCGCCTGCCGGGACACGAGAGTGGTGAGGTGGTCGTTCACATGCCATTCATAATTCTAAATTCTTTATTGCACACAAATATTTCAGCAGTTACATTAAAAGAAAAGTCATAAGAATTTAAGTAAATAAATTGTCAAAATTAATGCAGTATTTTTAACTTATATACTGTCGTATAATGATATTTACCTAACCAGAACCTAACAGAAAACAACCAGGATAAAATTTAGAAATGATAGTTTATTAGGATTATATACAATGAATTAATTTAAAAAAATGAAAGGAAGATGAGGATGAATGAGGTGGGACAGGTTTTATAAAATACAGATGTCTAGATAATAAAAAAAGGAAGCGGAGGACACGGAGAGTAGGAGACCGATGAAGCAGTAGGCGTCTGGTGGACCGGTCAGTGAAGGCACTGGTGGGCGATGTAGGAGTTGCTGTCGGAGAGTGTGGCCGGGGGCCTATCGATCATCAGACCCCGGCGAGCAGCAGGAGTAGGGGCCCTGGTAACGTGTCGGCCTGAAGTCACTTATGAGCAGGTGTAGCCGAGGACGGGCAGGTGAAGTGGAGACTTCAACGAAGCGCTGATCAGGGTGCAGGTGTAGCCGAGAACGGGCAGGTGAAGTGAAGACTCAACGAAGCGCTGACCAGGGTTGAGACTCGCGAAGTCAGAAGGCGTTGCAGTAGCGGCTCGCAGGATCCCGGGGCAGTGCGACCCCGGGATAAGGCCTTTAGGTGATTCTTCTTGTTCGAGAACTGAAGTGAGACTCCAGAATTTCAGAAATGTTCCGCTCTTATACCCTTTTTGGAGAGTTCTAAAAATTATTTAAATTAAAAGCAATTTTTGTGAGTGGCCAAGAGAGAAAAAGTATTTTTGTAAAAGTATTGAAGCAAACATATCAGACCGCTAACGAGTTTGAATGGACATTGCCATGACAACCAGATAAACAAAGACGTCAACAAATGTCAAAGTTTGGTTTCAGGCTCGTAATACGGAAAACAACAAAAAAACCATGAAGTAAATGAAGTAACAATGAATATAAAAAGGTAGCGCACCAGCGCGCACGAAGCCCGAGATTGCAGAGTTTCGGAGAAAGCCAAATACAAGGTCACCAAAGGTAAACCCCTTCGCTATCGATTTAGAAGTGCTGATAGTGTGAAAATACGAAGCGAAAATGATTTGTTAATGTGTTCTTATGGTTTAAAACGTTACAGGGTCCTATGAAAATAAAGGTAATACCAAATATCAGACTGTACAGCTCACCAAGTATCCAGCTGAACAGACCGGAAAATAGCACGTAAGTAGCATAACACTACATTTTCCCCCCGACCCTGGAAACATTTTTGACTCAGCAAAAATTTTGATATGTACAAAAATAAACCAGAAAAACACAGCTTTGCAGAAACAGACATCACCAGGCAAAATCAGTTATACCATCTCTTACATTCATCATCTTCATTCAGGTAAGGGTGGAGTTCACATTCAATGACTACCACTCTAAAAGTGTGTTTTCAAAAGGACATTCAGGCTTACTTAAGGAGTTGTCATCCGCTTCTGCGTGGAAAAAAAAAATAAGTGGAGGTAAAGAGAAACAAATTAATCCTAAGGTAGCTTTAGTCGCTACGACTTAAGACAAGATTAAGAACGGCCAGAGCGGTAGAGCTCGAAGCCAGAGATCAGCCACATCGCCAACGAGATGTGTCTGAAATAAAGAATATACATATATACAAATTAACAGTTAATAGAAGTTAAGAAAATTTATGCTACTTACATGCAAAAATTTTATATCTCTAATGTTAAACTTTCGTATCACCTTTAGGACAGAAGTTTGAGAAACAAGAGGGGGTTCCATGACAGTCGGATCAGCAGGAAGGTCAAGTGATGGAGAGTCATTTGCAGTTGAAGGTGGAGTCAAGGATTCGAATTGTTTAGAAAATTTTACCTCTTTCCATTGTTAAAAATATTAAAGTGATGAAGTGAAGTGAAGTGAAGTGAAGTAATGTAAGTTAAATGTAGGCCTAAATATAATCCAGATGAGTTGAAAAACTAGATGAAGTTTTGTTTTAGAATTTGGAAAAATATTTAGGCTCAAATATTTATCGCAAAGTGTAGAGTCAAGTGTTATAGAAGTGAAGTGAAGTGAAGTAATGTAAGTTAAATGTAGGCCTAAATATAATCCAGATGAGTTGAAAAACTAGATGAAGTTTTGTTTTAGAATTTGGAAAATATGAAAAGGATGAATAGATAAAGATTTAAGAGCGAAAGAGAAAGCAAATCAAAGGGAAAGAAAAAAGGCGCAGAAAAGGTGAAGGGTGGAGAAAAACTTTTACGTTGGGCGCCAAAATGTCGTATAATGATATTTACCTAACCAGAACCTAACAGAAAACAACCAGGATAAAATTTAGAAATGATAGTTTATTAGGATTATATACAATGAATTAATTTAAAAAAATGAAAGGAAGATGATGATGAATGAGGTGGGACAGGTTTTATAAAATACAGATGTCTAGATAATAAAAAAAGGAAGCGGAGGACACGGAGAGTAGGAGACCGATGAAGCAGTAGGCGTCTGGTGGACCGGTCAGTGAAGGCACTGGTGGGCGATGTAGGAGTTGCTGTCGGAGAGTGTGGCCGGGGGCCTATCGATCATCAGACCCCGGCGAGCAGCAGGAGTAGGGGCCCTGGTAACGTGTCGGCCTGAAGTCACTTATGAGCAGGTGTAGCCGAGGACGGGCAGCTGAATTGGAGACTTCAACGAAGCGCTGATCAGGGTGCAGGTGTAGCCGAGAACGGGCAGGTGAAGTGAAGACTCAACGAAGCGCTGACCAGGGTTGAGACTCGCCAAGTCAGAAGGCGTTGCAGTAGCGGCTCGCAGGGTCCCGGGGCAGTGCGACCCCGGGATAAGGCCTTTAGGTGATTCTTCTTGTTCGAGAACTGAAGTGAGACTCTCGAATTTCAGAAATGTTCCGCTCTTATACCCTTTTTGGAGAGTTCTAAAAATTATTTAAATTAAAAGCAATTTTTGTGAGTGGCCAAGAGAGAAAAAGTATTTTTGTAAAAGTATTGAAGCAAACATATCAGACCGCTAACGAGTTTGAATGGACATTGCCATGACAACCAGATAAACAACAACATAATAAATGTCAGATTTTGGTTTCAGGCTCGCAATAGAAAAATTAACAAGTTCACATAGCCAAAATTACATAACAGCGAAAGATAAAAGGGTAGTGCACCAGCGCGCACGAAGCCCGAGATTGCAGAGTTTCGGAGAAAGCCAAATACAAGGTCACCAAAGGTAAACCCCTTCGCTATCGATTTAGAAGTGCTGATAGTGTGAAAATACGAAGCGAAAATGATTTGTTAATGAATTCTTATGGTTTAAAACGTTACAGGGTCCTATGAAAATAAAGGTGATACCAAATATCAGACTGTACAGCTCACCAAGTATCCAGCTGAACAGACCGGAAAATAGCACGTAAGTAGCATAACACTACAATATAGGGCTATGTAGGTTATAGAGCAAAGTTAAAATATATGTTTTTAATATTAAATATTAAAATTAACTGCCAATATTTAAGGAGATAGAAAATATATGCCAATTTGTCCGTACATTGCAATCTAAAATCCTTGTATTATTAAATAAATTATTTTGTCTAGGTCTTGACGATTTTGACTACAACGTTATACGCCGATTAGTGTATAATTTCCATTTGATATACAAACAAGTACCTACAATTAAAGCCCTGAAGTCCAAGTTATCCGAAGCCATAAATTTTAAGGGATGTGACTTTACGCTAAGAAAAATTCTTAGAAAAATGGGATTTCGGTATAAAAAAGTTGAGAACAACAGAAAATTAATTATCGAGAAAGATGATGTTCGTTTAAAAAGAGTAAAGTTTTTAGCCGCGATAAAAAAGTACAGATTGCAAGGGAGAGAGATTGTTTATATGGATGAAACATACATCCATACCTCACATTTGGCAGCTAAAGCTGGGCTGACTCGTCAGAAAACGGAGTCAAACAGTTAATTCTTCTTGGTGATCTTCTCACACCCCTTCCAGGGTGCGGGGTTGTGGTCCCGGGGCAATGGCCCCCTTCCGCGGAGTCTTCCGCTGGCCGTGACTACGGCCAGGTCATTGGGTGGCTGAGGTGTTCTTCGGGTTGTGTGGCCTCAATCCAGGGGTGCTGACGGCTCGGCAACCAGGTCTCGGGGTAGACGGCGACGGTCAGGCGGGCGCGCGTGGTATGGCGCCAGGTCTCGCACGAGCGGGTATTGAGAGCCGTCCGCTCGTGCGAACATGTTCGTTGCCAGCCTCTGGACGAACTTGTCCAGTGTCTCCAATCCTAGGTCCCTTGCGATCGTTGCGTTTCTCACGTAGCGAGGTGCGCCGACGATGGTACGCAAGGAGAGGTTTTCTTGGGCCCGGAGTCTCTTCTTGTTGGACTCCGAGCAGAGGGCGTACCATGCCGGCGAGGCATACGTGAGGCGGGACCTGATGTACGTTTTATAGATCCCGAGCTTCGACCGCAGGGGGAGGCCGGAGTCCAGGAGTGGACGAAGTTTTGCCCGTGCAGCCCGGACCTGGTTTACGACGTTGTCGACGTGGGTCTTCATCGTGAGCCGGCGGTCTATGGTGACCCCCAGATACTTCACTTGGTGCAGCCACCCAATGTCCTTCCCTTGGAGTTGGAGTGGTGGTGGCAGGTTGCTCTGGCCGGTGATCATCGCCTGCGTCTTCCCGACGTTGACGGAGAGCCTCCATCCACTTATCGAGAAAGATGATGTTCGTTTAAAAAGAGTAAAGTTTTTAGCTGCGATAAAAAAGTACAGATTGCAAGGGAGAGAGATTGTTTATATGGAGGGAAACATACATCCATATCTCACATTTGGCAGGTAAAAGCTGGGCTGACTCGTCAGAAAACGGAGTGAAACAGTTAATTTCTAAAGGACAACGTCTTATAATAGTGCACGCTGGTAGTAGAAAGGGGTTTATACCTGGGGCATTGTTAATGTATCAGTCTACTGATAAAACAGGTGACTATCACAACGCGATGAACAATGAAAACTATGAAAAATGGCTTCGTAATCAACTCATTCCAAACTTAGCTCCACATTCGGTACTAGTAGTAGATAATGCTGCATAACATAATAAGTACGTAGAAAAACCTCCTAATTCAAATACCAGGAAGCAAGACATGATTGATTGGCTATCCAAACATAACGTTCCGATTGATCCGTCATTAACAAAACTTGAAATATATGAAATTATTTGCAAGTACAAACAAGACTTTGTAGAATACTCTATAGATAAACTTATGAACGAATATGGACACAGCGTACTAAGATTGCCACCATATCATCCTGATTTCAATCCGATTGAAAACATATGTTCTCAAATAAAGGGATACGTATCCAAAAGAAACATCAGTATGAATATGACTACTGTGAAACAATTGGTACAGGAAAAGGTTAATATGATAGGTTCCGATGTTTGGGCCAAAGTATGTGACCACGCCATCAAATGCGAAAACGAGTACCGAAAACACGAACCTGAGTTGGAAAATTATATGGCTAGTTTTGTAATCACCGTTCATGAAAACTCTGACGATGATACACCAGAAAATAGTTCTGATTCTAACTGTGATATGGAAGTTGGAAGTATTATTTCGCATCACACTGTCCACCCCGCTCCTCCTCCTCTTATCCCGCTGTCATAATCGAAGTCGTTCATCCAATCAGAAAATCATATTTATTTATATTAATTTCTCTGCTGGTTTGTTTTGTTTTATGTTGAGGTGTCTTTTTTGTTATGTCATAGTATTTTTAATTAATTACAAAAATTTATTGTTATAAAAAAGGTCTGCAAAATCCTACTGTAGTTTTGACTTATAGTTAGACTTTTGGGGTTCCAATCCTTATAGAATCATTAGATCATCCCAACCGGAATTTGGTTTTTATCAGTGCGTTTTATTGAAATAAAACGTCCTCAGTAACTAGTTATATTTTTGTTTACCGAACGAATTCTTTATATGATAGAATCGTGGTGGTTTTAACATCTCAGTGTAATATATACGTCAAACGGGCAATTTGACATTTGACATTGATAAATAAAGTATGCGATTTATTTGATACCTACACGTAATTTAATAATACAGTAATTCATAGGCACATCGGCACCATTCGGGTGTTATCGTTGTTCCGAGTTTTGCCGATAGGAAAGGATTATTCACTTCATCTGTACATAGAAATTTAGCACTTGGCTAGGTCAATATATATGAATTGTTGCCCGTGCCGTGGTGTGGCGTTGAGCTGCGAGGTTCCTCCTCGTCGACGACAGTGACGCTGTTTCTTGATCGGGACAGCGGTGGACGCTGCAACACTCACGTTGAGGGGGGTCAAGACCAAAGTTTGCGATGTGGGCTCGTCCTCCGTGCTGGTCCCGTTCTCCTCGTCCTCAATTAGAAAGCCCACCAATTTCGTGTTCTGGCGTTGTAGTTCAGATCTCAGGCTCTGAGTTCGACTAACTCACTCTTTTCTTTGGCATAACATTGTAATGCATTTGCCAGGAGGTCACGTAGATCTTGGATTTCTACTCGGGAATCTTGGAGGTCTGACTGTAAACCTATATTTTTCCCCCGGAGCTCTAGCAGTAAGGAGATTCTTGTTATTCTTGTACAGCAACAGGTATCCAGTGATACTATTATAACAATAAGAACTGTAATAAGTTAGTAATTGCATCCAAAATACAACTCATATGCAGCTTTAAGGATAAAAGTAGGTTTAAAGTGTCACACAACACTTAAAGTTTTATAGTAGAGTTTAGAGATGAGTCGTAAATCTCGTACCTATTCCACCTGCTCCTAGACCGCAAATATACTCCATCCAAATACCTGTTCTTGGAGTCTCACCTAGTATCATAGTATGAGGGCGCGCCTAGTTGCGCCAACCCCGTAAACTACTAAAGGATCATTCACACAGCGGTACTACCTAGTAACGGCCGCCGGATCAGCCACCCGATGGGTCTTTACACTACTCTTGCCATCGCAGCGGCGACCGATTCGACGTCGCATCGGCCGCCGTTGCGTTCTGCGGCGACAGCTCGGGCGACCGTTGCTTTCTGCGGCGGCTGATCCGGCGGCCGATGCGTTGGCTGCAGCTTACAAGGTCCTAGTCCTGCAACTGTCAAAACTCCTTATTGTGGGTGCCCGGTTGCATATCCTTAAGCTTAAGGCTCATTCTCATTCATAAGTTTCGATAACTTCAGAAGTTATGATCAAAAAATGCCAAAAATTATCTTTCCTTCCCCCCCCCCCCTCCCCTTATCTCCGAAACTACAGACTCTAAAATGATGAAAAAAGTACAGAATATATACCTAACTTAAGCCAAAGATTACAGGAAAAATTACCCGGAATTGCCAAGGTTTTTTTCTATCTGTTTACCACATACAAACTTACGAATGAATCTGGTTACGTACATGGAGTATGAAAGTAGCCGCACTAATAACTTTGTTAACAACATTTTGCTATCTAAAATACATAATGCCCTCTAGAGGCCGCTATATTAACTTAAGTGTGAAGTCACATAGCCTGTGAAAAATAAATATGCTTCTAATGATAACTTATTTGTCCAATTCTGATAAGTAGTTAAGATGTTCTGGTGGAACAAATGAACATTCATTCATACCGGTCAAACACAAAACCCTTCTTTTGGCTTCGCTGTATTCGGGTAAAAATAAATAAATAGCGTCATGGCTTTTCCCCTTTGAAGTGGTAAAGGCACAGTTATTACAAACTATTCACTCCACACCATCCCTACCATTGTACGGGGGTACGAAATCCTTCGCGCGCGAGTTCGACTCGCACTTGACTGGTTTTCCATAATGTTTTCAGGGTACGTACATACTTGTACGTACCCTGAAATGGGGTACGTACATGTATGTAATGGGTGTGTAATAATGAGGTACGGGTAGATAGGTACATGTATGTCGTAAAAGTATGAGTACACATAAATCTGAGTGAGATTCTTTAACATCCACGATTTTTTCTAAACTACTAAACCGATTTAGACTTACCCAGGTATTTACGTATCGTTAGAATCGAAGTATCCCAAGTATTCCCAAGTGTCATAGGATGGTATAAATATGACGTCATCATAAGAACAATATAGCAGATTCTGTTATGCTACATTGAGTGACAAAGAAAAAAAAAACTTCTAATCTCTTATCAAGTGGAGTAGGTATCAAAATGAACGATATTGAAAGCTTATAATTAATTATTATGAAAAAGCATGCAATTTGTACCTTAAATAAAAAAGTGGCCAAGTGCGAGTCGGACTCGCCCCTGAAGGGTTCCGTTGTAGCAAGTAATTATGTGACTGGATGTTTGTGTTGTAATGTAACTTTGATTTTCATAGAGTTTGTATGAATGACAAAGTTATCTTTGCGGTTTTTAATACATTTATATCTTAAAAAGTGCTTATTGTATTGTGTTCAAACCAATTTTCGTTGTAAGAATATTTTTTGTAAATTTTTCACTCTCTTACTTTAAAAGTTAAAGGGGTGGGGGGGGACACAATTGTCCACTTTGGAAGGGTCTGTCTCTTCAGCGAATTACTTTGAGGAAAAATGGTTTCAGGAACTTCTACGTCATTTTTAAAGACCTGTCTATAGAGACCCCACACAATATAGGTTTGATGAAAAGAATATGTTTTCAGTTTCATGTATTTTAATTATTTTTATTTTTCAATTTTTGTATAAAAAATCGTAAAGTGGTTCACAGAATACATCTACATACCAAGTTTCAACTGTGAAGTTCTAATAGTTTCTGCAACAGTTGTTGTGTTTCTCTACGGAACCCTAAAAAGCGGTCACGTACACGCATACAATGTAGGCACTATGCAGACAGAAGATGGCGTTAGGTAAGTTTGATCGTCGCCGCGGTCGCAAACAGAACGCGGCGAAGATCAAACTAACCCAATCAAACTCGACCTAGTAGTCATACAAATAAAGTCTAATCGAAATCATAGAATAATTGAAAAACTTGTTTCGGGGAATGGTTTTGTTGTGTTGCCAACACAACAAAAAATTATGCACCTTTTTATGAATCTTTCCAACTAGAATAATTATGAAAAATATTCTAGTTGGTTGAATGTGGTATACGTCGCGCAACGAGTTATGAGCGGTGGCCTTGAATGCGCAGTAAAAACTTTTCAATACCTGTAATTATGCGCAGTAACTCACGCCAACGTCGCCTAGCGACAACTAACTGAATCAACCAAATCCAATAGAAAATCCACTAGCCACTAAAACCATTTTTTGACCGCTAAAATGGAAGTCTAAACCACCATATCTAGTGGAAAATCCACTGAGTTGGCAACACTTGCACCCTGACTGATTGGAGTGTGTTTCCGACAAACAATCCTTTGAAGTACCGCCGCCACGTAGGGTAAAAGCGCACATTTACTGGTGCGGCTTCTTTCATACTCAGGCATTCATTGTGTATGTGGTATTGAAATAAAATGCAGTCGGAATATTTGTATTTTATAGTAATTTCAGTTGTTTATCCTATAAACTCCAAGGGGTCGGGGGTGTGAGGCGGTGGAAAATAATTTAGAAAAACGCAAATTTCATGTATCGCTCGCGATGTCTGCAGCTCACAGAGCCACTAAAAATAAACAGTCCTCAGCTCTGAGAGTTGTCTCAGCTATCTTGTCATGTCACAATGACGCCATGTCAAAACTGTCATTTACTCAGAGATGAGCGCAGTACCTATATTAATACGGGCCTTTCCATTGGTTATACTGGATAATGAGGATCAAACCTGTCAAATGGCAATGGCAGATCCAACGTTTTCTGAGCTCGTCCTTCAACCTATCTAATATATCCTCGTAGAAACCTAATTAAATGGGTTCAGGTACTACAATTTCTCGAATCCACGACATCAAGAAACTGGTTTTTGTCACAGACTTTGTTGACAATGTGACGTGTCGCTTGTTACAAACCACAGGACACAATTATGCTACAAACAAACAGTGGTGCCCTCTACCAAAAAGTTTTGTATGTATTTTTAATATCTTGTGACCCTTGCCGATACGCATCTTTTGACACCCCAAACATTGACGTAGCCCTAAAACTCACAACACTAAGGCGAATTCGCACTCTCAGCGAAAAGTTTTTATTATGATATGTATAGATAAAGTAGTATATGTAATTGTACATAACTAAGCATTAAAACACTCGTATGATGTTGTAATTCAAACCCACGCTCGAATTTTGATGCCCTTCATTATGTATCATTCCTATAAACTATTATAACTTAATTTAAATTTATACATAGGTGTAACTTAAGAGTACCTACATAAGCGAAAGAGACTAGTCAGCACGACACAGGGAATCCTAGCGAGGGGTCTAGAGATTCCATAAAAATAAAAGTTGTTAACTCATTTCACTTGTAGAACGTTGTGACAGTGCAAGCGACCGGCGGCGATCGGGAGCCGGACAATTTTTTCATAGGTGTTGAACTTTGTAACAAAACAATAAGGTTCAACATCGCGGGCCATTTTTGTATGGCATTTATGGAGGGTTTATTATTATTTACTGTACTCTTATTAAGCTGGTTAAAAAGAGAAAGTCAGACAGTACATTGAACCACATTCTAATTACATAATTATTTGATACTCTATACTAATAAAAATGGACGATGAAACTAAAAACTATGATATTAGGCGCATTTACCCTATGAGTAAGTAAACGAGTAAGCATCCGGCCGCCCTCAGAACGGATCGGCGACCGACGCGACGTCGAATCGGCCGCCGCCACCTAGCGCGGCGACCGATCCGGTCGCCGATACGTTCTGAGGGCGGCGCGTTGACTGTTTACACCATGCGTTGGCTTGCGAACGGATGCGGTAGAACTGATCGTGTAAATCCCCTTTAAATACTGTAAATGGAACAACTATATCACAATTTATTCAAGATTCTTTAAAAAATATGTGGGGAAGTCCATTTGAGAGCAATAGATAATGTTAGAATGTTATGTACAGACAGTGTGGCATACATGATATCTGCTGGTAGAATGTTAAAATCAATTTTCCAGAAATGTTGCATTTCACATGTTTAGCCCTTGCCCTAAATCTTGTTGCGGGGCAGATTAGAAAAGAGAACCCTAATGTTGACAGTTTTATTTCAATTTTGAAAAAAATCTGTGTTCTATGCGCAAGCAGTTGTTGCAAGCCATCCAACGCAAACGCATCGTTTACAGGTTTGTGCTAGACTTTTCTAATCTAACTAAACCAGACGGACCGCACACCCCACCCCAGTTGTGGTGGTCTATATAACCGACAACTTATTATTACAACCAAATATTGAAAAATAACTAAATAACTACTTATTTGAATATAGAAATAACGGTTGCCAGTTTTGTGATTTTCATTCAGAACATCGCCACTCGCAAGGAAGATAGCTCTTAAACCATAGATAGCCATAGCGAATTTTGTTTTCATTTGAACGCAAAAACGGCTTATTTTATAGGAATGCTTATTTTTTAGCAATAGGGAAAAAAACTTATTATCTGTGAACTAAGCCTTGTTTTAAATTGAACGCAAACATCACTTCTTATTTTATAGGAATGCTTGTTTCATAGGAATAAGGAAATTTAAACCTTATTGTCTGTGAGCTTAGCCTTGTTTTCAATAGAACGCAAAAATCTCTGCTTATTTTATAGGAATGCTTATTTAATGGGAATTGGGGAAATTAATCCTTATTGTCTGTGAGCAAAGCCTTGTTTTCATTTGAACACAAAAATCACTGCTTATTTTATAGGAATAGGGAAATTTAAACCTTATTGTCTAAGAGCTAATCCTCCTTTCTCGATCACTTAAAAATCAACCGCTATTCTTGGGTAGTCTGTTATTATAACATGAACTTCTAAAAATGAACTTCAAGATATCCGATTAAAGTATGTTACACTCTCTTAATAGTAGTTTATGTGACTGCTACATAATGGAGGGCATTAATATTCGAGAGTGGGTTTATAAAACGAGCCGAAGGCGAGTTTCATAATAATATCACTCGAGAGTTTTAATGCCTAATTATCAGTTACATACACTAGTTTATCTACACACATATCATAAGCTCTCTTTGATGTGTTCAGGAACCGCATGTTTGACCGGCATTGTGGCTCTGCAGTTGTTTAGCTTGTTCTGTAGCACCAACTTCGGGCGTCGGCGTTCGAAATTTGAATGTTAGTACCAACTTCACAGACAAACTAGGGGCGGCATGCAGGCGGGCGTCGGCGTTCGAAATTTGAATGTAGAAAAACTACACATAATGATCATAATGTGTAGTTTTCCAGATACGAAACGAGTTTTTACCAAGTAGTTTAACATAATGCTGATCGTAACGTGCGGTTTTTGAACGCAGTAAAGAGGGTTTATGATACGTATGTAGATAAAATATTATATCGCTAAAAAAGCTATGGTACCTACAACATATATATATATATATGATGTCTTATGGCTATGGTATAGAGCTCAGTTTGCTATGTTTGATACATCGAGATTCGCGCCTAGCGATTTATCGGGTTTAATAATAGTTATACCGTAGCGAAATCTCAAAAAACGCAATTGTTTAAAATAACTTGTTGTTTATTTTAAATAACTGACGGTAATCGCTTTATTCAAAAACAGCCGTTAATGCCACCTTTAGTTGTCATTGTGATTTTTGACGCTTTTTTTTAATCAAAACTTGAAACTCGAATGATCCCGTATTGTTTGTTGCCGCGCAATTTTTATTTATTTGTTATGTTTATCTCGTGAATAGTTACCTAGTCCACAATGGAGTGCACTCAGAGGCAAGAGAGCAAGCAGGACTTCAATCCTGAATCGTTTTTAGAACGTTCTAGACAGACAGAACAGGTATGTTTTCCAAGTTCCGCCATTCAATGTTTCCAAACGTTGTCGTCTTGTATATCTCCGTAGTTTTCTCTCTATAGTTTTCATAACCCGATAGATAACCAAAGTTATTGGTCTACCGAGCCCTATTAAATATTCTAGGTAACAGAGACCAAATAGGTGACATACCTACTTGTTGTTTAACATGCAGGTAGTTGACAATAAAGTCAGTCAGCATCCAGGTAGCGTGTGCGTTTCACTTCATGGTGGCTTTTATTCGTGTTTTTTTTTGGCAAATTAGCGCCCCCTTATCGACACTCTGACCCTTAACTCAGTAATACTATTTCTTGCTTCTTGATTTTTGAAATAATAGTGATGGAGCACGCAAGACCACCGGCAGACCTCATATTCGAGGGTGGTCCAGCAAGTCGCGCCAGCACTTCTTGGGAGAATGCGTAATGTATTCAAACAGAAGATGGCGAACACTAGGGATGGATAACATTAAAGCAGATGATTTGTCAAACTTAAAGTTTAGCGACATCCTAGAATTCATTAAATGTACAAGAAGATTTGGGGAGGGACGTCTGTTGATCCAACAGTAACCAGTGCCCAAACACTGGGAATTGGGTGAAATAGGCATGATAGACCGATCGCCCGCCGCGCCGAAGCGTGCCGAAAAACGTTCTGATTCACGAAAGAGGAAGAATGCGACGATGTTATCAAAATCATTGTGAAATATAACAAACATTTCAATACCAAGCTGAACACAACCATGGCCAGGTTCAAATTTTTCACCAGAAATCAGGAGAAGGGTGAAAGTGTCTACGACTATGTTACTACGCTAAAAATACTCAGCCAGTACTGTGAATTTGGTGTGTTGGTAGACGGTTTGGTAAAAGATCTCATCGTCTGTGGTATCCTGAACTGTTCAGTATGAGATAGACTTCTCAGAACAGACTATCTGACCTTAGAGAAAGCTATGAAGATTTGTCAAGCTAGTCGAAGGTCATCGGAGGAGAATAAACAAGGCTGGCTCCACAGGCGGGTCATTACAAAATTATGTGTCCAGAGCGTAATGGTAAAAAGTTCCATGAATTATGTGAAGAGGATGACACTGTTTTACGTGTCCACCATCATCGGTCCATTCTCGAGAAACTGTTGCTAGGATAGGATGCAAGTATTTAGTGTGTGGTGAGCAACTGTCCCCGTATAGCTATTGTCACTCTTACAAGTCCTGGTAAAAATTTCCAACATCAGAGTCAACTTTTCCAACAGAGACACCAAACTTTGGGGTTCCCACGACATAAGGTATCCCAGTGTGAGGCCAGAACAAATGTATGTGCCTGTATGTAAAAATGTTAATTCCCTTTGTGATCTCGAACATAATTTGATCGTTTTTCCTTTCACCAAACACTTTCATCGATTTCTCAGTTGCTTATTTCTAAGAAGCCATAATTAACTGATGTAACATTATAACGTTTCATCGAGAAATGAATTCCAAATTCCAAATGTCTTTATTACATCCTCCATCCACCCAGCATCCTGTGCAGCATTCCCATGCAGAATAAATATGAGATATAAAGGAAATACCTGCATCCATAGTCGATTTACCCCGAGTGAAACCATATTGCTTGGCGTGGAGTTGTTTTGTACGGTTGAAGTGTGAGAGCATTTGATTGAGTATTATCTTTTCAAAAATTTTACTTAGTGCTGGAAGAACAGATATTGGTCCTTAATTTGAAGGATCACCCTTGTCTTCCGACTTGAACAGAGGTATAAGTTTACTGTGTTTCATGAGGTCTGGGAAAGCTCCATCATCAACACATTTATTAAATATATAAGCTAGGTGTGGGGCTATAACAAGTATTATTGAACCAATGACTTTGACTGATATACCCCACAGGTCTTCAACATTTTTTAAGTTAAGTAATCTATATGTTTTGACAATATCCTGGGGATATACATGATAAAATTAAAAATCTACATTACTGATGCTAGTGCTGTTTTTCAACAAAGTCTTTGCTTCATATGGAGATGAATTTAGACATTCTGTTGTGAGTAAGGGTACATTGGTGAAGAAGGTTTCATAAGCTCGAGCTACCTCAGCGTTGGATTTAACAACATCCTTTAAGCAACCTATCTTTAAGCAGAAATCATTGTCCCTTGGTATAAATTTGCCAGTTTATGATTTGGCAAACTGTTTTCATTCTATTATTTGAATTTTGTATTTTTCTATTAATGTGTAAAGTTTTGCAGTTCTACAAACCAACTTGAATGTTTTGGAATATTTTTTAATATAGTCATGAAATTTTATATCAAAGTTATAGGTTTTTTTGTTCATAAAGGTCATACAAGATAGCTCTACTTTTACGAATTCCAAATGTTGCCCAGTCATTAAATTTAGATTTACCGTTATTGGCAATTAAAAACTGTATTGAATTTTGTTTGAATAATGTTGAAGAAGTCAGAATAGATTTTGTTCGGGTTTTGTTCATCAAAATCCGGTACTGGCAAACTTATATCTAAGTTTTTCATGGACGTCTCTAGTCTATGGGATGTAATAGGCCGATAACGACTTGCCGATGTTGAAGATTGGAAGCATAAAATCATCAGTCATTCTGCGACCCACTGGTCACTGGGAAGCATAATATATATTATCCAGTGGCGTAGCGTGCCTTGTCGGGGCCCCGTATAAAAATTTTTTGGAGGCCCTTATATGGAGGTAAAGATTTTTCACAAAAGAAAAAAAATATTGTGAGAAGTAATATTTATTTATCACATAATTTACCCATTTTACAAATAAAAATCGAATTTTAAATATTCACTCTCCTTGACTTTTTATCGGCAAACTGATTTATTAAATCATTTATGGCTGATGATGATTTTAGTTTTTCTAAAGTTTCTGCCTCTATGGACAATAGTGAGATGTCTGACAGCCGTTCTTGTCCCATCGAAGTTCTTAAGTACATAATTTTTTATTAGTTTTAATTTTGAAAAAATTCTTTCTGCCGTTGCGGTTGTAACTGGAAGGGTCAAGAATAAAAAGCATGCTGTGATTACCTCGGGAAAACTGGATGCAAGACTATTGAATTTTACTAGCAATAATTCAATGAGTTCTTTAATGGGATATTTTTTTTTAATTTCAGAATTTAAGCATGTTTTTAGAGCCTTTAATTGGTCACAAAGATTAATTGAGATGTCTTTACTGTATTTAGCAGACAGTTTTCCGGAAGCGTTTAATATCTCTTCGCTTGAAGAAGATAGGAGTTTCTCCGGTTGTAATATTTCGAATATACTACTCAGGTTGCAAAGGCTCTGAAATCTTTCTTTAGTTTGAGAAATTAATATATCTAAACAGCAATAGTATACATTGACTTTGAAATAGGATTCCGGGTCGGAAATTCTCTCATCTTGTGATAACTCATCAAAAAAACGAGGATTCCGGGTCGGAAATTCTCTCATCTTGTGATAACTCATCAAAAAAACGCTTCGTTATCTTTCGCCTACTGTTTTTAAAAACAGTTGTTACCCCCCACTTTTTTGCTAAATCTTTGGATTCATTTAGCAAACTATTAAATGAATTCTGATTTCTTAATTGGCACAGTCTATTTAAAAGATTACTTAATAAAATACTAGATTTCTGTAAGTCATTATTTTCATGCTGTAGAGCTTTAGAAACAGGATTAATAATTTCAAATAGTGAAGAAAAAAATGTAACGAGCACTAAGAAATCAAAACTCTCTAAAATATTAATTATACTTTTACATTCTTCACGTTCATCTTTTTTATTTGAAATTAAATTTAGTTGGTACAAAGTTTTCATGATTAGTAAAAAATTTTTCTTTACTGCTAATAAAGCGTCGTTCCTAGAAGACCATCTGGTAGGACATACCTTTTTAAGGGTAATCAAATATTTTTCAGATGAATCGTCACTTAGCATAGCCCAGCGTTTTATACTATTGCCAAAAAAAGTATATATTTTTTCTAAATTATCGAAAAAAGTCGATACTTCACGAACATGTCTCGCAGCATCGTTCAAAACCAAGTTTAAAGCGTGCGCAGCACAACATAATCGGCTTTTGGAGCATGCTCTTTTATTAGGGTTTGTAATCCTCCATACACACCCGACATAACATTTGCTCCATCGTATCCCTGTCCTCTACATTTAGTCAAATCAATTCCATATTCTTTAGTCAAATTTAAAATGACAGTTTTCAGACCTGCAGCACTGCAATCGGTTACTGCTATGAATCCTAAAAAGGACTCACAGATTTTTATTTCTTTAGGCACATTATCATCATTTTCTGTAACCGAGATATATCGAAAAACTACAGATAGTTGGTCAATTTTTGACAAGTCTTGTGTTGTATCCAGAATTATTGTCAGAAATGGAGCTTTTTTTAATTTCTGAGATAATACTGTTCCTAACGTTAGTACCAAGCAAACTAATAATTTCGTTTTGAATCGTAGGGCTTAAATAATTTATTTCACCTTTCGGTTTTAGAAAAAGTTCTTTTAAGTTGCATCATAGTTAGATAGCAGACGTGAAATTGCCATAAAATTGCCAGAATCAGAATCATGCCCCCTCAAAGGTAGATTACAAGATACTAAAGTAATTATAACATTAATTATACGATGCAGTACATCTCTCCAGAATGTAATTTTACTATCGATTTCACTTTTCAATAGAGTATCGATGGTATTTCCTTGCAACCAATTATTATAAGAGAGTGAGGCACTAATATGCTGCTGTGACTTTTCATGGTCAAGAATAGTTTGTGTGAAATTGCTTCTAACCGAAACACCGTTAACCCAAGCAGAGGAGTACGATTTGTTTTGACGATCTGCTAATAACCAACAGAAGTGACAGTACGGTTTGTTTAAAACGTTAGAATAACATAACTATGGTCTTATATTTTTTATGCCTGCCTGATTGAAATATGAATAATAATAAGCTGAAAAAGGTCGGTTATTTTCTGAAACTTTTGGAAATGGTCCTTTTGGTTTAAATGGACCCAATTTAAAAATTATTTTTCGTTCGCATTCAGTTAAATTGTCACCAAAATTTCCTCTATCTAATGAAATTATATTACAATCTGCATTATCTGCAGATATATCAGAATCGTTGACTTGGGGTTCCTCGATTTCTGGATGGACATCCGATAAAGTATGTGCTTGGCTTTCTTCTATTTCCGGATGGATATGTGACGAAGAACATGCTTCAGAAGAATCTAAAAATAAACGAGTAATTGTTAAAAAATAAATACGAATGCTTTGATACTAAACTAAAAAGAGTTATATATAAATAAATAACGTTACTAAGGGTCACAGTTAGAGAGTGTTCAGTTCAGACGCACACAGATTCTACGCGGATTGTGCTCGTACCTATTAGTAGATACAAAATCACCTGCAGCCCGTCCGTGCATTACTATACACCTGCGTGCTATTTAAACGCAGCGCGTAGTGTAGTGGCCATACAAAACGAGAACCCGAAAGCGAGTCTGCACATCTGAAGTTCTCAACACGCAATTAACGATACGATACGGACTGATAAACAAACAACAAAACAAATCGATCCTATAGATAAGTTAGATTTTTTTTTTTAAATCAAGGCACGGAACCCTAAAAACAGTATAATTGTGAAAATCGAGGGGGGAGACAACTTTTTGTGACGGACAGATGGACAGACCGAAATTAAAAGATTTCCTTGTTTATCACTACGGGCCCCTAATAAATGGGTTGGGTAGTAGTGTAGTACTTACCTTTCCAATCTAAATCACTCACAGTATCTTGTCTCTGAAAAAATGAAGAAATTTTGGGCACTTTTTTTATAACCTCGTCCCTTTTCTGTTTAATTTTTCTTTTCTCAGCGCCGCCGCTGGGATAATCTCTTTTCCTTTCACTCATTTCTTTTACAAATCGTTACTAATACTGCTAAACCAGAAGAACAATATTGTTTGTACTGAATTACAATGTAATGCACATTTATATAAAGCGCGTAAATAAACAGTGCACTGCACTCCGTGGTTTAACATCCAATGCAAAGTACAACAACGTACACGTACATCGCGATATCGATGAAGGATTCCCGGAGATTCCCCGCTGAGTTGAAGATGAAGTAAGTAAAACGGGGAAGTCCCGCAGCCCACCATAACGATGTAGTGTTGCCAACTTTTGAACGCACGCTTAAGGCGGGAAAAAAAGGAATTGCTTTATAGAATTTTGTCATTTGTAAAATAAAATAAATTAGAATTTTTTTATTCTTTTTCCTTACACACTTTGGAGGCCCCCGTGGCCCGGGGGCCCCGTATAATTGATACGGCAAATACGGCGGTAGCTACGCCCCTGATATTATCCCTTCACAAGCAGCAGAAAAGCGGTTTCAATCTAGTTGCTCTGGGCTGGTTGCTCGGCGGTAAGCAGCGCTTGAAAGTATTTTATACTTCCCTGTGCCCAACAGAAGGACGCAGAGTGGCTAATGACGTAAGGTTGATGATGTGATCTCATCATTTCGATGAAACAATACATTGGCAGGTATATAGGTATAAGGCTTCGTTGAAAAAAGCCATCGTCCAACTGAGCAATCGATGAATAGTGTTCGGTGAAAGGAAAATCGATCAAATTACTTTCGAAATCACCTACGTAACCCCAGTTTGACTTGTTTGCAAGCCCGACAGCCCGCTGCGAAGTCCGAAGCGAAATTCTGAAAGTAACCCCAGTTTGACTTGTTTGCAAGCCCTTGTTTTGAAAGCCCGCTTTGTTCGAAATTCTGAAATAAAAAATATTTTGTAGGTAGTTAGGTATACTTTAGGGTCGAAATAAGAGGACACTCTTTCCTCACTGATGCCAACTTATGACGTGAATTTCGAAAATCTAAAAGTGTACCTTGGGTAAACATGTTTAGTAACTGCAGAAACCTTAAGTCAAGATTACAAATGGTTAGGCTATAAACCACGAGTTCTTGTTATAAAAAGTTGGTTCATTACCTACATTAATTATATCAAGACTTATACTTTTAATTAATTCTAATAGCTCCTCTCCTTTCTTTTTAGTATCGGAACTAGATCTTCATATTTCATATTTTCTTTATTGCCCACAAAACTTATAAAAAACAATAGTTACATGAAAATAGTGTACAAGGCGAGCTTATCTCTAATAAGAGATCTCTTCCAGCAAACCAGGATGAGATGGCAAAGGTTGATTGCTGAGCAAGGGAAGACCTATGCGTACAACAATATAAGGAAATAAACAAGTACTTACAATAAATAAAATAAATAATATGATTACTATGATAATATACTAAATACTTATAATAAACTATATATACTAATAAATACTTACATACATTTTACCTATAACTCTAAGGGAGGGGTAATGCTTCTTCACACGACTTTTAAATATGGTCAGAGTTGGACTGTCCCTGATGGTGCAGGGGAGTGCATTCCACAACCGAATGGCCCGAAGTCTAAACCCGTGCTCATAGGCCGCGGTGTTATGCTTTGGGGTAGTGAGCATGGAAATAGCACAAGTTCTCCGAGACCTGCTGGAAGAAAGAAATTGATAACCGTCTCGTAGGAAGGTTGGATAGCGTGGATTCCGTAAAATGTTGTAGAGGAAATAGACGATGTGAGAATCCCGGCGAATACGGATCGGCAGCCACTTCAACTCCTTGCGATGTTGTGAAACATGGTCGTATTTGCGCAGCCCGAAGATAAACCGAATCCCGAGATTTTTGAAGACGTTCGAGTTTGTTCAGTAGTTCTTCATTAGCACTGACCCAGCAAACATCAGCATAATCGATGAGGGGTCTACCCCTCATCGATTATGACCCAGGTTTTTAGCTTTATCGCTATATAAGATTGTGGTAGCAATTAAAGTGACAGGTGGAATGGGCTGTTGCTGCAATAAGTTAAGAGAATGTCGGGTACCTATAATGATGGCCTGGGACTTGCAGATCTTCAATATCTTTTACTTCTTGCGGGAGGTGGCACGAAGTCTTTGTCGCTTGGCATGTAGCTTGATATGAGCGCCACTCTCTTACATCCTCTGCAAGCTTCAGTTACATTAAGTTCTATTGCAACCAGATCTCTGGAACATGTACCATAAATACAGCCGAATGCTTTATTTGATTACTGACATATATGCATATTCGGGCAGCCAGCTCACCTTAATGGTCATAATAAAGATCGCCACCCAGGCCACCCAGCCCCGTGACGCGTTTTGTTTTCGACATGTATGGCTCTTGTAGCAGGGCTATGTCTATCTTGTTGTGGTGGAGGTTCAATTGACAGATTCTAATTTGTGTGTGTTGTGTTACACATACACATATGGTGTCTGTAATTTTACAAAGTCTGCTTCTGAGGTGGATAACAAGGTTCGTGATCATGGAAAGGTCGGTCAGGGCAGTCAGTTCGAGTGCCCTGTGTAGCCATCACCCTGACTCGACCCGCCTCCTTCTCGCTCTGAGCATTCTCTTCCCTCCCTCTACCGGGAGCCTTCTTCTGTGACCCACATACACAAGTTGTGTTGGTCACAGAAACAGACTTGGGTGGTTCGGCCCTAGCTTGGATAAGCTTGGCCTGGGCTTGCGTAATCTGAAAGCACAAACAAAACACGCTTGTGCTCCAACATTCGGTAACCTCGGAGGCACACCCTTCAGCAAACGGGATCCCAGAGGCATATTCTGGCTACTGATGAGTCTTGTATACCCAGGTAAACCCTGCCCATGTTCTGAGATTTAATCATCTTAAGAGGATCTTTCGGTAGATCCTCCTGCTTCCCTGGAAGCCACAAAGCGACCCGCGACCTGTGCAAATTCTTTACGACGATTGCAGCAAACTTTGTCATCCTGCAGTTGTCCCCGGCTTCCATCGCGGTCTCCACCATTTTCTGAAGTATTATTCTAATTGAAGCCGCCAGAGCTTCGTCCATTGTCAGGCCATCCTTGCGGCACAAAGCAACCGCTAGCTGACGATGCTTGCTCTGTAGCGGAGCTTCGTGGACCCTCGGCCGGCTTCGGTCCACTCGGCTTAGATTGACGCTGCTCTGTCGCCTGCCGTTTAACTTTCACCCCTTGGGGACTGAGCGTCTTCCTCTAATGCCTTCTGCAACTATGCCTGGCGTACCAGTTTGCGGCGTTTAGTTTTCTCCCGGGTTTTTTCTGCCTTACTACGGCGGCGATTGAGAAGGACTTCTCAATCTCCGCTGACTCTGTCAACTCTGTCGCGGGTTTGGGACACTTCAATAAGTTTTGAAAAACTCAAGACATGCCTTGACAAAATAAGTGACTGGACGGATGACCACAACCTTGAAACAAATCCCCATAAAACTAAACTAATTACCTTTTACCTACACCAAAAAACCCCCTTACACATCAACTTTAGCTACAACAACATTAAGATAGAAGTAATAATAGAAATTACACTGCTAGGTATTGGTTTAGATTCTCACTTAAATTGGAAGTCCCATGTCCTAAAAATTTAAGTTAAACTATCTTAATTCTCATACGCCCTGAGAGAAGTAAAGAAATCCACAAACATCGAAACTGCTCTTTCAACATACTACTACGCATATGCACACTCCTGGCTCAATTACGGCGTCATACTGTGGGGGGTGACGCGCCACAACTATTTATACTACAGAGAAAAAAATATCAGGATTTTAGCCAACATTCGACCTATAGACAGTTGCAAACCGTACTTCAAACAATATAACATCCTCAGACATATATAATAATAAATATCTTGTGGACAGATGAGTCCAAATTCGATAAAGATGGGATTACCAATTACCACAACGCTCATTACTGGGCCCCAAAAGAACTAAGAAATCCGAAAAAGAAGAGGGTAAACGAAGTTTTAGCGTAAACGTCTGGATGGGCATTATTTCCAATTATTTGATTGGACCTTACTTTCTACCCGATAATTTGAATGGGGAGAACTATGCAAACTTCCTGAGAGGAACGATTTGATAAATTATTTGCTACTGAACCTAATCAGGGACATGTGGTTCCAGCATGATGGCTGCCCTGCACATTTCCGAAATAGTTTCAGAAAATGGCTGGACACAAATTATCCCCATAAATGGATAGGACGAGGTGGGCCTTTACCCTGGCCAGCTAGAAGTCCGGACTTAACCCCCATGGATTTTTATGTGTGGGGGCACATGAAGGGTCTCGTCTCCAGCGAGCCCAATTCAATTACGTCTGTCGAAGAATTGAAAGTCAGGATAATCAACGCGGTAAACGAAATTAGAAGAACATTGACTACTGGTGTAGTAAAAATTGGGCTTCGCAGAAGAATGCGAAGATGTGTACAAAACAGAGGAGGACATGTTGAACACGAACTTTAATCTAGGAAGTTAATAAATATTATTTTGTACAAACTTACCTATTGTTTTGCTTTACTTTCTAGGGTCAAAGAATACATTAGGCTCAATAGGCGTAATTATGTTTACGTCCACTATCGCCTATGAAACTAAGTTTTTTCCTGCGAGATAAATAAGACCCTATAGTGTTTTACCTTGTTGGATAGCTGATGAAACGTAGATATTTTTAGGCACATCTGCCAAACGTCTGCTATATATTTTTTTTAGATATTCCTTAAAGAAAGGTAAATTGTCAATTTTTTTATTAACTTTTTGAACTTTCAATCGCCCAGAACAACGTATTTAACTAAGTTTACTTACGTAGGATTTTGGTTACTAAGTTCATAGAGCATCTTAAACTGCATGTAAAAAATAAATAATAATAATAATAAGGCGCACCAATTTCAAAATATCATATTTAATGGCAAAAAAATCGGCAATAAAAAAAAAGTCGATTATCTCGAAAATGGTTAGGTTTGGGGTAGGGTATTTTATAGCGAAATCAGTCAGAAAAGATGGGTACTACACACCCTTAACGGATCTAGGTCGACTTAACCTGTAACCCTGTATAAATATAATAATTATCAGATCTCACCGTTATAAGATTCAAATTATATGTTAGATTTAATTTAGTTTTTAAGTTTTGCAGTGCCCTAATAGTGTTTATTGTTGTTGGTACCCTATATTGTAACCACCACCACAATGACGCATTAAACGCTTTGAGTGAGAATCATCACTACTAGCACCCTCGAGACCGAACAGACAGATTTACCAAAAACAGACCATCTGCAACCTGCTTGTAAATATGTTCGTAATTTATTTTGTGGTGACTGTGAAACTTAACTATATGTGATTCAAATGATTTCAGATTGGCTTTCTCGGAATATGCGGAACCACATATCCTGTGAACCTTGGACCCAACAATATAGGCAGAAACCCGCAGACATGCAGTATAGTATTAGACATGAAGGTAATTTGGGTTTAACCTCTTGATACAACTGATAGAAAGCTTAGTAGTAATTTTTCTGTTTCCTACTCATAATTTCATATTAGAGAAAAACGAATCTTAGAAATTGGCACTCCATTCACACTTTCATTGTGCGGCTGCAGGAGTTTTTGGTATATAATTTGGATAGAAATAAGGGTATTTGAATGGATTTTGTTAAACCATCTGCTAATTTTATCTGTTCATATTTCAGTCAATGTCAAGACAGCATGCAGTCATCAATGTACTTAACAATAAGGAATACACTCTGATGGACCTTGGCTCCATCTACAAAACCAAACTAGGTTTGGTAAGTGTGCCTAACTATAACATTAAAGCAAACAGTTAAAGAATGACTATGCACAACGGGATTACCTGAGATGACCGAAAAAAATACTGAATGGCGCGACAAAATTGGCAGCTATGTCCGCGTTTGCTCCCGCTTGGTGGCGCTGGCATAGTTGGAGGCAAAGAGTTTCATTCACCTGAAGTTAGATTCAAAATTAAGTCACGTACTCATTCAAATACACTCGCAACATTTACCTCAAATGAGATTAGCACGTATGTATATTGTATAAAGAAGTACAGTTCCACCATCTTTACTGTTCAGTTGATAGCGTCGCTATAGCGGTGCTCTATTAACTGTAATAAAAGTACATTGATCCCCTTGTACCCCCTTGTGCCAATGTACTCCATTATGAGGTACAAACCTATTTTAAAACAGATATACTAAAGAATAATCCTAAGACAATGAAATTTCTAGAATCCATGCTAGAATTTAAGCTAACCCAACACATAAAACAGGCAACACACCACACAGCTAGCTCATCAACATGTAGTATAGACCTAATATTCACAAATCTAAATAAAAACTTGTTCTACACTTCTATCGAACAATTGGGTTTTTCTAATCACTCTGGAACCATATTACATATAAAGCTTCCAAAACTGACACAGCAAATAACGTGGACCAAAACAATGCGATTATTCAATAGTAAAAATATAATAATATTTAAAAACACGCTTAAAAATATTGACTGGTACAATGTTCTAAATATAAAGACTGATGTAAATAATAAATATAATATATTAAATAACTTAATTAATAAAATATTAAATGACTGCATACCTATACGTGAAATAAAGATACGAAGTAATAATAAAAAACATTGGCTTACTGTTGGAATAAAAAAGTCATGCGAAACAAAAAGATTATAAAAAATACTTAAAATTAAATCAAAATACAATAAAATACTTACCGATTACTATAAAAAATACGAGAAATCCCTAAAAAAAAAACAATTACCATCTCTAAAAAATCATTAAATAAAATAAAATAAAAAGCCATTTATTCCCAATTAGTACACACACAAACACATAAATTAACAACACATTCTTATTGTTTCTTAAATATTTCATGCTTAAAGTAATCATTTTGTTAATATATATTTATTAATAAATTTAATTTTATATATTTTATTTATTATTAATGAAAGAAATAATTATTCAGTACATTTAATTCAATATTATTTATATTTAATTAATAAATCTTATCCTAGTTTAATTGGGCACCCATATTTGGGTATAGGCCTCCTCCATACTTTGCCATATCAGTCTATTTTTGGCTTGCCTCGTCCAAGTGTGACCTGCCACCTGCACTATGTCGTCGCACCAGCGTCGCCGGGGTCTGCCTCTTGCCCTCTGCCCGTCTCTTGGGTGCCAGTGGAGGACACGCTCGCTCCAGCGTCCGTCTGTTGTTCTGGTTATGTGGCCAGCCCACTTTCATTTGAGCCTGCACGCCATTTGTACAGCATCTGTCACCTTTGTTTTTCCTCGTATCTCAGAGCATCTCACTCTATCTTTTAGTTTTATGCCCAGCATTGATCTCTCGGTGGAGCGTTGAAAAACCTGCAACTTCCTTACGACATCTTTAGTCAGGGGCCAGCTTTGGCAACCGTATAGCAGACCTGGTAGTACTGTGTTGTCCATGATCTTCTTTTTCGGGTGTACTGGTATGCTGCTTTTGAAGACGTCTTTATGGGACCAGTATTTCTTCCAGGCCAGTGCTATTCTTCTGTCTACTTCTTTGCAAATTGCATCTTCGAAGGATATTAGTTGGCCGAGGTATATGTAGTCACTGACGTATTCTATGTTCCCATTTCCTAGTCGGATGTGTCTCTTTTCTCCATTTGTCCTCGCCTTTGTTTTAGAAGGGTTCATGTAGAGTCCAATATTGCGACTATCTAGATCGAGTGAGGTCAACATGATTTGTAGAGATTCGTGTTTTTCGGTCAGGATTACGATATCGTCTGCGAATCTTAAATGAGTGAGCTATTCACCGTTGATATTTATGCCGAATTCATGCCAGTCTAGCTTTCTAAAGATGCTTTCCAGTAGAGCAGTAAACAGTTTTGGTGAAATCGGGTCACCTTGCTTTACACCCCGTTTTATTTCGAATGGCTTACCAGTTGAGTCTAGTTTAATTTTTGCTGATGCGCTTCTATATATTGTTTTTAGTAGTCTTATGTATTTTTGTTGGACTCCTTGTTCCACTAAAAAATCATTATAAAAGAAAAATTACCCAATCAAACTATATAATTAAAACTATGTGGGATGTAACAAACGAATGCACCAACAAAAGGCCCAAAAAAGAAAATAATAACATCAATCTTCAAATAAACAATACAATAATTTCAGACCCCCATAGGATAGTACAAATATTCAATGACTTCTTTGCATCAGTGGGCAACGAAAGAGAGAGCCCTTCACCGGGAGCTAGCAGGAGCTACCCGAACCACCAAGCCGAACAAACCATGTTTCTCTACCAACCAGTAACCAAACTTGAAGTCTATAACATACTTAAAAACTTAAAATGTAAAAATAGTCACGGCATAGATGGATTACCTCCTAAATTGGTTAAGAAATGTGCAGAAGAGTTGACTCTACCTTTTTACCTCATGATTAACCAATCTTTCACTGAAGGTACCTTTCCAGACTTGCTTAAAATTGCTCTCATAAAACCAGTGCATAAGAAAAACTCTAAACTAAAAACAACAAATTATCGTCCTATCGCTCTACTACCGACGGCTTCAAAAATATTTGAGAAAGCGATGTGTACTAGAGTGTATAAATTTTGTGAGAAATTTAAACTCTTTAACGAAGGCCAGAACGGGTTCCGAAAAGGACGATCTACATCTTAGCGGTCTTCAAATATATTCAAACGGCTATAAATATAATAAATTATAAGAAATATGCTATTGATATTCTACTTGATATGTCGAAAGCCTACGATAGAGTCCGACACAATATATTGTTAGATAAATTGCATAGTATGGGAATACGGGGTATAACTCATAAATGGTTTTCCTCTTACCTAAGCAATAGAAAAAACTCATGGAGATAGAATACTCGAACCAGAATAGCAAAGAAATTATTAAACTCCAATCTGATACTATAGTCATCAAAGGTTCAATTCCCCAGGGCGGTGTCGCTAGTTGCTTGTTGTTTTTAATTTACATTAATGACTTCCCCAGGATCATAAGCGATCCATGTGTGTTGTTTGCCGATGATATTTCTATCCTTACACCTTGCGCAAATAACCTAGAAATAAATAATGTACTAGAAACTATCCTAAGCAGTACTATAATAGTAGTTTATGTGACTGCTACATAATGGAGGGCATCAATACCCGTTCATAATAATATCACTTGAGAGTTTTAATGCCTAATTTTGTACAGTTACATACACTAGTTTATCTACACACATATCATAAGCTCTCTTTGATGTGTTCAGGAACCGCATGTTTGACCGGCATTGTGGCTCTGCAGTTGATCAGCTTGTTCTGTAGTACCAACGTGCCGCAGGCGGGCGTCGGCGTTCGAAATTTGTATGTCAGTACCAACTTCACAGACAAACTAGGGGCGCACGCAGGCGGCGTCGGCGTTCGAAATTTGAATGTCATAATATGCAGAAAAATTACACATTATGGTCATAATGTGTAATTTTTCACATAAGAAATGAGTTTTTACCAAGTAGTTTAACATTATGCTGATCGTAACGTGCGGTTTTTGTACGCAGTAAAGAGGGTTTATGATACGTGTATAGATAAAAGGGCTTAACGATCATAACCTACAGATAAATTTCAATAAAACTAAATTAATGTTTGTTTAATATTTATGCTTCGGAACGCACCTCTTTTTGTTTCGCGACTCGGACCGCGAGTGATCGGAAACGGAACTAGCATCTGTCACTTGTATAGAAACGAGATGACGAGTTAGAGGTTACTTTTTTTTGACTTGAGAAAAATGTCGGCACATGGCAGTCGGGCCTTGGCTGTATTTTAATTGTAATAATTGTCTAACACAGGTGTCGGGCCTGGTCGGAATGTTAATTATAATAAGCACGGAACAATCGTCGGGAAATAAGTAGATTCAAGTCATCGGAGTGAGTGCTTCGTGTTGTGAAAGGTTAAAGTGGTTCGGTCCCCAATTCGTCGCATTCGGACAGCGACTCCTCGTGTCGGCAAGCAACACGATGGCGACAGCATCGGGCTACGACGAGAGTAAGATTCGACTCCTCTCCCTCACCCCCCTTGTGCTCCTTATCCCGTGTTCCTGCCTCGAATTGAGCTTTCGAATTCCGGTCCACGGCGTCAAAGGTCAGTACTCCTGGTGAAAACCAACCCTACCAAGATTCCACGCCCGTTCGGTTGAGGCGTGGAATTTATCATTTTGGTAGCAGGCGCGGTTTCCTAGTGGGAAATCGATTCACGGACGGTTGTAGGGTTGTTTTTTTGCCACATTGTAGCTGGGAGAGGGTGGATACCTCAGATTGGTCGGCAACCATTTTGTGAGTGAGTCGTGTGGTCGGTATACCACAGTTTAAGTGAACGTATAATTGACGATTTAGTTAACAATTATTATAAATTTGTAGTCGGAAACTACTCGGTGTGCATAAGAAACAGTCATTCGGTCGGACTATAGTATTGCAGTCGGGTTCCATAGCATTGCAGTGTTATTTCGGATTACAGAGCAGGGTCAGGCTATTTAAGGGGTATTAAGCTGATTTTGCTGACCTCAGTGGAAGTGTGGGTCATATCGGAGGGGCCACTTCTAGAAGGTTCACAGCTACCTTCATTATATTAAAAATAGCCTTTTTTCTTATAATAAATTTTTGTGTGTTATTTTTTATTGTGCCTTATGGTGGCATTCTCTAATTGATTTAGAGTGTATAGTTATAAGGGGTATGTCCACAGGGCGACCATATTAAATATTTTTTAGGATTTAATTGGTTTTAGTGGTTGCCTTAGTTTTGACAACTTAGTTTTAATTTCTGTGCCCAGCGCTGACGAGCAAGTGCTGGTCTCTGGCTATACTTAGTTCGGTAGTGAAGTATAAGACCAGAATCTATTAAATCGGTCAACATGGCACCTTCGCCCTTGACGGTACATGGTGTCCGGGAGGAAATGAGATGGCTCGCCCATACTCATAAGTATGTGGAGCGACCTGACATGGACGATGTCCTGCTCAAGCGTGTGGAGGACGCAATGACACGCGTCGGGAAGGTGTGTCGGCTGGCTGCGGAGGCTGAAGCTCTCGGGCTTACGGATGAAGCCTCGGTGGCTGCAGTGAAACAGCTCTGCGCGGATGCTGACCAAGCGATGGAATGCTTGGGCGACATCGAGCGTCGCGCGGAGAAAATTAAGCGGTCGCGAAGGAATGACCGTGGGGAGGGTAACGGATACCCACCCCCGAAGGGTGTTGTTGGACGGCTGCCACACCTGGAGATTCCGGCCTTTAGTGGGGCAATTGATGAGTGGCTGGCATTCATTAATTTATTTGATAGTTTGGTCCACGGTCGGGACGACCTGGACAACGCCTACAAGTTGGCTCAACTATTGATGGCTCTGCGGGGTGAACCGAAGGAGTTGGTCGGTCACCTAACGGTCACGGCGGGAAATTATGAGATAGCCAGGTCCATATTGTTTGACCGCTACCAACACAAACGGCGGTTGGTTGATGCGCAGCTGGGGAAGCTGTTTAGCATCCCAAGAGTAACCCGGGATGTTGACATCCGAGTACAGGTGCTCAACCCTGTGCTGGTGGCCACTAAGGCCCTTCAGAACCTTGGTCTTCCGGTAGACCAATGGTCATATATTATTCTATATATGGTTTTGTCACGGTTGCCTGCAGCTGTTCAAAGTCGGTTTGAACAGCTGCATGGGGGCAGTAGCACGGAACTGCCCACGCTCGTCCAATTGACGGATTTTTTGGAGGGTGAATGCAGGCGATGTGACACACTGGATACGGAGGCCAGTGTGCAGCGCCAACCCGCGCGGATGCGGGAGGGGCCGCGCCCCCCGCCCCCACGGGGGGGTGAGCGGTCGAAACAATTTGGCGTTTTGAATGCCGCGCCGTCGGGTGACGGCTGTGTGCACTGCGACAGTGCCGGTCATGAAGTGACCAGTTGGGCCAACTTTAAGGCGCTCGGGGTAGCTGCCCGCAGGAAGTTAGCCTTCCGCCACCGATTGTGTTTCGGTTGTTTGGGGCCGCACCCGCTGAGCGAGGGCTCGCGCGCGTTCCCCTGTGAGTGCTGTGGTGGCAAGCACCACATCGTGTTGTGCCTGAATCGGTCAGGCCCTTCGGACGGTCACCAGGGCCGGACTCAGGTTGGTCGGCCACAGGGCCCAACCAGGGCCGGACGCAGTCCCCCTCCGGGCAACGGGAGTCACCAACGGGGTGACTGGGGTACCCGCGGACGGGACCCCCCCCCCCCCCCCGAGGGGAAGGGGGCAGCGCGGGGGGTAACATGCGGGATAGCCGGGGTTCGGTCGCCGCTGTCCACGGTCAGCGAGGACTTCGGGCCGCTGGCTCACCGCGTGTTACGGGCGGGTGTCAGATGGCACCTATGAGTGGCGCGAAGGCTGGGAGCCCACCACCTTCTGCGCCACCCTGCCCGTCGCTCTGGGAGGCGAACAGGGAGGCGAACAGTCGGATGTCGCCCCCATTCCTAGAGCGCCCCAGGTTGGATCCGCTCTCCCCCATTCATCCACGGTGCGCACCGGGCACACCGTACACCGTCCGGTATGATCGGATACCAGGACAGCGAGGGGCCTATTATACGGGTTGGGACCCCTTGATGCACATACGGTCTGATATGCCGGTTGCATATCAGCAGCCGAGTTACTCCAAGGCCGACGGAGGTCTGAGCGGGTTCGGATCCCGCGGAGGTTCCCGCTAGGGACACGCCGCCCACTTACAGGGTGCCGCCACTCCACAGACGTTCATGCTCCCCACCGCCTCTGTGATAGCGTGGAGTTCGGACGGCAAATCTTGTGTGGCACGAGCACTATTGGACTCGGGGGCCCAGGGGTGCTTATTCTCGTGCAACCTTGTAAGACGGTTGGGCATTTCGGTAAGGGAGTATCCACATTCCATTCGGGGAATTGGGAACACGGAAGTCGGTTCCGTTAAGGAAGTATGTCGGATTACTCTCTCGTCACGGGTGGATTCATCGGTGAATCTGACGGTCACGGCATTAGTCATGCCTAATGTGATGGGCTCACACCCTCACGCACGGTTGTCGCCCTCGGTGCGACAGTTGGTCGCTGGGTTGTCACTGGCTGACCCGGAGTTCGATATTCCGGGCCCAGTAGACATTTTATTGGGTGTCGATGCCTTGGGATACCTGTTAGTGCCAGGTGTCCACGTGTTGCAGGCGACTGGTCTGGTTTCGGTCAACACCAGACTGGGCCATGCGGTAATGGGTCCGGTCATGCCGGCTGCCCCACGCCTAGCGACTCGTAGTCCCTTATTCGGTTCTGTACTCGCGGAGGTGATACAGAAGTTTTGGGAGGTGGAGGAACCACCTACGGTCCGCCGGTTGGACCCGGTTGAAGAAGAGTGTGAACAGTTTTATCGGAACAATACTGGTCGCCTTCGGTCAGGTCGATTTCTTACACGTCTTCCATTCCGGAGTGATCGCCCACCGCTGGGCAGTTCACACCATGCAGCCGAGACGCGGCTTCTGTCGATGGAACGACGCATGAAGCGTGACGGGATTTTCCGGCAGAAGTATTTTGATTTTGAATTCGGAGGTTCCCTTAATCTGGAGACATGTTCCAGGGGAAATGAACCCAGCAGACTGTGCGTCTCGTGGGTGTCACGCTCCGGAGTTGGTTGGACATCCCTTGTGGTGGGGTCCAAAATGGTTGCTCAAGCCGAATCGGATTGGCCAATGAGTCCACGCGTTACCTCGGCGAACGGCGCCTTGACAGTCGGTGTCTGTACGACGCAACCAGAGCCGGAAGAGGAGTTCAGCCTGCTGGAACGGTACAGCTCGCTCGACAAGCTGGTCAATGTGACCGCCTGGATCTTCCGATTTGCGCGGAATTGTCGCAGTTCTGAGGCGCAACGGGTGCAGACACGGGTCCTGACACCACGGGAACGGAACCATGCGTTGTTCCCATTGGTACGGAACGTGCAGACGGTGCACTTTAAGTCCGAACTGGACATTCTGAGACGCGGACGCGTCCAACTGAAGGGAGCTGTGGCTAGGCTCAACCCGTTTATTGACCCTCAAGGATTGCTGAGGGTAGGAGGTCGGCTGCGGAATGCCAACCTGCCTTATGCGGCTCGCCACCCGTTGTTACTCCCTAGGAAAGGGAAGTTGGTCGAACTGTTGATACAGGATCGACACATTCGGAATGGGCATATCGGATGCCACGCCTTGATGGCGTTTCTCCAGCGCGAGTTCTGGATTCTATCGGGAAGACGCTTAGTGCGTAGCGTCGTATTTCGGTGCCTGCCTTGTTATCGGGCCAAGGCGGCTACGATGCAGCCCCAGATGGGCGATTTGCCCTCGGATAGGGTTAACGAAATCCGGCCCTTTGCGGTTGTCGGAACGGATTTCGCGGGACCATTCATTTTCAAGTCTTCACAGCTACGGAACGCCAGATTAGTGAAGGCATACCTGTGCGTCTTCGTGTGCTTGGCCACGAAGGCAGTCCACTTGGAGGTGTTCAGTGACCTCACTACAGAGGCATTTATCGCATGTCTAGATCGGTTCGTCTCACGAAGGGGCCTCCCGACATTAATCCGTTCGGACAACGGCACAAATTTTGTCGGAGCCAGGCGATATCTGCAGGAGGTCACTCAATTCCTGAACGGTAACCAGGACGCCATCGGTACGGCTTGCTCCCGACGAGGGATTGAATGGGTTTTCAGTCCGCCGGGATGTCCTCATTGGGGAGGAATTTTTGAGGCTGCGGTTAAATCGGCTAAGTCGCACCTGACGAGGATCATCGGTGAGACCTCTCTACGCTTTGAAGAGCTTGCGACGCTGTTCTGTAAAATTGAGATGACACTGAACTCGCGTCCGTTGTGCCCGCTCAGTTCGGATCCAAATGATTTGGAAGCGTTGACGCCGGGTCACTTCCTGATAGGTCAGCCCCTTAACGCCCTGCCAGAATACCCATTCGGTGATGTTAAGTTAAGTCGGTTAACTAGGTGGCAGATGTTGCAGCAGATGGCTCAAGATTTTTGGACTGACCGGACGAGCCCCCCTCAAGTCGGTGATTTGGTGCTGATTAAGGATGCGAACCTGCCATCATTGAGATGGAGACGAGGACGGATCGTCAAATTGTACACGGGTCGGGATGGCACGCCTCGATCAGCAGAAGTCAAGGTGGGGGACTCGGTCCTCAAGAGAGCGGTCGCAACACTTTCTCGCCTTCCTATTGATTAGGGACAGGTTCGGGCCTGTCCGGGCGGGTGACTGTTTAATATTTATGCTTCGGAACGCACCTCTTTTTTGTTGCGCGACTCGGACCGCGAGTGATCGGAAACGGAACTAGCAGCTGTCACTTGTATAGAAACGAGGTGACGAGTTAGAGGTTACTTTTTTTTGACTTGAAAAATTACACATTATGGTCATAATGTGTAATTTTTCACATAAGAATTGAGTTTTTACCAAGTAGTTTAACATTATGCTGATCGTAACGTGCGGTTTTTGTACGCAGTAAAGAGGGTTTATGATACGTGTATAGATAAAAGGGCTTAACGATCATAACCTACAGATAAATTTCAATAAAACTAAATTAATGTTTGTTTAATATTTATGCTTCGGAACGCACCTCTTTTTGTTTCGCGACTCGGACCGCGAGTGATCGGAAACGGAACTAGCATCTGTCACTTGTATAGAAACGAGATGACGAGTTAGAGGTTACTTTTTTTTGACTTGAGAAAAATGTCGGCACATGGCAGTCGGGCCTTGGCTGTATTTTAATTGTAATAATTGTCTAACACAGGTGTCGGGCCTGGTCGGAATGTTAATTATAATAAGCACGGAACAATCGTCGGGAAATAAGTAGATTCAAGTCATCGGAGTGAGTGCTTCGTGTTGTGAAAGGTTAAAGTGGTTCGGTCCCCAATTCGTCGCATTCGGACAGCGACTCCTCGTGTCGGCAAGCAACACGATGGCTACAGCATCGGGCTACGACGAGAGTAAGATTCGACTCCTCTCCCTCACCCCCCTTGTGCTCCTTATCCCGTGTTCCTGCCTCGAATTGAGCTTTCGAATTCCGGTCCACGGCGTCAAAGGTCAGTACTCCTGGTGAAAACCAACCCTACCAAGATTCCACGCCCGTTCGGTTGAGGCGTGGAATTAATCAATGTTATTTTAGTTTTTCTGGGGTGAGCCCCAGAAAAAACCATTAGACATAAATTTCACATACAACAACATCAAATTGGAAACTGTAAGCAAATTTTCCCTGTTGGGTTTGAATATAGATACGAATATAAATTGGAAAGTACACACCGAAATCTTACGTTCCAAGCTATCCAGATTTATCTACGCTCTCTGGGAGGTAAAAAAGTCAACGGATCTAAAAACAGCTCTAGTTACCTACTATGCCTACGCGAATGCGTGGCTTAGTTACGGTATCCTACTGTGGGGTAACAGCACTAACGCAAAAGCGTTTTCACTCTTCAAAAGCAACTTATACGCATACTCGCAAATATTGAACCTCGAGACAGCTGCAGGCCACACTTTACAGAACACAAAATCCTCACACTCCCTAGTATATACATACAGGAAACTTGTAAATTCATCCGAAAATATCCTGAATTTTACACAAAACGCCAAGATCAGATACCAACAAATCGCAACCTAAGACCACGAAAAGGACTAGTGCTACCACCTTCTAGACTAAACATACTCTTCAAGCCCTCTAGTAATGACTGCAAAAATTTATAATAAGTTACCAAAACATTTGACGACAGAAACTAGAGATAACCATATTTATAAGTTCATTAAAACAACTATTAATTAATAAATGCTATTATTGTGTAAATGATTTTTTAAATGACGAATTATAATTATTAAAATTAGTATAGAAAAAAATAAATAAATGTATAAACACTAACATTATATAAATAAGTATCTGATACAATTTAATATATGGTGAAATTAAGTAGTACGTAGTAATATTGTAATATCGTCCTCTCTCAAATTGCTGTGCCTGGACAAGGTCCATAATGATAATCTCCACCTATATTATGTATGGAATGCAATAAATAAACTGAACTGAACTGAACTGAACCTTCTTAGGGTTCCGTGCCAAACGGGACCCTATTACTAAGCCTCCGCTGTCCGTCTGCCACCAGGCTCTATAGGTAGAGAACTGAAATTTTCATAGAGGGGGTTGTACAATAAATAATGGAACATACGGGTTTTAAGAATTTAAAGTAGTACCCTTATAATACATTATTTGTATGGCCATTTACATAGCCATTTTGTTTATTGTTTACTGGACTCTCCCGATCTCATCTTTAATTGCGGGTATTTGAGTTTTGTGCTTAGAGTTATTGGCATATTATTTTATTATTTTAATATATTTATATCTTAATATTATTTATTGGCATTATACTATTAATTATTACTCATTCGAATTATAATAAATAATATTAAGCTTTTCAATATTTTATTTCATGTCTGTAAATAAGTTAATCAATTTCTATACACTTCCGGTTTCAATAAGCTAAGAGGCCAAAGAGTTTCGTTAACCTTAGTACATAGTTCAATACTACATATGCAAAAATCTTTTTCAATGCCTATATGGGCCACAACCACTTTTTTCCTAAAATGTCCACATAAAACTAGGTGTGAAGTGGCGTATGGCTTTTTGTATAAGGCCTTGATTGAAGTCCTACCTAGTATTTAACATTTTTTTCTTTTTATTTTATTTCACCGGTTTTTTTTCCTAAAATGTCCACATAAAACTAGGTGTGAAGTGGCGTATGGCTTTTTGTATAAGGCCTTGATTGAAGTCCTACCTAGTATTTAACATTTTTTTGTTTTTATTTTATTTCACCGGTTTTATTTTTTTTGTGCTCCCGCGTAATGCGTACATTCTAATGACCCTAGGCCTAGGCGTATATAAGTATTTCTACCATGTAAAATACAACAACTCTAGTAAAAATATACCTAGGTACCTACCTAGGTCTTGGTCACAAATAATTTTAATTACTTTTTTTTGTTAGTACAAAATCAATAGTTAGGAGAAGCAGGTTAAAATTCAGTTAATGCTGCTGCATTATTCTGACAAAACTCAATGCAGCTCGGTCAAAATATAAAGGTTGGACAGTCGCAAGAAATGTGTCAAGCAAAGACGAACTTATCTCTAAGGAATTACAAGAAATATACACGTAATAAGCAGGCGGAAAACCGAATCGGAATTACAACCAAGTCAACAAACAAGTCAACCAGGCGCCCAGTATCCTTTCGCAACTGGTTCCAAATCACCGTCAAATTCAGGACCTTGCCAACATTTGCCAGTTGAGTGAGACGAGTGTGTGTTGGTTTCATCTAAATAAACAGGCCTTTATTTAATGTAGATAGGCTGCTCTCCACGCCACTACGTTGTTACGTTCACACAGCACTTTTCTATTCGATTTCGTTTTTATAAACTAAATCCTATTTTGTGGAGCAATTTTCGAAGAGTTCACGTTTTGCTTGGAAATTAATAACTTCCCTAAGAACATTCAGTGAGGTCGGAATTTATTTTCTTACTGAATGAAATTCATCTATCTTTCTTGTAACTTTCTTCTTATAAAACCAATGTCAAAATCATAATTTTCTAGTTTTCCTTTCCCTTTTCTTGCCAGGCGTAGAGATTTTAGAATTAGTTTCTTCAGCCTGTTTCTCTTCATTAATTAATTTGTAGACAACCCGTTCGGAAACACCTGTAACAAACTGGGTGGTTTTTTATGAACTTCCATAACATAAAATACCGCAATCGTTTTTAAAAAAATATGATGACATTACTTAAGTCACTACTTTCAGATTGTTTTCGATAAATTATAAATAAATACACCAAAAGAAATATATTTAGGTGGATTTTTAAATAAAATCACCATCTAGAGAAAAATGTGTTATTTAATAATGAGTGATTTATTTTTTCCGTATCTGGCAGCACTGACCTGTCGCAGCAGGAACGCATTCATTCAGCTTTTCGAATTGCATATGGTATGGTTTGACGACCGGTTTAGCCTAGCGGGTAGTGACCCTGCCTACGAAGCTGACGCTCCTGGGTTCGAATCCCGGTAAGGGAGAATATTTGTGTGATATTTGTTTCTTGTTCTTGGATGTTTTCCATGAATTTACATAAATATATATCTCTATTAAATATATTCAGCTTACTAGTTCGATTTGTGTAAGTTTGTCCTCTAATATTTATATTTATATTATAGATATTATTGGAGCTCGGCGGCTTTTCTCTTCTCTCATAAAATATAAAAAGTTTAAAATAACTAGCTGTGTATCACTTTTGAGTGGTTTCGGCATTTTATTTGTACTGTTCACAATGAAATCAAACAAAAAAACGGGAACACGCACACTAGACAGAAACTGACAGCGGAATGATGTGTTCGAAATGGCGGATGAAGCGCCGTAGTTCTAATTTTGCCCACCCGAACAGCTAACTTGGTGGCTTTGCCAATATATTTTGACGTTGACAAAGAGATAGCCTCTAACTACACCCGAGCCATCTGCAATGAGCATTTGAGATAAGGTACCGTTGCATAACATGAATGGTTTAGCCAACACTGATGACTAAATAAACACTGTCTGGGCGAAGTGGTAGGTGCAGGATAAAGGGGCTGAGCAAAGCAAAGCCCCCTTTATCTTTCGTGTTAGGTTGAACATGTAAGAACAACAAAATTCAATGCTCGCTTTTTATTTTATGTTATTTGAAATAGGGTTTATAAGATGCTTTTTTAAGATTTCTAGTCGCACAATTCAGTAAGTTTGTGAGACAAAACCAGTAGCAAACTAGCAAGAGCTAGTCGTGCTCAGTTTGTCGGGCAATTCAGAAATTTTGTTAGGCAAAATCAGAATTTTCCTCAATCATAAACTGGATTCACGGTCTTTCTAATATCATATTAAATTGTTATAAAATAGATGTTTTACGCCAGGTCGGTAGCTACTAGTTGCATTGCTACACTTTGGCAAGAAACGATAGAAAATAAATGATGGCAACATTTTCAGACTACTGCGTGTTTTTTTAATGAAATATTTGGTTTGTCTATTAGAATACGCAGTAGGCTGCTAATACGACACTTATGTTACCATAATTTATTTTCTATCATATCTTACCAAGGTGTACATACAATTAATAACAGAACAAGCCTATCACCTATTCTCAGCTCCCAACTAAGCCAGTTTTATCATTTTCATTTCCAGGAAACCCTACAGCCCTACATACCATACCCTCTCAGAAATGGCGACTCAGTTCAATTCGGCGATTTATTCGGAGTATTTCGTCAGTTGGAGGATGAGGCAGATCTGCCCATGACACAGGCCATGACCCAAGCCATGACTCAGGATATGGCGGTTTCTGATACGCCAATGTCGAGCCATCGCTTGCCGAAAATGGGCAATGTTGGGGCTTCTACGATGATTCCTGAGTCGCCTGATGTCAGTGATAAGGTAACTTGATCTTTACATTGTTAGAACCAATAATTCAACAGATATAAGTATTAGGAAATATTGAACATTCACTATTCCCAATCAGATTTAGGCTTATATTTTTTACTATAACTAGGTATTTATTTAATAAAATTACTTTTTTTGTTTGAAATAGATTATTAATGTCATTATCGTGGTATGATAAGCATTATAAAATTATAAGACAATATTCTAATCTTCGAATTTTTTGTTTTAGGATGACTCCTTTATAGGTTCATCACAACAACCAAAGGATGACGAATTCAAAAGTCCGAAGAGTCACTTTATAAAGCCAGCTCCAAGAAATGTTGTCAAATTGTCTTTAGAAAGCAACAAAATCAACAATGTCTTCTGGAACTCAGCGCAAAGGTCACCGTCGTTGAATGATTCATCTGAGACTTTAAACGATTCAATGACATCAATGACTACTGTGAAAACTGCTATTAAAATCAAAGAAGCAGACATCCATGAAATGGAAACTCAAGCACCATATGCCCATGATGAAACAGCAGATTCAATCTACACTGCGAACACACAGCTACCGCCACAACGATCGTCACCGTCGATTTACCGCTTAGAGACACAAATACCAACAGATAATTTGCCTACTGTGAACAAAATCCACGATCAACATGAAATAGAAATGGAGCTGTCGATGGAAAATAAAGAGAACGAACTTAGCATCTATAATAAAAATACACAAGCATTCCTGCACGAGGAGTTATTCGAAGCAGACGTGAGTAAAAATATCGAGATGTCTATTCATGATGTGAACACAGAGGTTGTTGCTACTAACGATTTGGAAGAAAGGGCTCATGAAGAAAACATACAGTGTACTATTAACAACGACCCGAAAGAAAGTGTTCACGAAAAAAATACACAATTTGTCGTCAATAACAATTCCGAAGAAAGTATACATGAAGAAAATACACAGTGCATTGTAAACAAAAAATCCGATACACATGAATTAAGTTCCCCGAAATGTAATGAAAAAAAGAAAGATAATGATGATATAGCTAAAAAAGCGGCGGGAGTTTTGAGTGAGACTGATGAAGAAAGTTTGTTTGATGAATTTGAAGATAATGATTTTAAAACAGAAGAAAGCGCAGCTGAGAAAAATACAAAACAAGTTACAGCTGCATCTTCCACGTTTGCTAAAGATGAAGCACTGAACACAGAATCAGACGAAGAGATACTGTTTGATGATATTGAGGGCGACGACTTCGATAATTGCGATTCACAACCCATTGTGTTTTGCGTAAGATCCCCAAGGAGTTCCAGAGACAGGAACGTAGAACCAAGGGGTTCCGGCAGATTTTCGCCAGTTATTGGCGTTAAGAGGCATACGAGGCGAGTTGTTTCTACTAGTTCCACAGAAAGTAAAGATATCGCATTGTTACCGACACAGTGTATTCAAAAACGTGACACGCCAGAAAACTCCATAAGAAGTAAGGCCGATACGAAGACCCAAACATTGAATATTAATTTACCGAATGTACACGTTCCGAAATCTAAGTTTGAAGAGATGACCACACAAATTATTAAAGAAGAGAAAGGCATTAAACCATTCGATGAAATGCTGACTCAAATAATCGAAGACTACAATGTTCCTGCTAACGACAGTACCAGAAAATCGAATGAAACCAATAAATCAAATGACGACTGCTTCGAAGATATGCCTACGCAAATCATTGAAGGACCGGTTCTGGAAAACAGTACTAACAATGAAACGCAGATATTGTTTTCAGAAGAAATCATAAGTCCTTTCAAAGTCCCAAACATTTCACCGAGAAAGTATAAGAAAAAGGATTCCAAAGCTGCTATTCCAATTAAAAGTGAGACAACAAATTGTGGTGTAGCGCACAAACCATCGACTTCGACCTACAAGGATGAAAACAACGAGAAGTATTATAAAGCGACACAAGAGTTGTACGATGATCTATGTTCACAAAGGGCACAAGATGATGAACCCAGCTCCGTCGAAGTCGATTTTGCTGGATTCAGCCACGTAGAAAATGAACTATCGCCCACTAAGAGACCTCTTATTGCAGACAAATCCTCTGAGAGCGATGCCGAAGGGCATATCGAAAGATATGTAGCAGGGTTGACAGCTAACGTCATAAAAGATGTAGTAGGAGTTAACGTAGTGCCAGTTGCATTGCTAGTAAAGAAATCGTCAAGTGAAATATCGGATATTGAGGTTACACCCAAAAAAGTACGACCCCTGAAATTTATGAACATCGATCTGCCAGATAGCCAAGAAATAAAAACCAAGATCACTTTGAATGCCATAACAGCTAAAACCGATTCTTCGAGTGAATCAGAACCCGAAGAGGACTCACAGGAACTCACTCCTATCGTGTTCAAAAAGAAAAAACGACCAAAGATAGATGCTAAAATTGATTTGACAACAAAATTTGAGGCTGATACACTACCCACGCGTGTAATCACAAGAGTACGGAAACCGACTACCAAAATGCGCGACACGGATGCAGTCTACAAAATAATTAATCCCAAATTTTTGTCTGACCAGGAAGAGCATATCGATAGTGACATTATTTCAGAAAATATCACTCGACTTAAAAATAAAAATGACAAAAATATTGATACAAACAAAAAGAGGAATGCGGATAACAGTAAAACAGCTGAAATCAAAATCTCCGAAGTGAAAGATAGCATAAAAGCAAATGTGGGGTCTAGAATAAAAAAAAATGTGAATATCAATTTGGTATCTTCTGACAAAAAGGATAAAAATGCAGTCGGGAAAAGAATCCCAGATATTACGGATAACACGTTGGACAAGAAAAATAATATCTCTGAACTTAAAGCAATTAGACAAACAAAACTCACAGATTTCAATAATACTGAACTCAACGGAAATAAGACCATAGAAACCAAAGGCAAAAACCGAAAGAAAGATACTGATAATTCTGAAATCCAAGACGTAGAGAAAAGTATGGAACAGCATTTTTCCAAAAAAGGCAAAGACATTTCTAGCAAGCAACCTAAAGAAGAAAAACAAACTAGAAACAAAGAAAACAAAAATTCTGCAGGAAAAAAGCCAAAATCAGAAGTTAAAACAAATTCAAAGACAAGTAATAATAAACCAGCCATTAAAATTAAATTGAAAAATTATGATATTGAAAAGATCATTAACATTGATTCGGAAAGAGAAGAGAAACCAGTACAAAGTAAGAGAAGTACCAGAAGACAGCAAGCCAAGAAATCCAAATTACCAGAGAAATCTAGAACAGAAACAACAGAAAATCTATCAAATAACGAAAGAAGAATTTCATCACCATTGCCAGAAACTGATGTTAGACGAAGCAAACGGCAAAGAAGCTCGAAAGACAAAAAGGATTCGCAGACAGATATTCCAGAAAAACCGAAACGCTCTTCCAAATCTAAAAGCGAATCTCATAACGATTCACAAGACATCAAAACTAGATCTTCCTCCAGAATTAGCAAGAATGCACCAAAATCATCGAAAAGCAGTCTTCCAAATGATCAGAGTACTATCTACAACATATCTGCTGAGTCTAACCCATCTTCTCCTGGCTTGAAACGACCAGCTACAGAAATGGGAGGGCCGAGCCCCAAACGGACCAGTTCAGCGAATGTCAACAGTTCAAGGTCAACGCCCGCTAAAGCCGCTACAACGCAACATGTACTGTTTACTGCTTTTCCGTCGGCGAACGCGGAGATTAGGGCTAAGTTGGAAACCCTGGGTAAGTTATACGAGAACGCATACTATCCGATCCGTGGACTAAGGCTTTTTGGAACCACGTTTAGCCATTCAGAACGTCTCTGTGTGACAGCCGCTTTACGACAAGGTGCAATTTACAAAAATCCTCACTTTTTGTTGACTCATTTATACTCCTGTCAGACTAGTTCCTTATTGAAGTACATTTGGCTGTGCGTTGATATAACCCAGACTGGCAGACAAACGGAAGTGATTGTCTGTTTGCCTTACGGTTGGTCAATCGGACAATCAATCAAGTTTAAATGACAGAATGAATTAGTGCCATTAGTGTCCCCACGATGTACTAATCAAATTTGAAATTATTCTAGACACTTCACACTTACAGCGACATTCTAGACACTCATCACACTTCAGTGATATAAAACCCTCTAAATCCGCTTCGTTGACAATAGTACTATGATTTGTACCATGATGGAACTAATGATACTTTTTATCAACACTAGTTCCACTATGAATAGAACTTGAAATAATGGAACTAATGATAACTTCGTTATCACTAGTTCCACTTTAGGTGTTCGATACTTGCGAATTTTTTAACAAATATTTACCTCTAACAAATTTATGTTGTCCTGGTACTTTTACACCTAGATACATGCTAGAAAGAAACTCAAAGAAAACTTAAGATTTTAAGAATAAAAAACATATTCAAAAAGTTTTCTTTGAGTTGGTGCAACTGAACAGTTTACCTATTCACTAATTTCATATGATTAAAGTAAAATCTCTACAAATACCACCACTTTCTAGCTTGTGTATTTCTAGGTGTAAAAGTACCAGGACAACATAAATTTGTAAGAGGTAAATATTTAAAAAAAAAAACGCAAGTATCGAACACCTAAAGTGGAACTAGTGATAACGAAGTTATGAATAGTTCCATTATTTCAAGTTCTATTCATAGTGGAATTAGTGTTGATAAAAATTATCATTATTCATAAACTCCATATCTGACGTTCTTAGTTCTTCTTATCATCTCTACGCAGATGACCTCCAAATATATCGGCACTTCTCTCCGTGTGATGTGAATCTGACTGTAGAGGCGTTGAATGCTGACCTCGACAACATCAGGAAATGGGCTAGTTCATATGGGCTGCAAGTCAACCCGGGAAAATCTCAAGCCATGATTATGGGTACACGGCATTCGCTTAACTTGCTACAGAATTCGCCCGTCGATCCTGTATTGTATGATGGTACCATAATTAATTACAGTGAGAAAGCTAAGAATCTTGGGGTTATATTTGACAACTTGCTGTCCTGGTCGCCCCATGTTTGTGAGGTCAGCAGACGAGTCTTTGCGTCATTTCACTCCCTCCGAAGATTGCAGTACTTCCTGCCACGGCAGACTAAAATCACTCTTGCTAAGTCCCTTCTACTACCTTTAATAGACTATGCGGATGTTTGTTGGGTCAGCGCGAACGAAGAACAACTGAACAAACTCGAACGACTTCAAAATCTCGGGATTCGGTTTATCTACGGGTTGCGCAAGTATGACCATGTCTCCCAGTATCGCAAGGAGCTGGAGTGGCTTCCGATCCGTCTTCGCCGTGACATGCACATTCTCTCCTATCTGTTTAATATTTTGCGAAATCCCCGATACCCCACATATCTACGCCAACGTTTGGACTTTCTTTTCCCCAGGGATAGCAATCCGAGATCCCACACGGTGTCTCTCCTTTCAACTCCTCGGCATAACACTGCCGCTTACGAACACTCGTTTAGGTTAAGGGCAATCCGACTGTGGAACGCACTTCCCTGCGCTATTAGGGAAAGTCCCTCAATTTTCACTTTTAAGAAAAGATTGAAAGTGCATTTCCTTTCTCTTCCGTAAATGGTACCATATTTATGTAGGTATATGTATGATTTATTATAGTTTATGTATGTTCATGCTATACATTGTATTTTATGTAGCGGAAGTATATATATATATATTTTTATTTTATATTTGGTATAGTTTATATATATTTTGAAAGTAATTTGCGTCCGTATGTATAGTGTTATTGCGAACTAGGACTTTCCAGTATAATTAACTCTCCTGTCCTGCCTAGGTTTGCTGGAAGAAATCTCTTTTTAGAGATAAGCTCGCCTTTGCTTATTACATTACTTTTAATTGTCTGTAACTTTATATTATCTATGCAATAAAGAATAAAGAGAATAGTTCCATCATGGTACAAATCATGGTATGGTATTAGTGTCAACGAAGCCTAAATCCCATCGTTCCAGGAGCCGTCATAGTCTCAGACATCACTCAGTGCACGGTGCTGGTGACGCTACAGATCAAGCGTACGTTCAAACTGCTATGCGCTGTGGGGCTCGGCCGGCCCATAGTGGGCGCTGATTGGGTGCAGGCCTGCGCTGACACGAATACTATTGTTGGTGAGTAACTACATGTTGCATTTGCGAAATTAGTGAAAGAAAGCACTGAAGAAAGAGTGGGTGACTAAAGAATGGCCAATCAAAGTTGAGAGGTAAGCAACGCCCGAATATTTGACGAATCCAACAACAAAGCCAGTCGAGTTGTTTATTTTTTTCTCTTACATAAGGTGCACTGACAGATCGATTCGCTTTTTTCTCGCAGCGTTAAAGACCGCTTGCCCCTTGACAGGTTTGCCGCTCCAAAATTGGCCTTTACCCCACACGAGCGGATGGGGACGCAGCCATGATATGGCTTATTCCACAAATCCCCTGCGAAAGGGATTTGTGGACTTTTTGACAATTTTGTCCTTAAATCCCCTTCCCGCGTTACAACGCCGAGCAAAGGGGATTTATTTTCCATTTATTTACATGGTTTTCTTTTTAAGTCGAATTTAAAGAACTAATTACATAATCAGTCTTTATTTTTATACACAGGTAGGCACATAATCACCTCGTTGTAACGCCGGAAGGTTTTTTTTTTTTTTTTCCAAAATGTCTACAAATCCCCTTCGCAGGGGATTTGTGAAATAAGCCGATTGAATCGACTGATACAGATGCCTATACTTAGGGCTTATGACGACTGCACTCTGTAACCCTGCACCGCCTTCCCCTAGACCCCTGGCTCTACCTGATGCGGGATCAATCAGCGGAGACGAGGTTTCAATTCAACCTGCGAGAGACATTGCTAGGCAAGCGTGGCTTCCTGCGTGGGTGGAACGTGTCATCGACGCCTAGAGTGATGCCCGCGCCGGCGGAAATGAAACGTGAGTTTGATTACGAGTCACACATTTCTTGATACGGGGTGGGTGCTATTGGTTGTAGTTCGTTTTATAAAGCAATCAATTCATAGGCCCAAAACTAGAAAAATTTGTCGAGACATAGAATCCACAAAAAATAAAAATAGTCCACTTATAGTTTCTAAGTTATAGCGATAGGTTGGTGATGATTACGGCTTGAGGTCAAGATGGAAGCGTCATCTCTCGTGCAAGCAAAAGGAAGGGCCCTTCGCACGACACGAACTCGAAGCTCTTGAAAGGCTATTGCAGCCTGAACTGTGGCTCAAGCAGGTTACCAGAGTGAAAGTGTTCGAGTTTAGATAAAATGAAGAATGAATGAGTCTCATTGTCCAGAGTCACTGACAGCTCTATTCCCATACTTTTTCGAGGCGTACATAATTATTCCTGCTTCCTACCTACACTGATGAGAAATGTGGGAATTAGTGACGCAGAGTTTGGTTTCCCGAAATGGATCGCGATTTTCAACGATATTTCTTGGTAATAAAGTTCAAAACCTATGAAACCATATATGGGTTAGTATGCAGTTAGGGTTATGCAACCTAACATTTCCATTTTTCGGATATATATTAGGTCCTTACATATGAAATTGGCGTTTTGTATGGAGAAAGTGAAGGAAATTCAATTTTCAATACAAACATTTTTACATTTTTTTTAGGAATGGCAAATCCTAATTTTATAAAACTTTTTGTGCATGAATTAGACAACATTTAGCTCATAGCAAATTTGATTTAGGCCGTCCGAGACTTGACTGTGAGCAGACGTGCTATCGGCTGCCTCATTTATTTTTGCTAATTTTAATAGTCAACTATTCACTAATCTAATCACAGTTTGCTTGCATTATCTGTTACTTAAAGCTTAAATTGGTGTGCTTGCGCCCGTGCGTCAGTGACCGCGAGTGCGACTTGAGGGGCCCCCCGCTACCCTCGGGGAAACGAGAGGTTTGAAATAATTCATCTCGCTCTTGCCCCGTTGCTGAGCGCTGCGCTTGCCTACCTACTACCCTGCTGTCGATCGTGCCTGCCTTCTGCCGTCGTCGGTCGTGTGAGTCATCCGTATTCATCGCAAATAAAACGCAGCTATGGACTAAATTTGCCGATCAAATAGACCTAGATTGACCGTAATATATTGTGCCGATCAAGCTATCATAACGTCGCAACATGCTCCGTTCACCTACATCTGGACAAAAAACCACCTCTTCTCGATCAGAAAACGACCTTATGAACCTGGAAAAAGAACCAAGCCATCAAATGAGTTCCCCTGAAGGATTTATTACCCAGAGAGCCAAACGCCCCGTCAAAGGTTCTGAGGAATCCGAACCTTCCGACTTCAGCGAACTAAAAACGATGATACAAACAATGATGTCTTGTCAATCTGATCGTCTCGATAAATTGTAATCCCTAATGCTCAATATAAAAGTCCAAACCTCTAACATTGAGACGACCAACACAGAAATCCAAAAAACTATGTCTTTCTTATCTGACCAAATTTCTACAATCGATGCCCAAATATCTAACCTGGAAGCTGACCGCAAATTTATGGCTGCTGAACTGACCACAATCCAAGAGAAAATAACTTCTTTTGAACAACACAACACAAAAACCTCCATCGAAATTCGAGCTGTACCAAAAAGAAGTAAGGAAACCAAGGCAATGCTGTACGAAACAATTTCCCAACTATCGAAAACCTTGAATCTGGACTACTCCTCTAGCGATATTCGAGACGTGACGAGAGGACCCTCCAAAAAGGAACAGAAAACCTCAACCCTCACAGTAGAATTTTCAAACACACTGGTTAAGTCACAGTACCTTGCCATGGCCAAAAAATTTAACAAAAATAAAGAAAAAGAATTTAAACTGAACAGCACTCATCTTGGCTTCACAGAAACAGCTTCACCGATCTTCGTTGATGAACTTCTGACCACAGCATCAAAACGGCTGTTTTACCTAACCCGCAACTTCATCAAATAAAGCCACTACAACTTCTGCTGGACCACAAATGACAGAATTATTGTTAAAGAAAACATAGATACCCCATATTTTCAGATCAAAAGAGAAACACACCTAAACTCGCTAACTAACCTAAATACGGAATGACTATTTAAACTACATTATAATTTAAATATCTCCATTATTGGGTTTTTTCTCATTGCTGATTGTATAAATTCACACTTCATCCCTAATTTTAAGTTCACCACACCATTATACAAACTCCTCATACAAACACACACCTACCAAAACAAATACAACACACAAACACTAATGTATACGCATTTAAATCCAGCCTGTACAATAGGCAACCCCTATTTATTTGTTATTTTTTCACTCCCCCGCAATACTTACCTTTTCTTAACCCAATTACTTGTTATTTTTCTAGAAACTTTAATTCCCCAAAATCCCCAACAGCACCGCACTAAATACAACCTTTCCAAACAATACTATGTCTTAGATGCTTACCTTTCAAATGGCTAATAAACAAACAGATTTCTTTCACAACCTGGACCAATTCAATTTATCAACCGTGCACCAATTACACCAGAATTAGCGCACTCCGTTATACCTATTAATAACAATAACCTAAAGCTATTGTCTCTTAATATACGATCTATAAACTGTAACTTTTCCAACTTTTTAACACTCCAATCTAGGTTAAACATCAGCTGTGACATTCTGGTTTTTACTGAATGTTGGCTATCCTGCTTATCAAACAGTATAATTCCCACGCTCGATAACTATACTACTGTTCAAACAAATACTCACCTTAATCAAAACGACGGTGTAGTTGTGTACTTAAAATCCAACCTTCCCCATACGTCCGAAGAACTAAATCTGTGTGGAACGGCTTCTGGACTATTAATAAAAGTAGGAACCGACTCAGCGATTATTTGTATTTATCGTTCACCCTCTACTATTAACATAGACAATTTTCTTAATGCTCTCGACAAAATAATCTCATCTCTGTCCAACTTTAGATCTGTTATCCTTGCCGGCGATATAAATGTAGACATAACACCCGCGGCGCTCGATGCCAGCTCGCATAATTATTTAAACCGACTAGCCTACCACGGTCTTCTCCCAGCACACTACCTACCAACCCGAGAAAATAGCTGTCTTGATCACATTGTACTGAGATCACGTCTACCTACTCAAACCATAATCCTTGATACCAATCCAACCGATCACTGCCCAATTTTATTTACCTTGGACCTAAAACCCACCAGAAACTTATCACCCACTTTATCTTCAACAATAAATTACAATAACTTAGACAATGATTTTGAAAAGTCGGATCTTACCCCTATATTATCCATGTTAGATCCCGAAACCGCCACAAACGTTCTAATATCCACCCTATCTAATATCATAACTACGAATACCACCACCAAAAACATTCCCAGAAAGCACACAATTAAAAATCCCTGGATTACCCCCGGTTTACTACGTTGTATCCGTAATCGTGATAGATTACACAGACAATCAAAAACAAACCCGAATAATGAAGTCTTCAAAACAACGTATATAAGATACCGAAACTTTTGTACAAAATTACTAAAGAAACTTAAGAGACAATTCGAATCCTCAGAACTTCAAAAAGCTGGAAAAAACTCAAAACTTATTTGGAATACTATTAAAAAAATATCAAATACTACTAAACCCAAATCCATACCCTCTCAGTTAATTTTATCATCCTTACCGTCGAAAGTCTCCTGTAACAATGTTAATAGTTTTTTTGTAAATATAGGAAAGAACCTAGCTGACGATTTAATTAAAAATTCCCAATCTGCGCGAATATCTCAAAAACAATCTCTTCCATCAACAACCTCCTCTTTTGCTCTCATCCACACGGACCCAGATGAAATAATAACCTCAATCCGGACATTAAAACCACACGCTGCCACCGGCTGGGACGGTATCTCGTCTGTAATCCTCAAACGGTACTCAAACCAACTGGCTCCTTTTCTCAGCCATATTTTCAATCTCTGCTTTGAACATGGCGTTTTTCCCAGTGCTCTTAAAAAGGCTATCATCCATCCAATCTTCAAGAGCGGAGATAGGTCCTCCCCTAACAACTATCGTCCAATAGCAGTTCTTCCGTCTCTTTTCAAAATTCTGGAACGCCTGATAAATTGGAGATTTCTGCCCTATCTTGAAAATAAAAACTTAATTTCCCCACATCAATTTGGCTTTCGTCGCCACATCTCCACTACAGATGCTGTTCTCCGATTAACAAATACAATAGTCAATCATTTAAATAATAATAAAAAAACACTAGCTATATTTCTAGATTTGGCAAAGGCCTTTGATACTGTTCCTATCCCCGCTCTTCTCAACAAGCTCTCCTCAATAGGAGTCAGAGACACCCAACTTGATCTTTTCCGTTCCTACCTTACAGAGAGATTACAGACTGTAAAAATAGGCGAATGTCTTAGTGATGAGCTAGAGATATCCTATGGTGTTCCTCAAGGTAGTATCCTAGGACCGATCCTTTTCCTTGTCTTTATCAACGACCTATGTAACATATCCCTCACAAACGGTTCCATTATTACTTATGCCGATGACACTGTACTCCTATTTGATGCCAATACCTGGACTGATCTACAAATCATAGCCCAGACGGGCTTTAACAGCATACATAACTGGCTTCTAGTTAACTCCTTAACTCTCAATACCTCCAAAACTAAATTCATACCCTTTTCTGTTACCTCAGTAAACCAACCAAGAACAAATTTAATCATTAAAGCACATCTCTGTCATCTACCTTCCAACCGTCTAAATTGTGTATGCCCCTATATTGCTCAAACCGACACCATAAAATATCTAGGCATTGTCCTGGATAAACATTTAACCTTCAAAACTCACATTGAAACTCTCACTTCTAGGCTACGTAAACTTATGTATGTTTTCAAATCAATCAGAAATGTTGCTTCTTCCCAAATTATTAAAATGACATATCACGCCCTAGTTCAGTCTATTCTCACATATTGTATCCCCTGCTGGGGTGGAGCAGCTAAGACCTTTCTGCAATCCCTTGAAATTGCACAACGAGGTGTACTTAAAGTAGCAACAAAACGTCCAATTCACTTCCCCACAGCCGAGCTCTATAAACTATGTGACGTTCTCACGGTCCGTCAACTTTTTATATTAAAGACTAACCTTCTTCAACACCACATTACACCTTACGACCCGATCCTGAAACGTCGTAAGGATAGAATCTGTCATATCCCCTTCCCAAAGCTTACCTTCACTAAACGTCATAATGCCTACCTGGATCTTTACAACAAAATTAACAAAATCTTACCCATTCATCACATATCATACCATGAATGCAATCTAAAATTGACTGATTACCTAAAATCGCTTTCCTATGATGAAACCGAGAATCTTCTCTCACCCTTTTTGGTAATTCAAGGGTATAGAAATTCCCATTTACCTGCGTAATACACCTTCAGAAGACACACACTGTAAACACACACACACACACACACACACACACACACACCACACACACACACACACACACACACACACACCACACACACACACACACCCTCACAAACACACCCACATCACACACACACCCTCACAAACACACCCACATCACACACACACACACACACACACACACACACACACACACACACACACACACACACACACACACACACACACACACACACACACACACACACACACACACACACACACACACACACACACACACACACACACACACACACACACACACACACACACACACACACACACACACACACACACACACACACACACACACACACACACACACACACACACACACACACACACACACACACACACACACACACACACACACACACACACACACACACACACACACACACACACACGTTATCCATATTTGCATGTTAGTTTAAGCTTTATTTTACCCTATTTAAAATTTCAAATTGTTTTGTAACCATTTCCTTTCCTTATTAACCTCGGAAGAGGAACGGGCCTGCGTGCCATCAACACAGGTTAATTTTTAGCCTAGCTATGGAAGCAGACACCTGCCTTAAGCCTATAATTTGTTATAAATTATTGTACACCCACTGTCTTGAATAAAGTTTATTATTATTATTATTATTATTATTATAGTTTTGAAAAGTGTCAGCTGTAAAAAAAAATTACGAATCTTATCATGAAAATGGATGACATTTAGGACGAACTGATTCTGCAGATTAAATTTTAATTATAAAACTGGAAAATAAAAGAAAAATTTATATGTAAATGGAAAACACTAAAATTAACTTTGAAACAATGAAAAAATAATGGAAATAACTATTGAATCACACGAATTATGAACTCCTGAATCTGTAAGAAAAAATCGCCAATTTCATAGGTAAGCACCCAATATTTATCCGAAAAACGGAAATGTTAGGTTTTTAAGGCAGAGAAGGGTCCGGATATGATGCCTCCAGTGCGTCTCATCGGATCGGGTTTTACGGCATTTCAAGTACCTTGGTCATATCTTAGACGAGGCGAGGAGTGATGACGTCGACTTTGAAAGCGAGCGCAAGGCCATGGTTGTGCGGGCGAACATACTCACGTTTCGGAAAGTGCTCTGAGGGTGTTAACATTGTGTTATTTACTGCCTATTGCCTCTGCATTTACACTTGTCAACTCTGGACCAGCTACACCAGACGGTCACATAACACCCTCGGAGTACAATATAATAACACCTTCCGTATACTGCTGCGTTTGCCACGCTATTGAAGTGCGTCGGCCGTGTTCGTGGACGCCAGGGTCCCTGGCACTACTTCGCGGACATCAGCAGCCTTATGGCGTAACTCTCTGAAGTTCATAGCGTGTGTATATGGTTCATCTCATGCTCATACAATTTCATCGATTGCGGGGTATCACCTAAGGCTTCTAGGCTTCATTCAATGAGCTTGGGTTTGGCCTCCATTATGATGCTACTTGCGTGATACATTTGACAGATGAAGCTGGTGCAAGGTGACAAACGTAAAAGTCTATATGAAGTTCATAGCTCAGACGACTTACGCCATAAGGCTGCAGGTCCCGTGTAGCCTCGTTCTGGGAGCGAGTAACAACCTCTCATAATGAACTTTAAACATTAGTACACTCAATGAGAACCCTTATGAGAGTGGGATAATTTAACACTAGCTCCGCGTGCACCTTTATGTTTGAGATTGTAATTATTTAACTATTTATTTTTATGGGTTTGAAACATGGGAGCACTACCATTTGGTTTATTTGATAGACAAAACTTTTGGTTTTACTATAACTATTTATATAAACTTTTACTATTGGTAAACAACATACAGAATGTTGTTTTGTAAAGTTATTTTACAAAACAACACTTTATTTCACTGAGAAATTCATATATGTATTATTATTATTTGCTTCAGTGTCATGTAAATAATTACCCCTGAGTCGAGCGAACTTTACAAAACCGCGCCCTGTATTTGTTGCCGTTATCAAATATCTCTCAACGACTTTCAGTTTGAAATTTGTGCCAAAAAATAGTCCAGAAATATTCCACAGATACGAGAATAATTTTGAGCTTGTTTATTATGGAATAGTACATTAAAAATCTACGTTTGCTTTCTTATACAAATCGCAGGTCGGGTACAGTCGTGTACAATTATGTGTAAAATTATTATACAGGTATAGGTATAAACGCCCTGTTTTGTATAGGTCTACTGGGTGTCCCGAGACTCGACACTAGTGTTAAAACGAGAGAATCTTGCTAAAACAGAATCAAAACATATTTACATTTACAGAGGCAAAACATATTTAAAAAAAAAAGACACTTGTTCATTAATAATAGCCGTTAATACGTTTAGAAAATCAACACCCTTCATCACATTTCTTTTGATGTTACTGTGACCACAAAATCGACAATTTATTTAATATTTAGTTGACCAATGTTTAATATATATGATATAAAAGTATTTAATAAATATCTTAAATAGAAGTACTTGTAACTCGAAGAGGAACACTGATTTTGTGCACGACTGTAAATGAGTTGATGCATAGGAAATGATACATTGTTTTTAATGTACTTTTTTTGCTAAGTAAATCAGCTCGAAATTAGTTTTGTTTTACTGGACTATTTCTTGGCACAAATTTCGAATTGAAAGTCGAAAGATTTCCGGACGTATTTGATGACATCATATGTTCAAGCTGTAATCATTACCATCATGTCTTAATAACTCTGGAATCGTTGGACTATTTCTGAAATTCGGCATGTCGTGTGCCTCCATTTCTGGACTATTTTTTGAAACCTAAACCAAGTCGATTCCGTTTGCTTGCAAGAGAGATAAGGGTTACAGATTGACGTCGAGCCGTATTCCTCACCAACCTATACTTCGAACTATATGTATATAGATTAAAATAAATGTAGCCCATTAATGTCCCTAACGAGGGGCATTTGCCTTTACTCGGATACGAGTAAGATGAAGCTATACTCGACGCTGGCTCAGTGCGGGTCGATAGAGGGGTTTAAAGACCACCACCATGTAGCGATATTAGGCTTTACGAGTCATCCGAAACCCTGAACGTGCGTTAATGTACTCAAGATACATTAATTATCTCATTGGTCCTTGGTCAGGTTCCGAACCTGCATCTCCTGTGTGAGAAGCAAGCGTGAAACCCATTAGACCACGAAAATATAAGTGTACTTTATTCTTTCTATTTAGGACTATTTCTGGACTATTTTTAGCAGTGCAAAATTTAATTTTTATCAAGATTTCAAATGTGAGGATTAACTTGAAGTATTCACAGTTTCATTCATTAGCATTAATATGGCCAGTTTGAACCTGCGAATTGTAACTACCTAGTCGCTTCAGGAAAGTTACCTTTCGTTCATTCGTTTTCAAAGTTAAAATAAATGATGCCGAGCATTGTGATCGATTCACTTCAGCCGAAATTGGAACTTAAGCTCTGTCTTATGAAACCGATTCCATCCACTATGCCAAAGAGATCTTCAACATTATCGTCTTATTGCCCAGTGATAGTGGAGAGCTCCGGCGGCACGTGGAGGGAAGGCGGCCGCCGCTGGCTGTGCGTGAGTCACTCCGGCGACAGCGCGTGCTGGCCGGCGCTGCGGCGCCGCGGCGCCACCCTAGTCACCACTGAGCTGATACTGGGCGGCGTGCTGAGGCAAGTGCTGGATGTGGACGGGAACCAGCTGGAGTAATAATAATAATAATAATAATACCTTGGACACCATTTACACACATTGATCTAGCCCCAAACTAGGATTCCCTGTATCTTGGGTACTAGACAACGATACACATACTTATATAGATAAATATTAATACTTAGATAGATAAACAACCATGACTAGGGTACAAACATCAGTTCTCATCAAACAAATATTTGCCCCCACCGGGACTCGAACCCGGGACCCTTGGTTTCGTAGGCAGCGTCACTGCCGACTCGGCCATTCGGATCGTCAAACGAGTAGCCAACGGTTTTTTATTCATCAATCACATGCGCGAAGGAGTAAGTTATGGTTTACTTAGAGGATAACAAGCAATTGTGGTCTGTTTGATGATGACAGAATTATGAATTCAGTTAGTGGAGCATTTCCAAAACATCACAAAGGGCTACCTGGAGTCTAAAGTATAATATAGGGTTATTTGTTCACGTCATAGCAACAAACAATTTATGAAATAAAAAACTATATTTTTATTTCATTGCCTACCGAATGGCCGAGTCGGTAGTGACGCTGCCTACGAAACCAAGGGTCCCGGGTTCGAGTCCCGGTGGGGGCAAATGTTTGTTTGATGAGAACGAATGTTTGTACCCTAGTCATGGTTGTTTATCTATCTAAGTATAATATTTCTCTATATAAGTATATATATCGTTGTCTAGTACCCAAGATACAGGGAATCCTAGTTTGGGGCTAGATCAATGTGTGTAAAAGGTGTCCAAGGTATTATTATTATTATTATTACAATTTTCCGTCAATTTGTCCTAACACAAATTTCAAATTATTCTTCGTTTCTTCACCGCCCATTATAATTATTCTCGGTCGCTGGCGGCTCGCAGTGAGTTGAGCGCAAGGTTGGCCGAACGCACCTAGAAATTTAAGATTTACAAAGTGCCGTAAAAAAGGAAAAGTTTTTTACGAAATATTTTTTTATTTCTTTCTAAAAATCAGTTTTACTTTTGGCTAGGGATCCAAAATAACACTGTATTAGTGAGGTTGGATCTACCTCTGTAATATAGATACGGTTAGTTGGTATTTGATTGTAGTGATTATTAGATTTCGTTATTGAATTAGAATACTTATTGTGCAGGTTGTCACGTAACTCAACGTCAAGCGAGTACCAGGACATAGGCCTGCTTTATCAGAATCTGGCATTTTTGTAAAAATAAAAACTAACACGGCCAAGTGCGTGTAGGACTGCACATTTAGGGTTGCCTACCAAATGTAAAATATAAGCCTTAAAATGAGGGAAATTCAAAGAAAAAACTGATTTATCGATATATCGGTATTTGGGTCGTTCTTCTTTTCAAGCTACATAAAAATGACGGTTTCTGGTTTTTTCGGGTTTCTGGACTCAATAAAATTGCTATAGTAAATATTACAGCAAGTTAAATGTTTATTTTACTAGGACTAATCAATCTTCATTTTCATGCCCAATTTTGTCTTTTACTTGTAGACAATATTCTGACAGAGTTGCTGTTTTCATCGGTATTTCATTTGTATTACCACTTCGTCACGTTGCAACGTTTTGTGACACAACAATATAAAAAACTACGTAAGGGAAATGACGGATTACGCTAATGTTTTTTATATGTTTTTTGTTATTATTCTGATAATTATATAACTAATAACAAGTTTAATAAAATCTCCGAAGAGGCACATATTAAAATGACAGGTTATTATAGGTTAAAAATAAGAACGACCCATTTGTTAGTAATATATACATTATAGCCAAATTGTGTGGTCTTCGGGCAATGAGAAGTTGAAAATTTCTTTATTACAAAATTTTCTAAAAAACCTGACTAAAGTCGGCTTCCCATCTAGTCAACGTGCTCTCAACAACGATAACCCACTCGATGGGAAAGGTCAATTATTTTCCCCAGACCCTGTATAAGCATACCTATCACCTGTCCAAGAGATGCAAAACCCAAAGTTTAAAACGAAATAATAAGTCTGATGACGTTTCCTGCGCAGTAGACCATTTTAAGAGAATCGTGTGGGCGCGAGCCTCCATACAATAAGCGGTAACCTTTTTCACCCCTTAAACCTTGTCCGATTTTCACAATTTTTTCACATGTTTGAGATACTATGAAAAACTATGCTCGTGCGTTTTGTTTTTTTTGAAATATTTTGTATTTTAGTAAATATAAGTACCTAAACATTCAATTTTTTGACCAAAAAAAACCCTCCAGCATTTTATTTATTTTTAACCAATCAAGCCAGATTTTCAAAAAAAGGAAAAACTAGAAGCATCGTTTATGATGTGTGGAAACGAAAGAGACCAAATTTGTCTTATTCCATAAAGGTTTAGGGGTAGAAAAACGTTACCGCCCAAAAGCATAATTCGGCCGAAAATTTAGGCAATTGCGCTCTTATAGCTCTGAGATAGCTTGTATTTTGGTAAATACCTACTCGCGCCGAGTTCTGTCGCCATTCGCTCGTCTTAAGATCGCGGGAAACTTAGATTTACCAATGCCAAACATCCTACGGTGTTATTGTTCTATCTTTTTTGCGCTAAAAGCCTTCCGTAGGGATTGTTTCAATTCGGATTAAATCCGTAATCCGATAAAAGACAGGCTTACTCAGACAGACAAGTCTTGCCTATGACATTTATATCACTTTGAAAAAATCCGGAATTCGAATTGGCTCCGGCTTTGCGGGGGGTAAAATGTGGACGGATCCAGGTTTCATACACAGGTATGATTTTAGAGTCAAATAATACTTACTCACACTCACTGTTTTTTTTAATACAGTCATAAATTAGGCAAGTAGGTACTAATAATAATTTGAAATTATTAAAATGATTATTAGTACCTACGTTATGACTGTTTTTTAGGGTTCCTTACCCCAGGGATGCCAGAGTTGCAAGCCATTTGTTTTGTTCTTTCATCGGTACTCACGAATTTTTTTTCCGGCATCACGTCTCTCCTGGTACTCGCATTACGATGAGTTACGGGGAAACCCCCTATATTTAATTCCGTATTGTCATGTTGCCAGCTATTTCTTGTCAAATTATTGCTGTAGCAATTCATCGCCATATTATCGAAAAAAATGCTATATTTTTGTGTATACTCATTCCAATAACCAGTAAAACATCCCAGCGAAATGTAAATATTATTATGCTTTATTGTTAAATTTTACTCTTTGTAAGTTTGGTTTTTATGTTTTAGAAACTACTGTTATTGATTATTTTAATATACGGTTTCAACTGACTCTTTCGTTGAAAATTATTGAAAAAGTAGCTATTTAATTTAGGGCAGCTTTACAAGGAACTTTGAACAAGGATGTAATTTTCGGGTGGTTCTATATTTTTGTCTACTGTAGCCGTATTATCGTGTAAATCTGAAATCAAGGAATTTCAAACGCTTTTGAAAAATTTATTCATAACATCGCATCAACAAGCAAAGTCGCAAAAGTCAGCTCGTGTCAAATAATCCTGCCAAATAATAATTGGTAAATCTTCAAAGGCAATTGAAATTCTTCGATTTCATAAGGCTCCTCTGATCACCAGTGATTTACCTAAACTTGCCGAGAAGACAACATGGAGCAGTTAAAACAACCTCGTTCGAAAATGAAACTGAAAGTACAATTTTGTATAAATAATTATACAGGATGTTCGGTAGATCGATGCAAAGCATTAAAATGAAGAAGTAGATTTAGCCCATTTAGCCCAAACTTGTGTTAGCGGAAGTCTTATCGTTTCGTTTCGTTTTTATCGATGTTTTTGTGTTTTTGCTATTGCGATTTTAAACAAAAATTGATTACTTCTTTAATCATTATTATTAAGTACTGGTAAAGTAATATAACAAAACTAGATTTAGGCATCTGTGACTTTGTTTTTACAGACCTTTTGGTTGCTATAAAATTTCCCCTGTTTTAAGTTTTTTTTGACTGCAATTAAACAAACATTGCGTCAAACCTTTTTAGAAACATGCTTGCCATAGGCTCTATCTTTTGACATATCATTTTCATCGGCATCTTACAAATTATTGAATTTTGGACCTTCGAACCACAATTCCCGCTTTTTTTTTTTTTTTCAGGTGGTGCACATTGGAAGTTAAAAACACTAAACAAACAAAAAAAAATGAAATATAATGTCCCAAAGTGAAAGTTGAAACTTACATAAATTGAACATTAAAACTTAGATAAAATCAAGTATTTTACCAACAAAAACATGTCAGCTGTAAAATGCTCCTAAATAATCACATATGCGAGGAATTTGATGGGAAAGACATGTATACTTTTCTCAAATATATGCAATGATATAAAAAATTCACCATTTAAACAAAAATACTTCCCGGCCGGCCTAGGCCTTTAATTTTGTATGAAATTCCTTTACAGTTCTCTCAAGCTGTTCCGCCCGATACGTGATACTTTAAAGCCTGTTATATTATAACGCATGACATTTCATTGCTTGTTTGAGGAAAAGTATTTTTAATAAACCTAATTTATCGCTATATGTTACATGTTTTTTTTTGATCGTTTGATGGTCTTGTAGAAACCATTTGAAGAAAAGAAAATGTGATGGTGATTTTTTTCTCTTTCAATTTGGCTCGAAGGTCGTTTTATATTTATGAGATACCACCGTTGTAAATGATATCTCAAAACATAGAGCTACAGCCAAGAAAGTATCTAAAAAGTTTTCACACATAAACCTCATCTGTTTTTTTTAATGCAGTGAAAAAAGCCTTGCTTTAAAGCAGAGTAAATTTTCTAGCACTTCAAAGGTTTATAAAAACCAAGCCTCGAGTCACAGACGCCTAAATCAATTTTTGTCAGATTGCTTTAATAGTACTACTACACTAGTATGAGTTAGTAATGATTGAAAAAGTAATCAAGTATTGCTTAAAATCGCAAAATTACCAATTAAGGGGATATCTCGTCCGTGCAAAGGTCCCCGTTACTCCAGCCAGGCGGAATGACCCGCAGTGTGATAGGGACGGAATCGAGGGAAAATTACAAAAAGTCGGTTTTAAATTGATACAAAATTAACTAAAATAGCCTATGAAAAATTATATAATAGGTAATTTAGGTATTATCAGAAACCCATCTAAGTAAATATTTTTGAATTCTTTGCGCTGTTCCAATTTGTCAAAAAAACAAAAAAACTGTAAATTTAGACCTAATTTCTATCGAGCAAAATTCCTCCAATCGCGTTTCTGTTATTACAAAATCTAGAAAAGGTCCCAAACGTGTTATATCAATATATTTTACTTGGAACATCTTTTGAACAGCAGAAACTTCAAAAAGTATCGATTTCGTCGATATATCACCTTAAAAAGATATAAACGGAACGGTAAGACTTCCGCTAACACAAGTTTAGCGTAAGGCTTTGCATCGATCAACCAAACACCCTGTATGTCTAACTAGTAGTTGTAGTGTTCACTTGTAAATAACTCAACCCTTGAGGCGTTTTGTACCTACTATGCAAATATATCAATAAATTGGTGGGTGACCTAATACTATCTTTGGGCCGAAGTTGATATAATTTATACAGCGATATCGGTATACAAAATGAGTCTGTATTCATTTAAAAATACGTTTTTGATTGTTGATCTGCGATTGCATGTGCTTGTTGATCTGCGATTGTATGTGCTTGTTGATCTGCGATTGTATGTGCTTGTTGATCTGCGATTATATGTGCTTGTTGATCTGCGAGTGCATGTGCTTGTTGATCTGCGATTGTATGTGCTTGTTGATCTGCGATTGTATGTGCTTGTAGATCTGCGATTGTATGTGCTTGTAGATCTGCGAGTGCATGTGCTTGTTGATCTGCGATTGTATGTGCTTGTAGATCTGCGAGTGCATGTGCTTGTTGAATGTGCTTGTAGATCTGCGAGTGCATGTGCTTGTTGATCTGCGATTGTATGTGCTTGTAGATCTGCGATTGTATGTGCTTGTAGATCTGCGAGTGCATGTGCTTGTTGATCTGCGATTGTATGTGCTTGTAGATCTGCGAGTGCATGTGCTTGTTGAATGTGCTTGTAGATCTGCGAGTGCATGTGCTTGTTGATCTGCGATTGTATGTGCTTGTTGATCTGCGATTGTATGTGCTTGTTGATCTGCGATTATATGTGCTTGTTGATCTGCGATTGCATGTGCTTGTAGATCTGCGAGTGCATGTGCTTGTTGATCTACGATTGCATGTGATTTGCATGTGATTGTTGATCAGCGAGTGCATGTGCTTGTTGATCTGCGATTGCGTGTGATTGTGTAAATAAACGCATTTTAGTTTATATTAATTTGGTTTTATTTATAACAGGTATTTTTAAAATATTGTCTTACCATATTTCCAAAACAAAAAAGCATGCGTTGCTTAAGTTGATAAGTATTTGTTGTATTGCGTGCTTAAGTTGATAAGGTTATAAAATATATAGGTTAGGTAATAACAAAAGAAACTTAAATTCTAAACACTATCGGTCTTCTTTACTATTTGTCGATAGCTTACAAACTAACGCGTTAGTTTATAAACTGTTTTGACAATCTTACGGTAACACATACACAATAAATCCATTAAAATAAAAATATGTAGAATATTTATAGATAACACGGAATGCATTTAATTGAAAGATCTGTGATACACTTACTGGTAAAAATACTGTAAACCACTCCTTAAACTAAACAATAGTGTGTAGAAACTATAAAATAGCACTTTATCTTATCCAGCACTACAGGGTATAACGAAATCAACTTCAGATTTTGCTGTCTATCTCAAAAGTTTGTAAAAGTGTTAGACTAGCAGGCGCTCCAGGATTTGTGATGTGTAATAGCGTATTCTAATTAACCATTCAAAACATTTTGAATACATGAACTTTGTGCGTGTGATAAAGTTTCAGCCACTCGTCTCAAGTAGGGTCCAACGATTGTCTGATTCACAGCGCGCGATAAATGCTTAGCCAGGATTGATGTATGATTGCGAGCGAACAGTAGATCAGAATATCGTATAGATTTTGTGGCCGGAAGATCAGACAATACCCTTATACAGGTGTTGTTTTGTGAAGTTACTGAATCTTTTGCAGTTTAAAATACCTAAAAATCTTTAAATTGTGGCCTCACTTCTATCGCTCGATTCGTGGGCCGGTTGGGCGTGTCGTCACGTTGTGGTTATTTCAGGGCGAATTGATCACGGCAAGTTCTTAAACAAATGATGCGAGGGAAAAATAAAACTAAATTTTAGTTACAAGCAATACATAAACTACCGTCTTTGAGCCGGGTGTAACTTTACAAAACTACAGCCTGCTATATACTTTGGTTACTTATATTCTCAAAATAACTACATATAAAAAAACCGGTCAAGTGCGAGTCTAAATCGCGAACGAAGGGTTCCGTACCACCGTTCAATGGAAGCGATGGTGTGGAGTGAATAGTTTGGATTTTACACAGCAAAATATTGTTTACAAAGTTATTGGTGCGGTTACTTTCACACTCCATGTACGTAACCAGGTGCATCCATAAGTTTGTATGTGGTATTGAAAGAATTGTTGTATGGGAGCCCCCTCAAATATTTCTTTGCATCCCTGCACATCTTGCACATCCCAAAATCATGTTAAGGTGGGTCCAGACATGTTCTTTTTCCTTAACGATACGATACGGAGGAACGTTACGGACAAAAGAACCTGTCAAAGCTTATTTGTCGAAAGATATCCTACGATACAGACCTATCAACTTAAGCTGATACTTGCATTTGTGTGAGTGTACGTGTGTACGCACCGCTTCCCTGCCGCCCGCTCACATACTTCACTTCACCTCCGGTACTGGTAGCAGATAGACGTGTAATTTTATGTGATTGATTGTGTTTGAAATATTAGTGAAATGGCTCCTACTGATCCTGGCTGCTGCTAATGGCTCCTACAATCGACGATATAACGGAACGATAAATTATTAACACAGGCTCTGACTCTGATGAATCATCAGACGAGAGTGAAGATGAAGATGCAATGAGCGGAGTAGAAGAGTTATAAGATTCAGTCATTATGAGGTCGAGAATTGGACAGTTGGTAACATTGTGTTTTATGGACTTCGTTTAAATAAAACATTGATTTTATTTGTATGTGTTTTACTAACTGTACTTTTGGCGTTCACTCACACAAATGCAAGTATCAGCTTAAGTTGATAGGTCTGTAACTTTGAAAGCGCCGTATCAGGTTGCGAAAAATACAAAGTTAACGTTAACCAATTGACAGATACGACAGATGCTACACTCTGGCCGGTTTAAAACTTTTTGAAAGGCGATAAAAAACTCATATGTCAAATCTGTCAATATCCAATAAAGGCGAACTCACACCCATCCGAGCCGAACTAAAGGAATCCTAGAATTCTCTACATGGAATCCTAAACCTTGCATAGCTGCCCGCGTCGAATCCTTCGAAGCGCAGGTATGCGAGATTTCAAGAGGTTCCCATGTAGAGTTAAAACAATCGTTTCGTTCCGCTCGGACAAGTGTGCGTTCACCTTAAGTCAGATGGCAAATATGGCGTTGACACGCCGAGGTTTTTTTAATTTTGGCGCGTTTCCAGTCTTAGCTTTCTTGCGCCAGTCTATCGTTGCAGTTGCAGAAGCTAATTAAATGCGTCGGTTTGCTTCCCATCGCAGGCCATTGTGTGTGTCGCTTTACTGCTATTAGATAATTGACACGCTGCCCTTTCGCTTACTTATCTATCACTTTCTATTACCGGAGTCATTTTAGGCAATCAGTGTACATCTTTTTGCAAGCGATGGAGAAGTCTGCCATGAATCAGATAGTGCACTAGCACTCTGCATTCCATATAACTTTCCCATACATCGTTAAGTTGGATGTAGTGCACAATTGTCAAAAAAAATATTACAATAATAACCGGTTGCCTTTGATCACAAATAAATAAGTTCTAAAAGGTGAAATTCTGAGTGCCGCTGAGGTGGTGTCTAGCCTGAACGGCGAATGGAGAAGTTATATGGAATGCATTTATAGCCATTGACACCCTGACTACGCGTGCTCTTTCCGGTGCCTACGCCTCCGGGTTCCTCTTCATCAGCTCCAAGTCCGCCGAGACCATTTCCTCGACGAGCTGGTTGAAGGTGACGCGAGGCTTCCAGCCGAGCTTCTGACGGATCTTGGTGGAGTCTCCTAGGAGCTGGTCCTGGAAATACATTCGTATTAGTCACAGACCATTAATTACTCTAGGTGGACGCCGCAAATGCACCTAAAGTCCAAGTCAGGAACGAAGGCCAGAGGGGAAAGAGAAAGTCGCGGAGGAGAGGGGTGACGTCCCGCACATGTCCGCAATGACCCCGTGTATCGATGTCCATCTTGCTGACGTTGAAGCTTGTATTTGTACTTAGTGTATTAAAAAGACATCGGTTGCCTCTTCCACTTGTACGAAAATGAGAACTAGCCAGAAAAGTACTGGAAAATTGTGACATTGAACAGATAAATTATTGTAGAACTTCGTACAATAAACTTGTTATTTTAGCTGATTTGCTTTAATAAATTTCACATCCGCGTTTTCTATTACTAAATTATCAAAACTAGATAAAATAGAAGTCTATTATTATTTAAAAACGTATCGAACCATTAAATGACATGTCAGTATGAAGTAGGGTAGACTGGGTACGGTTGTAACGGGGTACGGTTGTAACAAGGTAAATAAATCGTGAACCGTTTGCGGTACGGTGAGGGGTACAAGGGGGGAAAGGAGCCGCTGGCATGTCTGGACACGCTCGCCAATCTTGCGTTGCCCGCGGCACGCTTCAGTCGTTTGCAAGGGGCCCTATTGTGTTTTGACCAGCAAAAGTAAGTATTTTTCATCAAGGTATTTCTTAAATTGCTCAATATACATAAAAGCTAGAGTGTTTAATGTTTTTTGTAGTACAGAATGGATAACGGAGACTAGATTAGTGTGATGAGCTTTACCGTGAGATATTTTTTGTTGTCACTGTATTTATTTTATTGCCGAACGGGTGGTTGGGTACAGTTGTAACAGTTTTTGTGGGTACGGTTGTAACACCATATGACTTTTTATTTCTGACCTTCTAGATGCCGAGAAAACGAGTAAAGAAGACAGCAAGGGGGCAGATAGACATATCAAGATACAAAGATGCCTATGATGACCTAAAAGCTGGTGGTTCTCTCAGAACAACTGCAGAAAAGTATGGAGTTAACTACGTGTCACTTTTACGATACAAAAGAAAGAGAGATTTGGCCAACGGTGAAGAGGAACAAGAAAATGTCAAGATGGGGTATGTAGCTCACAACAGAGTTTTTAATGAACACCAAGAACGGGAACTTAGTAAATATTTGATCCGCTGTGCAGATATTTATTTTGGCCTATGTACGAAGGAGGTAAGAAAACTGGCATATGAGTTATCTACTAAATATAACTTAGTACGACCTCAAACGTGGACCGAAAACAAGACGGCTGGCGAAGAATGGTTCCGTTCGTTTATGGGAAGAAATCCTGAACTATCTGTCCGCGCAGCCCAGGCTACAAGCCTTTCCAGAGCGACCAGTTTTAACAAGACCAACGTGGAGGCTTTTTATGACAATTTGCAAATTGTCATGGATCGTGACCACTTTGAACCACAAAACATATATAATGTTGATGAAACGGGCATAACAACCGTTCAAAAGCCCGACAGGGTAGTAGCAAGGCGTGGTGCACGACAAGTTGGAGCACTCACTTCAGCTGAAAGGGGTACTTTAGTCACTCAAGCCTTTGCAGTGAATGCCATAGGAAATTCCATTCCCCCAGTCTTCGTATTTCCTCGAGTAAACTTTTACGATCATTTCATAAGAGATGGGCCTGTGGGTTCAGCTGGAGCCGCCAACCCGTCAGGCTGGATGCAGGATGAAACATTCCTTGTGTTTCTAAAACACTTCAAAAAATACTCAAATGTGTCTACTGCGAACAAAGTGTTGCTTGTGCTGGATAACCATTCTTCACACATACACATAAACTCTCTGGACTTCTGCAAAGAAAATGGCATCGTGGTACTTTCTTTTCCTCCCCACTGCTCTCACAAACTCCAACCTCTCGATCGATCTGTGTTCGGACCTCTGAAGAAAGTCGTAAATACGACCTGTGACGCATGGATGCGAAACCATCCCGGGAAGACCATGTCTATTTATGACATCCCAGGAATTGTAGCAGCTGCAATGCCACTTGCTCTCACACAGACAAACATTCAAGCTGGCTTTCGCAAAACTGGGATCTATCCGTTTAATCGGAATTTATTTACTGACGCCGATTATGCCCCTGCATTCGTGACAGACAGGCCAAACCCAGACACAAGAGAAGAGGAGGTTAACCACGATCAAAATAATCTTGCACTCGAAGACGAAACGCCACCGCTATCACCTTCTTTGCTGAACGATCCATTGGTGAACTTAACTAGCGCATGTGAACAATTAGAGGCTATAAATACACGCGCAGCCCCTAATACTCCACAAGAGGCTTTGTATGTTCGGCAGAACTCACCAGTCCTAGAAACTCTTCGACTAGAAGATATAGCTGAAATTACGCCACCCAGACACCATAGTGATGTTGGTATTCGACAAACTACGAACACCCAAACGGTTCGTCAAATTCCTTCAGTGGATGCTCAGCTGGCTTCTTCCATACCATCTACTAGTATTCCAGCTGTGTTTTCACCAGAAGAAATACGACCCTTTCCTAAAGCGCCCCCGAGGAAAACCACAAACAGGGGTCGTAAAACTAGGAAGTCAACGATTTATACTGATACACCCGAAAAAGAGGAAATAAGAAAGGAGTATGATGAAAAAATGAAACGGGCCAAAGTTAAGCAGGTAAAAAAAAGAATGGATGTAATAAAAACCAAAGATGCAAAGAAGACAAAAACGAAGAAGGCTAGTACAACAGCACCAGAATCTTCGGAGGATGAGGAGTATTTCTGCCTTGTTTGTGTAGCACCATATTCAGAGAGCAGGCCAAGAGAAAAATGGATACAGTGCTCAGATTGTAGACGATGGGCTCACGAAGAATGCACAGAAGGTGGTCTAACCTATATTTGCCACAACTGTGAATCAGATTGATTTATCTGTAATTGATTCAAATTGTATTTTTTTGTTTGAGGTACACGCAAAGGCGTTTTTAGTTAAATTTGGAACTGATTTTAGGTTTTAAAAGTATATGATTGTTATTTTTTCAAGATTTATGTTCTAATTGTATGTTTAGTCACTTGAGTACAAAATGCTTTCGTTGATATGAAACACTGTGTTCCTAATGTAAATGTTGAGTGATTAGTAAAGACTGATTTTAAAGATGATAAATGCTGCCATAAGTAGAATAAGATCTTTTTCATGTTTTTCTAACAATAAAAACTCATTAAAATCTGTGTATCTTGCATTATTTGTACGTGTTACAATTGACCCCCACCGCTGTTACAACCGCCCCTGGTACGGGGACGGTTGTAACAATGGCAGATATTATTATTTTTATTCTCTGGTCTCTAAACTATTGCGCCAAGAATCCAAAATTTTGTATTTGTTTAAACATTGATAAATGCCCTTTCGTTTGATGTATTTGCCTCAGTGATCGATTACGCAATGGCGATGCTATGATCGTTAAACCGAAAATCGTTACTACCGTACCCAGTCTACCCTAAGTAAGTAAATAGAGGAAGGGCTATTTTTCATGAACAGAAGTTAATACACCGACACTCATACGACAGTTTTACTTTGTATGACTGAAACCAATACAGTTTTGACAGGACATTTTCGCGTACCATTTTAGTAACAACCAGCGATGGGGGTAAGTATCGATATAAGAACGACTATCGACAAACATTATAGATAGTTTGCCTACTTTTTTATCGATACTTTAGAAGACTGCTATTTGCCTTACTGCTTTACTATAACATACCTGAGGCCTTGGAAGTGGCGCTCCACCTGCTGCATTAACAACTGTCAAATGTGTGTCGCACTCACTGCATCTTACCGCAGGAAATGCGTGCAAAATTCTTCCATCGCATTTAGAATATAGAATGTCAGAGAAGTGACAACAATACCCTTGACGTACCGTGACGATGTAAAATACCAGTACAATATATTGAAAAATATTAGCAGGCATCTACGAGTATAATGTCAACTTGGATATTTGAACGAATCGTGAATGTCGAATCCCTTGTGAGTGGCGTTTGTGTTGCCGGACCGAACGGACGTGTCTATAGTGCACATCCACCTCCGAGATCTTGCAAACGCATTTGAACAAACAATAGTTTACAACCCCGCCGCGCGCCTTTTGTTCTGAATCTCCAAAAACGGGCCTGCCTTAGAGGCGCAATACCGCGCGTTTCGGTGATTGTGTATCAGCGATATGATATGAGAGTAACTAATATGGCTACAAGTGTGAAAGTACAGTGCGTAAAGTGTGAATTAGATAGATTCTGAGCTGCGCCCTAACGGATAATAGGCTACGCTACGCTGCTGTCGCAGCCATCGTGTACGTTAATAGGTGCACACAGCAGAGACAACTCAACGAGTGTTGCCTGGTGAGCCCGTTCCAATTCAGTGTCCCAACGCATGCAACCAATATTTATCTCCAAAGACGAATCTACTAGAAGAGACCCCGAGCACGCCAGGTACACTTCAAACAAATCAGTGAGAACAGCCGCACACACACAGCTACATTGCATTCCGTATAAGCACGCGCCGCCACACGCACACATTGCCGAAACTCGCGTCCTTCGCGGACTACGAGACAGGTCTATGCAAGCAATGAATGCGACGAGACAACGTCATTCGTCCGGCCGGGCGGCACGTGTTAACTTATTTTTGTTTACAAACAAGTGTGATTTCCGCGCACAGATATTCTTATTTTGCAAGATGGTTAAACATTGTGCGGTATACGGTTGCCTCAATAAGGATTCCACAAATAAGGATCTAGTATTTTTCAAAGTACCCCAATATAAGGAAATGTGAGTATCCATACCTAATAGTACCTATATATTGTTTGTAAAGTAAGTTTTAGGTTTTGCATCGGTGAAAACACAAAAATGCTACTTACTTCACTTACTCTAATCTAGGGCCTGCACCCGGTTCTACCCGGTTCTGAGAGAACCGGGTATACCCGGTTCTAAACAATTTTCATAGACCCGGTTCTGAAGCTTCAAGAACCGGGTTTTCGGTTCTGTACGGTTCCGAAAAAACATAGCGTACAGTCACATGGAGCGAACCCGAGCGTAATCGGACCCTGCACTAATTAGTCCTTCCTTACGCGAGCCAGCCAGTGATTTATATTTCACGACTAATTAGTCCATATGCGAGTCGGCCGGTTCTCAAATAAGAATACCTATCATTTCATACACATTCCTCTCGCTCCCACATCTATTGTTCGCTATTGTTAGTGTAACCCGCGAATGTCATTCCTTACGCGAGCGGACCGATCAATATCGATCGATAAAAAGGAGTACAACATTTCAAGGCCGTTCAACAGGATTTACAAAAAAAACTTTGAAGAATTATTTCTTCTCCACTGCGTGCGTTCGTGATTCCGTATTGTTTTATAGGTAAGTAAATTAACTACATTTTGTCTATAGGGCAGTTAAATAAGTACTGATCAGGATTTATTCGTTTTCCCCTGTCCTAGCTATGAGATGTGCAGTGATATTGAGTCTCTCATACTGCAAACAAAAGCATTTGATGAAGAAAGGTGATCAGCAGAACAGAGCAGGCAAGGGATTGAGGAACAAGGAATGATACCAGAAAATTTTACTAATGCGGAGCAGCTACAAAGAGAGATTGCCAAGGTCCAGAATGTGATGTCATCTTATCGATCTACTGGTAATGACAGTCTGGCAATGTCAATAAAACTTGAGATGGCGCTGTTTGAAAATGGTCGTAATAGAGGCCGCTATTTAACGAAAGCATTTAATCATTTAATGACTATACCACCAACCAGTGTCGAACCAAAACGCATTTTTCATCTGCGGGTTATATATGTAACCACCTTCGATCGTCACTCAATGACAGCAGTATAAATGCAATTTCTTTTTTGCGTTCATATTATCAAAATATTTATTTAAGTATAGAAAATAGTATATATCTAATAATATATCTAAGTATATGAAACTAAAGTTACATACAAACTGATTATTTATATAATCTTTATGGATCTCTAGATTTTGCATGCCTGAAAGACTTATTAAACGTACGTAATATAAAAAATAAACACCATATAATAAAGGAATTCTTTTATTTAAAAAAACCAGAACCGGAACCGGGCACCCGGTTCTGTTTGGCTCAGAACCGTAAAACCCGGTTCTGGAAAAAAGCCGGTTCCTGCATCCCCTACTCTAATCGCTAATAATAATAACTTATTGGCATACGGTGTTTACAATAGGTAGGTATACATTAAAAGCTTTTATTTAACTTGCAATGTATGTTGTCCTATGTAGGTATGTTTTTGGTCGGGTGGAATCTTGCAACTTAATTTTCAAGCAGATATTTTTTTTAACCGATTGAGCTGTAATTTTGCATTAATATAAACTAGGGTAACAGTCCCAGTAGGTAACTATAGCTACCTGTAGCGTCCTATAACACCAGAGTATTTTGACGTGATAACGTCTTTAAAATCGTTTTAGTCGGGTGACATGTTCAGAAACTTGTGTCACACCAAAACCTCACGAGCGCGATCGCAGGTATAACGAGAGAGAGACGGACCGATCTCCCGCCTCATCTCGAGCGCTGCCAGTCATTCCGTGAAACTTGTCACGCGGAATCCTCACGAGCGGAGGCTTATCACGTAAACATCTCGATCGTAAACCTACTTTACAAACAACCAATTTTTTGTTCAGTGATTTTCTTTGTGATCACCTGTAAGTAGGTACTTGTTTTACCGCGCAGCGAGCGACGAGCGACGACGCAACAAATCCGCACCGCAACCCGCAGCGCTAAGCGACAATCCTAGCCGTTTGAGCAAGAGTAGGTAGTTATCATGCGAACAGGGGCCTAGTGAACTTACTATTTCTTATTTATACTATGCCCCGAGTTTACGTCTCCCTCAATACATAACAGTACTCCCTAACGACGCGCCGTTATCCTGGAGTATTGACCGACCCTATCCAGCACATTAGGTGTGTCATGACACTGGGATAACTCCTCAGCAATAACCTAATCCATGACTTGCTTTCTCCGGACACACAAACGATTACATAGGACGTAGAATCGTCATTACTTAAGGTATTTCTTATGTGCGACATGAAATAGGAACACAATCGGTATTTGCGAACCGGAACCGGAACCGGAAAAAATAAGTGAAATTTTATACGTAATAAGAACGACCGCCGGATACTACTATTTTTAGCATCTCATACATATTGGTTTGTTCTTTTTTTTAATAGAAAACTAGGGTTTCTTTAGTCTGGATTTAAATGCAATAATTTTGCGAAATTTGTTTGTTTTTTAAATCCAAATTTCTGCAATCTGGCGACATCTATCTTTTGACCTAGCGCTTTAAAAAAAACAAGGTTAGCAACACTGTCAGTGACCGTTCTAACAGTCAGACGTTTGTTGATATGGAAAAAAACACACAGTTGGTTCGCATTCATATTGGGGGTGCTTGCGGCGTCTACTTTCATGTATGATCTGAGATATAAGCCGATAACCTAACATAGCGTCACGTCTTTTCCCATACGAGGTGGCAGAGGCACAGTTGTGCCCACGTTTAGCCAGAACTCAGAAAATTTATTATAGATCGTAGTTAAACTAAGATATAAATAAAAAAATGTAGCCTATTAATGTCCTCACCGAGGGGCATAGGCCTTAACCCGGTTAAGAATAAGATTTAGCCATACTCCACCACGCTGCGCTGGCTCAGTGTGGGGTGATGAAGGGGTTTTAAGACCACTAATACGTAGCGATAGTAGCCGGGACCTAGAGCTTAACGTGCCATCCGAAACACTGAACGTCCGATGTACTTACGATAAATTAATTATCTCATTGGTACATGGTCAGGATTCGAACCTGCATCTCCTGTGTGAGAAGCAAGCGTGAAACCCATTAGACCACGGAGCTCTTGAATGAATGAATGAATGGTGCTTCCCCAGCCAGGGTTCTAAACCTGTTCCGGTCTTTCAGCCGGCATACCAGAGGGCACGAGTTTTGTGGGGGGGCGGAATGAATTGCTCGATAGGAGAGGAAGGAGCGTGAATTCAATCGACCGACTCTTCAGCCTGAAGCCAATATAGGATATGTGGAATGGGGAGGATACAGGATTTGGAGAGCAGCTGTTGTTTTCTTCAAGTTCATGTTTTCCTTCTATTTTCAGGTATTGTTATAGGTTCAGTTTCCTGTCCTGTCGTGTTCGTTTGGGTTATCCGGTAAGGTCTCCGTTTCGCTTTCGTTGTCTGTTTCTGGAATATGGTATATATGGCTCGATGCCTTTCTGACTTCGTCCCTGTTGTGTGCTGATTCTGTCCAGTAACTGTGTTCTTTACCGTAATATTTGATGTCATGCTTAAGGGAATCTTTCCAGGTGTATATGGGCCAACTTTCTTCTTCCTTGCTTCGTATTTCAATGCAGCGTGGAGTAGGTGTTTTTGTGGGCGTCGTAGAATTTGTGTATAGTAACACATCCGATGGTTTTTGATTTGTTTGGTTATTTTTTTGCCCTGTAGTAAGTCGTGAATTTTGTGGTGTCTTGGATAGCTTCTGGCGTTCTCAAACATGTCTCTGAGGATCAGGCGTTCATATTTTCTTAGTCTAGAACGGTTTGCTTTGGTGAGAGCTGCCGCTTTACGTCCGTATGTTATACACGGTGCAATAACCATTTTGTAAATCAGGCGTACTATTTTCCAGTCCATGTTGGATTTCTTTATAAAATGCATTAGGGCCTTGGAATTGCCTATGGCTTGCCGGCATCTCTTCTTTATTGTTTCTCTCCTACTATGTCCTGCCGTAATATATGTGCCGAGATATTTTATTTCGTCTACGGGTCGTATTGGAACTCCGTCCAATACGATCACTTGTGGGCGCTGGGTGTTTATGGGGTCTCTTATAAGAATTTTTCGTAAGAATTCTTATAAGAAAATTTTGTCTTTGTTTCGTTAGTATCGAGACGTACTGTTTTTAATAGTGCTTTCAAGTGCGTGACGATTTGGTCAAGGTGTTGTAAATCTTGACAAACGATGATGAGGTCATCCGCGAAGGAGAGAATAAGTGGTAAGACTATTTCTTCATCTTGGTCCAGTTTTATGTTGGGAATTTCTTCTTCCAGTGTTTTGAGGACATCATCCATTAATATTGTAAATAGTCTTGGTGACAGTGGACAGCCTTGTTTTACTCCTTTTCCTTTGTTGATCAAATTACTTTGCTGTCCGAACCATTTGATGCAGGTCCGTTCATACATGCAGGCTTTTATTATCCTATTGGTTAAAATCTTATTAGTCCTTGAAAGGAGAATATCCTTGAGCACGTTTAGGTCTATAGTATCAAATGCTTTGGAGATATTTAGCGCTAGTACATATATTCTGTTAACCGCGCGCCATTCTTCGTCTGATACACTGCATAGTGTGAAGATGTGGTCATCGGTGGATCTATTGCGGAGAAATGCTGCTTGGTAGTTCCCGAGTTCTTTTTCTATCTCGTCTAGTTTGATGAGCAGATATGTCGCGTATATGCGATATCCTGTATTACACATTGTTAAACGGCTATAGTCATTGGTGTCTTAAGGGTTTCTGATTTTGGGGTTAGGTACTTGGACCGTTTCATTCCAGGACTCCGGTATTATATTTTCTGTCCATGCTCTGTGCATTGTTTTGGTAATAACCTTTAACAGTTGTGGCGGTATTCCTTTGTACAGTTTCGGGACTACCTGATCTGTACCCGGCGCTGTTCCGTTGCGCATGCGGCTGATTATCGTTTTTATGTCGGCTATTGTTGGACCATTTTCTAGATAGTCAGGGTTTAATGAAGTTTCGTTAGGGATAATCATAATTTTAGGGCCTTCTGATTTCCTTAATTCCTGTTCCCAGCGTGACATTGGGATAAATCGTTGTTTTTTCCACCGTCTCGATTGAAGCTGGTGTCATCTGTAATAGTGGTACACGGTTTGTATGCGTTTGCTTGGGTGCTTTTTTTCCCAGGCCTTCAAAAAATGCTCTGCATTCTCGTTTTTCTTCATTATCAATAATTTCCTCAAGACGTCGTCGGCATTATTAATTGTTTGGTCGGTTGGTCGACGTCTTTTAAGGAATTTGGCCTTTTGTAAATTTGCCAGAGCAATTCGGTGTTCCCGCGATCTAGCGGGTTTTACGGAAAGTGTTTTTTGGGCTACTGACTTCATAACCCCTGTAATAGATCCCACGGAATGTCGGGCGTATATTCGTTGTCATTTTCTATAAATATGTAGTTGTTCGCCGTAAGTTCTTCCATAATCCCGTTATGGTATTTTACTTTTGTGTCATTCATTTCATCTCGTGCTAGGGCGGTGTACGAACACTGTTTATAGTTGAACTTTAAAGCTGCTATCGCTTTGTACTTAGTTTGGGTTGTACTCTTTGATGATTCCATTTGCAGTTCTTGGAAGCAGGTTTAGTGGGTCTATTTCACCCCAGATTATCTTGTGGTGGGAAATATGCAGGTAGCTCCATTGTCCTTTGATGAAATTAAATGTGTGTGGCGCATTATTCGAGATAATTATATGGTCTAGTTGTGATTTTGTTTTCCCGTTAGATCATGTGGCCCGACATGACTTGCGAGCCCAGGTGGTTTCTACTTTTAAGTTTTCGCGGGAACAAATATCCATTAGCATTTCTCCGATGATATTTGATGATTTGTGTAGGAGGTTTGTTCCTATAATTCCCTTTTTCCTGTATTCCTTTGTATCGCCTAGTCCGATGTGCGCGTTAAAGTCAACTAGCATTAATATTTTTGCTTTGTTTGGTTTCTTTTGAATAATCTTTATAAGTTGCGAAAACGCTGCGGTTGCTCTCGTGGAAGAGCTGGGGATATGTGCGTTTATTACATATAGTGTATTAGTGGCCGATGTTATTGTTGCTGCCATGGTTTCCAGGTCGCGATTTATATTGTGGACCGATAAGTTCAGGTCCTTTCTAATTAGTATAGCTAAGCCACAGTGTGCGATGCTGGTTGTGCCTGATAGATACCAGAGATAGTGTTTTGACACGTATGTCCCCGATGTCATGTTTGTTTCCTGTATACAGGCTATATGTATGTTTCTGTTTGTCAATTCAGCATCAATGTTGAGTCTTTTAGGAATTTGGGCGCATCCTCTAACGTTCCAAGTAGCAATGCGCAACACTCGCATGTGACTTTCGGTTTAAATATGGGGCTGAGTCGTATCATCGTATACCCGGTGTTGTCAGGGATGTCATCCATTGATGTTATGGTTGACCCTGAGGAGGTCATGGGTTGTTGCATTAAGTATCGGGGAAGGTATGTTGTTATCAGTTTGGCTGTCGGTTGCTAGATTCGTGGGTAAATTTTATGATTCAAGCAAGTATACACTGTCGTAGTGGTTTCCTGTGAAGTTGAGGTTGATAGATCCCACTGCATCCGCGGGATTCTTGGGCCTGTATGTGAGCGATGGTGTATTTTGCTGGTGGATTGTTACGTTAATTAGAAAGTATTCGGCGGCTGCTATTATAATCTCCTCTCCAGCCCAAGTGCCGTAATTGCGCGGATTTTTAATGTAGTCATTGAGGGTTTTTTCAGGCTCGGCGATTGCAAACTTTATGTTCTGTTCATCGCAGTTTTCTTCTACATATTTAACTAGGTCCTTACGAATGTGGATGTGGTCGAGTATTAATTGATATAGGTGATTAATTTGGTCAGCAATTGCGTGGAATAGGCAGTTACCATCTCTCGGCATTGATAAGGCTTTCATCTTTTTGGAATGTTGTTGAAAGAAAGAACTTAGAGCTAATTTGATTAATTTGAACTACCTACGTACCTATTGTTAATGGTACGGGTTGTGACTGTCAAAGTTTGTGCGTATCTTTGCGCACTTATTCTCGGTATTTTCTAAGAGAATTGGAGGCTGGGCCTGGAAGCTATAAAATAGGCGTGAGAGAGACCCGCTTAGGATAAAGAGTCTTTGATTTTATTTTTGTTATTGTTCGTCAGCTGCCTTTCGTTAATTGCCTGTTTTCTGCAAGATGGTAAAATGATCCTTTGATGATGTGCAAGTGTTGGCTTTTACTCGCTATTTCTCAGAATATGCAGTAGGCTTGCATTATTGTTTATTTTATTTTATTTTTGTAACAGGTCCAGATGGGCTGGTTGGACCGGATGGTGGCAAATAGTTTAGTTTTGTTTTATTGTGCTTGGGTAGGTTCCTGCCTAGTTTTGTATTTTCGTATACCTATCACCTACCTATTTGTACGGGACTATGCCTATGGAATAGTTTAGAGTTGACGTAGTAATTTGGAGCGAGAGTGGTATCTGTTTATGAAATGGTAACCAGCATTACGAAGGATGTTACCTGCCAGATATAAAGTTAGTTTTTCTGTTTTATCTGATACAGGGCTATCTTAATCGGAGCAATCTCACCAGGTTATTGCTCAGCTAGTGAGACTCTTTGCACTGATATCACCTACTTCAATTCACTTCATTATTGCGTAATAGTGAGGTCCGTGACACGGGTCGAGGTTCAGTCCCTGTACAAGGCCCTATTGTCTATAGCTCGTTAGAATTCGTTTTTCCTTAGCTCGTTGTCCAGAGAAGGGGCTTGTTGCACAAAAAATACGTATTTGCTTCGCCGTTTTGTAGCTAGTTTGAGGAATGTTTTTGTCGTAATTTATCTCTTTTGTTTAACTTTTTCTGTCCGGTATTGTTTGGGTTTTAGTGTCCTTATTCACGTGCCTCCAGGAAGTGCATGAAAGGACCTGCCTCTTGGCGTGGGATAACACCCGTTGCGCAACTCTAGTTTCTATTGACTTAGTATTTATGATGATGTATCAAGCACCACGTATGTATGTGATGAAATGAAATAAGTCTGTTTCCCAGGTTGTTGCTGTTCAGAGAGCTTAATTTTATGGGTTAGAGTTTGTGTGTCCGGAGAAAGCAATTCATTGATAAGGTTAGGTTATTGCTGAGGAGATATCCCAGTGTCATGAGTAGTCATGACACACCTAATGTGCTGGATAGGGTCGGTTCATACTCCAGGATAACGGCGCGTCGTTAGGGAGTACTGTTATGTATTGCGTGAGACGTAAACTCGGGGTCTCTTCTAATAGATTCGTCTGTGGAGATAAATATTGGTTGCATGCGTTAGGACTCTGAATAGGAACGGGCTCACCAGGCAACACTCGTTGAGTTGTCTCAGCTATGTGCACCTATTGTCGTACACAATATTGTACACGTATTGTCACAGCAGCGTGGCGTAGGCTATTATCTGATAGGGCGCAGCTCAGAACCTATCTAAACCACACTTTTCGCACTCTACTTTCACACTTGTAGCTATATTAGACACTCTCATATCATCTCGCTGATACAAAATCTCCGAAACGCGAGAAACCAGAGACAGAACAAAGGCGCGCGCCGGGTTGTAAACTATTGTTTGTTTAAATGCGTTTGCAAGATGTCGGAGGTCTATAGACACGTCTGTTCGGTCCGGCAGCACAAACGCCACCCCATTAGTCGGAGCTCTTACGGATATAAATAATGTTTTAAATATTGTCCAGTTATCTAATATTCCATTAAACGTGCCCGGCGGCTACCCCATTGCCGCTGATAGGAAGGATTCCTCACGATCTAACAGAAAATATATGTTTTAACAGGAAGAGTACAGCGCCAGGCCAGCGACCGGGTAGAACTCGTACTATAAAAGAGTAGAATAAACACCCAGGTTATCAGGAAAAGAATAGCTATAATAATAATAATAATAATAATAATAATAATTCCTTGGACATCATTTTACACACATTGATCTAGCCCCAAACTAGGATTCCCTGTATCTTGGGTACTAGACAACGGTACACATACTTATATAGATAAATATTATACTTAGATAGATAAACAACCATGACTAGGGTACAAACATTCGTTCTCATCAAACAAATATTTGCCCCCACCGGGACTCGAACCCGGGACCCCTGGTTTCGTAGGCAGCGTCACTGCCGACTCGGCCATTCGGGTCGTCGAAACAAAATGTACTCACGACTTCGTTCGGTCGGAAGTATTTCGGGTTGACTTTGACAAGCAGTTGTCCCGTTCCCTTATCGTGTCCCGTCTCGTTCACTCCCTCGCCACGCCACTCAATCTGAGGGAGAAAGATGAGAAACATTACAAGTGTTTCTTCACTCAGACCCACAGACTTGAATAGTAGGGACAGGGCACGGAGCGCTTGAAAGTGTCGCTACAAAAACAGTACAAAATCGGGAAAATTTGACTGTTTGCAATCAGTCGCGCTTGGACGGTGACAGCCGATTGACATTTCGGCAGCAAAAACAAAAATGGTGACCTGCGACGTAAAAAGGTGTAAATCATACCCAAATCGCAAAACACAAAAACAGGGAGTGTCGTATCACAAGTAAGTATTATATTTTCAACTACTATTGGCTTTAAATTGATTATCTATAAAATATTATTCTCGAAAAAATCCTCAAACGAAAATCAACCATTCGACTGACGTAACTTTGTAGCGACGTGCGACTTCCTATATTTGAAAAACGATCCGATTTGGTTATTTTTCTATTCGTAATGTCAAGATTACTATTCGTAATGTCATTAGATTACTATTCGTAATGTCATTTGGTTACCCCCCCCCCCCCCCCCCCCCATTTCAGTCAGCTAGAGTTTGTATTTCACTGTTTTCGTTTTAATTTACAAATGTAATCGTTTCGTCGTATTTACGTTGAAATACAAGGTACACTATCCGCGGTTTCCCATACTGGGTGACAGAGTCAATGTGCTCACTTTTAGTCTGAAAATGTGCTCACTTTTAGTCTGAAAATGTGCTCACTTTTAGACAGTTGTGCCTCTGCCAGCCCGTATGGGAAAAGGCGTGACGCTATGTTACGCGTGTAATGTAAAATAATAAGATGACTTAATCAGTGATATCAGGTACCAATTTTCATAACTTTTTCTATGATTAGGTAGTTTATTACTTATAAATCAAAATCAAGATCTTAAATTCCAAGTTACGCTACTAATGAGCTTACATCCTCTTTCATAATTTAACGGCAAAGACAAAAATTAATATGCCTATTTAATTATGTTTTAACTTTTTATTAATTAAACATGAGGTAATTGCGTGTGACCTCGCCCCTTAAGTTAAATTTTAGCTAGATATATTTTATTTCTACTCCTAATCACCGATGAGAAGTCACCGGGTATTTGAGAGTTATCCGTAGATCAACTTTCCTAATATTGTGTCTATACACCACAAATCGGAACGTGACCGACCGTGACGCCGTTACAATTTTTCGTACTGTCTTGGTTCCGACGAATTCCGACAGGGGCGCTATTTTTCTTAGCCTCAAAATGGTAAGAAATTTAGTACGGGAAGGCCTATCCTTAGTATTTATATCGATGCTCAGACCCTATAGGTTTTATTCAATAAATAGTCATTTTTAACCTACGACGAAAAAGAGAGTGGCTTTATAAGTGTGTAGCGTTTGTGCTGCGCTGTCTGTGTTTGTCTGTCCGTGGCACCCTAGCGGTCAAATAGGTGAACCGTTTTTAGGGTCCCGTACCCAAAGGGTAAAACGGGACTCGTTTTTGCTCTATATTGATAACGGCAACAGGTAGACGCTTGAAATATTCACAGAATATTGAGTTATATTATTTACTTTTAAAAATAAATAATTAAATTAAATAATTTTTGCAAAACATTGCAGATATCCCTAATGCGATAGCCAAGTCATATTTCACAATTTACTTAATTAAAAAAACAATTCAACAGCATTTATTACTATTATATTATCATATTAATTATTAGTTCATATTATCATGTCATAGGTTATTTATTATTATAAATATTTAATAACTATTAAGATAAATTTATCATAGTCATCACAAAATATTATTATATATTATAAATTATTGATATCGTCAAGTCTTGGGTACAATTAATATAATTAAGAATAATCATAACCATTATTTTAAATAATCAAGTCAAAGGTACACAAGGTACACAATCTAAATAATGTAGCTCTAGTAAATTCATTGATGTGACAGACAAATGATCAATCCTCTCAGCAATATCGTTAGGAGTGTGCAGCGTGCGCATGAGGTTGGTACGCCCGCTGGGTACACAGAACAACCTTGGTCGTCGCCTTCGCGTTGTGTAAAAGTCGGGACACAGTTTATTTAAGTACAACCGCATTTGATACCAATCCGCGTAACAGTTTAAAAATGTAGATAGCAAGTGTAAGATTTCCTCTAACCTCCAATTTATTGTACCCGACCATGGCAAGAACGAAAAGAGTCGGGTACATCATCGGGTAAAAAGGATATACCCCGTACATTTTAAGATAAAAAAGACGTGTATATTTATTTTGGACTATTTCTAACATGTTTATGTATTTTACCTCATGTGGGGCCCATACAGTTGCACTGTACTCCAAGTGACTCCTGACATTGGCATCATATATTGCACATAGTGCTCCCGCGTTAGTGAAGTTGTGCGCCTGTCGTAACATGTGACCCATGTTTTGGTAGGCTTTTTTGCACACATTGATAACATGCTCTCTGAACGACAGACCCGCCGTAAACCGAACGCCAAGGTCTTTTACCTCGGTGACCCGTTGCATAGAAGAGTCATCCACCAAGTACTGGTGGTGGAGTGGCGTACGGGCGCGACAAAAAGAGATCACCGCGCACTTTGATACATTAAACTTCAAACGGTTTTCTACTACCCGGTTTTCACTTTGTAGTCGTTCACAGTCTGACCCATTCTTAATTTTCGACAGTAACTTTAAATCGTCAGCGAACTGTAGGCAAATTGAATCCACGTTAGGCAAATCAATGATCATTATAACAATTACGAGTGGTCCTAGGTTACTGCCCTGACTGACATCAGATCGCGTGGGATATGGCTCCGATCTGTATCCAGCACAGTCAACGTACTGGTGTCTGCCCTTCAGTCAGCAAAAAATGTCAGCGTGTGAGGCGTACAGCCTACCCTTGCTAACGTTTGGAGTAGTATGTCATTATCAACCGCATCGTAGGCCTTCCTAAAGTCAAAGTACGCCACGTTCACCTGGTCACCAGCGTCTACAGCTGGTATCAATTCGGTCATAATTTGGAGAAGATTACCCATAGTACTCCGAGCAGGACGGAACCCATGCTTCAGAGAGTTGTGTATCGCACTTTCAAAGACCTTTGCTGGTGCACACAGCACAGCCACAGGTCGGTAATCACTGCTGGTCACGCCTCCACCTCCCTTCGGTACAGGCACAATTCTTGTCAGATTCCATTTTTTGGGAAAGATTTTGAGCTTAAATATATGCCGAATACGGTGATTGTTATCAAAATATTTTGACAAGGTAAGTACACTAAGGTTTTAAATTATTTAATAAAGAAAATCTTATTAGTAATAAAGTAACTTATAATCTAGATTTGTAAGCTACACGTTTGTATTGTTACACTCTACAGGCAATAAACATACTTTTGAAATACATCTTTTGTGTGTTTTTCCAGTCGCGGTTTTTACTTCTACTACCCTTACTCTATTATCAGATCCTGGAAAAACTTGGATGACCCTAGCCATAGGCCAATACAAAGGTGCTACATTATCATCTTTGAGAATAACAAGTGATCCTACTTTTATACTAGGATGTACATCAGTCCATTTGGGACGAGATTGTAAAATATTCAAGTAGTTATTTTTCCATTCTTTCCAAAATGAATTATTGAGATTGTTGCAAATTTTCCAAGACTGTAATCTTGATAAACATGAGTTCTCCTGTTCAGGATACGAATTTAAAGGTGCTCCTATAAGGAAATGACCAGGAGTGATACAAGAGAAATCATTTATATCAGTAGACAATGGCATAAGCGGCCTACTATTGAGTACAGCCTCAATTTGACACAAAAGCGTATTAAGTTCCTCGTATGTAAGTGATGAAGTTTGCATGACTCTTTTTAAATGAAATTTCATGCTTTTGACTCCAGCTTCGGCTAAACCTGCAAAATTAGGAGAATAACAAGGCAAAAAATGGAAGTTAATACCCTTCTGTGCTGCGAAATCATACACTTGTTTTTGATGAGTGTCAGAATTTTGTAACTTATATAATTCGTCTAGCTGAGTTTTAGCGCATCTAAACGTGGACGCATTATCTGAATAAATATCGGTAGGTAGCCCTCTACGAGAGACAAACCTATTGAGGCAAGCAAGAAAGGTTTCGGTTTTTAAGTCTGAAGCCAACTCTAAATGAATCGCTTTTGTCACGAAGTAAACGAAAACACATACATATCCTTTTGTTATTACTGGTTTTCTGACTCTAGCAAATTTTCGTGAAATCAAAACATTATGACAATATCTGAAAAGAAACGGTGGTAAACCGTCTGGTTCCGCTGAGGTCTTAGGTTTTAGACTTTTCAACGCTCGTAATACCTCCGCGTCAGTCAGACTATCGATGTGCACTCGCGCGGCTGATGGCTGACCGTGCTCACTTGCAGCCGTCAGTCCCGGGTATAGTGCTGCATTTTCTGTATTGTAAACCGAGTGAAAATACTGGGCAAACTTTTTTTTATTTTTTTTTACTGTAGATATTTACATATACTTAGCAAACGTCATTTTTTGCCTCTTCTCTACATTGGACCACTGTGGGAGAAGAAGGGCGTAGAAACTCCCACAGATTTATTTTTAGATCTCTTTTAAAAATAGGTTGTGCTTAACTAATACAAATATGAAAAATTTAATTGTTATGATTAATAAGCAGGAATAAATAATTACAAAATTATTAACAGCAAGGTCTGTGTTGAGCCAGATTAACCCCATACAGTCCTGTCATTTAAGTAATCTTGAACATTGTAATATCCCTTTTTCGAGTCGAAAGTCGCTTTAACATGCTTTTTAAATTGCTCAAATGGCAATTTCAAAACTCATTATTCTCTCATACTCATTTCAACTCATTAGCACACTCTTGTTCCAACAAAGTACAACCGTGCGTAATCAATCCATAGCTGTTTCCCTGCTTGGATCTACCAAATTTCCAGAAAGACTGGGTCCCTTGCCAGATTATTCTGTACTTGATCACGATACCGGTCATGCACGAGCTTCTTTTACTCTTGCGCGACATCGAGAAAACGCATCATAATCGCTTTTTAACTTCATGGTCTTGTAACGCTTGTGCAGAATATATTTTAATTTGATACTACGTATTACATCTATGGTGTACCACTCGGGATACTTATACCTAGATTTATCTATTTTGGGCTTCTTTAATGGTACACAATCGTCTAGGACACTATTCAAAGTATTATAAAAATAATTAACAACCAACTCAGGATCGCTGATGTTATACAGGGCTGACCAATCCATACATTCTAAACGGGCGCATACCCTCGTCTGCCTCGAACACATTAATCGCAACCCTCCTCTCTCCGCTAAGTACTAGATCGAGTTGTCTACCTCAGCAATTAGGCACTGAGTTACTCTGCACAAGCTCACAAAAGGAGACAAAATACTCATATTAGCACATAATGTTATTATTATTACATGAATACAAATTAAAATCCCCCAATAAAATTACATTTCCTTTGTATCTAACAAATATTTTTTCCGTTAAACAGTTGAACAAAAGAATGTATTGATCTTCATTTGTACTTGGAGATATATATGTCGCGGTTGGTTAGTTAAATCAGACACTTAACTAACACTCTAGACCGTTAATTAAAGACCGACGTTTAACCAAGTTACTCGCATTTTGAGTTATGAAGGATGTGTACTCAATGAATGGAATCGCATTACTCAATAGTCTAACCGAAAGCCGGCGTGTTGGTTAAATAATGTAAAACAAGATGGCGTCACGACAACAGCTGATTACTTTCAGAGTCTATCTTATTGGGCAAAACATTGCGGTAGCTTAGGTGAATCTGAGTCATATCCATGTTAATTGTTCAGGCTTCTCGGCACCTAATGACCTCGTAGGGGCCCATCAGCTACGAGGTAGCGTAACGATCAGTTGCCAAGAAGTGTGAACGTCGGCGATTCACCGAGCTGAAGTAAATGGGGTCGATCTAACCTGGTCTGTGCTTCGGTCCCGTCAACCTCCTGTCTCTCTGCAAGGCCCGGGTGCACCCTAGGCTCTTCTTGGTAGACAGGTTCTTCAGCCAACCAGGTATGACTGGCAGGCCAGCTTCGATGAGCACAGTGTTCCAACACAGGTTATGTTACGTGGGAAAAACCAATCGGCCACGTAAATGCGAACTTTACCTGGTTCGGGGAACCACAACACACTCAGCTATATAGACAATCCTGAGGGAAACCCGAATACATTCCAGATGGCCTGCGATTTTATTTCAATACCCTAACCAAAACGCGTTTACATTGCGAGGGCTTTTCGTCTGTCAGTTGTCAAAAACTGCTAGGTTGACAGCAACGTCAAATTCAAAATGGCCGTTCAGAAACCATCGATCGAATATCGATTTGGAATCGAACAATCACCCGCCCGGACAGGCACCCACCTGTCCCCTAATCTACGGGCAGCCGAGACAACGTTGCTACCGCTCGTTTTAGAACCGAGCCTCCTACTAGAACCTCTGCAGACCGGGGGGTCCCGTCCTTGCCAGGGAACAAGTTAACAATGCGCCCCCTGCGCCAACGTAGTGGCGGTAGGTTAGCATCCTTAACCAGAACGAGGTCACCAACACTAGGGGGGCTGGTTTTGTCAGTCCACTTAAGGCGCTGTTGTAAGATATGCAGATACTCGAGCGACCAACGCTTCCAGAAATTCTGAGTAAACTGCTGCAACATCTGATACCTTGACAACCGATACAATTTCACTCCCTCGAAGGGGTGCTCGTTAAGTGGCTGTCCTATCAAGAAATGGCCTGGGGTCAGAGCCTCCAGGTCATTTGGATCCGAGCTGAGCGGACACAACGGTCGCGAATTGAGAACGGCCTCGATCTTACAAAACAATGTCGCGAGCTCCTCAAAAGTCAGCGCGGTCTGACCTACTATACGCCCCAAGTGCGTCTTAGCTGACTTAACTACGGCCTCAAAAATCCCACCCCAGTGGGGGCAAATCGGTGGGCTGAAGGTCCACTGTATACCCCGACGGGAGAGGGCCATTCCAATATCCACTTTATTTACATTCAAAAAGTTGACTATCTCTCGTAAGTATCGTTCCGCACCGATGTAGTTAGTGCCGTTATCAGAGCGGATCAAAGTTGGAAGTCCCCTTCGAGAAACAAACCTATCCAAACAAGCAATGAAAGCCTCTGTCGAGAGATCAGCAACGAGCTCGAGATGTACCGCCTTGGTGGATAAACAAACAAACACACATAGGTACGCCTTGTATTGCCTAGCGGTACGCAATCGTGAACTCTTCACCATAAACGGTCCTGCAAAATCCGTACCAACACCTGAAAACGGTCTGACCTCATTCACACGATCAGGGGGCAAGTCCCCCATGAGAGGTTGCATCGTGGCAGCCTTAAGTCGATAACAAGGCATGCACCGAAACACGATGTTCCGTATGACACGGCGGGCAGATAAGATCCAAAACTCCCGCTGGAGCGTGGCCAACAACGCGTTACAGCCGGCATGCGCGTTTTTAATATGACGATCAGTCACCAGCAATTCAACTAACTGTCCCCCCTTGGGGAGCAGAAGTGGGTGACGAGCCGAATACGACAGATTCGCATTGCGCAATCTTCCTCCTACCCGAAGTAACCCGGTCGAATCAACAAAGGGGTTGAGACGCGCGACGGCTCCCTTCAATTTCGAACGTCCACTTCGTATAATCTCCAATTCTGCCCCAAACTTCGAGGACTGTACCAACCGGACCAAATTCAACAGCGACTCGTTTCGCTCTGCCGGAGTCAGAATAGGGTTCAACGTTCGCTGATCGCGAGGAGTACGAAAATTTCGAGCGAATCTCCTAATCCAAGTGGACACGTTTATCAACTTGTCAAGTGAGCTATACCGGTCCAGCAGAAACCCGGCGTCAGGGTCCTCAGCCTTCTGGGTAACATGCACGGCCGCTCTGGGGCCATGATCCGAAGATACTACTACATGGCTGTGGGGCCAGTCCGATTCTCTCTTGGCAAGCCAGGGTGGTCCCCACCACAAATGGTGTCTAACGAGTTCAGGAGCCCGACATCCCCTGGATGCACAATCAGACGGGTTCAATTCTCCTGGTACATGTCTCCAGGTCAGTGGGACCTCAGACGACACAATCTGGGAGACACGGTTCGCAACAAAAACCTCTAAGTTATGGACCGAAGCCTTCAGCCAGCACAAAACAATCTGGCTGTCCGTCCAAGCGTACACCGTATCCTCTAAAACCACTGACCCACGCAACACTGTTAGAGTGTGATTCAAAAGTTTGGTCAAAAGAGCAGCCCCGGATAGTTCCAGTTTTGGAATCGTCATCCTTGTCCGAATAGGCGCTACCTTGCTTTTTGCCAAAACCAAACGCACGTCGACCTCCCCGGTGGAGGTGACGGTTCGCAAATAAACCGCTGCCGCAAACCCTCGTTCAGAGGCATCACAAAACCCGTGAAGGGTTGCCCTGTAATCCCCAGCAGGGACCAATTTCCTCGGCAGCGATACATTATTTATGTCCGATAGCGAGGTGAACATTCGCGTCCAATCAATCAACAAATCACCTGAGAGGTGGGTGTCCCAGGTCAACTGAGCCGCCCATAGCCTTTGCATAAAACATTTGAGAGCAAAGGTGACTGGAGAAATCCATCCATTCGGGTCGAACGTTCTCGCAATCGTTGACAGTACTGACCGCTTCGTCCATGCCTTCGGTGTTTCTAAAACCACCCGATAGGTAAACTCATCATGGACGGGCCGGTACTGAATTCCAAGTACTGACAACATGTTAGGGTTGTCAGGATTCTCAAAAACGTGCGGGTCTTGTTGAAACTCATCTGGGAGACCAGCCATCAACTCAGGGGAGTTGGACATCCACTTGCGTAGTTCATAGCCGCCTCGTTCCAGCAATTGAATGAGTTCGTCACGTCGGTCCAGAGCTTCCTCCACACTGGCTGCCCCTGTGCAGACGTCATCGACGTACAAATCTTGCTCCAGGATAGCGGCGGCTCTAGGATAGCTCACACGGTCACGCGACGCCAACTCCCGCAGGGTACGCATCGCCAAATACGGGCTAGACCGTAACCCATACGTGTTCGTGTTTAACTCATAGACCTTGACTGGCTCGGCCGTGGACTCACGCCAAAGTATCAACTGATACCTTCTGTCAGCCGGATGAATTACCGTTTGCCTAAACATCATCCGAATGTCTGCGACAAATACAATCTGGTGCCTCCGAAAGCTCGTGAGAATATCCGAAATATCACGACTCAACTTGGGTCCCGAATGTAGACACTGATTCAGGGACATCCCGTTCGAGGTAGGTGCTGGCTGACCCATCAAAAACAACTCGAATCTTGCCGGTAGGGGTTCGTAGGACGGCATGGTGTGGAAGGAAACAATGACCCTCAGATCTCCAGTCCACACCCGATACCGACATGTGTCCTAACGACTCATACTCCCTCATGAAATCAACATATTTTTGTTTAAATACGGCGTCCCTTGTCATCCTACGCTCCATCGACATCAATCTCGTCTCAGCCATCTTCCTAGATTCTCCTAGTGGCGGTCGATCGGCCCTGAAAGGCAGTCGAGTTACAAAACGACCAGAACGAAGGCGACCAGTACTATTCTGGTAAAACAACTCGCACTCTTCTTCGTCTGCGTCGACTCGACGAGCGGTGGGAGGTTCCTCTATCTCCCAGAAACGTTGGATAGCGTCTGACAACGCTGAGCCAATAAGTATGCCATCTGACTCGGCAGGCCTAACCATTGCCAATGCCGGACCCATGATCACGTGACCAAACTTAGTATCCACAGCAATCAACCCGTCCGGCTGAAGAACTCGCCGATCCGACAACAGAAACCTACCCAGAACGTCTGCTCCCAGTAGCAGGTCGACCGGGGCTGGAGTGTCAAAATCGGGATCCGCCAACTTGAGTCCTGATGTCAGGAATCGAACGGCCGGATTCAACTTCACCAAGGGGTGTCTGCCCATGACATGCGTCATTACTAAAGCTTGCACGGATGTTTTTGTCAAAATGTCATAACGTGGAGAGAACGTGATCACCGATTGACCAACTACATTCGTAACCGTAACATTCCCCACGCCCCGTATTGATTTATTATACCTATTTACCTTGAGGCCCAACCATTTTGCTAAATCATTCGATACAATGCAGCCCTGAGCTCCAGAATCTAATAGGGCGCGAACGTATGTTGGGTTGCCCGCCAAATCCCAAACAAGCACAGAGGCGATCGGTAACACCACCGTCTCCGGTTGGGGGGCAACCAATGGTTGGGCCGCAAATTCCTAGCGAGGACCCCCGGGGCCCCACTGTGCCTGTAACCGATCAGGTATGCAGCTATACGCCAGAGGGTCCCATTGTACAAATGGCCCACGCGCCGGTTCCATTCCCAACCTACGATTCCCCGTAAAGGGGGGTGGGCGTGAATTCAACCGTGGCCGCTCCATGAGCGGGGGGGACATCACATGTGACCGACGAGGACGAGGCGACGAGCGGAGCGACAACTGAGGCGGCGTCCGAACCGCACCCGCATAGCTCGAAGGTGTCCCATGCCACCCGCCCGTTACGGCCTGCTCAACACACCCAATGTCCCGCTGGGTCGGATGCTGAGTCGCAACCGAAAACTCAGGGCCCCCCATGTAATGGTCCTGAGTGCGGCCCTGCACCCTGGTACTGCCCTGTGCACGTGGGGACGTTGGCCCCTGAGTTGCGCTCCGAGTCGCAAACGAATTCTCAGGGCCCCATGCCGTGTCACCCTGGGTACGGCCCTGTGGACGTGGGGACGTTGGCCCCTGAGTTGCGCTCCGAGTCGCAAACGAATTCTCAGGGCCCCATGCCGTGTCACCCTGGATACGGCCCCGTGGAGGCTGTTGGCCGGACCGGTTCATGCACAACAGATTGTTGTGGGCCCCGCCACAATATCCGCACATTTTTGTGCGCGTGCAGTCCCTAGCCATGTGTGGCCCGAGGCACAGGAAACACCAGCTCCGCTGCTTGGCCATCCGGCGCCGTCCCTGAACCCTAAGTTCCCCGAACTTATTGCAATTGGCCACAGCATGGCCAATCTGCCTACAACATGGGCAGGTCTCACTATGTGGGGTCAATGCACTCACAGTCCCATATGACTGCCGGTTGGTGCGGTCCTTCCTCGTCGGAGGGCCCCTACTCACAGCGCTCCCGGCAGCTCTCCGTGGCTCCGAAGGATGGGTGACCGTCAACCCCAAATTCTCTGCCCGTCGAGCCTCCTCTTCCAAGAATCCGACCAAGTCGGAGAAGGCGGGCAGGTCCTCGGCCGACCTCCCGTGAGACTGTTCGAAACGAGTCTGCACGTCAGCGGGTAGGCGGGAAAGTACAATGTACAACAGTAGGTACGACCATTCACCAACCGGAAGTCCAAGATTCTCTAGAGCCTTGGTGACGGACAACAATGGGTTCAAAACCTCCGTCTGTATGGCCCCGACCTTGTTCACAACCGGGATACTAAACAAACGGTTCAGTTGGGCATCGGCCAACCTCCGTTTGTTATGGTAACGTCTGACCAACAATTGCCTGGCCGTTTCATAGTTACCCTCCGTAACTGTCAAATGAGCGACCAGCTCCCTAGGCTCACCCCTCAATGCTGCCACCAGCTGAGCCATCTTGACAGACTTGGTAATGTCCGATCGCATGTGCACCAAACTGTCGAACAGATTGATGAAGCTCATCCATTCACCGAACACGCCGTCAAAGATAGGCATAGTTATGGCTGGTAACCTGGAACCCGATCCCTGATGCGTCAGAGGTGCTTCAGTGTCACCATCATGGCTGGACTCGCGCTGTCTACGTATGTCCGCAGCCTTCTGCGTGATAGCAGCTGCCATCTCCATACATTGGTCGACATCCCCTATCAACCGTGACAGCCTGTCAGGTGCACAACCATCAACTGATTCCGCCTGCGCGGACAATTCGAGCACCCTATTGTAACGTTCCTTAACGTCCATAGACCGCTCCAATACCACATCATGCCTATCTAAACGGTCTATCAAACCGTGTGCGGAGGAAAACCATCTGAGTTCCTTAGAAACACCCTTCTGGATTTCAGATAACGACATGATCGGAACGATACTTACTCACAATTTGCAGTATCTCAATTTTATTGGACCCTCCAGTCTACAACCCAAACGAGGGAACCCTAAACCACAACTTAAACAATGTTGTTTTCCTTAAACAATAGGAACCGAGTTTTATATCTATATAAATTCTGTAAATACAATTTAGTTTCCCTTTATCATTATAACACACACAGATAGTCAATATTAGTTCAAGTTATAAATTGCTATAAACTGAAAACAATGTAATAGCCTGCTATCAATAGATGTAACTACCTATGTTAACCAAAACATTCAATAGCATTACTAAACCACTAATAGATTGACTAACTGGTAATTCAATTCAATATCTGTATATCTACTACCAGCAATAGACCTATAGCTTACAATACTACCAATCTATGTGGATATAGGAACACAACCAATTTACCTAATAACCGCCTATACCTACAGATTGATAGTCCCAAATCGTGCCTTCCTGGAGCCCTTGACGGCTGCAAATCTCAGGAAGCCACGCTCTAGCTACCAAAATGTTCAGGCTTCTCGGCACCTAATGACCTCGTAGGGGCCCATCAGCTACGAGGTAGCGTAACGATCAGTTGCCAAGAAGTGTGAACGTCGGCGATTCACCGAGCTGAAGTAAATGGGGTCGATCTAACCTGGTCTGTGCTTCGGTCCCGTCAACCTCCTGTCTCTCTGCAAGGCCCGGGTGCACCCTAGGCTCTTCTTGGTAGACAGGTTCTTCAGCCAACCAGGTATGACTGGCAGGCCAGCTTCGATGAGCACAGTGTTCCAACACAGGTTATGTTACGTGGGAAAAACCAATCGGCCACGTAAATGCGAACTTTATCTGGTTCGGGGAACCACAACACACTCAGCTATATAGACAATCCTGAGGGAAACCCGAATACATTCCAGATGGCCTGCGATTTTATTTCAATACCCTAACCAAAACGCGTTTACATTGCGAGGGCTTTTCGTCTGTCAGTTGTCAAAAACTGCTAGGTTGACAGCAACGTCAAATTCAAAATGGCCGTTCAGAAACCATCGATCGAATATCGATTTGGAATCGAACATTAATATATACGTTTAAGGTCACTCACCCCAAATCACTCTACCTAGTCCGATCTCATCACCTTTGGCGCGCCCTTACAACGCTGCGCTTTCTGCTAGGTATAACGGGTGCTCACAACGGCGACAGATATAATGATGACATGCCTACCTCCCGGCCGACGCAAGCGAAGGATTTCTCAACAAACTCCCGCACGCTGTGACCCTCGCCCGTCGCCACCACGAAGTCTTCCGGCTCGTCCTGCTGCAGCATCAGCCACATCGCCTGCCGGGACACGAGAGTGGTGAGGTGGTCGTTCACATGCCATTCATAATTCTAAATTCTTTATTGCACACAAATATTTCAGCAGTTATATTAAAAGAAAAGTCATAAGAATTTAAGTAAATAAATTGTCAAAATTAATGCAGTATTTTTAACTTATATATTGTCGTATAATGATATTTACCCAACCAGAACCTAACAGAAAACAACCAGGATAAAATTTAGAAATGATAGTTTATTAGGATTATATACAATTAATTAATTTAAAAAAATGAAAGGAAGATGAGGATGAATGAGGTGGGACAGGTTTTATAAAATACAGATGTCTAGATAATAAAAAAAGGAAGCGGAGGACACGGAGAGTAGGAGACCGATGAAGCAGTAGGCGTCTGGTGGACCGGTCAGTGAAGGCACTGGTGGGCGATGTAGGAGTTGCTGTCGGAGAGTGTGGCCGGGGGCCTATCGATCATCAGACCCCGGCGAGCAGCAGGAGTAGGGGCCCTGGTAACGTGTCGGCCTGAAGTCACTTATGAGCAGGTGTAGCCGAGGACGGGCAGGTGAAGTGGAGACTTCAACGAAGCGCTGATCAGGGTGCAGGTGTAGCCGAGAACGGGCAGGTGAAGTGAAGACTCAACGAAGCGCTGACCAGGGTTGAGACTCGCCAAGTCAGAAGGCGTTGCAGTAGCGGCTCGCAGGATCCCGGGGCAGTGCGAACCCGGGATAAGGCCTTTAGGTGATTCTTCTTGTTCGAGAACTGAAGTGAGACTCCAGAATTTCAGAAATGTTCCGCTCTTATACCCTTTTTGGAGAGTTCTAAAAATTATTTAAATTAAAAGCAATTTTTGTGAGTGGCCAAGAGAGAAAAAGTATTTTTGTAAAAGTATTGAAGCAAACATATCAGACCGCTAACGAGTTTGAATGGACATTGCCATGACAACCAGATAAACAACAACATAATAAATGTCAGATTTTGGTTTCAGGCTCGTAATAGAAAAATTAACAAGTTCACATAGCCAAAATTACATAACAGCGAAAGATAAAAGGGTAGCGCACCAGCGCGCACGAAGCCCGAGATTGCAGAGTTTCGGAGAAAGCCAAATACAAGGTCACCAAAGGTAAGCCCCTTCGCTATCGATTTAGAAGTGCTGATAGTGTGAAAATACGAAGCGAAAATGATTTGTTAATGAGTTCTTATGGTTTAAAACGTTACAGGGTCCTATGAAAATAAAGGTGATACCAAATATCAGACTGTACAGCTCACCAAGTATCCAGCTGAACAGACCGGAAAATAGCACGTAAGTAGCATAACACTACAATATAGGGCTATGTAGGTTACAGAGCAAAGTTAAAATATATGTTTTTAATATTAAATATTAAAATTAACTGCCAATATTTAAGGAGATAGAAAATATATGCCAATTTTTCCGTACATTGCAATCTAAAATCTTTGTATTATAATAAATTAACACATTCGCTGCCATTTTTTATTAATAAACATTTACATACAGACACATACATTGCTTGTGGCCCCACACCAGGAAACCCTGTCGTGGGAACCAGAAACAGCGACATCACACACATATAAACATCCAAGACCTGCGTTATTTTTCTTTATCCCAAGCCGGGGATCGATCCCGGGACCTCACGCATGGTCGGCCGAGCCACAGAGGTCGTCGCATTTTGATCCTTTGCCACGGTATTAGAATTCACATCCTATGAAAAGCATAAGTTCCTTTGTAGGCTCTCTGCGTCTCAGCAGGCACATAAATAAATTACAAAGCACAGACCCATATCGAATATTGTTACTAACCTCAATATAATCCTTAGCATGCCCCCAATCCCGCGTACTGTTCAAGTTCCCCAGCTCCAGACACTCCATCAGCCCCAGCGTTATCTTCGCGACTCCCCTCGTGATTTTCCTCGTGACGAAGTTCTCTCCCCGCCTCGGCGACTCATGATTAAACAGCAGGCCGTTGCATGCGAACATGTTGTAGGACTCGCGGTAGGTCGAGACTATCCAGTAGCCGTAGATCTTGGCGCACGCTGGCAGGAGAGATGGATAGCGTGAAGATGGACAATTTAGGATTTCTACAGACAATAATAATTAATGTAAGATGTTGCTTAATTCGGCACACGGCCTCGCCCCCACACTGCTCTCAGCAGGATCGGCCCTCGGCCTCGAACTTTTTTTTAATGCAAGTTATTGTAAGGTCGTGTGGATAAATTCAACCATCAACTGGGTCCAATGATCCCGTCTCTACCTATTCCTGTTTTTGGTAAAAAATACCTGAGAATTTGTACTCACAGTAAGGCGACCTCGGATAAAACGGCGTCTTCTCCGTCTGCGGCACCTCCTGCACCTTCCCGTACAGCTCTGACGTGGAGGCCTGGTAGATGCGCGTGCGCTGCACCAGCCCCGCTATGCGGACCGCTTCTAAGAGCCGCAGCGGGCCGACGGCGTCCACCTCCGCCGTGTACTCGCTGAGCTCGAAGGACACCATCACGTGGGACTGAGCGGCGAGGTTGTAGATCTCGGTTGGCTTCACCTGGGGAACGGGGTTTGAAGCAAGTCCAGGATACTGTTATCGGGTGGGTCTACGGAAGAGTTTTATAAAAAAAAAGTTTTTAACCTTTCGAAGACCTTGACCTTCCAAATGGGCTACATATTTTCAACCTTGTAGCATCGTAATAGAGTCCAAAACCAATGAATAAATTCCGACATTATATTGTGTCGGTGGGATCTCAGAGGTTAATCAATCGTTTATTAGCAAATCCCAAAATTAATTACAAAAGAAAACTAAAAAATATGATATTCTCACACAAAGCGTCGAGTGACGTAAGGGATCTTATTGCTTTCTACCCACCGAGCTTGTCAAGTAGTCTTTATCTATCAAGTGTGATTATCACAATACCCTGTGTCGTAGGAACTAGACACCTGAGACGAGCGACGTCACACACATAAACATCAATATTTATATACAGGCACATACATTTCTTCTGGCCCCACATTAGGATACCCTGACGTGGTAATCAGAAACAGCCACATCTAGGACCTGGGGATTCTTTTCGAACCCGGGAACTCTCACTTGGGAGGCAAAGCCTAGAACCGCAACGCCACAGAGGTCATCGTCGTCATAAATATGGTATTAAGACGTCTAATTCGACTTCATCTGCATTCTGCTTCTCAATGTTAAAGTCAGCGACTGTGTCTCAGATTTGACATCGTTTAATGGGCCATGCTAAAAAATACGTAATACTTTTTATCTACACAGGTCTCATAAACCCTCTTTACTGCGTCCAAAAACCGCACGTTACGACCAGCAGTTATACTACTTGGTAAAAGCTCATTTGTTATTTTCGGCAAATTATGACATTCAAATTTCGAACGCCGCCGACGCCCCTAGTTTGTCTGTGAAGTTGTGCAACTGTACAAGCTAAACAAGTGCAGAGCAATTATCGAGTTTTAATGCCTTCCATTATGTATCAGTCACATAAACTACTATTATTTTATGAAATTTTAGGCTGTTTTAAGAAACTAATTTGATGTCGGGTATTGGATGTCTTATTATTTTATTAAATAATTGTGACGCCCCCCTTGACGTCGCTTGTTCTCAGTTTTGGAACGGTTGTACTTGAGGCTGGTTGTTTCCGATTATAAAACAATAAAACTGTAATATCAATATTTGTTTACGTTCCGACTGACGTCTCCGTCATCAACTGACAGGAAAACTGTGGATACTTGACAGTTTTACTGAACAGCCAACTTAACGGCGAAGTCAATTTGAACCCTCTACACCGTAGAGGACAATGTAATATTTTTTGATGGGAATAACGGAATTTAGTTAGGAACACAATTGTCTCGAAATGCTTTTCTCAGTTTGGTACCCTTGAATTTTTACATGGCCCATTAATAATAATAATAATAATTTTTTATTTCAGATAAAAGTCCATACATTGTTAGAAGTACATTATTTTATTTAATGCATGCATGGTGCCTCAAAAACGGGCTGTCCATCCTGGCGCTTAACACCTTAAGGATGCTGTTGGAACCGTCGCGGGTTCTGCGCATCAAAGAAGCCACGCGAATTCGAATATAGCAGAGAACCCGAACATTCCCGACGCGCTGCAGTATCGCGGCAGCCCCAACAACATCCTGAATACAATATTATATTGTACTCGGAGGGCGCTGAGGGCCGCTGCGTATAACTAACCCATAGGCCACCGGTGTACAGCGATTGGCAGAATGCCTTGAAGAGGGTAATCTTTACCTCTCTGGTTCATCTGGCAAATCTACGTGATAGCATGTTACAGCGGACCGCCAACGCCCTCCTTTCCCTATCAATATCTGCGTCATCCTGCAGCATTAATATGAGTAAATATTATTTTGTTAATCTGCTATTAAGCTAGTGTCGGAATTTCAAAAGGGATGTCATTTACAACAACATTTTACGGAATCCACGCTACGCGTAATCCACCTTCCTACGAGACCGTTTTCAATGTATTTCTTCCAGCAGGCCTCGGAGAACTCACTTAGTTTCCATGCTCACAACCCCACAACATAACACCGCGCCCTACGAGCACGGGTTTAGACTCCGGGCCATTCGGTTGTGGAATTTATTTTATTTTATTTATTTATGTCCTTGATGGTGATGGTGCATTGGAATGCACTTCACTGCACCATCAGAGACAGTCTTTTTTTTTTACTTTAATACTGTAGATATTTACATATACTTAGCAAACGTCATTTTTTGCCTCTTCTCTACATTGGACCACTGTGGGAGAAGCAGGGCTTAGAAACTTCCACAGATTGATTTTTAGATCTCTTTTAAAAATAGATTGTGCTTAACTAATACAAATATGAAAAAAATATTTTTTATGAACTTATGATTAATTAGCAGGAATAAATAATTACAAAATTATTAACAGCAAGTTCTGTGTTGAGCTAGATTAACCCCATACAGTCCTGTCATTTAAGTAATCTCGAACATTGTAAATATTGTAATATCCCTTTTTCTAAAAAAGCCGCTTTAACATGCTTTTTAAATTGCTCAATTGGCATTTTAAAAACCTCCAGAGGTTTTATAGTAGAGAATGACCCTTGAAAGAATTGCTAACCTTCGCGAGTCTAAATCAGGGCGCACATAGTCTGTGATTATTTCTTAGGTTAACATTACAGCTATCGCTAAGTTTGGAAAATGTTGTAAGGTTCTTGCGTACATACATTATATTTTCGAAAATAAATTTACTAGCTACAGTTAGTATGTCAATTTCTTAAAAAAGCTCTCTTAAGGAGTCTGTTCGTTTTAAATTATAAATTGCTCGAATAGCACTTTTCTGTAAAATAAAAATAGTTTGAATATCCGCTGCTTTCCCCCACAACAAGATACCATAGGACATCACACTATGAAAGTAACTAAAATATTCTAGCCTAGATGTAGCCACATCCGTGCTTTGTCTGATGTTCCTAACAGTGTAAGCCGCAGAACTTAATTTTACCAGCCAATTTATCTATGTGGGGTCCCCACTGCAATTTGCTATCAATGGTTATTCCAAGAAACTTCGTATCATTTACTAATTCTAACGTGCTGTTGTCTAACACTAAACTTGCTAAGTATATGTAAATATCTACAGTAATAACGTACTTTGACTTTGTGTTGAGCCAGATTAACCCCATACAGTCCCATCATTTAAGTAATCTTGAACATTGTAATATCCCTAAGAGATAAGATAGAATAGCCTTTCTATGATAAGATCTTGCGCTTGGCATTTTCCTCTCAACATAACTTTTTATGGGCATTATTTATCTACCTACTAGCTGACCCGGTGAACTTCGTACTACCTAAAATTTCATTGAAAAATAAGTTATATGGTACATACACTAAATATCGCGTGGGCGAAAAATTTGTAATATAATAGTTGTGCGTTAAATAAAAGTCGTTATTAGTTTGTAGATAAAGTATTTTATCTACACACGTATCATAATAGTAGTTTATGTGACTGATACATAATCGAGGGCAAAAAACTAAACAACTCAATGCCACAATGCCGGTCGAACATGCGGTTCCTGAACACATCAAAGAGAGCTAATGATATGTGTGTAGATAAACTAGTTTATGTAACTGTACATAATTAGGCATTAAAACTATCGAGTGATATTATTATGAAACTCGACCACTCGCGGGTGTTGATGCCCTCCATTACGTAGCAGTCACATAAACTACTATTGTATTTAGATCTACGCTAAGCTAAAACTTTAGTGGACTATCAACAAAGAGGTTAACCATTTGTGTCACAAGGAGTTTGAAGGATCTGTGGCTACCAACGCCTTCTAGCGATAGGAAGCTGAGACATGTTCTTTCTTTCTTCATTTCCCCTAAAAGTTTATTTTTTATTTTTGGCTGTTTCTCTGCGTGTTTCCTTATTTTATTTTTACTTCAACCGCCTCCGGACTGAGAAGAATAAATGTTAATAGAAATTATCCAAACTTTTCGGAGCATTTTAGAGATTTAGTAAAACTAACGTAGGCACAGCAATTCATTTTTATTAGTATAGATTTAGCTCTTATTGTCAGCCGAATACTTAAAAATAAGATGGCATTTGATGACTATAGCAAACATAGCTTACATAATTACTTGGTCTTATTAGTACAGCTGTCAAGTGACATTAAGAAAATAAACTAAAATATAATTACAATATGTATTTGTTCTGTTTGCTAGGCATGTCTCAAGCTAATACATATAGGCAGAGTATGTTCGAATATGTTTTGTTATTCAAATTACAAGTCACGAAGGGGACAATAGAATAGCCTATAAAATTGCCTTCACTGCTAAACTGCATGCTTTACACTAAATAACCGCCAGAGTGTGTTATAATAACCTTGGAAGTACCTTAGGTAGGTGTAAGTAGTAGTCAATAAGAAAATTATATAGTAAGCATTATACGTACAGTAAACAATCATTTTCTTTTTAGCCTCAATATATGTATGTCACCGTAATATAGTCAAAAAAGATTTAATTGATAAACTAACGCGTTAGTTGATCAACTATCGACAGATAGTAAAATTTAGCGTGCTGCTTACTGTATGGCGCATTAATTGATAAACTAACGGTTAAAACCGTTAAATAGTAAACTGGTTTCAACTTGAATTGCAAATGAAATACCAGGGCAAATACTGCGGTAGCTTAGATGAAGTCTAGAAGGGGCGAGCGCAACGAAGCCCCCGAATAGTCTTCGTGTTAGGTTGACATGTAAGAACAAAAGAAACTGGTTTACTATCTGTCGATAGTTGATCAACTAACGCGATACTTTATCAAGGGTTTGACCATCTTACGGTGACATACATATATTGAGGCTAAAAACAAAATGTTACATGATAGTCGTGAGTGCAGCAGTGATCCCTTTATAGCGATGCTGATAATCGTCAATCGTTACCATAACCATATAGATTCAGATTAGGTTCAAAACAAGAACATCAGCATGGCAACCAGTTCCATTCCAATACGCCATAATGGGCTTTATTTATCCATTACCAAGACTTGTTTTAAGAGGATCAGTTTAGGTTCCTAAACTAAATCGGCTTATGACTTTGTGGTAACCCCCAAGGTAAGCGTAATATTTGACGATGACCGGAATCGTAAAAATGTGATTGTAATTTTATTTTATTTATCGACGTTTAAGGTCGTAGCTGACTAAAGGTCGTCGCTGACTTAACGACCCCGCCCCCATAAGGCTAAAGCATGTTCGTTGAAAATGTGTTTTAGGTTGTGCTCTGTATGTATACTATCGAGTTGTAGCGGCAAGCAGTAGCAGCAGTGTAGCACAACCTAAAACCCGTATTTGAACGAAAATTATATTGCGGGGTGGGAGTCGGGTCGTATAAGTCAGCTACAACCTTTGCACAGGGTGTTTGGTAGGTCGATGCAAAGCCTTAACGCGATGATACTAAGGACCGTTTAGAACCATTTCGGCTAATACAAGTTTGGCCTAAATGTTTCTAAATTCTAAATGGTCTGTACTATATCGGCCTTACTAATAAAAATAGTTATTCACGGTTTAACTTATTCAGTGTTTTGTCCTTTTCATACGTCGAGTAATTGTCAAATGTCAAAGCAAGACAAAACACTGTATAAGTTAAACCGTGAATAACTTCTTTTATTAGTAAGGCCGTATAGGTTTTAAGTCTTTGCATCGATCTACCAAACACGCTGTATAAGGGGTTTGTTATTGACATTGACATTTGAAACTGACAATTCGATAGTCGCAAGTTAATTATTTCGTTATTTTCTATTTTTTTGCTCATCTAAAAGCACTCTAGGCTGACATGGATACAAACTACTCAAGTTATTGGAGAAAGAATAAGTTATATTATCTTGAAAATTTTGGCACACAAATAGGTATCTGTCTATCAAACCAGCTATAATGGATTCAGAAAGATTGTTTTCCCGGATTTACACGGACATAAGCATCGACTTAAATCAGATAATTAAAAAAAGCTTCCAAATAAAAATAAACCTGAAATTAATTATGTACAACATGAGTAACATTTTGATTAAGTTGTAATATAAAATTAAAGAATATTGCAGTGGTTGAAAATAAATGTGTATTGATAAACACAATTATCTAGTTTTATTAAAGAAAATCAAACAATCGGAATGCATTCGATATTACATTCGCTATCGTAATCGGTTTTACGATACGATCATTAATATCGGGATCGAATTAGAGTTATCGTTGCATTCCTAATATACCGATCCAAAGAATCTATGTGTAGATAACCCAACTTCCTAAACATTTCCTCCTAACAGAAGCAATATAATATGTCTTTGTATATAAATGTTTATATTTAATTCAATATTTTTCCATGAACTTTAAGATTATCTTTAGACTTTGTGTCTGTAACCTTAACATACCTTAGAAACAATACTAATAAGACAGGTAGTGTCGGTCATGTCTCCGTAGTGCAGGTGCATCCGGCCACCGGAGTGGATAGCCGGCTTCCCGTACAGATGCTGGATGCGGCCGGTGTTGAAGGAAGACGAGCGCCGTATCACCCCGTGGACTTCATAACCCTTATCTAGTAGGAACTCTGCTAAGTATGATCCATCCTGTATGAGCAAAATAAACTAAGGTGAATTGTTTGTTAATAGTTGCCACACATTTAGTGTTATTGAAATTTCTTGTAATAATAGCAATCTGCTAATGAAAAGTGACAAGGATAAACCAATTATCATTTAAATTTGGACAATGTGGTACGCTTATAACATAATTACTATGCCTCGCGCCACGAGTTGTGAGCGGTGGCCTTGGATGTGCAGTAGCCACTTTTCAATACCTGTACATATGCGCAGTACTTCCCGCCAACGTCGCCCAGCTCTCTTAATTCGTGGCGCGAGGTATACCTGTCACTCTATTAAATGTAGCCTTTCCATTTAGCGCATTTGCGCCTTAATGCAAGCTTAACTTAGTCAGCTCGGGTTCTTCTTGGCACTACCGGCAGAGTCTGACGGAAGTCTCCAGCTAACAACACGGTGACTCCACCCATCATGTTGTCGTTCCCTCTGATGTCTTTAAGAGTTCTGTTTAGTGCTTCAAAACCCCCTTTATGCGCCATTGTGCTTTCATCCCAAACTATAAGGTTACAATCGCACAGTACTTGGGCCGTCTTTCTCTGCTTTGAAATGTTGCAGAGTGGAATTACTACATGAATAAGATTTAGCGGCAGCTTAAAGGCAGCGTGAGCTGTCTTGCCTCCCTCCAACAGTGTTGCTGCGATTCCTAACGATGCGACAGCTAAGGCAATGCCACGATTACTCCTTACTTTTGCCAATAGCAAATTGATAAGGAAGGTTTTTCCAGTTCCACCAGGAGCATCCAGGAAAAAGAGTTGCCCAATTCCTTTGTCAATATTGCCAAGAATCTGTTGATAAATGTAAAGCTGTTCGTCTGTCAGTAACTCTTCATTATATGACACCATCTTTTGCAGGGCGCAGGGATCATAATTGGTCTCCCTCAGATATTCTCGATTACCCAAAGTTGCTGCTGATCTTTTTGGCTGAGGCCGTATTGTGCCAAGTTTTGTCCTGCTTGAGCTAACACTGCATCCTCGATTAATATCAAGCATCTGTTGTAGACCACATCTTTGAGCAGCTGCGCTATATCTTGCAATATATAAATCATTCTTTCACAATGAATTCTGCTCCCTCCGAAGTCAATGTCTCTTTTTACTTCTCCAATAGCGCTTTTATTGTGACCACTTGTTTTTCTTCTTTGTGAAAATCATAAATTTTCCTGCATATCACTTGGTATGCAAAATCGTCTAAATCCTTACGATGAGTTTTGTTCAGTTTGCCCTTTTCGGCGTACTAAAGGAAGGGCCCGCAGTGTTTGTTGATCTCGCAGGCCCGCAGTGTTTGTCGGCTCGTAGATTGATCTTTATCGTTTAGAATTCTCGTTATCGTCCTCTTTGAACTTCGTGGTGCTTCGGGCGTTCGTTCAATAATTTTCGGAAATCGATTTTTTGTAAATGTTGTGTTCTGAGACTCTTGAAATTCTTTCGTCATAAACTCGTGCACATTGGAAATTATTTCCCGCGCTTGTCTTTTAAGTGGTCGTCCTCTTTTTATTGAACTCATTTTATAAAAAAAAAGGGTAAGTACTTGTATAAGACACATTGAATTTGGGGGAGGGGGGCGTGGAGGGGGGAGGGGTGGGGGAGGGGAGATCCCCCCACCTACCCCCCTTTTTAGGAAACCACTAGTTTTTATGTTATGGAGGTCCAAAGATTGAAGAAAATGCCTACATTTTTTGGATTTCGGGGGAGTTGGAGGAGGAGAGGAGTTGGAGGAGGAGAGGGGTTGGAGAAGGGGTTGCCAAGAGTAGGGGGTCGCCTCGCTCCGCTCCGCTTCGCTCCGGCTCCCGGGTCTGCTGTAACGTGTGAACCTAAAAAACCTATCTTTAGTTTTTAAACAGGAAGTGACCTAAAGCAACCAATTTGGTTCTGATAAACTCCATAAAGTAGTTAGTAAGTAAACAAAGCCAAAGTCGTCCAGAGAATCACGGATAAAACGAGAGCGCAAAAGAACATTCACGAAACACGGAAGGAATCGGAATGAAATGAGCAAGTAGGGGGTCGCCTCGCTCCACTCCGCTTCGCTCCGGCTCCCGGGTCTGCTGTAACCTGTGAACCTAACAAACCTATCTTTAGTTTTTAAACACGAAGTGACCTAAAGCAACCAATTTGGTTCTGATAAACTCCATAAAGTAGTTAGTATAGTAATATAGTAAGTAAACAAAGCCAAAGTCATCCAGAGAATCACGGATAAAACGAGAGCGCAACAGAACATTCACGAAACACGGAAAGAATCGGAATGAAATGAGCAAGTCATTATGTCAGAAAATAAAAAATTGCTGACGCAGATTTCTACCATTACAACAAAATCTTGTAATTTGTACTAAAATCATGTACCAATATCCAACGTTGGAGCTTTTGGGTTTGACATTTGTCGTTCCGAGATTGGCCAAGTTGTATCGCGTAAACATATTTTATAATTAAAGTGCTAAAATGATGTTTCCTAAATCAGAAAATGGTATCAGAGGATAGCTAAGGACCCCCCCTAACCACCTAAGTACTCCAATCTTCAAATTTCAATGTGTCTTATATAAGACCCAACCCAAAAAATATACTTTTTTTGCCACTAAGTGTACTTTTGCCTGCTACGCGTGCACTCAATCAGAAGTATGGCGGCAGACTAAGCATTTGACATTTGGCGGCAGCTAGTGACCAATAGCGGAACAGGAAACGCGTCGAGCGTGCTGAATGGACAACAGCATTTCCCGCGCTTAGCGCGCTTTAAAAACTCAGCTTCTGCGCAGGTACATCGGTAAGCCATATTAGTTCGAGTCTTGCTGTAGATGGTAGCTCGGTGTTGTTTGGATGAATCGTGTAGACCCTACCTAGAGCGTGCTCTTTTTAACTGCTTGGGAACTGCTTATGTACCGGCCGCTTACGTAATTTTCACCTCATCTTTCTCATTCTCCAGAGTAAAGGCAGCTTCATCACTACCCTTGTTCACGTACTTACAAATATATTTGATACCTAGATTGAACAGAGTTGCAGTACTCCACATTAATATGAGAATTGAAAGTACGTGACAGGACAGGATTGTAAGGCACCACCGAGCGGTTGTCCAACTCAATTTCATTAATTTTTATCTCGTAACCACCGTCAGCTGGAGACCTCCTCCTATATTGCAGATATCCATCGACTCTTGTCTGGTTGTCATTAAGAAGTGGTCGAGGGTATCTCTTACTCCTACTACCATTTTTCATGCAGGTTGATTTATAGTTGAAAATACCGCAAGGACATATCATATCATATTAGCCTTCACAATATGGTAGAGGAGTGGGTCTTGCTCTGGGTCTCGTATTTCGGGACAAATAACATTGTCAATCTTGTCTGGGGTGCTACGCTGCTGCTAGCCATAGCAAGATGTGAATGTGAGGAAGACCCCGTTTTTGCCATTCCACTGAGTACCTATATAAAACAACGCATCTCCCCAAACAGACATTTGTTTGGAAGAGACATCATCTTTTTCACCTTTAGATGAAATACCCTAGCTGTAATGTCGTGGCGATCGGTTGACTTTAGGCCAGGTAAAAAAAGTATGTGATGTCTTTCCATCGAGGATTACACGTAAATGTGATAAAAAGGTCAGGACGGCCTTATTGGCGCACGTCTGCCATTGCGTCTTGTGTACGCTCGTGCATATAGTGTGGTGCCTTGTGGAGCCTTGCCTGCTACAGTATGAGGATAAAACTATTACCAGTAAGGGCGGTGGGGTCTGATAAGAGGTCTGTTTTCACTGAGTATGCCTTCTGTGGTCATTAACACAACCATGCTGAAGATACATCATGAAAAGATAAGAGGCATATCGCGCATCACCAATCGATTATATGGCATTATCAGAGGTCTGATGTCTGGGGCCCAATTCTGTACCGGAGATTGCATCGACGCGATCGCTCCGAAGGGCGCAAATAGCCAATCTCTAGAAAGTCAATCTCCAAACAAAATCGGCGCCGCCAAAGCCAAATACGGCATTTTACGCCCTTCTGAGCGGTCGCGATGCAATCTCCAGTACAGAATTGGGCCCCAGGTCAGTGAATCCTATCAGTTATAAATCATTAGAAAATAAGTATTATACGATTATTATATGTATTCTCTGTAATATAACTTGTGGCGTTCAGTTTCTTTAGTAATTTTTGAGTCGTACTTTCAGAGGTCCATCAGCTGCAAACTTTTCTGTACCTTGTCATATTGATGTAGATTTCATTGTAGCTTACCAAACCATCAGATGAGATAATTTAGATGCCAAGTAAGCGGAAAACCCTGCAACCCTGGAAAAAAATATCCAAAAGCTAAGCGACGAAAGTGAGAAAGTTGGCCTAAACATTAACTCTAGCAAGACAAAGGTCTTGCTAGAGTTACACTAAAATAAATATAAGGGAACAACGAAACAATGGAATATGTCGAAGAATACACCTACTAAGGTCAAACCATATCACCGAAAAACCAAACTGAAAAAGAGATAAATGGCAAGGATTGCCAAGGTATGGAGAAAATTCTGGTCTCTAAAGGAAATTATGAAGTCAAAAGATCTGGGTATGGCACTGAAAAGAGAAACCTATATAGCATATTCATCCTCCCATGCATAACATATGGTTGTGAGACAAGGGCTGTTAGTAAAACCCTGAGAACAACTTGCTCTGTACCAAAGGGAGAGGAGCATAACAGGGACAAAGCGCCAGGATAAATAAGAAACATTGACCTCAGAGACAAAACCAGACTTACCGACATACTAGGCAAAATAGACTAACAAAAATGGAGATGGGCAGTCCACATGATAAGCGACCCTTGAGGAAAGTGGAGTAAGGAAGTGACTGAGTGGTACCCCAAGGATGGCGAAAGATGTCGTGGTAAACAACTAATGAGATGGGAAGATGACCTTAACCTGACAACAGCCACAAACTGGAGAAGGGTAGTTGGTGGTAGAAAACAGTGGAAAGCATTAGAGAAAGCCTACGCCAAGAGGTACTCAGAAATTAGAGACATTTGCCAGTGGCAGTGTTGCCAGGGCATGTTAGAGAAGGCCTCTGTCAAGAGACACTCCAAACTTCTAGCAGTAAACAATCATTAATATTAATATTAAACATAAAACACAACTTAAACATATACACACAACATATTACAAAATAAGTCTAAATTAAATACTTATTGCTATCAAACTATGTCATGCTTATAAATAAAATAAAATAAACCAATGCTTGTCATTTAATTGTAATGTTGTGTCAATATTGATTTAACTAAGCAAAATTGAAATGAGAAATATATTTATAATAATTGTGATACAAATTATTTAATTATATTGTTTTGGTTAAAGGCAAAAAATAAAGATAATTTTATAATTATTAATAAAATGTAATTGATTGTAACTATGTAAACGGTTTGGAAATAAAGGCTACTTTATTTTATTTTATTAAGCGGATACAAGTGGTCAGTTCTAAATGTTAGTCTTATTGCAGTTGTGATGTGGAGTCATTGATAGCCGCCGGTCATGCCTACGGTCTTCTGAAGAATTAGAACCTTAGTTAGTATATCTGAAAGGACTCACTGATCGGACATTAGTCAACTGTACAGTCCAAATAATTTACTGGTGTTATGATCCGTGATATACCTCCCATGTTTTCATGATGTATCTTCAGCATGGTTGGGTTCATGTCCACAGAAGGTATACTCAATAGCAGATATCTTGCCAGACTAGTATTCTTCTTAGAAATTGTTTTAAATAAGAAATTGTAATAAATGAAGGACGCAATAGGAACGGTCTTATGGTGATGTCAAGACTTTTACCTAAACCCGGAAAAAACAAAGCTACTACTCTTCACAAATAAACGGAAAAATATAACGGAACAGAACTAGCAACGACGAAAAAAGAGCTTGGCAAGGTACAAAGATTGGCATGTCTTATAATCACAGGAGCCATGAGGTCTACACCAACATGTAGAAGTAAAAAGGACAGCACCTGAACAATATTACAGAAGGAAAATGAACAAAGAATGGAAAGGCAACACTATAGACACAGGTCATGCCTCCATTGAAGAAGCGTCAGGTGGAAAGTTGGCAATGCTATTGGCAAACAATAATCTGATAAAGAAGGAAATATGATTCGATAAGAAATACCGCATCCATATAGGAACAAGAGAAAATTGGGAAATAGAAACAGACCAACCGGTTGTAACTTGCTTCACGGATGGCTCAAGAAGAGAGAGCACAAAACTAGCAGGAGCTGGTTTTTGCATCATGGACAGCAATAAACAAGACAAATCAATTGCCTTGGGGCTATACACCAGCATATTCCAACGGAAATATACGCCATATTGGAATTCGCTGAAGCACTAAGGGAAACATCAGAAATAAAAATCAAGACAGTAGTAATTTATTCTGACAGTCAGGCAGCTTTAAAGGCGCTTAGGCAACCAATGAATAAATCTGCACTAGTCAAAGAGGGTAAGGCCAGTCTTAAATCTTTGGGAAGAACATCAGAAGATCTTCAACATGATAGCCACACGAGATGCAAACCAAGAATGGAAGAACACCAAAGACTGTAGGCAATCTAAGATGTTTATGTTAAGGAAAGACCCCAAAAAGGCTAAGTATTTACTTAATCTTAGTAGGAAAAACTTGGCAATACTGATAGGTGTAATGATAGGTCACTGCAAACTAAATAGACACCTATCATTATTAAGGCTCCTACAGGACCCATCATGTTCTCACTGTGGCTTGGAGGAAAGTAGCCAGCACTTCTTGGGAGAATGCGTAATGTATTCAAACATAAGATGGCAAACACTAAGGATAGATAACATTAAAGCAGATGATTTGTCAAACTTAAAGTTTAGCGACATCTTAGAATTAATTAAAGAAGATTTGGGGAGGGATCTGTTGATCCAACAGTAACCAGTGCCCAAACACTAGGAATTGGGTGAAATAGTCACGATAGAGAAGCTATCACCCACCTGTGGTTCAGCGGGTGTCCAACCTCATAATCATCATCATACTGTTGTTAGTGAGGTGACCTTATACAGTAAGGCCCTCTAAGAGTAACCAATTGATGCTTGTGGGTGCGTAAAATATTATATATATAATAATACTAAAATAATAAATATTAGAGGACAATCTTTCACAAATCGAACCAGGCCCATAGTAAACTAAGAAGGCTTGTGTTTATGGGTACTAGACGACGATATAATAGAGATAAATACTTATTTAAATACATAGAAGACATCCCAGACTAAGAAACAAATAATCATGCTCATCACACAAATAATTGCCCTTACCCCAGGACCATCAGCTTCGTAGGGCTACTACCGGCTACATTACTATTTTTAATTTGAGGCCAGAAATGTAAACAAACAACTGTCATTTTCTAGAACAAAACAATTGACTGACATTCATATTATATATTTTGTACTGGAAAATGACAGTTCATTGTTTACATTTCTGGCCTCAAATTATAAATTCCACGCTAAACCGGTCATCAAAGCAACCACTATACAATATATAATGACAATGGACCTATCTAGAGTCAAACAGTAATTATTTATAAAATCTTTGGGAAGAACATCAGAAGATCTTCAACATGATAGCCACACGAGATGCAAACCAAGAATGGAAGAACACCAAAGACTGTAGGCAATCTAAGATGTTTATGTTAAGGAAAGACCCCAAAAAGGCTAAGTATTTACTTAATCTTAGTAGGAAAAACTTGGCAATACTGATAGGTGTAATGATAGGTCACTGCAAACTAAATAGACACCTATCATTATTAAGGCTCCTACAGGACCCATCATGTTCTCACTGTGGCTTGGAGGAAAGTAGCCAGCACTTCTTGGGAGAATGCGTAATGTATTCAAACATAAGATGGCAAACACTAAGGATAGATAACATTAAAGCAGATGATTTGTCAAACTTAAAGTTTAGCGACATCTTAGAATTAATTAAAGAAGATTTGGGGAGGGATCTGTTGATCCAACAGTAACCAGTGCCCAAACACTAGGAATTGGGTGAAATAGTCACGATAGAGAAGCTATCACCCACCTGTGGTTCAGCGGGTGTCCAACCTCATAATCATCATCATACTGTTGTTAGTGAGGTGACCTTATACAGTAAGGCCCTCTAAGAGTAACCAATTGATGCTTGTGGGTGCGTAAAATATTATATATATAATAATACTAAAATAATAAATATTAGAGGACAATCTTTCACAAATCGAACCAGGCCCATAGTAAACTAAGAAGGCTTGTGTTTATGGGTACTAGACGACGATATAATAGAGATAAATACTTATTTAAATACATAGAAGACATCCCAGACTAAGAAACAAATAATCATGCTCATCACACAAATAATTGCCCTTACCCCAGGACCATCAGCTTCGTAGGGCCACTACCGGCTACATTACTATTTTTAATTTGAGGCCAGAAATGTAAACAAACAACTGTCATTTTCTAGAACAAAACAATTGACTGACATTCATATTATATATTTTGTACTGGAAAATGACAGTTCATTGTTTACATTTCTGGCCTCAAATTATAAATTCCACGCTAAACCGGTCATCAAAGCAACCACTATACAATATATAATGACAATGGACCTATCTAGAGTCAAACAGTAATTATTTATAAATGTAGCAATTGTGTTCCTGTATCACCCTAAATAACAAAAGTTGGATTACTTCGCTCACAGGACAAACTTCTATTTTATTACATTGATATGACATACCTTTCTTCTGTGGTATCATGACAAATACCATATTGAATATTTAATGAGAACTTCAGGTTAAATTTCGAATATTATTTTAAGCAAATGGTGCCATGACATATATTTGTCATAATACAACTTTAAATTCTTGTTTTATGCATGACAAATAAAATATTGCAAATTAATTATTTTAAGTAATCCTACTGCTTATCTTATTTATAACAAGCAACCGGAAAGTGGATACAAAATATAACTAACTAAATTACTAACATTGCTAGCATTCTGTTGCTGCAGCGATGGGCTAGCTCCCTGTCATGCAAAATGGAGTATTGAATTACTGGCTAAACATGGTGGGCACAATACTGCCTCTGCCGCCCCTTATGAGAAAAGGCTTGAATATTGTTGTGTGTTGTAAAGATTATTTTGGGTCAGAGTGTCGATAAGGGGGCGGATGTGCAACAGTTGCACATTTGTTTTTTAAAGATTTGAACTTTGAATTCACTTTTTAAACTTGCTGGTAAAAGTTCGAGCAGAGAATGAAGGTAGTAATAGGAAATGCACTGTACCAGCATTTAATTTAGTAAACTACTCATATTTCTCAGATGGTATTTAGAGAGCATCTTACAGGGCAAGGACAGCAAAATAAAAATATTATACTTAACAAAAATGTACAATGTTTGGACAATGAAAATATTCTTGCTCTAAAAAAGTAAAGTACTGACGTGGACTTCGATTCCAACAATGTGAGATGAATCCACATGTAAAAATGGATAAAAGGAACTTACTTGACCAGTGATTCCTGTGATAAGAGCTACATTCTTCTTTGGCAAGTTGTTGCTGTCTCCAGACATGTTGGTTGAGTTATTTTACGATAGTTTATCTACTAAACGACAAGAGCGACTGCTCTCAGCTAGAACTGTGCACACTTTGTCAACATTAAGATAATAGGAAACAGCCGGTACTGAATTTAACGCCGGTTACCTTATCAGTTGAACGCTTTACTGATAACGCAACGCGGACAACCATACTAAAAGCAAGTAATTTCGGGTAACTCTAAATGCGATACAGGAACTGTAAACGTGTGGAATACGTAAAGGAAGTACTAAAATCACAATTTTACTTAATTTTACCGATGTTAAATAATTTCAACAGAATGAAAGAATTAATTATTAATCTGTGGAATGAATCACATCTGTCGCGTTCCGAGTCACGTCAACAAAGACATCATCGCTCACGTGACGTCTCGACCATTATTCCTGTTTCGAGTACCATCTTATATATCCATTCGGAACGCTTTGAACGCGACGACGGTAGACGTTGACAGTGACAGATGACACTTTATAACCCAACTTTTGTTAGTTTAATTATTGACGTTATTGTCATTTCGAGTCGTAGTTGTTATACTAGTTGCCCTGTGGGCAGTAAACCTCGCTAACAGGGGGGACTAGGTAAGTATTTTAGATTCAATCCAAACCATAATACAACTTTAAATTCTTGTATCATGACAAATAAAATATTGCAAATTAATTATTTTAAGTAATCCTACTGCTCATCTAATTTATAACAAGCAATCGGAAAGTCGATACAAAATCTATCTAACTAAATTACTAACATTGCTTGCATTATATTGCTGCAGCGATGGCCTAGCCCCCTGTCATGCAAAATGGAGTACTTATTGAATTACTGGCTAAACATGGTGGGCACAATACTGCCTCTGCCACCCTTTATGAGAAAATGCTTGAATATTGTTGTGTGTTGTAAAGCTTATTTTAGGTCAGAGTGTCGATAAGGGGGCGGATGTGCAACAGTTGCACATTTGTTTTTTAAAGATTTGAACTTTGAATTCACTTTTTAAACTTGCTGGTAAAAGTTCGAGCAGAGAATGAAGGTAGTAATAGGAAATGCACTGTACCAGCATTTAATTTAGTAAACTACTCATATTTCTCAGATGGTATTTAGAGAGCATCTTACAGGACAAGGACAGCAAAATAAAAATATTATACTTAACAAAAATGTACAATGTTTGGACAATGAAAATATTCTTGCTCTAAAAAAGTAAAGTACTGACGTGGACTTCGATTCCAACAATGTGAGATGAATCCACATGTAAAAATGGATAAAAGGAACATACTTGACCAGTGCTTCCTGTGATAAGAGCTACACTCTTCTTTGGCAAGTTGTTGCTGTCTCCAGACATGTTGGTTGAGTTATTTTACTATAGTTCATCTACTAAACGACAAGAGCGACTGCTCTCAGCTAGAACTGTGCACACTTTGTCAACACTAAGATAATAGGAAACAGCCGGTACTGAATTTAACGCCGGTTACCTTATCAGTTGAACGCTTTACTGATAACGCAACGCGGACAACCATACTAAAGCAAGTAAATTCGGGTAACTCTAAATGCGATACAGGAACTGTAAACGTGTGGAATACGTAAAGGAAGTACTAAAATCACAATTTTACTTAATTTTACCGATGTTAAATAATTTCAACAGAATGAAAGAATTAATTATTAATCTGTGGAATGAATCACATCTGTCGCGTTCCGAGTCACGTCAACAAAGACATCATCGCTCACGTGACGTCTCGACCATTATTCCTGTTTCGAGTACCATCTTATATATCCATTCGGAACGCTTTGAACGCGACGACGGTAGACGTTGACAGTGACAGATGACACTTTATAACACAACTTTTGTTAGTTTAATTATTGACGTTATTGTCATTTCGAGTCGTAGTTGTTATACTAGTTGCCCTGTGGGCAGTAAACCTCGCTAACAGGGGGGACTAGGTAAGTATTTTAGATTCAATCAAAATCAAGTAGTAAAGTAGCCGCACCAATTACTTTGTAAACTACATTTTGTTTAAAATACAATCTATTGACTTTCCACGAAAATAGTTATAGTCTATTTCATTCTCTCTCATGGTCTGTATAGATCCTCTTTACTAATCCGTCTCCTACTTCGAGGAGTCCAAATTTGATATGTATTGAAAATATTTCTTGGATTTTTAGAAAACAGGCGGCCGAAAGGTAATTATGTAGTATAATTTTAGAATCGGCTCATGAAGCGCTTTAATTTGATACCCCACACGATAGGATTCAGAAAAAAAAACATAAAAAAAAATGACGTCATAACTCTCCCCGCCCGCGCGTGAGCGGCACGTTGATGTCTGCGTGGTGCAACCACCGTTGGACACGTTACAACATAAAGGTGAATACTGTGTACTTAAGTTTCTGGTGCTGAATGCTCGTTAGTAAAAGAAAGTTTTGCAACGAAATTCAGTGGTAAACGTGCAAGCAATGTTATTGCTTTGGCTGGTATTGGCCAAACGCGAGTATACAGCACAGAACAGATTTTATGTTGTGTAGTGATAAATGATCACCCTCTCGAAATCTTGTTGCATGTTTTGCCGGACCATTATTTACAAAGTAACGTCATGATAGGTCGTGAGATTATAAATCAGGGGTTTGCAGTAAACATGTCGGCGACGGCGCTATTGTTATGTAAAGTCCATTGTGTTAATTCGGTGAAATGTGATAATTATACCGCGATTAAATTAGGCTTAACTGTTATTGATACGGTTGGGATTGACAATGACAAGTCTAGGGTTACGGAAATACTCAAACAGTTTTCTGATTTTTTCATAACCGGTTTACCTACGACGCGTGTAAGTACAGGCGAGCTTTATATTAGGCTAATTTATCCAAGCCGCACGGTACAGCGACGACCGTATAAGATGTCTGCGGAAGAACGTATCGTTGTCCGCGACGGTGTTAGAGAACTACTAGCCGCGAATATTATCAGACCGAGTTGTTCTCCATTCTCAAGCCCAGCTCTGCTAGTAAAGAAGCACGATGGGTCAGACCGCATGTGCATTGATTATCGTGAACTTAACAGTAATACCGTCTCAGACCGTTACCCGCTTCCTCTGATCTCCAATCAAATCGCGCGGCTTCATGGTGTCAATCATTTTTCAAAGCTAGATTGCGCTAGTGGCTTCCACTTAATCCCCGTAAATGTATAGTCTATAGAGAGCACTGCTTTCATAACAGCCGAGGGACAGTACGAATTCTTAACCACGCCCTTCGGGCTCAAAAATGCCATTTCCGAATTCCAACGGGCAATAATGAGTGCTCTAGGTCATATTACCAATGATTACGTAATTGTATATACAAACCGACACACCAAGATTAGTAGCAGTAGAAGTCACACTCCACAATAACGAACCAATACTTATAGTTTGTGTTTATTTACCAACCTGCAAAACGGATAATTTCGATGAGTACGCTGAATGTCTCGGAAAAGTCCACGGTATAATAGAGAATAGTTACTGTTATTCCTGCCTGATCTTGGGCGATTTCAATGCCCATCCCTGCAGCTCATTTGGACGAGAACTGTCAAGTTTCTGTACAGGATACAGATACGAACAAATTGACCAGAAATTTCTACCAGCCGACTCATATATCTACCTTAGTGACGCACACGGCACCACATCATGGCTTAACCACTGCCTAGCTACCGAAACAATAAGTAAATGCGTTGAAAATGTTTCAATCGACTTCAGCACCACATGGTCAGATCACCGGCCATTGAAAATACTCCTGAAAGTACAAGGTTTGACTAAATTTGCCATACCAGAAAATAAGACACCTAATCAGTATGCTTGGAAACCACGATCCTTACTTCAAACAAAGCATTACACTAATAACATAGAGACATACATGAAAACGACGTCCAGTTTATGGGAAGCGTCGACAACACCGCAGCAATTAGATAGTTCATATAACATGTTAGTCACAGTGATTCAATAAGCTGCACTTAAAGCCTTTGGACACAAAAACAAGCCAGGCAAAAAGGTGAAGATAGTTGCAGGCTGGAACGAGAATGTATCAGAACTGTATGCTACATCGCGTAGAGCTCTTCTTACGTGGAATATTTGCGGCAGACCAACGGAAGGCGAAGTTGCCGAACAACGAAAGAAGACCCGTTCAAATTTCAAGACAGCTTTGAAAAAATGCCAACAGAACGCCCATCAGCACCACATGGACAACATAGCACGGAATCTGAATGGCAAAAACTTCTCAAAATTTCGGCAAAAGACAAATTCAATCTGTAAGGCTCGAAACTCCCTACCATCCAATATAGATGGCAAAACAGATGATAAGTAAATCGCCAACCTTTTTATAAAACTTCACACAGCCTGAACCCACACAACCTTCCGTGTCCCATCTTTCTCTGATAATATCTCACTCATATGACGAAACAATAACAACCACCTTTGTCCACAATTTTGTGGACAAAGGTGACCATTACTATTTAGTTATGGCCACTGCGCGCGGAAAGTCACCCGGACTGGATGGCCTCTCAATAGAGCACCTGCAGTACGCTGGCGCACCCATGAGTGCAATACTGGCAATTATCTTTAAAAGCATTCTGAAGACGGGACATATACCAGAGGCAATGACAAACACTGTTAGTGTTCCTTTGTGTAAAAATAAGCAGAAGTATATAGCTAGCTCATCAAACTACAGACCGATAGCACTGGCATCAATTGTGGCACGTGTTTTTGAAAAAGTACTGTTAGCACTCACTGAGGAACACCTCCACAGCTCCGACTATCAAATGGGATTCAAGAAAAGCTCATCAACAACCACAGCAGTATACATAGTCAAGCAAGTTGCAGGGTTCTATAAACAGAGACGAACATCCACCTACGCTTTCTTTTTGGATCTTAGCAAAGCATTCGATCGTGCATCACACTCCTTACTGTGAGACAAAATGAGAAATCGGGGTGTCTCAGAAAACACAATCCACATTCTCGCATGTTGGCATCAGCAGCAGAAAAACATTGCCCGGTGGAACGGCATTTTATCAGAGCCTATGCCACTTAATTGTGGAGTGAGACAAGGGGGAACATCTTCTCCAAAATTATTTAATTTATATATGGAAGAACTGAGCCAACGTTTAGTCGACACAGGGGGTCGGCTGTTATATGGATGGAGTTTGCGTAAACCACGTAAGTTACGCAGACGAAATGGTCTTGCTCGCACCATCCGTCACTGCGATGCGGCGCCTCCTGAGTACCTGCAAGGCATATGCGCAAGAGACAAATATGGTCTACAACGCGACTAAATCTGTTTATATGGTGTTTAACTCCAAAAATACCCCGACCACAATTCCTCCTCTGCACCTCAATCAGCAAACACTTCAAAGAGTAGAAGAGACTAAATACCTCGGTCACATCATAGACTCTGATCTGAAAGATGATAAAGACATAGAGCGTCAACGACGCGCACTGTGCGTCAAAGACAACATGCTCGCCCGGCGCTTCTCCCGCTGCAGCAAGGAGGTGAAGCGGCTGCTCTTCACTGCGTTCTGCACCACACTGTACACGGCTGAACTACACAAAGGCCGAATACAGTCGACTCCGGGTGCAGTACAAAAATGCCTGGAGAGCCATGAACCGCCTGCCGCGCAGCTGCAGCGTATCAGAGATCTGGTTTCGGCACGTCTGCCCGGCTGGGCACGGCTCGTGCGTCACGTGACTGCCAGCGCGACCGCGTGCCTGCGCGCCTCCACCAACACCGTCGTGTGCGCCGTGCGATCTTGGCTCGCGAGCCCGATCCACAAACAGTGGGTCCAACTACAATCACGAAAGCAACATAGTCATTAACTTTAACTTACCTACTTGACAAATTAAAAGACTGATTAGTACTAAGACTTAGATTTACTGTCTGTTTGCACCGAACCTAGTTCCCTAAACTATTATGATTTTATTTACTTACTTCTCTTTAAAATGTTTATGTTATGTGTTGCTCTAGTTTTTAATGTTTTATAATTTTATATGGAAATGCTCTGTATTTCTGGAATAAAAACTTTATTATTATTATTATTTGTGCAGTGAGTGGTGGTGGGGCTGGTGAACTAATTAAGATTTGCGCTGATGAAAGCGATGGTGAGTGGGATGAAGGGACTCTGAAAGATGGATCTACTGAAGCTGGAATCAGCTGTATTTTCCCCAATTCAATAAAGCGTTGAATTTGCAATTACGCCACCATTTTTTAAGTACCTAAGGCACGTTCAAAAACTTATTTCATCAGAAATAAATACTGGATATGATCCAATATCAAAGGCAACAAATATAATGATCACTAAAATCAATTAAAATATTATAAAATAATTTTATCCTACCCAAAATGGATAAATGAACACCAAAAGTTGCAAAAAATATCAGGGCAAAATACTGCGGTAGCTTAGGTGAAGGGTAAAGAGGTTGATAGAAGTGAAGCCCGCTTTATCCTTCGTGTTAGGTTGAACAGGCAAGAACAACAAAAAATACTTAAAACATAAACAGTTCACAAAAATTAAAAAGAAGTTTGGTGATCATTTATCCAAATATTATTATACTTATAAATAATTTGATAACAGCTTTAAAATATTTCCATTACGCTAATTGTATGTTTAATTAAGTGTCTAAATATCTTGACGTAACTTCGTATTTTATAAAACCGGTAATCTAATAAAATACGTAGTGTAACTGTTTTGAATGTTATTAGCGGGAAAGAAAGATGCAGTGAATCTGTATAGCGCTATCTCATTCTTTTTAGTTGATAGCTAGCAGACCAGAGACAAGCTAACCGTTCACCTTGGTGGATTAGCAGGGCAACGGCGGTCCACCTTTAAGACCGTTATATTACGATTTTAAGCAGTCCTGTTTAAGGCCTGCTTTTGTACTGGGCATGGAATAGGGATAGCTTTTTAAAGGTTTGTATAAGGCCTCCTGTTCTTTCATGTGCAATTTGAATAGGTAAGGTAGAGATCGCATTAACATGAATTGCTGCAACGGAAGCAAAATTTAACCTACACACAGTCGTCCCGTTGAGGGAATTTCACACACAGTGCCAAAGTGACATTTCGCGCTGCGGGATTTTTCACACACTAGAGGTTATTTGGCTTCCCATATGATACCAGACGATCCTAGATAGAAAAAAAAACTATTTTGTTGAAAACCTATATGGATCCTTGGATCCTTTGATCCTATACAAACCTATAAAAATATAAACATTTACGTACAGGCACATACATTGCTTCTGAACCCACACTACGATACCCTGTGTCGTGGAACAAGAAACAGCGACGTCACATAAACATGAAATATTTTCAATGTCGACTGCCTCAGAGTAGTCGATACGTATCGAACTGATTTGCTCGATAATTTATCGATCGTGACTTTTTGTCATTGCATGAGAACAGGTTAATCGTGATATTTATCGATATGTGTCATTTGGATCGATAATTGTCGAATGTGATAAAATATCGCCATTGTGAGAATTGGCCCCCAGGGGTTTTTTTTTACCCCCAGCCGGGGATCGATCCCGGGACCTCTCGCATGGTAGGCAAAGCCACAACCGCTGCACCACAGAGGTCGTCAATATTGGGCTTATATTTTATGTGTTTGCCTAAATAGGAAGCAGCAAGCCCACGCAACAAGGCTTTGAAATCGAATTCGCGATCGTGCCATTTCGTTATTGTGTCTGTTATGCTTTGTAAGCATTCGGACCCCACCTAACTAACACCACAGATACTGTTTTATCTGACATATGACAATTTGAGGTTATAATTCTTGTTTTTTACAAAATATTTACTGTGAACTGTGATCAAAACAGCGTTTTAATCATATAATATTGGACTATTTAATTACAGGACTTCATGACTTCATCGTCAGCTAAATGATTCCTAAAACTATGCGCATAACATCAAATCACTCTTGCGGAATGAACAGAACCTAAGGCTACATCGGTGTTTACTACAAATCCCAAGTCAATATGCCTGATATAAAGATAACACCGCTCGGCGCGGGCCAAGATGTTGGAAGAAGCTGTATACTGCTCTCGATGGGAGGTAAGAACATTATGTTAGATTGCGGCATGCACATGGGTTACAATGACGAAAGAAGGTTTCCCGACTTTTCGTACATAGTATCTGAGGGTCCGATTACCAGCCAGATAGATTGCGTCATAATCTCACATTTTCACCTCGATCATTGCGGCGCACTGCCCTACATGTCTGAGATGGTTGGCTACACTGGCCCCATTTACATGACGCATCCAACTAAAGCTATAGCTCCAATACTTCTTGAAGACATGCGCAAAGTAGCTGTAGAACGCAAGGGTGAGTCAAATTTCTTCACATCACAAATGATAAAGGATTGTATAAAGAAAGTTACTGCTGTAACACTCCATCAGTCAGTAATGGTTGATAATGATCTTGAAATCAAGGCATATTATGCTGGGCATGTTCTCGGAGCAGCAATGTTCTGGATCAGAGTTGGATCACAATCAATAGTTTACACAGGTGATTACAACATGACCCCAGACAGGCATCTTGGGGCAGCTTGGATTGACAAATGTAGGCCCGACTTGTTGATATCAGAGTCTACCTATGCAACAACTATTAGAGACTCTAAACGCTGCAGAGAAAGAGATTTCCTGAAGAAAGTACATGAATGTGTAGAGAAAGGAGGCAAAGTATTGATCCCAGTGTTTGCTCTAGGAAGGGCTCAGGAATTGTGTATTTTACTGGAGACATATTGGGAAAGAATGAACTTAAGATATCCAGTTTATTTCGCTCTTGGATTAACTGAAAAAGCAAACAATTATTATAAGATGTTCATAACATGGACCAATCAAAAGATTCGTAAGACTTTTGTGCAAAGGAACATGTTTGATTTCAAACACATTAAGCCTTTTGATAAGTCATACATTGACAACCCTGGAGCCATGGTGGTGTTTGCTACCCCTGGCATGTTGCACGCCGGATTGTCCCTGAACATCTTCAAGAAATGGGCTCCTTATGAGCAGAATATGGTCATCATGCCTGGCTTCTGTGTGCAAGGCACAGTAGGGCACAAGATTTTAAATGGAGCAAAGAAAGTTGAGTTTGAGAACCGTCAAGTGGTTGAAGTTAAAATGTCTGTTGAATACATGTCCTTCTCAGCTCATGCTGATGCTAAAGGCATCATGCAATTGATCCAATATTGCGAGCCGAAAAATGTGTTGCTTGTTCATGGTGAAGCCCAGAAAATGGAATTCTTAAAGGAAAAGATAGAAAAAGAATTCAAAATCAATTGCTACATGCCAGCTAATGGAGAGACATGCATAATAAATACTCCAGCAAAGATCCCTATTGATGTATCATTGAGACTGTTGAAGGCTGAATCTGTCCGGTATAATGCACAACCCCCAGACCCAAAGAGAAGAAGGGTAATCCATGGAATGCTTTGTGTGAAAGACAACAGACTTTCCCTGCTAGACATAGACGAAGTATGTGAAGAGATTGGTATCAATAGACACGTCATCAGATTCACCAGCACTGTTAGGTTTGATGACCCAGGACCAGCGGTGAAGACTGCTGAGAAACTCAAAACCTTGTTGGAAGACAAGTTACCAGGCTGGTCAATAACCCTCAATGATGGGAACATATCTATTGAGTCGGTTCTAATCAAAGTTGAGGGAGAGGATGAAAGCACAAAGAACATTTATGTGTCCTGGACAAATCAAGACGAGGATCTCGGAAGCTACATCCTTGGGCTTCTGCAGGCCATGGTTCAGTGAACAGTGGTATAGGTTAATCAAGAGTTATAAAAACTGAGGCATTCTTTCCGATTTCCGCTAACTATTCCTAATTTCGCACCCGTTTAGACAGTCTTTAGCTAGGATAGGTTTAAGTAAGTTGTAAGCTTTATATTTTAAGAATAAATTGGTTTATTTAAATTTATGGCCTTTATTATGTATGATTTGTCTAATTTTGCAGCAATTTCTCATGAACACCAAGTAGGGTCGATGTTGCATTTCCCTTGATACCACAGATACTGCAGCTTGTTGGTTTGACTGAGATCCTTCAAATCATCCTCATTGATGCCAGGTGTCTGAAATCATAAGAAAAATGTTTGAAATCGCATATAATGTAGCTATTGGGGGCTGGAACGATCGATAACTATCTATGTGACTTCTATTTCCATTTCCGGTGCCATAAGTCTAAAGTTTCATTATTCTCTGTGTTTAGTTCCTAGTTTTCGCCACCCACCATAGACGGAGGAACAAGCCGCCTAAAGTCTCCTCGATGCAGATGCTCCTTATGCGCCTTCAACAGGCTGCTCCTTAATCTGCCACCGACACACGGTCGGCATAGGCCACAGACGGGGTCATTGTCCTCACATCGGTTCTGGCAGATGGTGCTGCATTCCTGGCCAAAGACCGCGATGTTCTTTTGGGACGATATCATATTCTGGGATGGCGATTGATCTCTGTAACAGCAGATTGTTGGTTAGGTGACTTTAAAACTGACTTCCGTCTGCATTTTCGGGTTTTTGGGGGTGCATTTTCATGGGTCAGTCACAATTAGGTTGAGTTACCATCTCCGATGCAGAACGAACTTAATATTTGACTGCTTGGCAGTATCTACTACTGGTAGTAACACGGGCAATCTAGGGAAATAAGCCCAGTACGAAGTCAATATGGCAAAGTACCTGAACGAGATCGCGTCACGTACCCAAACAAACCGAAACTAAACTAAACCAAATAAGAAATCAAAACATAAATTCGTCCGTTGTTGAAATACAGCAATCCAAAAATAATTCGAGTTATATAACCGCAAACAATTTTCTCATAGCTTAAAAATATTGTGTGGGTTGATATTGAACTTCAAGACGCCTCCTTTAGCAAAGATCAATAAATAGGGAATCCTATGAAACATTACCCAGCCAACCGAGAAACGTGTGGGTGTATTGCAAAAATAAGAAATTCAACCAAGTCAAATAAATAAGTATTTTTCCAGTGAAACCGTTCCATTGATGTTTGTCGGAGGTTTCTTTTTACGCTTTCGCGTAAAATATCTATACCGAAGCTCTTCAGTCTGTATACTTGGTTGAATTTCTTATTTTTGCAATTGCAAAGACCTTTTTGGAGGTTGTAAATATCCTCAGAAGGTGAAGCCAAAACGTATCTATAAGTTGGCTTTGGACATTGACTTGTCGGAAGTAGGATGGAACAGATAATAACAAGTAACCATAAGAGACAAACTTGTCTCGAGATGTCAGCGATGAGCTGGCAACTGCCAGCTCATCGCCTTATAGATGTGTTTTCCCTAGGGTATCTTAGTTTACCATATGCAGTATGCACGGATTAGGTGCGGTTAGTTGCAGACGATGCATTCCACTACTGAGCCAAGTAGTTGCCGTTTCGGGTCTTGTTCCCACGACACAGTATATTCAAGTATGTAATTCTGTATGGGGGGCTAAAGGCAATATTGTATACCTTTCAATAAAATATTCAATGTAACATTACCTAAAATCAGTCACAGAACTCCCAACGCCAGTCAGCGAGAAGAGGTTGTACATCACTTGCTCATACAACAGCTGGTTTGGAGGGTAATGTGCAGAACTCAGGTTCGGAGACATGTTGGCTTCCAGCAGGAACACCTTTAGATCCTCGTCGACCACCAGGTCGAAGCGCATCATCTCGAAGAAATTGTCAGGAGAGGGGTAGTGTTTCAGCTGGAATGCAGAAGGATTTGGAGTATTGATTAACTGGATAAACTTGGGCACAATTGTGCCTCTGTTACCCCATATGGGAAAAGGAGTGACGCTATGCTATGTTTACAGATGGTTTTGGTCCCGTAACGTATTATAGTCGAGTCATTCTCTGTTTTCAGATAAGCTAATTAATATAGTTTTGAATCTTGTGTCACATGATACCTTTAGGGATTGTGTTAAAATCACTCTCACCCTCCCTGCACCTGACGTTTCATCCCTCGTTGAAAATTGCGCCCCTTACTACTACCACGTGGTGGCGTGGAAATGTATTTTTGGCCGAAACGCACGTTTAAGTAGGCTTAGCGGCGCTCAAAGGCTAAAACTGTTGATTTCTCAAAAAAGAGGTAGAATTATTGGAGATTTTCTCTTGATTATACTATTCTATCTGGGGGCACGGTAGTGCCCCCGCCAAGAAGAGCGCGAAGCACTGGGGCACTACCCACCTTTTCTCGTAACGCTTCGTCGTTATTTTGAACTCTCAGAACTTGGGTTTGGATTATACCAGATCGACGAAATTCTTAGGATATGATGTCAATAGTAGACACATTAAACCCAAAAAGTTTCAGGTGCATAGCTCTTATACTTTAGATTTCATTGCTATCTAAAAAACCCCGATTTCATCACTGACTTACTCATTCACTGTTGATCAACAAAACTTTTACGGCACTTCCTGAAGTCCTAGAAAGCTGAAATTTGGTATGTAGGCTAGTATTAGCACACAAACAACCGCAAAATCTTAAAACTTGGAATTTTCACCCCTCAACCCCCTACACTAGGGGATGAATGTTAGTATGAGACTTCCGCAAATCTGGGGGCACAACTTATCAGTGGCCTCTAATGCACCGCACTCGCTCTTTGTAGACTTCCCTTATCAATATGCATCCCGGATCTTATGCAACTTACAAAAAGCAATGAAATCCCACCAAAACATTTTCATGTAAAAATGTAGCCAAGAAGAGGGAAACAAAATGTTATCAGATCTCAAGTAGAGCCAAGCTTCTAACTCTACACGCCCTAACTGTACAGCCCTAACTTCACAAACTCTAACACCTTACTCAAAATATGTGGCTTGGCCGTTTCACTACCGTCACATGAGCTTAAATTGGAAAATGCAAGCAACGAAATGGCACAACTTATCAGTGGCCTCTAATGCACCGCACTCGCTCTTTGTAGACTTCCCTTATCAATATGCATCCCGGATCTTATGCAACTTACAAAAAGCAATGAAATCCCACCAAAACATTTTCATGTAAAAATGTAGCCAAGAAGAGGGAAACAAAATGTTATCAGATCTCAAGTAGAGCCAAGCTTCTAACTCTACACGCCCTAACTGTACAGCCCTAACTTCACAAACTCTAACACCTTACTCAAAATATGTGGCTTGGCCGTTTCACTACCGTCACATGAGCTTAAATTGGAAAATGCAAGCAACGAAACGACCAAGCCATATATTTTGAGTAAGGTGTTAGAGTTTGTGAAGTTAGGGCTGTACAGTTAGGGCGTATAGAGTTAGAAGCTTGGTTCTACTTGAGTTCTGATAACTTTTTGTTTCCCTCTTCTTGGCTACATTTTTTACATGAAATTGTTTTGGTGGGATTGTCTTATCTATTATAGTTTCCCCAAGAAAGTAAAAAAAACTGTTAACGGGGTCACATTATACTGCTAGGGAGGGTGAAGCGTCAGGAGAGGGGGAGAGTTGTGCGATTTTAACACCACGCCCAAAGGTATCATGTGACACAAGTTTCAAAATGTTTAATTTAATTAACTATTAATTTGTTATACAAACATAGATTATACAAACAATAGAGAACCTTCGGTCAAGATATTTATCACATTTAATAATATTTTGAATGTTTGAGACCTAAAAACATACAAATTGGAAGTTTTTACTAAATTTAGTATTGATTTTCAACAAAAAATACTAATTGAAAGTATCGTCAAACTTCACCAGAATCAAAATCAATAAGAATCAAATGTCTTTATTACTGTAGATATTTACATATACTTAGCAAACGTATTTTCCCCCCCTTCTCTACATTGGACCACTGTGGGAGAAGGGGGGCGAAGAAACACCCACATTTTGATTTTTAGTTCTCTTGAAAATTGTTTGTAAACTAAAACAAATATTACAATATTTATTAATATTTATTATAATTAATAAGCAGAAATAAATAATAACATTTTTTTAACAGCAAGTTCTGTGTTGAGTTAGATTAACCCCACAGTCCCGTCATTTAAGTAATCTTGAACATTGTAATCTACTAGCCTAGATGTAGCCACATCCGTGTTTTGTCTGATGTTTCTAGCAGCGTAAGCCGCAGAACTTAATCTACCATCTAATTTATCTATGTGGGGTCCCTTCTCCAATTTGCTATCTTTGGTCATTCTAAGATATTTCGTTTACTTATTCTATCTTTTTGCTGTCTAACACTAGACTGGTCTCAACTTGCCTGACATTTGGAAGTGAGACACAATAAAAAAGACAATACTCCATTAACATCATCTAAATCTTCTTTTATCTTTCCATTTTTAAGACCACTGAAGTATCATCAACAAACAACACTATGTCAGTCAATTTCTCCACCATGAAAGGTAGATCGTTAATATATACCAGGAATAAGAAAGGGCCTAATATGGAACATTGTGAAACGCCAATGTTAACTCCTGATCCATCAGATTTAACGCTGTTGACTTCTGTTCTTTGAATTCTATTGCTTAAGTATGATCTTATTAGTTCCAACGCTTTATTTCTAACTCCGTAATGATTTAATTTCATAAGTAGCGTAGGTATAATGATCAACACAATCAAATGCCTTCGACAGATCGCAAAATAAATAAAAATAAATAAATAAATAACTCCCATGAAGAATAAATATGAGATAAGGGTAACACTTGCATCCGTTGTCGATTTACCCCTAGTGAAACCATATAGTTTGGCGTGGAGTTGTTTTGTACTATTGAAGTGGGAGTATAATATTTTCAAATATTTTACTTAGAGCTCGAAGAACAGATATTGGTCTGAAATTTGAAGGATCACCCTTCGACTTGAACAGAGGTATCAGTTTACTGTGTTTCATGAGGTCTGGGACCACCTGTTTCAAAATACCCCACCAGAGGAAGTGATGGAGGTAAGTTGTTGTCAGTAAGGGACATAGCTATGCGTCACTCTCCCTTTCCTTTTCTATGCGAAAAAAGGAAAAGGAGATTGACGCATAGCTTTTCCCTTTCCCTTACTGACAACAGCGATTACGTCACTTCCGTCACTTTCACTGTCAACTGCCAGTTTGCCCCGCGATTTTTGTCATTAATCATAGTATTGATGTTTTAATGAGGGCGTGGTCTATTCGACAAGATATACGTGAAAAATAAAATTATTGTATGATTCCTATTACTGCGTTAGGAGATCCCACGGCAGGGGGTTGCATTTCCCATTCTTGGAGAGGCTAGTGCATGTTAAAAATATCTAACAGAGCAACGCAACTTATTTTTTTAATAAAAATGAAATAAATAACATCAAAAATTCATATGCGGTGCGAAGTTGTAAAAAATATACCTATTGAACAGATTTTGTGATAAATTCGGGAAACTTTTCTATCGAGCAAAAATAATCAAATTACGTTTGCGTTACATAGTGAATGGATTATTATTTTTTATTATTTCTAATGCACAGGCAGGTTAAAGCTGATATGTGCATCAGTTCACATTTCACTGCACTTGTTTTATAATATTCTCACGTCTATTTTTGAAGCCTTTCACTGATGGCGCACTAAGTAAGTACAGTGGGCGGGAATTCAGTTATGTTGCCGCTCGCTTGGCTGGCAGTTGCGTCGCGCGCTAGCCGCTCCTCATAAGCAACTTTTATGTGATTTTTGCAACAACAATGACTTAAGTACCTAACATTTTAGGGTGTCTAAAGGAATTGTTCACAAATAAAATTCGATTCCTTTTTAATTTAATACCTTTTTGTTTAACTAAAAGTAAACACTTTAGACCCAGTATAAAACAAATGACAATTACATAAGTAAGGAGGTAGGTACCTACCTAGCCTTAGAATTTACCAATAGCCTGAATAAGTACTAATAACAACTCTCTTAGATAGAGTGGACTAAAATTCACAAACACAAATAATCGCACGCAGGTAACCCTACCGTGATCAAGCGAGACAGGAGTTTACATGACGACCTTGTGATGTTAGAGTAAAAGAAGCTCTCAGGCGTAGTGATGCGGCGCAATTTAGCCTGCACGGGCGGGACAACCGATTCTGTAGGTGCTTAGCGATTGTTGTACGTAGCGCAGGTGCGAGCTAGATTGCGCTTTATTGCCGCGCAGCGAGAGTAGCTATTTGTTTAAGTGTATTTGTAGAGTGATCTTTCTGTACGTACTATTAAGTATTCTGTGGTACAGTGCTGGATGCTGACACTCGCTTGTATGAAGAAACAACTGGTGCCTTACTCATTATTATGCGTAATTTAAGATTTTAAAAGGCTAATATGTCGCATTACAGGTCGCTTAAGCTACAGAAGATTAATGAGGATTTTCATTTGAACTTACCGCTTCAATAATGTGATGCTCTTTCTTAATGAGTATCTCAGCAATTGCATTTTGCATCTCGTTCCATATTTTAGATGGTTCTTTGCCCTGAAACCAAATTGTCCACACATTAAACTTTTAGGGCCTTACCACAACAAATTAAACGCCTGTTCAAAACTTGTTTAAAGACGAATATGTATAGGATTTGACGTTTGTTTTGAGGTTAAACCATGTGTATTTTTTTTTGTAGTAACATGGTTACCGTCTTATTCATATACGTCTAATAAACCTATTTTAACTATAATGCCGTTTTATTTATTTTGTCTTTGTCTGCCACTTTGAAATTAGTGTTTGTAAGAATTAATCTATAAACGGTACTTCGGATAATATTGAACAATTTACAAAAGATTTATTTTACTATGAGGTTACAAATATATATAAACATTTATATACAGGCACATACATTGCTTCTGGCCTCACACTAGCATCTCCTGTGTCGTGGGCAATAAAAGCTGCCTGTGGACACCACACTGGGTTTAACCTGCCTCGTGGAGCCCGGCCAATAACAAGTTTTTTTCGATTGACGTTGCCTTTAATTCAAGAGCTACAACTGCTAATTTAAAACCTATTTTGGCCGGCCCAGTTAATTCGTTTTCTGACTGTACATTCATATGTACGAATATACTAGGAATATATCCTCCCACATACCTGCGACCTGACATAAATATCGAAGGCATCCTTCATACCAAACCCGAAAGCGGTGTACGGCCGTGCCAGGGAAGGTACTTCCCAAGTCGGAAGGTAGTCGTCGGCTACCACGTACTTGTCTAAGTTGGATGGGTCGAAAGGATAGTACTTCGCTGGGCAGTACCTGTTAAGTTACGCAAAACAGTTTTCAAGGAATTACACGTGAAACTTAAGGTGACTGTGTGTTTGGAGGCCATCTAAGTTATTGGTATTTTTAAAGACTTATGTTTAAACGATTACCAAAAACGCACCTACTTAACTACCAATAAATTCGAAATGACTGCCAGAATGGGTAAATGATCACCAAATTGTGTTTGGATAAATGATCACCAAACTTCTTTTTGTGTTTTGTGTGTGTTTTTATGTTCTAAGTATTTTTTGTTATCAACCTAACATAAAGGATTATGATATTATGATAAACTCACCTGGTGTCTGTCCCAGAGAGTCGCTCCTCTCCTCTCAATGCCTCGACACAAAAGTGCAGCTTTCCGTGGCAGTTTTAAATACCGTGCCACAAAGTGCTGGAATAACATCCCACCACCCCTTCGATTGCTAAATAGTAAGGCTGGTTTCAGAAGTGCCTTTAGAAGGTTTCTAATACTGCAGCAGAAGGCTGAGGAGGCAGCACTTTAAAATAACTGTAATGCCCTCGGTTATAACCTGAAGAAATCTCCTACCTCACAAAATTCATTCTTTTTTATTTTGACTACCATACGACATAATCATTGACATTATATTATCCTTTTTCTATTCATATTATACAATTCTGAAATTTCATCTAATTTAAATCAAACAATTCCGATACTATTCTAAATTCAATTTAAATTCAAATTCAATTGCAATAATTAATTCAATTCCATATTAGTAGATTTTAATATTTTATTTAATTTTTAAATTTTATTTATTTGCTGTAATAATTTGTGTATTTTGTGTACTTAAGCCTATTGCTGTCTCGTCCGCTTTGGCTCTGGCAGAATATCAGCGTCACAGATTCGTCTGTGACATTGCTGAGTCAGGGCCATTTCATTGTCGCGGTACAGTCACGGTGCCACATAGTGATCCTTAATTTCCATATTTTTGCTGTGTTAATTATAATTATTTTCATTGTTTTATTTAATTACTTTGATGTTTTTTGTCATAATTAATTTTGTGTGGTTTGTAATATGTTAATAACCAATTTTTTTTTGTGTTTGTACCGAACAATGAGAAAATGAATTATCTATCTATCTATCTAAGGATAAAGGGGGCTTCGCTTCGCTCACCCCCTTTACCCTTCACCTAAGAGCTACCGTAGTATTTTACCCTGATATTTTCTGCAACTTTTGGTGATCATTTACCCATTTTGGGTAGGAAAACAATATTTTGGTGGTCATTTAAATTTTTCTCATTTTTAAATAACTAGGTGAGCTAGCTACAGGTTCGACTCCGGGGCTGCACATTTATTATTCATTTATTAACTATGTACTGAAAGAGCCGAAGACTATGATTTTATTATTTCATCCAGCAAAACACCTGACTTGACTCAATTAGTTGTTGATATGATTGATTAGATATCTACTGAATCATCGTCTAATGAGGGGTTCATTCAAAATAATGACATTTTAGGCATGCAAAATTAACAAAGACTCATTAATTACAGGGTCAATTAATAAACAATAGATACGTCAGTCCATAAAAACGTACCTGAACAAGACGTCACCTTTGTACCAATAAGCCCTCAGAGGATTTACGGAAGTCAACGCAACATACACGCCAATATCGAACTTGTGTCCATCCACCAAGAATGGTTTCTGTACATATTCCTGCACGAAACTTTCTCCACTTGACAAATCGATTTTTGTCACGCTTTTCAAAACGACACCTCTATGTTGATTGTGTTTCTCCAGAAACATCGCTTTTGGGTTCTTCTTCGCGTAATCCATGAACTCCTGTTTATTTTTCGGCAATTTGAAGGCCTTGGGAATATATTTTGAGTCTGAGGTCGCTAAATCCACTTTGTTGGTTATGAAACCGGTGCCAGGGAAGTGGTTCACCCGTTGGTGGGGTTTCAGTCGGTGCATGTTTGGGTAGAGAACTCTAAACGGATAGTCGTGAGACCAAAGTAGGTCCCATGGGGTATTGTTTGTGGTTTTCTGAAAGCCCGTTCTTTCTAGAACTAAATGAACGTGTTTTAGCAACCCGTTCCGGTTTTCTACGTCACTGTGTCTGGAATACACCCAATACTTTTTTCCAAGTTTGCTGGTATCATCATTATTGGTTTTGTACCGCGAGTTTTGTACTTTGACAATTTCTAATAATATTCCTAAGCAAACTCCTACTATACATATGACGAGAAATATATTCCTATGTTTTTCTTTTCTATGTTTGGAAGTGTTATTGTTAATTTCTTCGATCCCTTTTTCCTCTCTTTTATCAGTTTCCGTATTTTCAGTCTGTTTTTCTTCAACGGTTTTTGATTCCTGTGAAGAAGGTCAAAATATAATTTTATTGTTCTACACATATCCAGAGCTGCGGAATCACACAGGAATTCTATCACCAGCTACGTCAATGGTAATAATAATAAGTTAGAGTAATTATTACTCGCGCTGTTGAAGATGCGCGGTGATATCTGCATCAACAGGCTAAAAAAAAGTTCTTACAAAAGAGAGATTAGATTTGCTAAGTATTATGGCATATGGCTTAGTGGTTTTATTAACATAAACTTGGAAATTAGTTACATCAACACTGGATTAGTTCTCTTTCGCTACCCAGGTACCCATCAGTGCCAATGTCTTTCTTATACCTAAACATGTTTATATATACTACCATCATCAACATTTTGTTACAGAGATTGACTCTAAAGGAGTCCCGTCACCGCGAGCTTTCGCATGTAATGTATCATTTTAGATCCGATAATTTAGTTATCTCTCTCTAAAATCAAATCTTGATTGTCGTATGTATACACAGGAATGCTCGTTGATGAAGATTTATGTTTTGCATATAAAGCAACCTGTCTGACTTAACTCATCCTAATTTATTTACTTACATCTATATCCTCTTTATCCATTTTCGGACTCTGTACGCAATACACTATTTATATTCTTTAAATGCTATGATCTGATGGCACTTTTAGTCCAACTTAAAAATCACTCATTTATCAACATGGTTTTAATACTGCTTGTACACATATCCACTACAACTTACGTCTTAGTAACACAAGACAACAATATGAATGGCAAATATAAGGAACCGATCCCACGCTCATCTTGTCGTGGGTGGGAGAGAGATAGCAGTATTAATTAGCAGGTGACAGAGAGGGACGTAAAAAACTTTCTAAAACTTGTCTTGAATACTGCCGGGTTTTAAGGTCACATCATGGTATGTGTGGTTTGTGAATGTGTGTGTGTCTTATACACGACTACATCGACCGGAAAATTAAGTTCTAGCCAATTTCTCAGGCGCTATCCAAAGTAGAATTTTCAGACTGAATTACCTACTGTCAGTAAATATGTTGTAGGAACACTTCTACCTAAAATCCTGTAGGACGTTGACCACGACCAGAGTCAATGTCTAAAAATCGTTCAAGAAAGTTTAAACTTAAGTTTGTTAAATAATTATTAGATTTATTTTAGGGAAGGATTTAATAGGCTAATAACGCTGAAAACTTCGAGGTACGGTAAAATTAACTATTCAAATATTGTACCACGTTATTTGAGTTAGCAAATAACTTAAGCTATTTTCGAGAAGGCCTTAATATACTCGTAGGCGATTCTGCGAAGAGAAGCCAATGATGAGGTTAGCTTACCCAACGGAATACAAAACATGGCCAAAACATACAATTCATGGTTGATTTTCAATTAATTTGACAAATCTGTTCACGTCCGGCGTAATTTTACGCAAGAGCGTACCTTTTTTGGAACTCGCTTCCCTGCACTGTCAGAGATAGTCCATCTCTGCCCGACTTCAAGAATCGTTTGAAGGAGCATTATCTTTCTCTATCCTATATTTGAGCTTTGTATATATTAGTTTATTTAGGTGTATTTATATTTTTATATAATATTTATGTACTTGTGTATGTAGTGTATCTAGCAGTAAGTTCAATAATTCAGTAATATATGTATGTATCTTAACAGAGCACATAGGTCTATCCTGTATATTAAATTATTCTTATCAAACTTGGGTTTGCTGGAAGAGATCTCTATTTAGAGATAAGCATGCCTTTGTAGATGTCCTTTCTGTTTATTATATCTTATGTCGTTTTATGTGCAATAAATATATACGAAATATACGAAATACCTTTTTTGTACATGTTATTCGTATTCGTCCTTTTCTCTCTCGTGAATGTAGGTTTTTGTTATATGCAGATGAAATATATATATTCCTGGATGTGACAAGTAGATAGCATTGGTTGTCAATGAGGGCCGACCTTGATCGCCTTTACATATATTATGAACAGAACAGAATCTCTGTAAACGCAAGTTAATGTGTAGGTATACAAATATGCTTCACCAGACGGCCTGAGCCTATTCTAGGTATATAATTACGCAATTATTACCAACCACTCACACGCGTTGACTCTATCCTTAATACCTTAATAATATATATCTTAATAATACCTTGGGCACTATTGAGACACATTGATCTAGCCCCAAATTTCCTGTATCTTGGGTACGGTAACGACCCACATACTTATATAGATAAATATACTTAGATAGATAGATAGATAAACAACCATGACTAGGGAACAAACATCCGTTCTCATCAAACAAATATTTGCCCCCACAGGGACTCGAACCCGGGACCATTGGCTTCGTAGGCAGTGTCACTGCCGACCCGGCCATTCGGGTCGTCAAATCTGTGTGGCGAAACGTAACCGAAATCTAGGTGTTATCCTCGATAGCAAATTGACATTTCGAAAGCACATTGAGAACATTCTTGGCCGCGCGTTTCGAAATCTCGGCTTTGTGATTCGCATCTGCAAACCATTCAGCGACCTGGGGTGCAGCAGATCTATAATGCGTATGTTAGGAGCATTTTGGAATATGCATCATGTATTTGGTCCCCCAATTACCCATATGCAACGTTTTGAGCGTATTCAGTCAAAACTTCTGAAACACCTGAACTACAGATGTCGTATCCGAGGTCGCTTTTACGAGGAGTCATGTCGCCAGCATCACCTCATCACTCTTGAAGATCGCAGAGTATTGTTGTTAGATATGATGGTGCTCCATTCTATCTAGCAGCCTTGATTATCCCTCGTTACTATCCGAATTTTCTTTTTGTGTCCCAAAACCACGTACCCCCGCCACACAGATTATCCTCCATCCCTCTCGCTCACATCAAGTATGCCCAAAAATATACCATGGTTCACCTTGCCACGGAATTAAAAGAAAAATAGCAATTTAGATCCGTTTTCAACCTCTAAAGCCAAGCTCCGTCGGGATATTATTAATGTTTTAATAGATGATGAGGTAAACAAGTGATAAAACACACACACGCACACACACACCTAATCAACATAGTTATGCTCCTCACATAACACTTTATCCTGTTTAAGTATTACCTACATTTATTCATTTATATTATTGTTATTTTTTACTCACTTTCAATCCTGTATTTTTCACTTTTTATTGTTGGGTTATGTTTGTTAATTCTTTTTGCTCAGTTTTCTTCTACTGGTTTCTGTATCTTCTGTGGATATCTTCACTGGCTTTTTTTATTTATTCACTATTGTAACTTATCTACTGTTATTTGGTGTTGAAGCCCCAAATAAAATAAAATAAATAAATAAAATAAACTTAAGTGACGGCCTCTGTGGCGCAGCGGTTGTGGCTCTGCCTACCATGCGAGAGGTCCCGGGTTCGATCCCCGGCTGGGGGTAAGAAAAAAACATTACCAGGTCTTGGATGTTTATATTGTGTGACTTCGCTGTTTGTGGTACCCACGACACAGGGTATCCTAGTGTGGGACCAGAAGCAATGTATGTGCCCTTATGTAAGTAAATATTTATGTCTACAACATACATTATGTAAGTATATTGTATATATAATTGTTGTTGTATGTAATTTAAAACGCACAGACTCCTTAAGAGCTTGTTAAAGAAATTGACATACTAAATGTAGCTAGTCAATTTATTTTCGAAAATAAAATGTATGTACCTATATATAGGTAGGGTACGCAAGAACTTACAACATTTTCCAAACTGTATTTTTCTTTATTTCCAAACTGCTGTAATGTTAACCTAGCAATTCTTTCAAGGGTTAGTACTACAACAAGATACCTCTGGTAATATTTGTATTAGATGTTCAATGTACAGTGGTTCAATGTAGAGAAGAGGCAAAAAATTACGTTTGCTAAGTATATGTAAATATCTTAATAATAGTACATTACTGCAGGCGCCGGGAAAGAAGGGTTTGCCAGCTGAGTAGGTATAGACGGCCGACCGTTAGGGAGGCCGGATAGTGTTACGAAGCCGGCAAGCCCTTTTCACGTCCAGAGGCATGTGTAGTGCTTTTCTAAGACATATGTCTATCCTACAAAACCTAAATTAACACACCCTCTCACACACATACAAACACCACATTTATACACACAGAGAGGAGTAAACACTACACAATACTTCTTCATTTTTCATTTGATTTGTGTAACCTACTAAATTATTAATCTGTTTAACTAAATAAGTTTTTACTTACATTTATATCTAGATTTAACTAATCATAAAAAATAGTCATCTAAACTACATAATCAGAAGATAGAATTTTTATTTTTGTTTAAAACACTGGGAATTTGGGCGCTGTTTTGCTGAAATACAGGTCTTACGCCTAGCTCAGCGACAGATGCTACAATGTATTTTTTTAGCAATTTAATCTAGCCTACATTAAATAGCACCATTGTAACTATTTGTACTTCTTTATGTGACAGTAAATATTATTATTATTATTATTATGTAATGAAATAAAAGATACACCACTCAAAAAACAAATACAACTTTAAAAATACTACTAATCGTAAGTTCCGTGCGCCCATTGATGTCTTTTGCTTTGAGCATGAAATAAAAAAATAAAAAACGGCCTGCAATTTTGTATGAAATTCCTTTAAAGTTAGTTCTCTCGAGATGTGCGGCCCAAAACGTGATACTTCCAAGCCTGTTATATATAACGCACGTGATGCCGACATTTCATTGCATGTTTGAGTTTTTTTTTTTTTTATTTGAACCAAATATATCGTGAATATTTAGAGGTGTTAACACATCGCATCATAAATGTTAACATCTTCTGTTTTCTAGTGTGAATATTTCGCTCGATATGTGATTAAATTAAGTCCAGAACTCCAGAACTACCCGGACAGCAGACAATAGTAACAGATACAAATCTCGGCGCCGGAGTGTCGGCTCAACTTTTGGCTCGTCTCTGCAATTCTCTCGGCGTGTTTCACTTGCTAGGACCTTGTCTAAGTTTCATAGTCAGAACAAAGAAAGAGAGCAAAATGAAATCATGATAAGCAAACAAAGATTTAATTTTTTGACACGTGGTAAAATGGTTACCTGCTAAGAAAAAAGTCACCAGATACGAATAACTAATCCATAAGTACCTACTTTACGACTGAGTGAGCTTTAATGAATGATTAGACCATTAACAGTCATCGGGCGAGGTACGATGCCAGGTTTAACGAGCTACAAAAATAACCCATTGCCTGTGGAAATGGCGGATTCTGATTTGAAAAACTGAAAAACATTTGTTGAAATACGCACTATAAGAGGTATAGGGTTCCGAGTACTAAAGTCGCCAGCAGTATAGGTACCGAGTACTAAAGTCGCCAGCAGTATAGGTACCGAGTACTAAAGTCGCCAGCAGTATAAGTACCGAGTACTAAAGTCGCCAGCAGTATAGGTACCGAGTACTAAAGTCGCCAGCAGTATAAGTACCGAGTACTAAAGTCGCCAGCAGTATAGGAACCGAGTACTAGAGTCGCCAGCAGTATAGATACCGAGTACTAAAGTCGCCAGCAGTATAGGTACCGAGTACTAAAGTCGCCAGCAGTATAGGAACCGAGTACTAGAGTCGCCAGCAGTATAGGTACCGAGTACTAAAGTCGCCAGCAGCAGTATAGGCACCGAGTACTAAAGTCGCCAGCAGTATTGGTACCGAGTACTAAAGTCGCCAGCAGTATAAGTACCGAGTACTAAAGTCGCCAGCAGTATAGGTACCGAGTACTAAAGTCACCAGTAGTATAAGTACCGAGTACTAAAGTCGCCAGCAGTATAGGAACCGAGTACTAGAGTCGCCAGCAGTATAGATACCGAGTACTAAAGTCGCCAGCAGTATAGGTACCGAGTACTAAAGTCGCCAGCAGTATAGGAACCGAGTACTAGAGTCGCCAGCAGTATAGGTACCGAGTACTAAAGTCGCCAGCAGCAGTATAGGCACCGAGTACTAAAGTCGCCAGCAGTATTGGTACCGAGTACTAAAGTCGCCAGCAGTATAAGTACCGAGTACTAAAGTCACCAGCAGTATAGGTACCGAGTACTAAAGTCACCAGCAGTATAGGTACCGAGTACTAAAGTCACCAGCAGTATAGGTACCGAGTACTAAAGTCTCCAGCAGTATAGGTACCGAGTACTAAAGTCGCCAGCAGTATAGGTCAATAATAATAATTTTTTCATTCACGATTATTAAATCATATTTGAAACATACTTAAGATTAAAACACAAAAACAACAAGACCTAAAAAATAATACAACAATACTATTCTACAAAGATAATTCCACAGAACAATACAATTTCCAATAAATTTAATGTCAATAAGATAACTATATTATAAACTAAAATTTTCCAATACATTAATGCCGATCATATTGATTTATGAAATCGTCAAGAGTGTAGAAGCATTTTTTCAACAAGTAATTTTTCAACGCATTCTTGAATTTGGTCATGTTGTCAATTAATTTTAAGTCAATAGGCAATTTATTGTACAGGACAACGGCCTGGTACCTTGCACTGTGACTTGCAACTTGCAGTCTGGGAAATAGTGTCTCGATTTTTACATCTTTGCGTCTTGAATCGTTGCGCACTTGTTTTTCTTCTGACGACTCGTACTTTGGCAAATTTTTCGCCAGGTTCACAAGTAATACAAGAATATAGAGACACGGTACTGTAAGTAAACCTAATTTAACAAAGTGCTCTTTGCACGTTTCCCACTGTGGTATTCTTACCATTATGCGTATCGCTCGCTTCTGACATATGAACGCCTTTTTAATATTATATTCATAGCTATGACCCCAAAACATGATGCTATACCGTAATTTAGATTCAACTAATGCATAGTAAACAGCTTTTAGTTGGTCTGAGCTTAGCTCATCTCTTAAACTTCTCAAGGCATAACACGATGAACTAATAGAGCTTTCAATTGCTACTAGCTCATTTTTCCAGTTAAGAAAACAGTCTACATGGACCCAAGTATATTATTGCTAGCCAGGTGACAAATTAACCTGTTTTCAGTAGTTTTTCAAAAATTTTTGATAACGTAGTTAGAAGCGATATAGGCCTATACATTTTTGGATCAGTTTTAGTGCCCTTTTTAAAGATAGGAATGACTTTTGCTATTTTCAACTGCTCTGGGAATATACAATTATCGAAACACAAGTTAAAGAAATGCATTAATGGTTCTGCTAAAATATCAACGTTGTCTTTTATAATACAAATTGGGATTTCGTCATAACCATACGACTTTTTATTATTCATTTTTGATACTAGCTTAGTAATTTCAGCAGATGTGACTTTTCTTAAGCTCATATTGTTTTCTACTCTTTTGGTGTTTTCAGTTAGATATGATTCTGATACAAGGTGGTTGTCGATAGTAGATTTTTTACAGTTAAACTGGTCTGAGAAAATTTTTGCTATTTTATTAGGATCATCTACAATCATCTCATCAACCTTAAGCATAAGTTTATCCTTAAACTTGAGATTGCTCTTATTGCGGTGTTTATTAACTACTTGCCAAATTGATTTGGGGATGTTGGTAGATTGACTAATTGCTTTTCTGATTGACAATCTTTGCAGACCTTTTATGACTTTGCGGTACTGATTGATATACCTGCGTTTGAATTGAAGAACAGAATTGTCAATGTTTCCTCCTTTAGCCGTACTGAGAAATCTCTTCATTTTACTAGATACTCTTAGACCCCTAGTTATCCATTTTATCTGCGTACCTTTACAGAGATTTACTTTCTTTTTACATTTCTGATAGCTGGAGTTAAATATTTCTGTAAATTTGTTTAAAAACGTGTTAATACCCACTCCTTGCCAATTTTGTGAAGCTATATTTTGTCTGAATACATTTCGACTAATTTCATTGAAGTTTCTTTGCTTTTTATATATAAATTGTTGTTTGCGTTGTCTCTGTTTATTATTCACAAATGAGCTTCTAAAAGTTCCCGAGATACCAGCATGCCCATCGGCCAAGTTATTGTGGTCTATTTCAATATTGGTAATATCGTCATCATGAATATTTGCAATTATATTGTCATTGCAAGATGTAGAGTCATTACGGATAAAAGTAACAGTATCAATACAAGTTTTAAAGTTATAACATGTTAGGAGATTCAGAAAGTCCCTTTTTTGTTTATTATTCGTCATCAGATCAATGTTAAAGTCCCCTAATATAATTAATTTCCTGTTGAAAAAGTGCTCCAGTAACATCTCCAGCTGACTCATAAACGTATCTAAATTTTTGTCATTTGGTGTGCGATATATACAACAGATATTAAGATTTGTGTTAATATCCCTAATACCACAGATTTCAAAACACTGCATTTTGTACATTTTTTTGCATATTTCTAACTCTTCAAATTCACAATTTTCTTTTGCTAATATGAGTGATCCACCCCTTTTCTTTTTGACTCTAGTTGTGTATGAAGCCATGCTATAATGGGTCATATTGAAAAGTGGTGCAGATGTTTTATTTAGAAAATGTTCAGTCATACACACATAGGTGGGTTGATTTTCTAGACAGTGCAAGTATAACTCAAATTCGTCCTTCTTAGTACTTATACCACACACATTCTGATGTAACAAAGTTACACTTTGATTTAAACTTAATACAGCATTTTGTTTGTCCTTATCACATGCATTATTAACGAAAAAGCTCATCAGTATTGTCATTAACAGTGCAGGTGGTACCTTCAACTTCACCACGATCACAGTTAGTTAAGCTTAGACAGGTATCAGTCTGAATGCATTTGTTGGCGTAACTAACTATCGGCTTTGTATTCCTAGATGACTCTACATATTCTCTGTAATTATGATGATAAAGATTCTTAAGTATTTCCCGAAGCAATGCTCTACATTTTAGAAATTTATTGTTTTTGTGGATGCCAGTTCCATGGAAGTCTACAAAAGTAGCATGTTTGAAGTTATTGCATATTATTCTGATTACACTATTTAACTTAGCTTCATTTAAATACATACTGCTGCACACTTCACTAAAGAGGACATTTGTGTGTTGTAGCATGTTTAGGTAATAATACAGGAAAGACTGTAGTCTTAATGGATTTTTGTCAACCGACTTCGTTATAATTATGATGTAATCTTTTTTAGTAAAGTCTCTACAAATGTGGTCACAACCTTCCAGAATTTGATCCAGTGGAGCATTTGGTTTGAGTAATGAGCTCACTTTAAATCCTCCTCCGAGCAGATTTTGCAGAAACGGTCGCATACCTCTGCCCTCCGCGTCAGAAAACAAGGCCACTCTTTGCCTTGTATCGGGTTTTGTGTCCACTGAAGACGATTTAGATAAGTGGTTAGTGGCCACGTCTTCCACAGGCCGATATACTTTATTCTTACTGTCAGGGAAATTCTGAGTATCTTTTGGAGAACTGGTATTAAATGAATTCTGTATGGTATCATTTATATTAGATGTTGCAACTTGACGGATTGTTAATAATTCAGCAGACTGGCACGTAAATTGATTGGGTGACGTTCTAGGGATTCCAGTTTGCAGGCTTGGTCTCACCCTTCTATAGTATGGAGATCGATATCTTGCAGGGGTGGATTTTATTATATCATCTATTCCCACTGTTTTGTATATTTTAAGTTTGTTTTGACAGTCAGTTATTTCTTTCTTCAGTAGAGCATTTTCCATAGTGAGATTATCTATTTCGCCATTTGCAGTTTCTAGTTTTACCATTAATATATTATTTTTTTCTATCAGTTCTGACTGTTCTACGCAATGAAATTGCCCAAATTCAGTCAGACTCTGAGAACTCACATCCAATACTGATTCATTATGGTTAGCCGATATATACTTGTGTCCTTCTTATAGTGATATTATCATAGGAGTTATTCATTGTAGCCATTTAATTTTGTCTCGCCCTGTACGCCAAGTTTTAAACGGGAGTTACTGGTGGCTCCGTGTATGGTGGCTGGTATTGATTAACAGTAGCGCAATCGCTACTCACCAAGACTGTGGTTGCGTGTAGTTTATCTGTTCCTCAATAGGTGTCGCTTGTGCGAATTTTTATGATTAAGAAAAATGAAAAAAAAAAAAAAAAAAAAAAATTGCCGAGTACTAAAGTCGCCAGCAGTATAGGTACCGAGTACCTACTAAAGTCGCCAGCAGCAGTATAGGTACCGAGTACTTAAGTCGCCAGCAGTATAGGTACCGAGTACTAAAGTCGCCAGCAGTATAGGCACCGAGTACTAAAGTCACCAGCAGTATAGGTATCGAGTACTAAAGTCGCCAGCAGTATAGGTACCGAGTACTAAAGTCACCAGCAGTATAGGTACCGAGTACTAAAGTCACCAGCAGTATAGGTACCGAGTACTAAAGTCACCAGCAGTATAGGTACCGAGTACTAAAGTCACCAGCAGTATGGGTACCGAGTACTAAAGTCGCCAGCAGCAGTATAGGTACCGAGTACTAAAGTCGCCAGCAGTATAGGAACCGAGTACTAGAGTCGCCAGCAGTATAGGTACCGAGTACTAAAGTCGCCAGCAGCAGTATAGGTACCGAGTACTAAAGTCACCAGCAGTATAGGTACCGAGTACTAAAGTCACCAGCAGTATAGGTACCGAGTACTAAAGTCGCCAGCATCAGTATAAGTACCGAGTACTAAAGTCGCCAGCAGTATAGGAACCGAGTACTTAAGTCACCAGCAGTATAGGTACCGAGTACTAAAGTCGCCAGCAGCAGTATAGGTACCGAGTACTAAAGTCGCCAGCAGTATAGGTACCGAGTACTAAAGTCGCCAGCAGTATAGGTACCGAGTACTAAAGTCGCCAGCAGCAGTATAGGTACCGAGTACTAAAGTCGCCAGCAGCAGTATAGGTACCGAGTACTAAAGTCGCCAGCAGCAGTATAGGTACCGAGTTCTAAAGTCGCCAGCAGCAGTATAGGTACCGAGTACTAAAGTCGCCAGCAGCAGTATAGGTACCGAGTACTAAAGTCGCCAGCAGCAGTATAGGTACCGAGTACTAAAGTCGCCAGCAGTATAGGTACCGAGTACTAAAGTCGCCAGCAGTATAGATACTTAGTACTAAAGTCGCCAGCAGTATAGGTACCGAGTACTAAAGTCGCCAGCAGTATAGGTACCGAGTACTAAAGTCGCCAGCAGTATAGATACCGAGTACTAAAGTCGCCAGCAGTATAGGTACCGAGTATACCTCGCGCCACACGTTATGAGCGGTGGCCTTGAATGCGCAGTAGTCACTTTTCAATACCTGTACATATGCGTAGTAATTCCCGCCAACGTCGCCCAGCGCTCTTAATTCGTGGCGCGTGGTATACTTAAGTCGCCAGTAGTACCGAGTACTGAAGTCGTCAGCATTATAACATCATTTGTGTGCCATTGATCCGTCACCAGTTTCACCGGTCATCAGTTTGTGGCACTACGTACAATGGTCACATCTACCTCTGTGGGCGAAGAGTGATTTTTCAATAAGATTGACTTCACTATCGCGTTGCCGTAAAACGCCATTTTGTATAGCAACCTCACGTGACTAACGACTCATTGGTCGGTCACGTGATTTTTCTATAAAAAACTGGCGTTTTACGGCAATGCGACATTGAAGTCAATTTTATTGAAAAATCACTCTTCGCCCACTGTAGGCTATCCCTCCTTGTATAAATGACATGGTTCCATCCCACCATCATTTGTTGCTGGCGGCAGCGAGGGTGCGTACGATCGATGGCCGAGCGAGCCAGACGAACCGGCGCCGGTTGTCATTTCGTTAGTTCGGAGTGTTGTTCGCAACTCAACACATTCCACCAGGGAAACCCAATTTATAATGGGGTAGTATTTAAAGGTATGACTGTAAATACAATTTTTGCATGGCTAAAAAACTGGTTTTGCCTGACATTCGTCGGTATGTATTGTACAGACATACCGACGAATGTCAGGCAAAACCAGTTTTTTACCACTGAATAGCGACAACAAATGAGCGCGACTAGAAATACTGGCTTCGTCTGACAAAATGACTGAATTACGCGACTAGACATCTAAAAACAGAAACTTTGATACCTTAATTCGATACCTTAACCTTAATATAAAAATCGAGTGTTGGATTTTGTTGTTCTTGCATGTTCAACCTAACTCGAAGGATAAAGGGCTCTTCGCTTCGCTCACCCCCTTTATCCTTCACCTACCCTGTCCGACCACATCGCCCAGGCAGTCTTTATTCAGCTAACAAGCGGTGGCCAAACCTTACAGTAATTTAGTTGCGTAAATCAGTAATTTTATTGCGCAAATTCAATATTTCTTCGCTCATTTGAGGAAATTCCACTGTCATGTCATGTTCATTCGCACAGTTCTTTTCTTATTTGGTCTTTTTATTATTTTCCTTACATATAATATACATACACTCCCAATTAAACATGAACTTTATAAACAGTGAAATTTATATAGGTATTGCTTTTGGTCCCACACTAGGATATTGTGACTGTCGTAGGAACCAGATCATTTACAATGGGTTAGGTTGAATCATGAATATTTTCCAGACGGAGTGAAACGGGTAAAAAATATTTTGCTGCATCTATCTACTTCTTCGTCACCGTAAGATTGTCAAAACCGTTAGTTTTTAATTATAATCTAAGGTTTTTTTCTCGATAGTTTACAGACTATCGATAAATTGTAAACTGTACCGTACTGCTTATGATACGGCGCGTTACTGACTTGTTTAGACGTCGGTATTTAATTAACGGTCTAAAGAGTTAGTTAAGTGTCTGATTTAACCAACCAACTGCGACACATATATTGTGAGGGGTTAAAATAGAGTCCATTTTAGTATTAACTACACAATACCCTATCAAAAAAAAAGTAGGATTGATTTAGGTCACTGCACTAGTCTACTCGTTTTAAGATTAGGTACTATGGGGGTGCAACAAAATCCCCAAGTCTTGGACGCATTATAATGTGTAGGCGTCTGTACAAAGTACAGACCTTCATAAACGGTATGTCATCCGTCAAGTGAATGTCATCCGGCATTCACATTAGCTGAATAAGCAACCCGATCGTATATATAGCTGAGTTTCTTAAATAAACACAATCAATTACTTATCGACTACATCTGTTACAATTCAACCTTCTATATACCTATGAATAGGTTTAGGTAACTTAGTAGATCCCCACATTGGTGACCCCGACTGAAACTCATACTTCGGAAGCCAGTTTACCACGGAGTTAATCACCGAAGCGAAGGTGAGATTTGACAACAACGCAACCAACATCTGCAACAATGTCCTCAGCACAGGATGCAACGCCACAGCGTGCGGAACAACAACTCCGTCAAAGGGCGAGCAGTCTTCCATCACCGTCGCTCTGTTAGTTCAAGTCAACGAGCTAGCTTGGGAGGTCGCAGCACTCAGAGCCCAAAACAACGACCACGGTAGAAGAAGCAGGTCCCGTGGCAGATTTCAGAGCCGTTCAACATACCATTCAAGATCAAGGTCGCGTCCAAATACAAACAACGAGCTCATAAATGCGAGCAGCCATGCAACTGGAATAAATCACTTAGAAAACTAAAGTCAGCGTTGACCGAGGCCGCCGTCAACGCTATTCTCCTGGCCAACAAACTTTGCTTTACCGACCGAAAAAGTAGGTATCGTTTTCTGGTAGACACAGGAGCATACATTACTGTGCTGCCGAAGCAAGGCCGACAAAATAGATCAACATACAAATTTTACGCTGCAAATGGGATGAAAATAAGAACTTACGGCAAGAAAACACTAACGCTAACTTTTATCGTTGCTCACATCGCTCAACCAATACTCGGCGCTGATTTTATAGACCATCGCAATATTTTGGTCGATGTGCGAAACAAAAAACTTATTGATGGGAGAACAGGATTTCCAACATTAACATTATCCAGTCGAACACACCGATTCTTCGCACCGTCAAGCCTGAAGATAAGCTGAAACTGAAACTGAAACTAATTCACGTCAAATGACCTTTACCTACTAACAAGTATCACAAAGTCAAGTACATACGATCTGGAGCTACTGGCAACGTACTAAGCCATAACATATTTTCAACCCTAAATCGAAGGAAGGGAAATAGTTATATTCACCGACCACACACCGTTGTGCCATGCTTTCACAACGAAAAACGTCTCAGGCAAGAAAGCGAATAACCCAAGGCGATTACGTTACTTACAAAACATCGCACAATTTACAACGGAGATTCGACACCTCGCCGCTAACGAGAACCCAGTTGCTAACGCGCCATCAAGAATCGCACAAATAGACTGTCCTTCACCCACAGGAACGAGATCGCCGACTTCCAAGAATGCGACCTACAACTCAAACAGCTGACGAACAAGGGCAACACTAAAATGAAGAAAATCTAATTTAACGACGGAAAACAGATATGGTGCGAAAACTCCGCTAACGATCTTCGACCATTCCATTCCAGATATACTGCGCAAAAACATCCTCAACAACATGCACAACCTGAATCATCCAGGAGTGAGGGCTACAAGTAATCTCGTCGCCGAACACTAGTTTTGGCCAAAAATTAATTTAGACATCAGGATATGGGCTAAAACCTGCATCGCGTGTCAGAGGAGCAAGTTGACACTTCACAGTAAGACCTATCAGCACTTTTCCTTTTACGTCACGTCTGGATCATGTGCACATCGACATCGTCAGCCCACTACCCGAGTCCAACAACAACAAGTATATCATGATGTGTGTCCGGTCAATCGTGTCATAAAAAGTATGAGATGATTGACCAGGGTTGGAGATGGCCGAAAGCTATCCCGGTACCGGAAACGACAGCGTAGACAGTAGCCATAGCATTCGTCAACACCTGGATTTGGTTGCCCAGTCGTCATAAAAACGGATCAAGGACGGCAATGGGAGTCCGACCTGTTTAACTACCTCACAAAGATTTTGGGACTACCAGTTATCACCATCAATGCAACGGAATGGTAACGAACAAATGGAACGAGAGATTCCACAGAATCATGAAGCCATAATCGCACGCGGGAACTCAACGAGCTAGTCTCAAAAATTACCGTTCGTCCTGCTTGGTTTGAGGGCCGCAATTCGCGAAGGCGACAACATTAGCCCCTCACCAATGCTCTACGGAAGTAAAATCCGTTTTCCAGCAGTGTTTTTCGAGCTGAAAAGGCAGGACACATCGCTGGAAGATTTCACGAGCCAACTTTTAGCTGCCATGGATAAGGTTACATCTTTCAAGACCGCCCACCATTCCAAGCCATCATCATTCGTCCACCCAGACTTGAAAACTAGGAGATCTATGCGTTTTTGTAAGGACTGATGATGTAAGGAAACCATTGACCCCACCATACGACGACGGACCATTTGAAGTCATCGAAAAATATGACATGTTTTTCAAGATCAAGATTAAGGATAGCTTAACACAATAGCGATCGAGAGATTGAAACCTACATGTGTATTAAACAACTGCGGTTTGGACGAAACGGCAAAAGACAGGAGAAATAACTAATACTCGGCGGATCCGTCAAAGAAACCAGAAAGCAGGCTAAGGCCACAGGCAGCAACACGTATACGAGTGCAACCGCTCCCACAACAGGGCACGAATCAGCAGAATGCAAATAGTCACGTTCGGGCAGAATAATTCGCCCAGTAGTGTCTGAATAAGAGCTGCCAAATACCGCACAGCGTCACAAAACAACAAGTAAGCGACGAGCAAGCAACATAACACTTACCACCCCAATCCTCAACATTGCTATTTTCGACGTCAAGGCAAATTGGGGCGCAAAGTCAAGGATATCAAGGAAGAAATCGTCGTCTCTCAAAACGCGGCGGTATCCGACAGCTCCAACTCCAGCGCCGGAATTACCGAAACCACGAAAGGCATCGTAGTCATTGTAATGTGTGAATTACACTCACACTCTAAAAACAACACACTGTGACGCACATAGGTACAATATGTTAAGTAAGCATTTATATTACTATAAATAGCTATGTAACTTAGTTTAAGTCTCTCTCTTATACCCAAATATACAACATTATAACGTTATGCTGTTTGACTCCTGAGCCACCTATCGCCCTAAGATTCCATGTTATCTCATGGCGACCTTGCAGGCCACCTGCGATCAGCGTTCAAGAATGAAGATCAAGACATCCAGTGAAATATTATGAAGACGAAACTGAAAATTATGCAGAAAAAGTGAAACACGCGTAATGAAGAAAATTAGAAGAAAATTCCAACGGAAAATGAAGACAAAATTACCTATGCAGTAACTTTTTAAGAAGATAAATAATAAGCGGCCCTCGTGTGAAGATAATTAAATAAACTAAAGCAACACTATCAAGACATTAAGATTGACTGCGACCGGACGGGGAGTACAGGGTGACCCGACTCGTTAGAAGACTGACTGCGACCGGAAGGGGAGTCCAGGGGTTTCCCGGCCACATCAAGAAGATGACCTGTTCCTGCCTCGTGGAGTGCCCAGCTGCCGTCATGGTCAGCGCCCCGCCGCCGCCGCCGCCGCCAGCCTCGTCACGTTCGACCTAGATTAGTTAAATCTGCCAGTACAGCAATCAAGTAAGTTATTCATTATGTACTGTGTTATTTTTATGTTGCAGCGATAGGCGAATATTTTTTTTGAATTTATAATGTTACCATGCCTAAGGAATTAGATGATTTGCTTTTGAAATTAGATTACATAAGGGAATATTTAGTTAAATAGTGAGAAAAGAAGTAGTGAGTTAGCCTACAAAAAGTTTTATGAAGCGAAACAGGGGTATAGTGAACTGTCAAGAATTGTATCGGTATTGAACGAAAAGATCAATCAATCGAATATTGGTGCTGAGGATGTGCCAGTTGCTAAGAGTTTACTAGAAGAAATACATAGGATATATAGTAGGATTTGTGAGTTAGTTACCTTTAAGGATTCTTCATCCCAGACTTGTGATAATAGTTCAGAAAAAGTGTTCACAATGGCTAGTGAATTTGATATCCAGACAGCGATTGCGTTGTTACCTGTGATGACAGGACAAGAACAAGTCACTAAGCAGTTGATAGATGGGATTAAGTTATATAGTACAATGATTAAAGAACAGTCGAGAATCATGCTGATAGAATTTGTGTTAAAGACCAGACTTTCAGCAAGTGCAAAGTTATGATTGAGATCATCGTATCCAAGCGTTAGCGATTTAGTTAGCGATATGACTAAGTTCTTAGTACCGAAGAAATCGGCTGAAGCCTTACAATCTCAGCTGTATAGATCAAGACAGGGACGTAGGACGGTACAATCATTTGGCTCTGAGTTGGAAGAGCTATTCGTTAATCTTACAATAGCCCAGGCCGATGGTGATGAAGGGTGATATGAGATATTAAGGCCTCTCAATGAAAAGACTGCAATGAAGCGTTTTGCAGATGGATTATCTGACTCAAGATTGAGTACGATTATTGCTTCGAGGCAATTTTCCTCACTGACAGAATCCATACGAGCTGCTATCGATGAACAAACGATGTCATCAACAGAGCCCTCGTCATTTCATTTTAACCGCACGCAAAGTACTCGGGGTCAGTATCGCGGAAACTACCGATCTAGGAACAATAGGTTCTATAGGGGTTCTTTTAGACCGTCATTCGGTAATCAAAATCAGAATTCGCCGGTGAACGTAGGGAACGTGAACGAACGAACGAATTCAGGTCATAGAGGAAGAGGTCGTTGGCAGAGTTCAACGAACAGAGGTTCGCATGGCCGAGGCCGATTCTCGCAGAGTCAGCGCGTACAGCACATAAGCTCTGACGCAGACGCCGCCACCGACAGCAATCATTACAATCGAAATCGAAAAATTTTTTCGTACCTAACTTTTGAATTTTTAACGTGAATAATACTTCTATAATATCATGTAGCGTAAATAATAAATCGATATCTTTTAGTTGGTAGTGGTGTAAGTATATGTGTGATAAGGTATGAATGGTTACAAAAATATGATTTTGTACCAAATATTATTGAGGCTAGAATAAAGATTAATGGTATAAGTGGTAGTTTAGTTTCAGAGGGATATGTTTATTTAAATTTAGAATATAATGGTTTAATTTTTAAACAAAATTTTTATGTTTTTAAGAAACTATCATGCAGTGCAGATGGAATTGTAGGACAGAATTTTTTCACTCGCTATCAAGCGATAATTAACTACAGAAATTGTACTTTGAGTTTGAAGAACCAAAGTCAAGCTGTCACAATCCCGATAGAGAGTACAGAAAACTATATTTATAGTATAGGGCCACGTTGTGAGATAGTAAAATACATCCCAACGTCAGCGGTCAGAGATTGTGTAACTTTAGCGACCGAGATACAGGAAGGTGTTTTTGTTGCGGGAATTATTACAAAACCGGAAAATGGTAAAATACCTATTCGAATATTAAATACCACAGATAGACAAATAGATATTGATTGTTCTAGTTTAGAGACTCACGAATTAGACGAATATTTTGACGTATGTAATTTTGACCAGAGAAAGATAAGTCCAGACAGAGTTCGTACGTTATTAAATCTGTTAAATTTATCGCCATATTTAAACGAAGAGGAACTAACGGGTATTCAGAAGATTTGTGCTAAGTACGCAGATGTTTTCCATTTGCCAGGAGATAAACTATCTGTTACTAATTTATTGCAGCATTCCATTCAATTAAAGGATAATGTTACTCCAGTTTACAGAAAACCTTACAGGCTTCCACAGGCATTGAAAAATGAGGTTCAGAAACAGATTCAGGACATGTTAGATAACGACATTATTGAGGAAACCATTTACGAGTGGTCCAGCCCCATTCTTCTTGTACCGAAAAAGACGGATAAGTCAGGTGAGAAGAAATGGAGGCTTGTAATTGATTATAAGCAGTTAAATAACAATATTCAGGACATTAAATTTCCTTTACCAAACATAACTGAGTTCCTTGAATCATTATCACATTGCATTTACTATACGAATTTAGATTTTTCACAATCATATTATCAGTTGTTGCTTGATGAGTCGTCACGCAAGTATACAGCCTTCGCAGTCGATAAGATGTATCAGATGAAGAGGTGCCCCATGGGTCTTAAAACAAGCCCAAGTGCATTCTCTCGATTAATGACTGATTAATAGCTTTCAGGATTAAATTACAAAAAATGTTTTATTTACCTTGATGACTATATCGTAATTGGAAATAGCATAGAAGATCACAATAGAAACTTGATACGTGTTTTAGACAGACTTAGAGAAGTAAATATGAAGTTAAATCCACTTAAATGCGAATTTTTACGTAAGGAGATAATGTATTTAGGTCATAAAATCACAGCAGAAGGGATTTCACCAGACCCGTCTAAAATAGACACTTTAGTTAATTACCAACGACCCAGTAACGTAGAGGAAGTAAAAAGGTTCGTTGCGTTTGCCAATTATTATAGAAGATTCATCTCACGATTTGCAGAAATTTCACATCCTTTAACTCAGTTATCTAAGAAAAACGCAGTTTTTAACTGGTGCTCGAAATGCGAAAATGCATTTCAAACATTGAAAAACTCTCTTATTCAGCCACCAGTACTAGATTATCCAGATTTTTCAGATAGTAATAGCTTTACTTTACAGACAGACGCATCAAAGATAGGGCTAGGCGCCGTATTGTCTAACAAGAATGGTCGCGTGATAGCGTACGCGAGCCGTAATTTAAAACCAGCCGAAACCCGATATACTGTTATTGAGTTAGAATTATTAGCAATCGTATGGTCAATTAAGCATTTTAGACCTTATTTGTACGGCAGAAAGTTTCTAATACGAACTGATCATAAGCCACTGATTTATTTATTCAACATGACCGATCCATCGAGTAGGTTAACAAAGTTTAGACTTTATCTCGAAGAATATGACTTTGATATAGAGTATGTTCCGGGACGATGCAACGCAGCTGCAGATGCATTGAGTCGTCTTCCGAGACCTTCACCTTCCTAAAAATAGTCAAGAGTTGCAAAAAATGCATGAAAACGTTGTATTGGTCATGACTAGAGCTCAGAAAAGAAGATTACAACCTGAGTTGACTGACAATGAGATTTCCACTAATTCAAGGTCTGATCAACCTCGAGCGGTAGAAATTCTCAAACGACCGAAAAATACTGATTTAGCAGAGTTGATGATAACATGTAAAAACTATTCAAAGTTTGAAAACGTAGAAAAAGTCACTAGTGCAAATAATTTATGTGTCTACGTTCCCTCAATGTCTGTTATATACCTAACTTCTCGATCGTTATGTTCCGTGAGTGAAATAACGAGAGAACTAGAGTCCATTTGCAGAAAATATAAAATTGAGGAGTTAATTGTTTTAAAAGAAAAAAGAGAAGTAAACTTTTTAACGTGTTTATCAAGATAATTAAAACTTATGAATTGTACAATTCCAAGATTATTGATAGTAAAAGGCGTTAGTCGCATTACGAATAAAGATGACATGACTATTATCTTAAATGACTTCCATTTATTACCCACAAGCGGTCATGCTGGGGTAAATAGAATGTTAAATAACATTAGGAAACAATACTACTGGCCAGGTATTTATAATGACGTCACTGAATATGTGAAGAAGTGTAAACTCTGCCAGATGCAGAAACACACAAAAAAGCATACACAGGAACCAATGGTTATCACAACCACCCCAAGTAGCGCTTTCGAACGAATGAGTATAGATATAATGGGTCTATTAGAAATAGACAACCATGGTTATAGGTATATATTAACATTACAGTGTAATTTAAGTAAATATGTAGAGGCGTATCCTTTAGAAAGGAAAGACACCGTTTCTGTTGCATCGGTATTAGTAAATAACTTTATTTTAAGATACGGTATACCTAGAGAAATAATTACTGATAAAGGAACCGAGAATATGTCAACAGTGATGACAGAAGTTTGTAGTTTACTAGGTATTAATAAGTTTAATTCGACAGCGTATCATCATAGACTATAGGTGCTCTTTAGAATAGCCACAAAAGCTTAGGCGCTTTCCTCCGCATCCAGTGTGCCAACAACACTAGCGACTGGAGCACCTGGCTACCCTATTGGTGTTTACCCTATTCTAATACTACGGTGCATTCACATACACAGTACACACCGTATGAATTAGTTTTTGGGAAAATGTGTTATTTACCAAGTAATCTGACCAAAATAAAATCTATATATCCTTTGTATAATTATGATGACTATCCTTTAGAGTTAAAATTTAGACTGCAGAAAGCTCAGTTAGAAGCTCGGAATAATTTATTACAGTGTAAATTGAATACTAAAGTAAGATATGATAAGAAAATAAATACAGTTACTTATAAGAAAGGTGATTTTGTACTATTGAAAAATCAGACAGGTAGTAAATTAGATGATGTATACTTAGGTCCGTTTGAAGTGTTAGAAGATTTAAAGTGTAATGTAAAAATTTTGAAAGATAATAAAGAATATATAATTCATAAAAATAATACAAAATTATTTTACCAATAAATTATTATGTGATTGTTGACAACCTTAATTAAGTTTTTTATTATTATGTCATAAAAAATGTGTAAGCTTATGTGCGACACATTTTTTTTTTTCAAATAGGGAGGTGAACCCTTATCTTTCGGGGGAGGTGTAATGTGTGAAATACACTCACACTCTCAAACAACACACTGTGACGCACATAGGTACAATATGTTAAGTAAGCATTTATATTACTATAAATAGCTATGTAACTTAGTTTAAGTCTCTCTCTTATACCCAAATATACAACATTATAACGTTATGCTGTTTGACTCCTGAGCCACCTATCGCCCTAAGATTCCATGTTATCTCATCATCGGGATGGCAGTTGTGTTGACATATTTCATATTACGGCCCTGCAAGAGGAAAGCCATCACGACAGCGGTGCGGCAAATAGACAACTATATAGTCAGACAGCCACCCTCAACCACGACAACTGCAGGGGCGGCGATCCCAATGTTTGCCGCAAGATGCAGCGCACACAACGTCGTCTAAGTTATTTTTGTGGTTTAAATACGTAACTTTAGACATGAATAATTACTTTCTATTTTTCGATTCTATTCTATATATATATCGCGTTAGTTGATAAACTAACGGTTATAACACCGTTAAATAGTAAACTGGTTTAAACTTGAATTGCAATACCAGGGCAAACACTGCGGTAGCTTAGGTGAACACTAGAGTGGGCGAGCGCAGCGAAGCCCCAGAATAATCTTCGTGTTAGGTTGCCATGTAAGAACAAAATAATCGTAAATTATAAACCCTGTCGGTCTGGTTTACTGTCTGTCGATAGTTGATCAACTACCGCGTTAGTTTATCAGCTTACGGTTTTGACTATCTTCTTGTGACATATATATGTTACCGGTAATCTGTATAATGCAGGTATTCTATATAACACCTAGGCAATGTATATGTTGGAGGCCCATTGTAGAATTGGGCACATCATGATGTGCTACGCCATATTAAGATATGGTGGCCCAAGTTGGGAACAATTAATAATAATAATAATAATAATAATAATAATATTTATTGTCACATAAAGATAGTTACAACGGTGCTATTTAATGTAGGCTAGATTAAATTACTATAAAAATACATTGTAGCATCTGTCGCTGAGCTAGGCGCAAAAACCTGTATTTCAGCAAAACAGCGCCCAAATTCCCAGTGTTTTAAACAAAAATAAAAATTCTAGCTTCTGATTGTGTAGTTTAGATGAGTAATTTAACGATTAGTTAAATATAAATATAAATGTAGGTAAAAACTTATTAAGTTAAACAGATTAATAATTTAGTAGGTTACACAAATCAAATGAAAAATGAAGAATTATTGTGTAGTGTTTAGTCTTCTCTGTGTGTATAAATGTGGTTTTTGTTTGTGTGTGAGAGGGTAATAAAAATAAAAATACTGATTTAGCAGAGTTGATGATAACATGTAAAAACTATTCAAAGTTTGAAAACGTAGAAAAAGTCACTAGTGCAAATAATTTATGTGTCTACGTTCCCTCAATGTCTGTTATATACCTAACTTCTCGATCGTTATGTTCCGTGAGTGAAATAACGAGAGAACTAGAGTCCATTTGCAGAAAATATAAAATTGAGGAGTTAATTGTTTTAAAAGAAAAAAGAGAAGTAAACTTTTTAACGTGTTTATCAAGATAATTAAAACTTATGAATTGTACAATTCCAAGATTATTGATAGTAAAAGGCGTTAGTCGCATTACGAATAAAGATGACATGACTATTATCTTAAATGACTTCCATTTATTACCCACAAGCGGTCATGCTGGGGTAAATAGAATGTTAAATAACATTAGGAAACAATACTACTGGCCAGGTATTTATAATGACGTCACTGAATATGTGAAGAAGTGTAAACTCTGCCAGATGCAGAAACACACAAAAAAGCATACACAGGAACCAATGGTTATCACAACCACCCCAAGTAGCGCTTTCGAACGAATGAGTATAGATATAATGGGTCCATTAGAAATAGACAACCATGGTTATAGGTATATATTAACATTACAGTGTAATTTAAGTAAATATGTAGAGGCGTATCCTTTAGAAAGGAAAGACACCGTTTCTGTTGCATCGGTATTAGTAAATAACTTTATTTTAAGATACGGTATACCTAGAGAAATAATTACTGATAAAGGAACCGAGAATATGTCAACAGTGATGACAGAAGTTTGTAGTTTACTAGGTATTAATAAGTTTAATTCGACAGCGTATCATCATAGACTATAGGTGCTCTTTAGAATAGCCACAAAAGCTTAGGCGCTTTCCTCCGCATCCAGTGTGCCAACAACACTAGCGACTGGAGCACCTGGCTACCCTATTGGTGTTTACCCTATTCTAATACTACGGTGCATTCACATACACAGTACACACCGTATGAATAAGTTTTTGGGAAAATGTGTTATTTACCAAGTAATCTGACCAAAATAAAATCTATATATCCTTTGTATAATTATGATGACTATCCTTTAGAGTTAAAATTTAGACTGCAGAAAGCTCAGTTAGAAGCTCGGAATAATTTATTACAGTGTAAATTGAATACTAAAGTAAGATATGATAAGAAAATAAATACAGTTACTTATAAGAAAGGTGATTTTGTACTATTGAAAAATCAGACAGGTAGTAAATTAGATGATGTATACTTAGGTCCGTTTGAAGTGTTAGAAGATTTAAAGTGTAATGTAAAAATTTTGAAAGATAATAAAGAATATATAATTCATAAAAATAATACAAAATTATTTTACCAATAAATTATTATGTGATTGTTGACAACCTTAATTAAGTTTTTTATTATTATGTCATAAAAAATGTGTAAGCTTATGTGCGACACATTTTTTTTTTTCAAATAGGGAGGTGAACCCTTATCTTTCGGGGGAGGTGTAATGTGTGAAATACACTCACACTCTCAAACAACACACTGTGACGCACATAGGTACAATATGTTAAGTAAGCATTTATATTACTATAAATAGCTATGTAACTTAGTTTAAGTCTCTCTCTTATACCCAAATATACAACATTATAACGTTATGCTGTTTGACTCCTGAGCCACCTATCGCCCTAAGATTCCATGTTATCTCATCATCGGGATGGCAGTTGTGTTGACATATTTCATATTACGGCCCTGCAAGAGGAAAGCCATCACGACAGCGGTGCGGCAAATAGACAACTATATAGTCAGACAGCCACCCTCAACCACGACAACTGCAGGGGCGGCGATCCCAATGTTTGCCGCAAGATGCAGCGCACACAACGTCGTCTAAGTTATTTTTGTGGTTTAAATACGTAACTTTAGACATGAATAATTACTTTCTATTTTTCGATTCTATTCTATATATATATCGCGTTAGTTGATAAACTAACGGTTATAACACCGTTAAATAGTAAACTGGTTTAAACTTGAATTGCAATACCAGGGCAAACACTGCGGTAGCTTAGGTGAACACTAGAGTGGGCGAGCGCAGCGAAGCCCCAGAATAATCTTCGTGTTAGGTTGCCATGTAAGAACAAAATAATCGTAAATTATAAACCCTGTCGGTCTGGTTTACTGTCTGTCGATAGTTGATCAACTACCGCGTTAGTTTATCAGCTTACGGTTTTGACTATCTTCTTGTGACATATATATGTTACCGGTAATCTGTATAATGCAGGTATTCTATATAACACCTAGGCAATGTATATGTTGGAGGCCCATTGTAGAATTGGGCACATCATGATGTGCTACGCCATATTAAGATATGGTGGCCCAAGTTGGGAACAATTAATAATAATAATAATAATAATAATAATAATATTTATTGTCACATAAAGATAGTTACAACGGTGCTATTTAATGTAGGCTAGATTAAATTACTATAAAAATACATTGTAGCATCTGTCGCTGAGCTAGGCGCAAAAACCTGTATTTCAGCAAAACAGCGCCCAAATTCCCAGTGTTTTAAACAAAAATAAAAATTCTAGCTTCTGATTGTGTAGTTTAGATGAGTAATTTAACGATTAGTTAAATATAAATATAAATGTAGGTAAAAACTTATTAAGTTAAACAGATTAATAATTTAGTAGGTTACACAAATCAAATGAAAAATGAAGAATTATTGTGTAGTGTTTAGTCTTCTCTGTGTGTATAAATGTGGTTTTTGTTTGTGTGTGAGAGGGTGTGTGAATTTAGGTTTTGTAGGATTATTATGTATGTATAGCAGTATATATTTATTTTTAATATTATTTTTATGCGAATTTTATCATTCCACAATTTTAAGCAAATTCTCAGTCTCCTCATAGTTTATATTCTTAAGCCAGTTGGTAACTTCTTTCTTGCATTGAAAAGCAGACATTTTATAGATACTTATCTTTTGTTTGAGTATTTTAAACAAAAATTGACCCAAAAAGGTAGAAATTTATTAATAAATTTTGTGCGAAAGACCTTGTCTCTATGCTTCGTTAATACGAAGCATAGAGACAAGGTCTTTATTATTTATATTCGGCGTTTATCTAGCTGTCCTGGTCAAAAACTATCTGCTTGTGTTGTTTTTGAAGATGTAAATTAATTTACGAAGTCTACTGTTTAGGTGTTTAATACGCTCTTTAAAAGCTAAATTGCAGTCTACTTGTATGCCGAGATACTTTGTACAATTTACACATTCCAGACTCAAACATTTGCAACCGTTTTGGCTAGATTCCCTATTTATGCAGCAGTCATGAGATACAATTTTATACTTATTATCTACTTGCATCTGGCGTATAGAAAAAGCATATACTTTGTCTTGTCAGAGTTAAGAGTCAAAGAATTCGTGTGCAGCCATTTTTTAAATCTATTTAGTCCACTCTGTGCTAGCTCGTAAACCTTATCAAGAGATCTATGAGAAAAGAGTAATACAGTATCATCTGCATAGGATAGAATTTGGCCATCAAAAGATGGCAGACATAGGGCATCATTAATAAATACCAAAAATAATGTTGGTCCTAAGATGCTACCTTGGGGAACTCCGTACGAAATAGGTATATCTGAGCTGATATAGTTACTCACTTCACTTTGGAAACGATTTGATGAGTAGCTGGTCAATAGCTTATATTGTAAGCCTCTGATTCCAAGTTTCTTAAGTTTCGCTAACAGAGAATGGACAGGGACCGTATCAAAAGCTTTCGCCAAATCAAGAAAAATTCCAATGCATTTCTTTCCATCATCGAGATTAGTCGCAATATAGTCTGTAAGACATTCTACTGCTTCATCAGGGGATTTTCCGCATCTGAAACCATATTGGTTATTAGATAATAGCCCATTACCTTCAAGATATTTAACCAACCTATTATTTATGATTTTTTCTAATATTTTTGATAAAGAGGGAAGAATTGATATGGGCCTATAATTACTGATACGGTCCCTGTCGCCTCCCTTATGTATTGGTCGGATACGTGAACGTTTGAGCACCGTGGGAAAGATACCAAACTCTAAGCACATGTTAAAAATGAATGATAATGGAGGAATAAGTAACTCTTTATGTTCTTTAAGTATGATATTTGAAATATTATTCCATCCTACTGTGCATTCGCGTTTCAAAGCCATAATATGGTGTTTTACTTCTGCTTCATCTGTGCTTAACAGTGCAAATGAGGACGCTACTCTTTCCTGCTGTTCTGCACTTGTGTAAGAGTTATACTCAGTGGAAAAGGCCTTCACCTACTTCTACAAAATATTTATTTACTTCATCTAATGAGGCTTTAGGATCTGTCAAGACTGTCAAAAGCTCCATTGGTTGACTTTTGTCCTTAGATGAATATGTTATATCCTTTATGGCTTTCCATAATTTTTTATTATCTGTACCCGCTGAGGTTATTTGCTGCTTTTCAAACGATCTCTTTACCTTTTTCAGAAGTTTACCGCAATAATTCCTGTACCTTGCGTATGTGGTTTTAAAAATCATGTTTTCAGGATCTGCCATAGATTTTTTATGTAATTTATCCCTGTAACGCATGCATCGCTAAAGACCTGGCGTGATCCAGGATATCAAAATCTTTTTACGTCTCGATAAAATTACGGTAGATGTGTTACTTTCAATAACTGACATCATGGAATTTACAAAATAAAGTCATTGCGATATCCGGATCCCTACATTTATAGATTTCCGTGTAATTTATATTATTGATATCCTTTTGAATTCCTTCTTTATTAACTTTCTTTGTAGTAGATATTGCAAAATTTCGTTCTTGTTTTACTCTAAGATAGAAAATTACAGGCTTATGGTTTGTAACATAGGTAGGGACAGAATAGCTCGCTAACTCAGTGCATGAAAATATCTGCAAAAAACCACCTCAAAACATATCAGGCCAAATTTATAACCATAACAATACTTCTCGGAAGAAATTCAACATCACGTAAAGAATAGAAGCAAAAATCAATGACGGAGACTTAAAGCCCCCTTTAAGTCTCCGTCGCTGATTTTTACTCTTTGCTCAACTTCTGTTCTCGAGTGACGCTGTCGCCCAGACACCCTATAAGCGCTGGAGTCAAAGCACCCAGCACCTTCACCAGAACTGCACTTCCCGGATCCCCCGAACCCCTCTGAGCGTACCCTACAGGTTACAACCGAGGATGTCGCCGCTGCGGTGATGTCCTTCAGGAGGAGTGATGACACTTCAACACTACAAATACCTCATCTGTGGAGCAGCCGAGGACGTAGGACAGACTCTCCTGGCAGATATGGCCGAGCTGGCGAACCTCATGTTGTCCGGGAAGGTATACGGGACGGGGGCATCAGACCCATCGCTGTAGGCAACACCAACCGCCACATAGTGTCAAAGATCTGCTGCATGTTCATCCTTCCAGACCTTTGTGCAACATTCCAACCGGTACAGCTGGGTTTGGGTAGCAGGGGAGGCTGCGAGGCTGACGTACATGCCACACATACCTTTCTTGCTAAAGAAGGAAGTGACGTGCTGCTGAAGGTGTACGTCAAAAAGCCCTTTAATTCGATAGACAAATTAAAGAGCACACACCATCTATTTACAATCACATGTGGCAATGTTAAAGCCAAAATTCTAAATTAATCTTCAGGTAACACCTTCGGCCGGGCCGGTCAGCAGGGCGACCCACTCGGACAGGCAATATTTAGTTTGGCAATCCATCCAATAATTACCAGCCTAAATTCCAAATTCAACATTTGGTACCTAGACGACGAGACCATGAGATGCAAAGCTGAAAACGTATTACATGATTTGGAACACCTAACAACAGAATTAAGAAAAATATGCCTAGACTTAAATTTCTCGAAATGCGAGTTATTCATATCCGATAACATCACGCCCGCCGAAAAGACTAACATCATCACAAAATTTTACTCAGCTGCCCCAAACATAAAAGTTCTGGACTAACGCTCGCTCCGCCTCCTAAGGGCCCCCGTAACAGAGGACGCCATCCCCAGCTTCGTGGATGAACAAATTTCAAAATTCAAATGTACTCACCGATTTAAATCCGCATACGGTACTTTCTATCATACGGTTTTGCCTTTTTGTACCAAAGCTTACATACCACCTTCGGTGCTCTCCTCTTTGGAAAGGCAACAAATATAATGACCACCAAAATAATTTTTCCTACCCAAAATGGGTAATGATCACCAATTGTTAGGTGTTAGGTTGAACATGTAAGTACAACAAAAAATACTTAAAACATAAACTTAAGTACACAAAACATAAAAAGAAGTTTGGTGATCATTTATCCGTAGAGTGACTCTTTAGGGCAACGCATTCAGGTTCATAATGTATTTTATCACGAACTAGTGCTTCTTTCCTTACCTTCCGGACTAATGCGGTAATATACCTTATGTAATGGTACACGAGAGTCGGTACATTAGATACTTCATTCTGCGTGATAGAGGGCTAGCCCAACGCCGCGCTGTTTTGAATACGAGAATCGGTTCAGATAACGTTTGGGGGTTTGCGTTGCTTACTGGCAAAGTTCGCAAAAAAAAAGACGCGTGGGTTCATTCGTGGAATTTCAGTTCAGGTCAAGTTTTTTTGTCGCATTCCTGCGAGATGTGTAGAGATCAGAGCCGATTTGGCTGCGCGTTGAATAAAATTATGAATAACTAAATAATGAAAGGTGAAATGGAACGATACGGAGAAAGCTATTATGTAGATTGCAAATATACAATTGCGATTGAGGTATGAGATGGAGGGTCTGACACCGCTGGTTTGAATATCATTCTGGTAGGTCTTTGCTACGCGCAGCTAGCGGTCGGGTATGCTTAATTAATCGCAACAAGCTTTTATTGGTCAGCGATCAACAGATTCTGTGTATCGGCAGTACCAAATGATTTGAGTGATAACCTACGGTTGATCATAGTGAATATGCGTACACACAATTTGTAGAACGGCGGATCTGCATGGCATGGTTGAAATTGGACCCTGTGTAGTTAGTGATAAGAAGCTTCGCTTGGGCAGAGCGTATTCGCAAAGGACGCCATTTTTTCAGACATGTGAGGCGTATAAATACCAGAGTTTGAGAGGGGAGGGCATTCAGTCTCAGCGTCTAGCTACTGTGACAGTCGTCTTCACGAGTTCTAAACAGTTTTGACTGCCGTGTTACGCGTCAGAACTATACGAATTTGTGATTGCGGAGTTTCAGTGGGTTTTCGTGAGTGTCTGAAGCGCCGAGATATACCTCGGTTCCTACCTTTATATCAACCTACCCCAAATTCCAAAACTATCCTTGGGTCTTTAGGAAAGAACTTTTAAGTCAATTTATCTGAGTCTGAGTCTGGGCTTGGAGCGACCCTAAATTCCTTTTTCCTTCACCATAGGGTTCCTGGATTGGCTCTTAGGATATTCGCGGGCTAATCCTCTCCTCATTCCTTCGAGTAGCGAGTTTTGTAATTCCCACACACACAGTCGTTAAACATTCAAGCACATTCAAATCAAACTCAACCATTTTCGAGTGGTGTCGATAATGGACGTGGTATAACACTAGGGTTTTAGACTAGGCTAGACAGGAGTTTAGTTGCGGCTAAACCTAGGTTGTCAGGGCATTGGGAGACTGTTATTTCCATCCGCGGAACCTCATCGATCAAACAGTCTCCCAATGCCCTGACAACCTAGGTTTAGCCGCAACTAAACTCCTGTCTAGCCTAGTCTAAAACCCTAGTGTTATACCACGTCCATCATCGACACCACTCGAAAATGGTTGAGTTTGATTTGAATGTGCTTGAATGTTTAACGACTGTGTGTGTGGGAATTTCAAAGCTCGCTAGTCGAAGGAATGAGGAGAGGATTAGCCCGCGAATATCCTAAGAGCCAATCCAGGAACCCTATGGTGAAGGAAAAAGGAATTTAGGGTCGCTCCAAGCCCAGACTCAGACTCAGATAAATTGACTTAAAAGTTCTTTCCTAACGACCCAAGGATAGTTTTGGAATTTGGGGTAGGTTGATATAAAGGTAGGAACCGAGGTATATCTCGGCGCTTCAGACACTCACGAAAACCCACTGAAACTCCGCAATCACAAATTCGTATAGTTCTGACGCGTAACACGGCAGTCAAAACTGTTTAGAACTCGTGAAGACGACTGTCACAGTAGCTAGACGCTGAGACTGAATGCCCTCCCCTCTCAAACTCTGGTATTTATACGCCTCACATGTCTGAAAAAATGGCGTCCTTTGCGAATACGCTCTGCCCAAGCGAAGCTTCTTATCACTAACTACACAGGGTCCAATTTCAACCATGCCATGCAGATCCGCCGTTCTACAAATTGTGTGTACGCATATTCACTATGATCAACCGTAGGTGATCACTCAAATCATTTGGTACTGCCGATACACAGAATCTGTTGATCGCTGACCAATAAAAGCTTGTTGCGATTAATTAAGCATACCCGACCGCTAGCTGCGCGTAGCAAAGACCTACCAGAATGATATTCAAACCAGCGGTGTCAGACCCTCCATCTCATACCTCAATCGCAATTGTATATTTGCAATCTACATAATAGCTTTCTCCGTATCGTTCCATAATAACCTTTCATTATTTAGTTATTCATAATTTTATTCAACGCGCAGCCAAATCGGCTCTGATCTCTACACATCTCGCAGGAATGCGACAAAAAAACTTGACCTGAACTGAAATTCCACGAATGAACCCACGCGTCTTTTTTTTTGCGAACTTTGCCAGTAAGCAACGCAAACCCCCAAACGTTATCTGAACCGATTCTCGTATTCAAAACAGCGCGGCGTTGGGCTAGCCCTCTATCACGCAGAATGAAGTATCTAATGTACCGACTCTCGTGTACCATTACAGCCCCCTCCCAGACCTTGAGACACTGTTTATCTCAGTTAACATGGCGCAAGGATCTCATTACCACTATGCTACCCATACTTTGTACATATCTACTCTATATGTTCGGACATCTCAAATCATGTACACCGACCGATGAATCTGTCAATTATGTATATAATATTTACACAACTCGATTGAGTTCTCTCCTGTCTTATCTTATTTATCTATCTTACTATACAACCTCGCTTACCCGCAATTTATCCTAATTCGTATTACTATATATATACAATTTTTTTTTTTTTTTTTTGTTTTTTTTTGTTTTTGTTTCCAAACCATGCAAGATCCTCAAATCTACAAAGTAGTTACTCAAATTTACCGCTTACAGCTTAATTATATAACTTTTATACACTATCTTATTTATCTACGCCCTTATTCGTCCTCACATAATACCTGGCTATATTTATAGTATTGAAGTTACCCAATATCTCATTTGAACCCGGATCTACTAACGTATAACAGTTAGGATATACCACTGCCGAAATAACATAAGGCCCTTTATACAACAATGAAAATTTCCGCATGATTTTATGTTCTTTATTTGAACGCACAAAAGTCTTAAGTTTCACATAATCACCTATACGATAGACTTCTAACTTACGCCGTTTGTCCGCCTGTCGCTTACGTCGTTTACTAGAACCTTTAGAGTTTTCTATCGCTACATTTCGCACCTGTTCCGTATCCCGCACACTATGGCCTAATAACCATTCATCGCCTAATTCCTTGTCAATAGTTAACGGTTCCCGCCTACCAAACGCTAACTCATTAGGCGCAAAGCCTGTGCTTGTGTGTTCGATATTATTATAGCAATTCTGAATGTCCGGTAACACGTCTACCCAACTACGATTACTTCCACCGCAATAAGTTCTAATCAGCCGACCTAGCTCGCGATTCACTCTTTCTACGCTATTAGAATTTGGACAATACACCGACGTATGAGTGACCCGAATCCCCAGCTGTTTGAGTCCAAATTCCCAAACTTTCGATATGAACTGTGGTCCTGAGTCCGTAATTATAGTTTCGATAGGTACTTCACTATGAAATCTCTTTGTACAAGCGAGCACGCTCCTACCTGTCGCTTTTCGCATTGGATATAATTTTATTACTTTACTGTACACGTCTTGAATCACATATATATATTGATATCCGAATTTACCTACGGGCAATGGCCCATAAAGGTCCGAGAAAACTTTCTCACCCAACCTTTCCGCCAACACCGGTGTACAAGGACCAACGGTATTGTTAGTACTTGGTTTGACCTTTTGACATATGTCACAACTTCTTATCACCGCACTAATCACCCTACTCATGTGAAGAAAATAATATCTGTCCTTCATCAGTGCTAATATTTTATATCTGCCGTAGTGACCTATTTCTTCATGTATGTGTAAAATAAGTTCCTCCTGTAGTGATTTCGGAATTACTAGCAACTGTACGTTCCGCTTCGGCAGGTGAAAATATAACGTATCACCTACTAGCTTATAATTTTCAAAACCTCTTGTCCCCGTATCTACTACATTACGTCTGATACAACCGCTAATTCGATTTAACCGCTCATCTTCGCTTTGTAATCTCGCAATGTCCCGTAAACTCGAAATAACACTTGCGGTATTCGATGCCTGAAACCAGAATATCCCCGGCTGAACATTTGTACTGTCAATCATACCTCCAGGTCCCGCTATTTGCCTGCTTAGCGTGTCGGCAATTTGATTATCAGTCCCTCGCACAAATTCTATGTCGTAGTCGAATTGCTCTAAAAACATAATCCACCTCGTTACGCGTGCCCCTAATAAAGTCCACGACTTAATGAACGTCAAACTTTTATGATCAGTTCTAATAATAACCTTTTCTCCCCGCAAATATATCTCAAATCGCTTTAAAGTGTATATAACTGCATACATTTCCTGTTCACTGATAGCCCATCTCGTCTGAGCACCCTTAAATGCCTGCGAACAGAACCCTATAATTCGTTCCTGGCCCGAATCATCTAATTGATAAACATAGCCCCCAATTCCTATAGCGCTGGCGTCACATTGAACATAATATGTTTTTCCCGCCAATGGCTGACTCAAAATTATACTTTCTGAGAATTGTTTTTTTATCTCGTCAAAAGCACTTTGCATCTGCGCACTCCAGACGAACTTGACTCCAGACCGTAATAAATTGTACAAGGGCTGTGTCAACGTTCCAAAATTTTTTATAAACCTCCGAAAGTAATTTATGAACCCCAAAAACGCCCTCAATTGCCTGACAGTTCTGGGTGACGGATATAATTTAAGTGTTTCAATTTTGTCCGGGTCCATCTGCAAACCTTGTGTAGACAAAATATGCCCCAATAACTTGACCTTTTTTTGTGCGAACTCGCATTTTTTTAGTTTGCATGTGAAGCCCGCGTCTTTCAATTTACTCAGAACCGTGTCCACTTGAGACAAATGCTGTTCGAAGTCACCCTCAGTTAAAATTGCCAAATCGTCAACAAAATTTAAACAATATGACCTAACCTCTGGCCCTAGAATTAAATCCATCGCCCTCGAAAATGAACCCACACTGGTTTTCAACCCCTGAGGTAAAACGTTGTAAACATAACTTCTGCCTTGATATACAAAACCCGTGTATCGTTTAGATTCGTCTGATAATGGTATAGAAAAATACGCATCTTTGATATCAATAACTCCTATGTAATTTATCCGGCGCCCGGATTGCAATATCTCACTCATTAAAGGTGTGGTTTCAACCTCCCCGACCATTCCCATGTTCAATTGTCGTGCATCTAGCAAAATACGGACCTCTCCTGATTTCTTTAATGTACAAGTCAATGGACTGCTGAAATCCGTAGATTGCCTGCTAATAATACCTATCAATTCCATCTCTTCCAAACGTTTTGTTACTTTATCGCGATATGCGAACGGTATGGGATAGCTTCGTTTTACGAAAGGCGTTTCATCTCTCATTTTTATCTCATGTATATATTTATTTGTCCGACCTATCCTATCGCTAAACAACTCTGCATGTTTATTTAACACCGGCAATAACCTTGTTTTGTGTTCAACAGGTATTGATGAATTATTCACATATTCCTCTATCATATTTCTACTGGTATCTTGGTTCTGTACTTCCATTGTACAACAGCAAAAATCCTGATTAGAGCCAGTACCTAATGGTATTTCACACATCCGCCCGGCGCTTCGTATAATTAGCCTCTTATTACCCTCACACATTAAACTGGCTCGCGTCTGTTGTATAAAATCAAACCCCAAAATTAAATCTTTAGGCACCCTTGTTAATACTAGCATTGGAGTATCGATAACGCATTCACCTATTGTTAATGGTAACGTTACTAATTTATCAACCTTTTCCTTACTGACTCCAAATGCACCTGTGATTCTCAAACTTGGAATCGGTATTTCCGTTGGTTTTCCCAATTGACTGCACACTTCTTCATACACTCTCCGACTTATTACACTGATTTCGCTCCCCGAATCAATCAAACTCCTTACAACAATATTCCCAATACGCACATCTATCTCAGGTAATGTCAATGTACTATATAACTCGCGCCCACACTCAGTCGAATCGTCGTCTCTGAATATCGTATGTAAACGTCTGTCATTTCGATCTCTACAATTCGATCTAGATTTTTCATCTAAACACACGGCATATCCGTGCGCTTTATGCGCTAATAATTGAATAAACTCATTCACACCCATGTTCGAATCCAAATTACACAAATCATACAGTCTATGCTTTTTCCCAATTCGATCGGCTGTCCACCCGAACCGTAATAAATATCTGAGCGCGAACGACCCGCGCGAGTCCACTAGTTTTTTGAATTCTGACTTATCGCATTATTCCTGTCACTTGAACTTTGCCCTGCCTCTGAATCTCCTGAACCCCTCTGAAACCCTATTGCCTTGAAGCTAGGCTGAGGCTGTCTGCCTCTACCGCGAAAATAACCGCGACCGCGCGTCCCAAATTCGTTTCGCCCCTTCGTTCCCGCGTTATAATTATTCCTACGACTCACCGCGTTATAACGTAACGTATTTACCCGCATAGCTCGATATTGCCCACGCATGTAGCTATTCCGCCTTACATTATTCGTATCCATAGGTTCCGAACCATGTATCGCACTTAATCCCCCATCGACATTCCGTTCTAAATGCCGAAGGAATTCGACCGCATCACGTATAGACATTGCCTCTTTTCTAGCAAAAAACGCTACCTGAATATCACGCGGCAACTGTCTGAAAATCGTGTTGATTTTCTCCGTATCAGTAAACGGTATCGTAAGCTCATATATGCTATTCAATTGAGAGGCAAAGAATTCTTCCATACTTTGACCTTTCTTAGAATCAAACTTCGCAGTTAGGAATCTTTGCTTAATTAATTCCTGTTCATTATCACCCCAGAATACCTCTCTGAAATCTTTTTCAAAATCCGAATAGGTTCGCCATGAGTCTCTGTATATGCTCATTCGAACTTTTGCAATTCCTACCAAACTATCCGTTGCCCATATCAAAGCCCTAGAACTATCTCCCGAGACTTTAATATAAGCCTTTAAATCTCTTAAGAAAATCATCGGATTTTCCGAACTTCGCCCATCGAATGTCGGCAACTTCTGTGTCATTTTCACAATGCATGATTGACGTTTTTCTACCGATTGTTCAAACGTCTCTAGTTCCTGTCTGTCAGTCTGTCTGTCCGAAGTCCTACTAGCATTGCTCGTGCTGGAACCCCTTTCCAAACTGTCTAATCTTTTCACTATTTCAGATAACAATTGCGTCACCTGCCCTGACGCCATTTCACTTGTGTGTGAAAGTGAATTTTGTGCTACCCGACTACCGTTTTTCCTAGGCCGGCCGGCCATTATTCCTATTAAACCGCCGTAGCTCGTACAAAGAATTGTGAAAACAATGCCCCTTTTTTGCTTATTTCTTATTTACAAACTGAACTGTTTAAAATAGTTTCTACGTTGTGTTATTTTTAAAAGTAACGCGTTAGACCTTGATTCTTTTAGAATATCTAGGAATATCTAGGTATCAGACTATCTAGGATATCCTTCCGTCTCGGCACCAAAAATCTGTACCGGCACCAGGCCAAGGTCGGAGCCGCCGCTATCAGTAGCTATGATCGTCTATTCTATCTATCCCAAATGAGAGGACCCGATTCGGCTGTAAGTTTTGTAAGTAAGAATGATAAGTCTGAATTTCTCGTTCGTCGAGAAATCCGTTAGGCGTACAATAGTCGAACGAAGTTTGGTTCAAGAAGTTACAGTTTCTAGTTTAGACAGAAAAAGCATATATGTCCGCGAGCCGGTAATTCGCATCAGTCAGCGGTGTATTGCGCCAAAACGATCGTTGTTATATTTTATGTGATGGCACCATCTGGTTTTTGTATATATGAGCGCATTGGAACATCTTTTGTTTTAGTTTTAGTTTTAGTTTTAGTGATCGACCACAGTTTATAATATTTGTTTGTGATATCGTATAGATATCCGTCGTAGTGTTACGACGTGAGTACTCAATGATATTTCATGTGCTCGCTAGTAGCGGCTTGTGGTGGTTCCAATTATATATTTGGTTCACGGCAATAACGATCCGAAAAGACCGGTTTACACAATTGCGATTTGAGTTCCGAAATGGGTTCTGAACTAGCGGTTACCTCAAAAGGTCCGTAACGTTTTGAAACCTTCAACTCTGCGCAATTTGAGCTGGATGTTATCGAAACGCAAGCATTATTGTTTAGGATATCTAACCCACACCATAGCGAAGTGCATAGTTCGATAAATACCGAACTATGAATTCCACTAGCCGCAGCACGTCCTGGGCTGAGCCAAATCATATATACCGACTCAACTTACACATTAGACATCCAGCGAAATTTACATTTAATTTAAAAATGCAACTTGAATCCAATCTGACCCAAGGCAATGCAAAACACCTACCCGGACCTAAACAATGAACTTTAGACTGTAAATTGATCTCTTCGCGCGTCCCCGATAACACTCAAATGTCAAAATATCAACAGGATATGTTATCTGTTGTAACGTACTACCTCCTTGACCATATTGGCTACTGGCGGATTAGCCAGTTAAAAACTAAAACTATAAAAATTCGGAAATTCGGGTCTGGAATCTCGTCTGGCAGCTGATTGTTTTTTTGAGGCAGACATTGTTTGAGCTCTGAAACGTGAGGTTGTATCTTCTGCATCAATAATTTTTAAGTCACACCTTTAGTTGCGATGGGCTAGTCCCTTTAGTACTGTAATGGAGCTGAATGTTTAGTTGCTGTAAAGTGCAGTAGCTGATTTGAAACTTTCCTACTATCCCCAATCCATGGGTAAGCATTGGTTCGTAGTTAGTCTTTCTTATTTTCGTGTATTTTATACTCTCTATGTATTTCCCTTTTCTATACAGTGTCTATTGGACTGCGGCACTCTTAGATCCTAATTACCCTAGGGCCCTCGTCGGAAGTCTCCGTGTGGGGAGCCGTCGCCTGATAGCTGGGCGCTGTAGCGCTTTTGTATTCCTATCATTCACACTGGTCTCTTTCCAGGGTTCCACGCCGAGGAATAATATCCTCCTGGCGCTAACGGAGCTCTGAATCGGTTCCACGCCGAGGAATAATATCCTCCTGGCGCTAACGGAGCTCTGAATCGGTTCCTCGCTGAGGAGTAATATCCTCCTGGCGCTAACGGAGCTCTGAATCGGTTCCACGCTGAGGAGTAATATCCTCCTGGCGCTAACGGAGCTCTGAAACGGTTCCACGCCGAGGAATAATATCCTCCTGGCGCTAACCGCATAATCACTTGTTGACGTCTGGAGAAGTGGACCAGTCGGATTGAGTCTACCAAGGAGCTGAAATCTACAAATTCCCGGCGAGTCCCTATCCAGCGTTTCAACTATATCACCAATATTCGACTCACGACCCTGTGATTAATAAATGTATCTTGAGCCTGCCAATAATCTCTTTTGGTCAGGTTAGAGTCTTACTGTTTCAATGGCGCCCGGATTAAGGGAATATTGGTGATAGAGTTTTATGTCTGGTCAGAGTAGTTAGGCCATAAGAGCGCCGTAGAACGCTAGATTTCTTTCGTAGCTTGTATATTTTGTTGTGTTTATTTTTGTCTGACAGGAGTATATTTGATCGTTTATCTGGGTACCTACCTCATTTCTACATTATTTATGGTCGCAGTCTGACAGCTGTCATATTATAATTGTTGATAAATATTTTCCTCCAAATTCTCAGTACGAAAAATAAATTAATAAATTGTGAAGATTTTAGTAGGGAAACTTTTCGGACTATTAAATAATAAATAAGGTTAGTGTTTAACGGCCGATTTCTCGTACATTTAATCTGTTGTTGACAGTCCTTTATCAATTTCAGCTGTCAAAACGGTAGATCAATGGCTTGATTTTGTACCAGAAACCGGGCGTTAGTCGTGTACTCTGCTTACTTTCATGTAAATTTGTACAGTTTACTAGATAGGTAGTAATCATGACGTTTCCTATAAAATATCTGTCGCTAAATAAGGCTAAGGGTTCCATGCCGAGCGATTTGTTTCTGTCTGAGAGTACCTTCTGTCTGAAGATAGGCTGCGACAGAGTTCTGTCTTATTCAATAGTAGTTAACGATTCCTTTATGTATGTAATAAGTATTTTGACCCTTGTATTCTAAAAACCATCTATATCTACAGCTATGTAAAAGTTCTTTATTGTGTAACGTTACTCTGCAATGTCTGTTACTTTAGCTTATGGCCTCTTGAACTATAATTCTCTACTTTTTTACTCTTTGTTGTAGAATAGATATTCTACTCTATTATTATTTTCTGTACCCACTAACGGTGCAGGAAGTCTTGAACACTTGAGGGAGCTGCCCCTCATGGTGTTATTCTGCGTTACGATAGTAGCTAAGCTATCGGGGCGTTTATGTACTAAGGTTCTTATTTTAGTTCAAGGGATCTTGCTTATTTTTCAACTTCTGACAGTTAGTCTGGGTGTGCATTTGGCTATAATAATGGCACCCTGTGTGTAAGGCTGTGTTTACACGATGTTAGTGTGAACTCTTGTATGAACTTAGTATGAATTCTGATGTCTGATTGTTGGTACGAATGTGTGATGTTGGTATGTAGTTGAGCTAGACTGTTAGTTATATATTTCTCTGACATTGTAGATGGCGAGCTTTAGAGAATTTTATCTTAAGTAGTTAATTTGGTAAGTTAGTTTAGATTAGTTAGTATCTTAGCGGATTTTATCAGGTAAAATCCTACCCAAACAAGACGGGTATGTAACGTACTACCTCCTTGACCATATTGGCTACTGGCGGATTAGCCAGTTAAAAACTAAAACTATAAAAATTCGGAAATTCGGGTCTGGAATCTCGTCTGGCAGCTGATTGTTTTTTTGAGGCAGACATTGTTTGAGCTCTGAAACGTGAGGTTGTATCTTCTGCATCAATAATTTTTAAGTCACACCTTTAGTTGCGATGGGCTAGTCCCTTTAGTACTGTAATGGAGCTGAATGTTTAGTTGCTGTAAAGTGCAGTAGCTGATTTGAAACTTTCCTACTATCCCCAATCCATGGGTAAGCATTGGTTCGTAGTTAGTCTTTCTTATTTTCGTGTATTTTATACTCTCTATGTATTTCCCTTTTCTATACAGTGTCTATTGGACTGCGGCACTCTTAGATCCTAATTACCCTAGGGCCCTCGTCGGAAGTCTCCGTGTGGGGAGCCGTCGCCTGATAGCTGGGCGCTGTAGCGCTTTTGTATTCCTATCATTCACACTGGTCTCTTTCCAGGGTTCCACGCCGAGGAATAATATCCTCCTGGCGCTAACGGAGCTCTGAATCGGTTCCACGCCGAGGAATAATATCCTCCTGGCGCTAACGGAGCTCTGAATCGGTTCCTCGCTGAGGAGTAATATCCTCCTGGCGCTAACGGAGCTCTGAATCGGTTCCACGCTGAGGAGTAATATCCTCCTGGCGCTAACGGAGCTCTGAAACGGTTCCACGCCGAGGAATAATATCCTCCTGGCGCTAACCGCATAATCACTTGTTGACGTCTGGAGAAGTGGACCAGTCGGATTGAGTCTACCAAGGAGCTGAAATCTACAAATTCCCGGCGAGTCCCTATCCAGCGTTTCAACTATATCACCAATATTCGACTCACGACCCTGTGATTAATAAATGTATCTTGAGCCTGCCAATAATCTCTTTTGGTCAGGTTAGAGTCTTACTGTTTCACTGTGTTGACACCGGTTTAACTTTGTTCTGAATTTGTTATTTCCATCCGCGGAACCTCATCGATCAAACAGTCTCCCAATGCCCTGACAACCTAGGTTTAGCCGCAACTAAACTCCTGTCTAGCCTAGTCTAAAACCCTAGTGTTATACCACGTCCATTATCGACACCACTCGAAAATGGTTGAGTTTGATTTGAATGTGCTTGAATGTTTAACGACTGTGTGTGTGGGAATTACAAAACTCGCTACTCGAAGGAATGAGGAGAGGATTAGCCCGCGAATATCCTAAGAGCCAATCCAGGAACCCTATGGTGAAGGAAAAAGGAATTTAGGGTCGCTCCAAGCCCAGACTCAGACTCAGATAAATTGACTTAAAAGTTCTTTCCTAACGACCCAAGGATAGTTTAGGTTCCTACCTTTATATCAACCTACCCCAAATTCCAAAACTATCCTTGGGTCGTTAGGAAAGAACTTTTAAGTCAATTTATCTGAGTCTGAGTCTGGGCTTGGAGCGACCCTAAATTCCTTTTTCCTTCACCATAGGGTTCCTGGATTGGCTCTTAGGATATTCGCGGGCTAATCCTCTCCTCATTCCTTCGAGTAGCGAGTTTTGTAATTCCCACACACACAGTCGTTAAACATTCAAGCACATTCAAATCAAACTCAACCATTTTCGAGTGGTGTCGATAATGGACGTGGTATAACACTAGGGTTTTAGACTAGGCTAGACAGGAGTTTAGTTGCGGCTAAACCTAGGTTGTCAGGGCATTGGGAGACTGTTTGATCGATGAGGTTCCGCGGATGGAAATAACAAATTCAGAACAAAGTTAAACCGGTGTCAACACAGATAACATATCCTGTTGATATTTTGACATTTGAGTGTTATCGGGGACGCGCGAAGAGATCAATTTACAGTCTAAAGTTCATTGTTTAGGTCCGGGTAGGTGTTTTGCATTGCCTTGGGTCAGATTGGATTCAAGTTGCATTTTTAAATTAAATGTAAATTTCGCTGGATGTCTAATGTGTAAGTTGAGTCGGTATATATGATTTGGCTCAGCCCAGGACGTGCTGCGGCTAGTGGAATTCATAGTTCGGTATTTATCGAACTATGCACTTCGCTATGGTGTGGGTTAGATATCCTAAAACAATAATGCTTGCGTTTCGATAACATCCAGCTCAAATTGCGCAGAGTTGAAGGTTTCAAGACGTTACGGACCTTTTGAGGTAACCGCTAGTTCAGAACCCATTTCGGAACTCAAATCGCAATTGTGTAAACCGGTCTTTTCGGATCGTTATTGCCGTGAACCAAATATATAATTGGAACCACCACAAGCCGCTACTAGCGAGCACATGAAATATCATTGAGTACTCACGTCGTAACACTACGACGGATATCTATACGATATCACAAACAAATATTATAAACTGTGGTCGATCACTAAAACTAAAACTAAAACTAAAACAAAAGATGTTCCAATGCGCTCATATATACAAAAACCAGATGGTGCCATCACATAAAATATAACAACGATCGTTTTGGCGCAATACACCGCTGACTGATGCGAATTACCGGCTCGCGGACATATATGCTTTTTCTGTCTAAACTAGAAACTGTAACTTCTTGAACCAAACTTCGTTCGACTATTGTACGCCTAACGGATTTCTCGACGAACGAGAAATTCAGACTTATCATTCTTACTTACAAAACTTACAGCCGAATCGGGTCCTCTCATTTGGGATAGATAGAATAGACGATCATAGCTACTGATAGCGGCGGCTCCGACCTTGGCCTGGTGCCGGTACACTTACTTTAATACCTTACTTTTTTCAATCTCCAGCAAGAGTTATTAATGCCTACAAACGATAAACATTTCTGTGAATAAATAAACTATATTAGGTTATTTATTTATTTATTTATTTATTTATTTATACAGTCTTAGGAGGATCTACAGCAAAATATAACATTTTAACATTGTCTAAATGAATAAAACAATGGTAATTATAGGTCCCCGCATGTTATGTACATATGATAAATCATCAATTTTTTATCATAATTTTTCACTATATTGATTTGCGAGGGCGTGCGGATAAAACCAAACCAGCGCGCCATTTTGCATGGTTAATTGTTGACGTGACGTTTTCGTAGTGTGGCCTAGCAGTAATTCCATACCGCGGCAGTAATGTACCTGTCGCAGTTAGTTGGTTAAATCAGACACTTAACTAACTCTCTAGACCGTTAATTAAATAAAGACGTTTAACCAAGTCACTAAAATTCTGTCAGACAAGTGAGTGAACGAAATGTTTAACGAGTTGTCTAAACGTTCCTAGGAAACCAAGACCTACACAATATAAATTTTGATGTGTACTTAAGTTTATGTTTTAAGTATTTTTTATTGTTCTTACATGTTCAACCTAACACGTAGGATAAAGGGGGCTTCGCCTCGCTCACCCCCTTTACGCTCAACTAAGCTACCGCAATGTTTTGCCCTGATAAAAGCTGTGCAATCCAGCTGTTGACGTAACGCCATCTTGTTTTCCAACCCGCCGGCTTTCGGTAAGACAGTTTGTTAAACGTTTTCGACGATGCTTTATTTAAATCAAAATGCTAGTGACGTAGTTAAACGTCAGTGTTTAATTACCGGTCTAGAGAGTTAGTTAAGTGTCTAATTTAACCAACCAACTGCGAAATACCTATTACTGCCGCGGTATATAATGATTGCTTTGCTGGCAGCACTGTTGGTGGCCGAAAGCGCAGCTCCAGGCCTACACAGCGCGGTCAGCATTACAGCCTTTGACGGACAGCAAAGGCTGCAATGATGACCAAGGTTAAAGGCCGGGAGCGTAGCTAAGCTAAGCTCGAGGCCATCATAGCGTGGCGAGCAGTGCAGTCATTGCGGACGAATTAAAATTTAATAATCACGACAATTGATGGAACGCGTTTTGAAAAATTGCAAAAAAAAAACCTTGTGGTGCGCTTTTCTTTCTTCCCCGAGATGTTTTCTAGGCAGCCTGTACAATCCAAATTATGAATAAAATATTTTTGCACTTGACCATTTTTGAAACAAAACTCGACAATATTGGATTTTTATAGGAATTTGCTGGTGGCTTAAACTCACCATAGGTACATTATTTTCCATACAACTTTGCTGGCGCCTATTCAAGGCACGACAAGGTCGACTTAACTAAAAGAAGGTTGTCAAAATAATTAACAAATTATAAGCATTTTTGAGTTAAAGTATTAAAAGTCCGTTTTTGTCGCAAGTTTAATGAAAAAAGTCTTGCATGCATTGGTCATTTAATCACCAACGTTGCACACCTGTGTCATGCACTTAATGTAAAAGTACCTACCACACTATCTGTGTTTAGAGCAATTCGCTAAGAATTTCTAATCAGCCTGTATTGTGCAAGAGAATCTTTTATATAAATCTGAAAAATAGGTTTCCATTTTCATTGAATCAATCATAGAAGCGGTGGTGGCTGGCGCCCGCCAGTCTGTCTGCCGCCCGTCGCGTCGTAAACATTCGAGCAACTTTGAATGCTTCTCCTATAGTTGGGGGAGAGGATGTTAATCTGGTGAATCTATTCGCAAGTACAGTTGGCCTCACATCAGGCTTACTTCTATTGCTTTTCTATAAAATGACTGCAGAACATTGTAGATGAAAAACTAATATATTTTTATTTTCCTGAATTTTCGTCATTACAGAAATTATCACGAATGAAGAATTATGTTTATTTGTAAAACTTGGAAGACATAACAGAGTTTGTTTAGCTTAGTTAAACTATAAGTAGGTATAAGTAATTTTTGTAGTCGTTTCAGTAACTCTGAAGGCTATGGGTGTCTTACTTAAATAAAAGCAATTGTAATAATTATGAAAAAGTTGATTTATTATTATAATAATTATTATAATACAGTTTACAATAATTACAAGCGATCACCAAAACGGTGAAATAAAACAGCGTATTAAATTATTTATTTATTATTCGATTTAGGTTATAGAGTCTTTTGAACGCGAGGAACAAAATATTACACAAGTCGAGAATATTATTTATAATCGATTCGGATAACTCGGTTTGGAGAGCGGCAGAAGCACGCCGCGGCACGCGAGAGGAGCGGAGCGGGAGAGGAGCGGCGGCAGGGCGGTAGCGGAGCGGCGGCGGGGCGGCAGCAGGGCGGTATGTACACGGGCTGCAGGCGCGCGGGCGCTACGGACACCCGCACTCCTCCACCACCATCTCCGGCAGGTCACGCTTGATGATGTTGGAGCCCTCGCCGAAGTAGATGAGCGACAGCGCCGAGTAGCGCAGCGGTGCGCAGCAGGCCGCCGCCCCCGGCTGCAGGCGCGCCGCCGCCGCCACCTGCGCGTGGTTGCTGTCCGCGTCCGCCGCCTCCCACGCCCAGCGCGCGCCGCACGCGCCACGGCAGTAGTTCGCGTAGTAGCCTTCCGGCGCGACGATCCAGTCGTCCCAGCCGAGCTCGCGGAAGCTCACGTAGTGCGTCTGTCGGCAGCAGTGCCCGCGCGGCGCCGCCAGGCAGTCCAGCGCGTGGCGACGGCGGCGCGGCGCAGCCGGCTCCACGCGCAGTCGCAGCAGCGGGCGTGCCGCCTGCCCGCCGCCCAGCCGAAGCCGCACGCGGCCCGCGCAGCCCGAGCAGTCCAGCAGCAGCCGCAGAGGAGCCTCCGCTCCACTGTCGCCGCCGGCCCAGCGCCGCGCCGCCGCCGTCACGTCAAGCCGCTGCCACGCGCGGGCGGGGTCTCGCCGCGCCGCGCCCGCCAGCGCGCCCACGCTGCGGTTGCCCGCCACCGTGAACGCCCACAGCGTATAGCGCGGCGCACCCGCAGCCACCGCTGCCGCCGCCGCAGCGCCCCGCGCCGCCCCCGCGGACTCCGCGCGCACCAGCAGCTCGGCGGACAGCACGCGCAGCCGCTCGCCCGCGCCCGCCTCGTGCCCGAGGCGGAACTCGATCAGCCGCTGCCCATTCAAGGTCTCACCTGTCGATGCGAACGATCCCCATCAGCCAAACATCCCAGAAAATCATCGATATTACCGGAATCTCACCCGGTAATCCCGACGACTAGGCATCCTAGAGCACCCTACCAGCGAACTGACCCTGGGCGCTAGCGGGGGTGAGGTCTCGCGAGGTCGGCGGCGGGGTGCTGGCGGTGGTCGTCCGTGGCTGCAGACTGCGCGGGCGCGCTCGTCACGACCGACCGGCTCTGTGGACCACCCGGCCGCGCCGATACACACCCACGGTAGCCGCACGCACACCCGCTTATACATCTAAATCCTACCATAGGCAACAGTTACTCAGAATCTATAGTCTGACAATCAACACCGTCACCCCCACATACACCGAAAATTGAGAAGAAAAATAAGTTTAAAAGAGTTGAGTTAGACTACAGATTATCCATCGTGGGCCGCTCCGGAGAATCAGCTTGGTACAGGTGAAACTTTACCCCGTTTCTTCAACCGGATACACCGTTGTCCTGGAAAGAAGAAAATATTGTTCAGTTTTTTATTCGAGGCCTTCTGTTTCGTTCGTACATTGTTCTAGAATGAAGGGTGGGTTAAGAAGTATAATTACCAACAAACTTTCTAGGATTCCCAAAATTTTGAAAATCTCCATTCTCATCTTGAGAATGAACCATAAAAATAACACTTAATTTACTAGTAATTAATTTAAATTAATTAAGTGTTATTTTTATGGGTTTCTACGACTCTAGAGTCGTAGAAAAAACATCAGATATTTAATCTGGACTCCAAAACTCTGGTCCAGGTACATATCTGATTGATAATGTGATTCTCCATGTGGAAACAGTCAATCACTTGAGCACGAGTTTCCACATGAGAGGTTCAGATCAAACGGTTACAGTTCCCCGATGTAACTGCGGAGTAACGTAACTGCTGATCATTCATTTCAGTTCAAAGGTTCAGCTCAGATTCATTGTGTAACTAGGTTAGATACCCCAGATAGAAATAAATGCTGAATGTGGAACATATGACAAACATTTATGTACAGGCACATACAATACCTACATTACTATTTGCCTTGCAGTAGGTTAGCCTTCGTCGTGACAATCAGAATAAGCGATGCCACAAATTGTAAACATCCAACAAGTGGGGATTTTATTTCGGTGGTCGGGATTCTGTTTTTGACAACGCTCAAGAATTTCAGGTTTAACAACCTGTGCAGCCTTCAATTTGTAAACAGTATGCCTTCTGAAACTTGCGTGAATTTGCACAACGGAGTAGATTCATTCGTACTATATGTAGTTGACATAATGAAAGCAAGGGGCCGTGGTATAAAATTAGCCCGGCCTATGGCGAAGAGGTAAATTATTCAAGTAAGATCGACCCGCTTCGTTGCACCATGCATGCACCACTAAGACTTTCGTTAAGCAGTTTGTTGGGTGATTGTTAGAATTCAACGACAAAGGATCTTCTTTAGTAGTTCGAATGAACGAATCGCTAATGTAGACAGGGTCAAAAGTTAAGATAGATGTTTAAAGAGCTGAAGTTTGTTAAGTTTGTAGAATTTGATGGTTTTTCTGAACTTTTCACACTTCCGTACTCAACTGTTCGCTAATTAAAAAAATATATGAAAATCTATGGAGTAGAATTATTGGTATATGTCCTCGTATTAGCAAATGTATTATCATTCATACAGATAATAAACCCCTTTGGATTTAACCTACTAAACCAGGTCAAAGGTTTTTGCGCAGTCATTGCTTCCTCATCAACATGACTTTTAAAATGTTAGACATCCGGGGACAGAAGGGAGTTGCGTTAGTGAACGGAAATGGCTGTAGCTGGAGCAGTCCATACATTAAACTCGTTATTAGATTATAAAATAATGCACTGGATTTAATCGCCGCAGTGATGTAGTTAGTATCCAAAACCCGTAGCATGCCCGTATGACCCGCGTTTACCGCGCATTTTATAAAGTCTACTTTATGGTTGTTATTGTATGAGTGGCGAATTTTGCCCTTTATCATCAATATCAATATATGTATAATAAAACAGTAGAACCGGTGCGTCTGTACATTGAAGATAAGAAATAAAGAAGGGTGTCACTAAAGAAAAGCCATAAAACACAAATATCAATTTTAGAATCATCAGTTGTTCGCGGACAACGTCAAAACTACTGAAACTATATGCATGTGGTTTTGACGGGTAGAAAGAAGAAGAAAGAAAAGACGTTTATTTGCCACAAACTACTTAAACATAACATAACATGGCAGATAGGTATTCAACTTAATAATTTATTTGGGGCAAAAAGGACTGGCCTCAGCTTATGCTGGGTGATGTGACATCATCACAGCGCTGTTTTTCAGACCAGCCCTTTTTACTTAAACTTAACTAAACAATATAAAAAATAGCAATTAATAACAATTAACTATAAGTAAGTGTGCATGAATGTGTAAGTGTATGATATATATGTAGTGTATGTGTGCAGTGCAAAACGTATGTACTTCGACATAGGTAGTAATTTTTCATATTATGAGAAATTACTACCCATGTTGGTTAGACCTGTAGAGGCTTTTTTGTTTTAATTGTATATGAAAATGTTTTGTATTTTCTGTTGGTCAAGCAAGATATGTCTCAGTTTTGTCTTAAAGGAGAACTTAGACATCATCTCTTGCAGGGGAGGCGGTAAATCATTCCACACCTTCGAAGCTGCAAACTTAAAGCTGCCTCTAAAGGAAGCTGTTTTATGTTTTGGGATCATTAGCCTGTTTCGAACTTTGCCTCGCAAAAAGTGACCATGACGGTCGCCCGTAAACGACAGTTTATTAAACAGGTACAGTGGCCTCTGCATGTAAAGTACTCTATGAGCATGACCAGCCATATGTAGTTTACGGAGGGCTGTCATTTTGAGCATGTCTTTTTTGTTAAGATAGGGAGTAATATGCGCTCGTTTGGGGACATCAAAGCAGAATCTTGCACATGCGTTTTGCACCCGTTGTATTGCTCGTTCCCTTTTTCGCATATATTCTTGGGCCGTAGACAACATCACCAAAGTTGAAGAGCGACAGAATTAGGCTTTCTGTCAGCGTAGTGCGAACAGTTTCAGACAAGTAATGTCTAATGTTGTAGAGTACTCTGAGCCTGTAAAATGCATTTCTGATTTTAGAATTGACGTGCTCAACGTAGCGCAGTTCACTATCCATTTTGTATGATATTTTTAACGTCATTTAAAGGATTTTGGATACTATTTCAAGATCCAAAGCCAGAATCTTATGGCTGCTGGAATAGACTAAAGGTCTGATGGATTTTCCCACGGCTAATTATATGTAGATATCTTTTGGAACCCCTGACTCCCTGACGACCAAAAGAGCGGTGTTATAAGTTTGAAGCGTCCGTCGTCGCTGTGTTGGTGTGTCTGTCTGGGGCATCGTAGGGTGCCAAACGAGTCAAACGGATGTACGGATTTCAATGCGATTTTCTGTAAATGGTAGCAGACTACGGTTCAAAGGTTCGAAAGTTATCAGCTTAAAAGTGCATATGACTTGACTTCTAATTGACTTATGACTCTCTGATTAATTAATTGACTTCTTTTGAACAGCAGAGAAATAAGTTCAAAAAGTGTCGATTTTGTCGATATATCACCTTAAGGAAATTATTTATCATCATCATCAGTTACATCATAACAGTACTGAGTTAGGCATAATCCTAATCGCTAAAGGGTCAATCTTCTAGGTCCTGTACCACTGAAATAGTTTCAGTGAGATCCCGTCGACTTTATCATTTTTGTTCGATCAACATCCAGCCTAGCCAATCGTGCTGTAGTTATTATTTTTACATATCGTGCGTTGTTTCTTAGATGTAGTGTGTTTAGCACATGGCTAGGTCTGCACGCTAATAAGATGAGGTATATTTTTGTTTTGCCTCGGCCTTTTGCTCTCTCAATGTTCTTTATTATGGCATTGGTTTTGCGCACATATAATATTTAAAAAAAACACAATAAATTATATGTTTTACTGAAATCAAAACTATCGATGACTGTTATTGTGATATAATGAATATTGATATCCGATGCCATTGTAATATTCGATTCGATTATTTTTACACATTGCTAAAAGAAGTACAGAAGTATTCAATCTCTGGTGACTTTTCCCTAATCTTTCAAAATCCGCCAGTATAAAAAGAAAAGTTTTGTTTTCGTTGTTCGATTACTGTATAAGTGGTGAAAGTATAATTCAAAGTAAGGTTATTTCATCGTTTTAAGAGCATTTTATTTAAATTTTCCTCATAGTCGGGGTGAAAAGTTGTATGTGTCACTCAGGAGCAAAATTATTTTCGTCATGGGCGTTAGCGCTTGAATTCTTCGTTACCCTCAGGATTCTAACTCAGAATCCCTCGCTACGCTCAGGATTCTATCGTAGTTTCCATCGCTTCACTCTGGATTCAATATACCGCCCTCGCCAAAAATATATAATTTTGCTCCCTTGAGACACAAATAACTATTTTCTAGTTTTTGAACATGTTTTTCGAAATTTTTTTTCCGTTCATTATCATGCCGGTGAGCGTTCGCCGATATATCGTATGGTTCACTTTTATAACACATACTTTAATAACATATGTAGATTTATCGTCCACGTGCGTTGGCACTTTCAAGAAACAGGTAGTCTCAATTGCTAACTATACAATAGAAACCTTAATTAATTTATAACAATATGCTTAGTCGTATTCGTTTATACTTTAGTCAACAAATCTTTTTAATCAAAAGACTGTCATTTATCCTTTCTGTTTGAATGTATTTGCTTCTATCACTCGCTCGCTATACTAGTTGAATAAGTTAAATAGTAATATGTGGTTATTGGAGTTGGTTGCACAATTATTTAAGTTTATAAGCTATACTCTAAGATTTGATAAAATTGTGTTAACTATTATATTACCCAAATTAAGAGAAAAGAACTCAATTAAGTATCCAGTATTTTTCTAGCTAGTTCTCGTGCTTGAGAACGGATTATTGGACTTTACATTTTCATATAGACGAGAGGCAGCCGATGCCGATACAGATGCAAGATTCAACGTTAGCAAGATCTAAATCGATAAACAGGGTCGATGTGGACTTGCACAGCACTAGCACAAGCGCTCGTGCGGGTCCCCCCCCCCCCCCTCCGCGGCTTCCTCTTTCCCCTCTGGCCATCAATAATAACATGCACTATACATTGTTGTAGAGGCTGAAGTGAGCGATAGATGGACGAGTGAGTTCGAGGGCCGAGCCGCCGAGCTCTTTTCACGACTATTGCGAGGAAATTAAATCAATTCACTCCAGTCCACTCGCGTATGAACACCTGGTATGGACTAGCACTAAATTTAAATTTACCTACCGACCACTCACGCATGAACACCTAGTATGGACTTGGAATAATATTTATATTTATTTTTATAAAATAATTACTACTACCCACTATTCTTCTTTATTACTGGCAATACTGACCGGAAATAAAGAATAAACGTACCTTCTCTCTGGTATCTCACACTTGATTGGTTGACTGACAGAGTAAATGAAAAAAATAAAATAATCGGTAATGTGGCTGGCCGCCATGACAATTTGGCTTTTTATAGCCATTTTTTAGGGTTCCGTACCCGAAGGGTTCCAAACGGGACCCTATTACTAAGACTCCGCTGTCCGTCCGTCCGTCCGTCCGTCCGTCTGTCACCAGGCTGTATCTCAAGAACCTAGCTAGCTAGAGAGTTGAAATTTTCACAGATTATGTATTTATGTTGCCGCTATAACAACAAATACTAAAAAACAGGATAAAAGAAATATTTAAGGGGGCTCCCATACAACAATTCTTTCAATACCACATACAAACTTATGGATGCACCTGGTTACGTACATGGAGTGTGAAAGTAACCGCACCAATAACTTTGTAAACAATATTTTGCTGTGTAAAATCCAAACTATTCACTCCACACCATCGCTTCCATTGAACGGTGGTACGGAACCCTTCGTTCGCGATTTAGACTCGCACTTGACCGGTTTTTATTTATAGATATTGAGAGGGATACATTTTATATCAACCGACTTTAGAGCCACTTGTAATTCGGTAGGCATCAACGCGTCCATACAATCACTATCCCTAGATAAATCCATTGTAGACAACTTTGTTTAACTTTCGTAGTATCTTATGATCGAAAATTCAAAATTCAAAATTTTTCTTAAATGTTTTTGGGCCTCGAAACGGGGAGGCCTTTACCCAGCAGTTTTTTTTAAATGGTAAACCAGACCGACATGTCAACCTAACACGAAGACTATTCGTCTCTAAAAAGAATACTCTAGTCTTCACCTAAGCTATCGCAGTGTTTGCCCTGGTATTTCCTTTGCAATTCAAGTTTAAACCAGTTCACAATTTAATGGTTTTATTATAAACTAACGCGTCAAATCGTAAGCAGTACGGTACAGTTTACAATTTATCGATAGTTTGTAAACTTACGAGAAAAAAACGTTAGTTTATAAACTAACGGTTTTATCAATAAAATATATATATAAGAACTGCTGATATATCATATCAGCATAAATCGTGTTCTTATTGGCCTTTTCTAACAAGCCAGAAATGTTTTTGTTGCCCTGGTTGACTAGTCATTGTTTTGCGGCCCCATTTCAGACCATTTTCCGCCACATTTCCGAGCAGTGGAGTGAACACGTTCCGAGCAGTGGAGTGAACACGTTCCGAGCAGTGGAGTGAACACGTTCTTTTAGAGCATTTGCATTGTACACCACTTTTTTATTCAAAATTTTAAACTATTCTCGTGCAGAAGGATTATTTCTATTTATAGGCTGTGTGTGTGTATCAGTATTTTAGTTAGTTAATATCGCTTCTTACCCACCGCTGACTGATCGAAAATCTGGGGCTATCGGCTAACACATTTACCAAACAGTTATAAATCTTACTTTTTTGTAGCAAGGAGGTTGATGGGATGTTGTATGTAGCTAGTTGTATTTGACCTCAAGAGAAAGTAACTTTTTGGTACTGTAAGAATTGTTTTTTATTTAAAACGTGATTAGGGCGGCAACTCGGAATGAAGTTGATTTTCAGGGTTCCGTACCCAAAGGGTAAAATGGGACCCTACTAAGACTCTACTGTCCGTCTGTCTGTCTGTCTGTCCGTCTGTCACCAGGCTGTATCTCATGAACCGTGATAGTAAGACAGATGAAATTTTCACAAATGATGTATTGCCTGTATGTAAATGTTTTTTAAGTTTAATGTTTATTTCTGTTGACGCTATGACAACAAATACTAAAAACCGGTCAAGTGCGAGTCTAAATCGCGCACGAAGGGTTCCGTACCACCGTTCAATGGAAGCGATGGTGTGGAGTGAATAGTTTGGATTTTACACAGCAAAATATTGTTTACAAAGTTATTGGTGCGGTTACTTTCACACTCCATGTACGTAACCAGGTGCATCCATAAGTTTGTATGTGGTATTGAAAGAATTGTTGTGTGGGAGCCCCCTTAAATATATCTTTTATCCTGTTTTTTAGTATTTGTTGTTATAGCGGCAACATAAATACATCATCTGTGAAAATTTCAACTCTCTAACTATCACGGTTCGTGAGATACAGCCTGGTGACAGACGGACGGACGGACAGCGGAGTCTTAGTAATAGGGTCCCGTTTGGAACCCTTCGGGTACGGAACCCTAAAAAGCAGAATAAAATTAATAATTAAGGGGGCTTCCATACAACAATTCTTTCAATACCACACACAAACTTATGAATGCACCTGGTTACGTACATGGAGCGTGAAAGTAGCCGCACCAATAACTTTTTAAACAACATTTTGCTATGTAAAATCCAAACTATTCACTCCACACCATCCCTACCATTGCACTTTGGTACGGAACCCATCGTGCGCGAGTTAGACTCGCACTTGGCCGGTTTTTCATTAACTGCCGAAAAAAATGCGGCAGTGATACCATTGTAAAATATATAATTGGACTCAGTAGTATATTTTTAACCGTAAATAAAAGACTAGGTATCACTAAAACCATATCTTCTCCAAAGATAATAAAAAGAAAAGAATTTATCAAAACAACGACGTAGTACACATATTTTTTTCTCGAAATTTATATGGTATCAATTGGTTTTTACGTATTGACAATACTGTGTTGTGAGGCCGGTCCACACCGGACGAATGTGGCGAACGGAAGCGGATGACTAAACAACAAAAAAGTCTGTTTCCTAATTCTTAATATAATTATTTCGTCCAATAAGCGTTGTTTTATTTTACAGGTATTTCAGTAAGCACTGAGGCAAAATCTAAATCTAGGTTACTAGGGTTATTGGTGCGGCTATATTCATACTCCATGTACAGAACCAGGTGCATTTATGAGTTTGTCTGTGGTATTGATAGAAAACTCAGTCGGATTATTTATTTTATAATAATTCTACTTGTTGGAGTAATAAATTGTACTCATAGCAACGTTTTGGTTTCTTTCATTATTCCTTAAAAATAATAACCGTGTGATCTATGGATTATATGATTCATTTAGTAAGGATGAAACGAAACGCGATTGAAAAAATGTTGATTTTAAAATGGTTTTCTGACGTAAAGCGGGTATTTACGATTTTCATACATGTTTTGAAACCTGAATGTTACAAAACAAACGATTGCTCTGTCAGGGAGGAGTTGTTCACGTCTAAAGGAAGTACTTGGTTTCTACATACATCCCTTCACGTCCACCCGGGTAGTGCTAATGAGCAACAAATTATTCTCAAGACGCTAATTTCCAGGTTCTCGATAGTCATTTCTGATCTTTCAATTACACTTGAATACAAATACAAGGACAGTACAATTAATTTTGTTATTAATTATTTCACTGCTATTAGCCATACGTGTACGCATACGCAGCGCCCTACCTTCATCTTTGATTTTAAAATATGTGCATGCCATTCTCGGTAAACCAAGTCTAGGTTTCTTTCTTTCTGCTAAATACTATGCTTTACCTATATCTATCTATATCCTCACTAGTGCTCCACTAAATTGACTATATCATGTGTGCTAAGAATTGTCCATTCACTGTGCTTCGGCTAATATATTATATCTGATCGAAGATCGTGCTTTTGTTCATCACTGCTTTGCATTCCATACCTATTAGCTAACGCAATCAGGAAATGACCGCAAGGATAAATACACCACCTAATTTACTCTGATCCACCAAACACTAAAGTCAGTCGCGCTCGCCGCGGCTCCTAATCACCGCTCGTCCAGTGTGGACGCGCCATGTGTGTCGAAGTATCAGTATTTATTTCGGCAGATGACTAAGAAATAGTTTTAAAAGAAAAATAGCTCGTCGAAGTTAACTCGAGTATAGTTTCGGGCCTTACCTACCTACCTAAGTTAAAATACTTCTTTAGCGACAAGACGTTGTGAATTTATGATGGCGGTAAAATTGTTAGAATATGTAACGAACAGTTGAGATTTTTTAAACGCTTTTTAACAGGACAGATATTAAGAATAAATTCGCAATTTAGAACATTAATTATATATAATATAACAGAGAAAAAGTAAAAACATCAATAAAATAACATTTTAATTAATTGAAACCGTTTTGTTTTCGAACGAAAACTCCGAACGAAACAAGCGCCATTTTATGTTTATTTTTAATATTCCTCGTCAAACAGCAAATTGTTATTTTTGTCTTAATTGTATATGTATATTTTAACACGTGTGCGGTGCTGCAGCGTATACATTTTTTCAATTTAATAATTAAGATGGGTTCGCAAGGTAAAGTATCATAATTAGGTAATTATGATATAACTTATTCTACCACATATTACATCCCCAATTAAAAACCTGTAATTATATACAGTTGTCGTTACAGAGTTACCTATTAGGCTCGTTATTCAACATCATTACAAAATAGGTTAGCCTTTTTATTCATGTATTTTCAGATGCTTCAGTCTGAACAAGCGTTTTAAAGAATAGGTCGACCTTACTGGAATTCATTATTTATAGAGATATTTATTTAACAATCTGAAGGCAGAAGTTCGATAATGGTTTGTTTTTTTGTAATTTATTAGGTTTGTTTTAAATGTAATCATCAAAGTCAAAGTCAAAGTACTTTATTACTGTAGATATTCTCATATGCTTAGCAAAAGTAATTTTTTGCCTCTTCTCCACATTAGACCACTGTGGGAGAAGAAGGGCGTAGAAACACCCACATATTGATTTTTAGATCTCTTTTAAAAATTGGTTGTGCTTAACTAATACAAATATGAAAATTTTAATCATTATGATTAATAAGCAGGAATATATAATTACAAAATTATTTTGCAAGGTCTGTGTTGAGCTAGATTAACCCTCAACAGTCCCGTCATTTAAGTAATCTTTAACATTGTAATATCCCTTTGTCGACAAAGTCGCTATAACATGCTTTTTAAATTGCTCAAATGGCAATTTCAAAATCTCCAGAGGTATCTTATTGTAGTAGAGAATGCACTGACCCTTGAAAGAATTGCAAACCTTCGCGAGTCTAAACCGGGGCGCACATAGTCTGTGATTATTTCTTAGGTTAACATTACAGCTATCGCTGAGTTTGGAAGATGTTGTAACTTGTAAGGTTCTTGCGTACATACATTATATTTTACACGAAAATTCATTGACAAGCTACAATTAGTATGTCAATTTCTTTAAAAAGCTCTCTTAATGAGTCTGTTCGTTTTAAATTATAAATTGCTCGAATAGCTCTTTTCCGTAAAATAAAAATAGTTTGAATATCCGTTGCATCCATTACAATGTCCCACTGCTGGGACAAGGCCCTCCCCCTTTTCAGTCCACAATTCTCTGGTCTGTGCCAGCTCCGGCCGCCCCGGCAGAAACTTGTCAAGGTCGCCCCGCCATCTCCGTTTAGGCTTGCCCCTACGCTGGTATCCGTCCTGTGTCGTGTATGACGATTTTTGCCCTGTCTGTCTGTCAAGAGTCTGGATGCATGCTAATAATGTGGCCGGCCCAGTCCACTTTAGCCTAGCGGTCTGTGCACCCACATCAGCGATGCCATCTAAGGAGCGTAGTGTGGTGTTCCTTACGCGGTCGGTCCTGCAAACCATCAGGATGGTGCGCTCCATTGGTCGCTGGCAAGCCTTGAGTTTGGACTTCTGAAGTTCGGTCAAATACCATCTGAGCGCCGTAGGTTAGGATAGGCAGGATACACATGTCAATGGTCAGCGGAAGGTTACCCTTCATAATTTCCTTCATGCACTAGAAGCTGTTCCCGGCGTTAGAAATCCGTCTTTCGATTTCTTTATCTTATCCTATCTTGTCTGCTTTCGAAAGAGGCTATCTGGTAAATGTACTCATCGGCATAATGTATTTCCTGACCATCACCCTTGCTCGACCCCATGTTTCACGCTGTTAGTCATAGCCCGCGTTTTTGTTCGATTTATCTTCAGTCCAACCTCAAGCCTGGAGGTCGGGCGCAGAATCAGGAATATAATAGGTAAATATTTCATGTAGACTCAGAATATTTTGTAACATAGCTAAGGAGTTAATGCTAGCCATAAATTTTATTTCTCATTTTGTAATAGGTATTAGTCCTACATACATGACCTAACATATAAATGTTTGACGAGCTGATCGCGTGCAGACCATTTTCGTATGGGTTATTATTAATTTTGGTGTTTTACAAATTGGCATATGGTGACATATTCAGTTTTATTACATACGTACTTGCCGCACGCCTTTCCTGTACGGGGTGATAACCACCACCCACGTTCAGCCAGTAATCCAATACGCCTTTCTGCCTGACAGGGGGCTAGCCCATTGTGGCAGCTATAGATATATGAATAAGATATAGCTCATCATGTTGCGGAGCGGAGACGTATTAATTTAAAAGCGAATGATTATTGAGTGACCCTGTCTACGAAGCCAAGGGTCCCGGGTTCGAGTCCCGATGGGGGCGAATATTTGTTTGATGAGAACAATGTTTGTACCCTAGTCATGGTTGTTTATCTATCTAAGCATAATATTTATCTATATAAGTAGGTGTATCGTTGTCTAGTACCCAAGATACAGGGAATTCTAGTTTGGGGCTAGATCAATGTGTGTAAATAGTGTCCAAGATATTTTTATTATTATCAATTATGTCTTAAATTAAGCTTAGAGAACCAACAAAAACAACGACCCCCCCTTTTCTATACAGAAGGTAAGAAGCTCAGTTTAATAAGCTTTTTTCGGTTGTAGAATCCATAGCTTACCGTAGTTGTATTATAGGCCGTAGCCACCCCCATACTCGTACTTAACTTTATCTCCCAGTAGAGTCCCATAGTTTTGTTCACGGTAGGTAGTGGTTGTTATAAAATTATCTTTTAAAGCTCTTTAACATTCAGCATTATTTGGGAAGCCAATAAATTGGCGCGTAATAAAAAAAGAGCAGGTTATAAAAGGTTCACAGTTTCTGCACGTTAATTTAGTTCACCATCGACGAATAAAACCTTGTTAAATTATACCGACTACTAACGGGGAAAACTTGATGTTTTATGGTGAATATATTTAGTGGAATACTCGAGTTTAGGTAAATTAGCCTTGTGCTAGTTTCCCATGTCTTTATTTTTAGTAGAGCTAGATTTATGGTGTGAGTTTTGGACGCAACCCACAATCATAGTTTGACGCAAACTCGAAGTAATGTCACGGTCCTTCGTCCGGGAAGTGATACCGCTAGTATGAAATTTAAGCATCACTTATTTGAGCAGCTTATTTATACATTTGGCTACTAGAAATATAGCTGGATGAATAAGAACTAACAATTCTCTGATTTCTACATTCCCCTGCGCCATGCAGTAAAAGTAGCAAGTAATGTTACACATTTTTGAGTGAGATGAGTCGACTTGAGCATTCGTTATACGAGCATATCTGTACCTCTGCTAATCCCAGTGGTAAAAGCGTGATAATAGTACTAAAGTAGTTTGCAGCCCGGCTTAGATAATTCAGTTTCTTCTGTGCACAAAAAGTGTGAAAAGTATGTTGCAAGAATGTCACAAAAAATACCCACCTCAAAAGTTCAAGTCGGAAAATTCCCGTTATGTCTCCCGTAGCGGTCGCGTAAAAAGTTTTCCATGGTCCGATCCGGCGACTTTTCACGGCAGCAGCCCAGTTCTTACTGACGGACGAGGCAATACACCAGGGTTTATATACCCTGATATAGTCAGGCTTCTACAGTCGGGGTTTAAAAATATTGCGGTCGGGGTGCGGTGAATCGGAGGGTGAATCAGCGTTTTCGGGTTTTTCTTTTTAATGCCGCCTTTTTCTTTACAGCCAGTGCGTTATTGATTAACCTCTTTAGGGATGATAATTACTTCGCCGGTTGAAAATGGACGCTTTCTTACTAAGCTTACAACGTTGGCGTTGGCGTTCTAGAAAATTCCACCCCTTTTACGTAGGTGTTATATTAACATTTTCTTTCGACAGAATTTTTCTTTCATCCCACATAATGCGCATTCCAGTGCTAAAGGGACCGTATTTATCGCTTTATATATTTGTAAATGGTTCACGTTCTTTACGTGGGCTCAACTTGTTTGATTTAATCTAGTAAGAGACAAATTAAGACAATTTCGCTTGCCTGTAATGTGCGTTTGAAATATTTAAATTAAGTACCGGCGTATAAAAAAACCTTATTTTTCAGTATCCCCGCAAGCTATCGAAAGCTCTTGCGTACACAGTACTCGTCCAAATGAAAAATATAAAAACCAGAGCTTATACTTATCCACAGGCAAAGGACCTACGAAATATTGATATATCAGAAATAGTTTACATAATTCCTGTCAGTTTTGTTTTTTATACATAAATAATTGCCGAAAACATGAAATACCACACAACACGTGAAAAGTTCCCGTTTCGTAGCTTTTCGTAGGCGTGCTACGAAGGTACGTAGCAGAGCGTAGCAACTCCTGTAGCTACGATCGGGGTAATCTATAACAATAATATGGCTATATTATGCTCTCTTATTAATATGTAGGACGAGTGTTATGTTCGGTAACTTGATTCACAAACATAAATAAACTGTTACTTAATGTATATGTCTTTGCGAAAGAAGTTGCCAAGGAAAACACTCTTCCTAAATATTAAGAGAGCATAAATATAGTCATATTGGTATTTTTGTCCATAAAACCAAGCAGCATTTGATTATTCAACGCTCTACGGTAGATTTGGGGCCAGGAAATACGCAGCATTCGCTGCGGCAACAATGACGCTCAACGGCGAGCGTCGGATAGTCTGCCAAATGGAGTACACCTTCCTGTTACTGTTACAATACAACTTGTATACTGAACTGGGTTATAAAGTGTTAACGTTAGTAGTTTTAAAACTTATACATTTTATAGGTTTTACAAAAAGTCAAGCCGAGGCGTCTATTCTAGTAACCGTAAGATAGTCAAAACCGTTAGTTGATAAACTAACGTTTTTTTTTCTCGTTAGTTGGTCAACTATCGACAGATAGTAAACTGTAGCGTTCTGCTTACTATATGACGCGTTAGTTGATAAACTAACGGTTAAAACCGTTAAATAACAAACTGGTTTAAACTTGAATTGCAAACGAGATACCAGGGCAAACACTGCGGAAGCTTTGGTGAAGACTAGAGGGGGCGAGCGCTGCAAAGCCCCCGAATAGTCTTCGTGTTAGGTTGACATGTAAGAACAAAAGAAACGTAAGTTCTAAGCCCTCTCGGTCTGGTTCACTATCTGTCGATATTTGATCAACTAACGCGTTAGTTTATCAACTAACGGTTTTGACTATCTTACGGTGACATATACATAATTACTCAATGCTCAAAAAGGGCGGAAGTAGACAATCGTTGGATCTCTGAAAGTCTCAAAACTAACGAACTAAACTGATATCTTGAAATCCGACTGCTCTTGTCCGTGTTTCATAGGTTCCATTTTCAAACTCGTCTTTTTTTAAAGTTTAGTTTAGACTCTGGAATTGTCTTGAATATTTCCGTGTTGCTATTGGTCAACAACAATGCAATGCAATGTCGCCGCTGCAGCGGATATCCCCTGGCCACGCTCGTTCGAGTTGGTCGGCGAGGGCGCTGCGTTCGTTTTGAATCAATTTTTGGCACAGTCCCAGCTCCGGCGACCCCGCGCCCGGCGTGTTTGCGCGACAGTCCGGCGCCGACGCTTTTATTCCGATACCTAAGACGGCGACAGTTAGGGGTCGCATTCCTTACCGTTGTAGGTACAGTCGAACCTAGTTGACTGAGATCCCAAGGGCCCTAATAATATTCTTCAAATAGTGAGGTTACTTACCCAGTTCTCCAAATAATCAGGTTTAAATTAATGGTTATCCCATTTACAAAGGGCCCCACTAATAAAGTTGGGGATGAACTTTATTTTCATTTAAATACATACGGCCTTACTAATAAAAGAAGTTATTCATGGTTTAACTTAAACAGTGTTTTGTCCTGCTTTGACATTTGACATTTACTCGACGCATGAAAAGGACAAAACACTGAATAAGCTAAACCGTGAATAACTTTTTTTATTAGTAACGCCGATAAGGTAAATAATCATAAAATAAACTACAGTTCAACACTTGTTTAAAATCAAAAATGTATAGGATTTGACGTTTGTTTTGAGGTTAAACGCTGTTTAATATTTTTTGTGGTAACACGGCTATAATCTGTACACAAGGTGACATTTAATTAGCCGACCATATTTTGGGGAATAATAGTACTCATTATAATGAACAACTTTCCCCAAGAAACATATGGTCGTAAACGAAACAAAATATTAGTTGCCCCATAGTAAATTGTAATCAGCTGATCGCGTCAATGTACTGAGGGACGAAAAATATTTTTCACTTGCGACCACATGTTTCTTTGGGAACATTTTTCATAACGATCGGTGCTGTCATATTCAAAATATGGTTCGGCTAATTAAATGTCACCGTGTATAGGTGTACATATGAACACATGAGTACATATCAATGTATTGTGGTATATTATGAAGTATGTAAGTATATACTATAATCATTGGACTGCTTCAGGAATGCTTTTATTCCGCACTAGCTTTATGCAAGTTGACAGGCATTTTTCAAGATTTGTGTGTACTCAGATGAGACGTTTTAGTATTCCACTTCCTTTCAGCACAACTGGAACGTAGTTTCTCCTTATTCTGAATTATTCTATAAAGAGTAGCTTTTAGTACTTTACGGCGTCAAAGTTCGTCACGCGACTTTCCACTGTCATACTCGTAGTCCAACTATATTTTTAATTTATCAGCAAAACCAGCAGCCTTATGGCGTAACTCTCTGAAGTTCAAAGCGCTTGTCTATGGTTCATCTCATGCTCATACAATTTCATCACCGAAGGCTTCAAGGCTTCATTCAATGAGCTTGGGTTTGGCCTCCATTATGATGCTACTTGCGTGATACCAATTTGACAGATGAAGCTGGTGCAAGGTGTCAAACGTAAAAGTCTATATGAAGTTCATAGCTCAGACGACTTACGCCATAAGGCTGCCGATCCCAAAACCTTGGTCGTAGGGCTTAGCAGGTATCTTACTCACCCCACATACATACATACATACATCCATACATACATACATACACTACATACAAGCTTTGTATTATTTTTTATTTTGTTTACGTTGTCCTGTTTTTAGGGTTCCGTACCTTAAAAGGAAGAAAAGGATCCCTTATAGGATCAATTCGTTGTTCATCTGTCCGTGTGTCCGAGCATCAAGGCCTTTTTTCGAGAAAGCGTGGAGGGTTCAAGTTGAAATTGATATAAATAACACACGTCGGTGGTCCTTTAAAGCTGTGAAAAAATCAAGCTTCTAGGTTGACGCAATCTAACGTATTGTAAAAAAGTTGGATTTTCATAGTACTCGCAAGGGAACCAAAACCTAGACCTGGTACTTCCCGTTGACCTAGAATCATGAAATTTGGCATTATAGCACAAGTAAAGGAAAAAATCTGAAAATTGTAAATTTTTGTCTATCTGTCTGTTATTTTTGACTACTGTCTGACATGTAGCAATGCAGACTTAGCATGCCACACTCGAGAAAGGGACTTGTCTACGCAATCATATCAATTTCTCTATCTAGGCCCGAGATATCTTGATGCTAGCATGGCGACCGCGACCGAGATGGAGACGACCGAACTTTGTCTACATCCGGTACCATGGCGGCATTGTCGAGATTATTTCGGCCGAGATAGACACTAATTTTGACATCTGTGACCGAGATATGTCTGGTACCCATGGAGGTGCAAACAAGGCCTCGAGAGCATAGATTCGAGACGAAAAATACAAATCTTATTATGTTTCTTGTCTTCTAGCTGTCGGCTGTACAGTTAAGACATTTTTTATTGTCGTTTGTTGATATAGCGTATTGAATAGAATAGAATAGAAATATTTATTGGCCTCGAAGTAAAATAATTTACAGGCAAGTCATTTACATTTTACACTTACATACTACTTAAATATTTGAAATTCCTATTCTAACTTAAATATTTCAAATTTTACATTACTTAAATATTTGACATTTAAATTACTGCATTTAACTTATTACAGTGAAATGATAGTTATTTTATTTATAATTTTTCCAAGAACAAAGATTCTACAAGTTCCATTGACATATATTCTTTGACAGTATAAAATGGATTATTTTCAAAAAATATTTTTAGTTTTTGTTTGAACAAGTTAAATTTTAGAGTGGTCAGACTTTTTGGTAATTTATTATACATCAGGATTTTAAAGTAACGACCTTGTTTCTGTACTTTAGCTAATCTTGTTTTTGGTACTATACGGGTTTCATTATTTTTTATTGTTCGTTTTTTATTATCACGGAAAGTATAGGGTAAAGCAGTATCTAACTTTTCTGGAATTTCCCTATCTTCGTGAACCTCTAACAAACTATTGTAAATGTAAAGAGAAATAACTGTCATAATTTTATCTTTTTTAAAGTGCTCTCTTGCGTGGCTGCGTTTTTTTAAACCATTGATTGTTCTGATTGATCGTTTTTGACATTTTAGGACTCTGTTAATTTCTGTAGCATAGTTGATATAGAAGCGTCCGTGGCCTAGCGATATTCGCACATCGAAAGCGATTGTGCGGGTAGCAACATTTCGGATGACGCGTTAAGGTGTAAGTCCCAACTTCTATCGCTACTCGGTCGTAGTAGTCGTTAAGCTGGTCAGAGGCCCTAATAGAGGCACCTTGAAAACATCTGAAAGTCTGGTTGGCCCGACACCCCTTCATCAAACTGCACTGTGGTGGAGTGTGGCTCAATCTTACTCGTATCCGTTTAATGGCCCGTGCCCCTTGGTGGGGACATTAATGGGCTACATTTTTTTTTTATATAAGTTTACTATACTTAGTGCATAGAACTATATTTATCACTTAGGTAGTTGATATTATTCGGACTCTTGTGTTGTGTTAGTAACCGCCATACTCAAAATCGTTTAATGATTCATTAATACTTTCCTAGCAGACTAGTTAAAAGTTATAAATGTCAAAATCTAAGTGCCACTAGCTAGAAATTGGAATAAGACTTAACTCAACTTTAATCATATAAATTTGTACAGAGTTGTCAAAGTTTACTTGTTACTTATTCCGCCTTCTAGCTTTTCACCTGTCTATTTAACATATAAGCCAATATGTAAGTATGTTTTGTTTTTTCAGAAATGTATGGAGTACTGTTTCTAAGACCTAGACAAAATTTGTTCCTTCAGTAACTTAGCATTTTTCATAAAAAATCATCATTACCATAAGTGAACCATACCAACTTAGAACTAAATGAGACCAATCTCTATCTCGTGATAATTCACAAAACAGTTATTGTTGTCATTTAGACATAAATGTATAATGCAATGAGAACATACAGTAGGGGGTTTAGACTGCGTCTTCTGCATACTGCATGTACGGCTTCGGGCTGTGCACTCGTGATATTGATTGATAAATGATAAATTTGATTATTGTAAAAGTCTTGTATTGATAAAGAACAATTATTGTTATATATTATTAATGATATTAGGATTGATATGAGCCACCCGGTGTGCTTGCTGTCCGTACGTGAACTGGTAATAATTAATGGTTGATAGGTAATGCAGGCAACCCGCGTGACCTCAAGTATAACTATTGCTACGGTGGCAGTGAACCGTACACTGCAAACTCTACACCTTCCCTCTTCTCTAAATATTTGGGCCAATGTATGCCTCTGTTACCCAGTTGTAAGTTAAAAATGGCAATTCTGTGAGAGGCGGGAGACGGGTGGGCAGCTTGGGCTTATATAACTCGGGGGTTTTGGTTTCGGTATGTCGGTCCATCCAATGCCTGAATATGTGAGAGGTCTCCCACCTCCCGTGAGTGTGCGGATTGGGACAGGTAATGTATGGCTTGGGTATTGTTGAACACAAAGATGGGCGACTCGGCGGCGTGTGTAAACTTTTTTCTATCTGGCCAGTGATAAGCTGTAATGAAATTGGTTTGTTAATTGAATGGAAAATGTTAGGAAATTTTACATAGTAATCATACAATGTATACCCACTTCTCCTACTCGCGTTTTTATTGTCACCGATGACAAAAGCGCATGTTGTCCCAATTATTTTTTATAATTTACAGGACTGGTCGGAGAGAATGGAACTGGACATGTAATCCAGCATCTTTTCACAGCAGCGAGAAAACTTACGAAGTAGTTTGCTTTAAAAATTTGAAACAATAACTAATTATAGTTATAATAAAAATTGTTATAATTAAAATTATTTAATTATAACAATTTTTTATATATAATAATTTAATAACAATAACTATATTAAAATAATTTTTCACGTTCGAAGCTCCTAAAATCCAGAGGAAAATGTTGACGTTGCGCAGTGAAATCAGACATCGATATCCAGTGTTATGAGAATAGACCTGTGCCTCTATCATTTCGTATGGCAATTGACGAGTAGGGTTTGCTTCGACTAGCTGCCAGAAACCTTAACACACGCACACATTTGAAACTAGCGAAAAATCCCTCGTTGTTCATAGCAGATAGCAGCTATCAGCGTGGAATGCTCCATCAGTCGACCTTGCGCCGCCGGCGCGGGCTGATTGAATGTAATTGAAAGATCACCACATGCGCACTTTGACTGTCACGCCGCCGCTGACTGATGCTGCACTTGTCAACTGATCTATCGCGTATTTATTTAGCATTTGGTCACTAGCATAGCAGTATAGCAGCAACAGGTCATAGCAACAAAGGTGGAAGCTTGAATAGCCATTGGAAAGCCTCTTCGTACGCAGTGTAAACTTATGCATTCCGCTCTCGATCGACCATGCTTGGCAGATCATTTTCCCTAAATCACATATTCCAGGAGCATTTTTCCCCATTCGTGAATTTCACCACATGAATTTTTTTCTTTTTGTTCTTTTTCTTTTCCCTGATTTTACTGTTCGTAAAATTTCCTGGACGATTGCTTAAGTTTGAAACAAGTTTCTTGTGGTACATTCTCCTGCAATTAATTTTTCTTTGACGCTTATTGCCTCGTTCGACTACGCTATTTTTGCTGATGCTGATATAACTGAACATGAATCGTTCTTTTTTTTACATTATTACTTTACTTTTGAGATCTTTATTTTATCTTTATTTTTGGGATCATTTTAGTATTTCTGAAAAGAAAATTCACCGCGAAGCGAAATGAAAACAAAAAATTGACAGCTATGCGTTTTGTTACTAATTTTGGCTCATTTGGCTAGCTCATTAAAAAAATATGGAATAAAATGAATGGTTTTGATTAGTTGCTTGCGTTGGAATGGAACGAAATGCAATTCTTAGCTTTCTCGTGATGTTCCGCTATCGGTAGAAACCGGTAACTAAATTTACACCGTTGCCAAACAAAAATAAAATACTTTTAAGTATTTCAATAAGGCAATAACTACTTTTGGTATTCAAGACCGCATTCTATCGCCTATCTCGAGTCCCACCTGCCATGCTCGCACTTTAGATATAGCAAGTACTCTTCTCGAGGTCGGCAGAGAGTTAAAATCTGCATGCTAAGTGAATACGCGTTTCTCGATACTGTATGCAGGCAAAGCAACTTTTTCGGTCACGTGGCTTACCTATCATACAGCCAAACATTCTGCCTTCAGCCTTAACGTGAGTACAGCTTTGCGTATCTTTTGGCTTGGAACGAATGCTTTTCGACTGTTTCGGTGCATTAAGTTGCGCAGAACGGCACCCCCTTGTAAACGTTACTCACGCGCCAAAAGATCGTTGAAAGACTGTATACTATAGACTTACTTAATAATATATTATATACCTATCTTATCTTCTAAAAAACATCTTGCCCATACGCATCGCCCTCCATGTACTTCTGTATCGTTTCCGCGTTGTACTGCGTTTCGTGGTACGGGGTGGGGTGAGCGACGCTACCAGGCAGAGATAACAAACCTTTTTCGACGTGTTTAGAATGACGACGTCCGGTGTGAGGAGAACACTTGAGAATAGACGGAGCTTCGGCGTCAGGTATTCCGCCCGCTTGCGTGTGTTTTGATATTGTCGGTTATTTGTTAATGTTTTAGCTTAGTAAGTAACAGTTTTCCGCTGTTAAGTTTTCTGTTTCCTTGTGTTATTGGACTTGTTTTTATCGTTTTCAAGAAATATGGAGCCCGGTCCATCACCACCAAAATTATTTAAAGACTACGTCACCACGAGAGAAGCGCAAGATGAGTCATATGAAAAAATGATGATTGTGAACGTGTATTAATATGTGCAAGAAAGCTGGCCTAGTGACAAATATAAATCGAAAACAAATATGAAAAATAAAACAGCTGAAATTTTAGGCATTGGTATGACTGCTGTTTACAGTGTTCTAAAAGAATACACAGAAATTGATACGGTGAGGTCACCAGCTCCACCAAAGAAGTGTCCCAATTTGGTTGAGATTGTTGATGACTTTGACAAGTCGTGCATTAGGAGAAAAGTGAATGCATTTTATTTAAAGGGTGAACTTCCAACATTAAATAAAATATTACAGGCCGTCAATTCAGACGACATGTTACTCAATTTTAGCCATACATGGCTTTGGCGCCTGATAAAACATTTAAAATTTAAATACACAAAGAAGAATTAAAACAGTGCTTTAATTGAAAGATCTGACATGGTTTTATGGCGCATTAAGTACCTCAAAGAAATTAGAAGTTCAGAGAAGAAGGACGACCGATATATTATTTAGTTGAAACTTGGGTTAAAGCAGGTGAGTTTATTTTATTTTTTTCAACTTCAATCTCTCCAAATGTTTGTTCGTTCAGATTCATTATTAGCCAACTAATATTGTTTTTTTTATGTGTCAAGTTATACTTATATCTGTCGAGTAATGTAAACTTTCTTAAGTGTTTTTTGGAGTGTTGGACCTGTGCAGATGAGAACGATTTCTTATGTTATTTGATGGCCTGAACTCAAATCTTCAATCCGTGTGTCAAAATTGGTTCTAGTTTAAAAGTGCGAGCTTTTAGTTGCTCAGGTCCATATAAATACAGGGTTATATAACATACAGAAATAAAAAAAATAAAAAAAATAATTATAATTTGTCTTATGTTTAAACGATTACCAAAAACGCACCTAGTTTACAACCAATAAATTCGAAATGACTGCCAGAATGGATAAATGTCCACCAAATTTTGTTTGGATAAACGATCACCAAACTTCTTTTAATGTTTTGTGTTCTTAAGTTTATGTTTTAAGTATTTTTTGTTGTTCTTACAAGTTCAACCTAACACGAAGGATAAATCGCTTCGCTCACCGCCTTTACCCTTCACTTAAGCTACCGCAGTATTTTGTCCTGATATTTTTTGCAACTTTTGGTGTTCATTTATCCATTTTGGGTAAGAAAAATTTTTTTTGGTGATCATTATATATGTTACATTATAATTTTATTTATTCCCTACATTCATACGACTGATAATTTTTGAACCTCACCAAAAAGGTTGGTGATCACTGTGGTAGGCACAAAAGTCAATGTCCGTGTTTTCGCCTGCCCTAGAAACAGACTTTAGTCTATGTTACCGGAAAAGTATGAAAGCCCGTCATTCTACAGAATTACTAATTAGTAAGTCGACCTACTTACGTTGGGTGATGCTAGCTAACACGGATCAAAACACCACAGAGTATGGGACAATAAACTCCTTACAGTCAAGACCAACATGCTTGTATACCAAGCATGTGTCTTTAGCACCCTCTTGTACGGAGCAGAAACCTGGACATCGTACGCAAAGAACCTTCCACCTGCGCTGTTTTCGGACCATTCTCGGCATAACGTGGAGGGACCGTATCACAAACGAGGAAGTGCTCAAGTCCGCACAATTGCACAGCATCACCGCCATGCTAAAGCAGAGACGGCTGCGGTGGCTCGGACATGTGCATCGTATGAAGTACACTCGTTTACCTCGGCAAAATCTCCTGAGTGATGTCGCGCACGCCAAGAGACCAGTCGGACGACTCCTGTTACGTTTCAAGGATTGTGTCAAGCGCGACATGTCCGCGTTTCAAATCGAAGCCAACAGATGGGAAGAGGTCGCCGCTGTCCGAGAAACTTGAAGGAGAGTCGTCGCGGAAGGTCGCACAGCACACGACAGGGCCTTGTCGATGCTCTGACTGTAGAAAGAGCGAAACGACATGCTCCACCACCCAGTCCGCACGCACCACCATCATCAGCCGCGACACAACATGTGTGCCGTGCGTGTGGACGTGTCTGCCGCTCCAGGATCGGACTGTATAGTCACGAGCGAGCATGCACCTCGGACGCTACTTATATCATCTGTTACAGATGTTAAAGCTCATAATTAAATTTAGGTTGACTTGTACGTACCAAAAAAAATATTAATGCCTTGTCGATCGATCGAAATGAACTCGTGCCGTCACTTTCAGTAGTAAAAAAAATACACGCTGGGATCCCAATCATTTCAACGTATAACACTTTATAAACATTAACACAGGTTCAACCTACTGAGTAGAGTTTTACACAAACGCGGATGATACAGCACTCATATTTAAAGGCAATATCTGGGATGATGTGGCTGGAGACGCAGAGCATGTCACAATGACTAAGAAATAATCTGCTCACACTCAATGTTAATAAAACCAAGTGTATGCCCTTTTCAATTCTGCAAACAAATCTCCCTCCTACTGAATTAAAAAACAGGGTCCACTCCTGTTCCGCCCATATTGGTGCTGCATGCTCCTGTGAGAGACGATATCCTAACCCAATGCGATACGTTTTCAGAAAAGAATATGTGTGTCAACATTGATATGTGATATGTGCAAGGTACCTATCTAAAATTTTACTATTATTTGTATGTGTCACTTGTTTTTGTTTATATAGCTCTACCTATTTCCTGTACCTATTTCTTATGTCTTAGAGGTAACTTGGCGCGTAAATGACAGTAAAAATGTATCTGACGAACTATTTCACAAGGTTCATTTTCGTAATTATCTCTACCTGGGTAGAGATTTGCAATTTTCACAGAATGTCTTATTTCGATTGCCGCTATAGGTAGCACCAAATAATGAACTAGCTAGGTAGGTAGGTAAGTAAGTATACGAGATTTTATATATTTAAGGGGGGCAGACCCATACCAAGCGACTTGTTTTGATAGCCCCTACCAAATAACCATTATTAAAATACCTACCTACCTAACAACATAACATATCGTCATGCCATTTCCCATATATGGGTGGCAGGGGCACAATTGTGCCCAATTTTCGCCAGTTATTCAATACTCGTTTGCGTGAAATGGGACAAGCCCATCGCCGCAGCTATCATCGCAAACGCTGCCCATCACATTATCTAAAATCTGATCTAAATTCGAATCCAAGATTGGATCAGACAAGATATTATTTTCGTTTAACATTACATAACATAGCGTCACGCCTTTTATCATTCAGGATGGCAGAGGCACAATAGTGCCCTTTTTTAGCCAGTTAATCTAATGAAGGTTTACTCACGATGTTTTCCATCACCGTTAGATTATATAAAGATTTTCTGAGGATTGTAAAATCAGCTTTAACTTGAACAAACTTGTTCTATAAGAAGTATATTATACACAGTCAGGTCATAAGTTCTGTCACACAATAAAAACTTTTGAATTTAGAACGCTGGCCACAAAAAAGTTTATTGAATTCGAATTTCGAATTTTTCATGAAAATAAAAATGTGTACTTTTTAGAATTTTCCTCATTTTTAAATATGGAGTGCACACTTAAAGAAGACCGTGTCGCAGTTATTGCGTTGCATCGTTGCGGTTAAGCGCCAATTCAGATTTTCGACTTACTGAAAAATTTTAATATAACCAAAAGATTCGTTTATCGTACCATAAAACGATACAATGAAGACTCTAGTGTAGATGACAGGTCAAGAAGTGGTCGCCCTCGCTCTGTTAGGACTCCAGCAGTGATAAAAGCTGTGAAGGCGCGAATTCAAAGAAATCCCATACGTAAGCAGAAACTGTTGGCCCTTCAGATGGGGTTAAGCAGGACCACGGTGAAAAGGGTGTTAAATGAAGACTTAGGGCTTAGGGCATATCGAAGAAAAACAGGACACCGTTTGGACGCTCGTTTAATGGACCTGAGACTGAAGAGATGCCGCGCTTTGTTGAAGCGGTACGCGGGAAAAAAGCATCGGGAAATTCTTTTTTCGGATGAAAAAATTTTCACCGTGGAAGAGAGCTACAACAAACAAAATGATAAGGTATACGCACACAGCAGTGAAGAAGCGAGCAACCATATTCCGCGTGTCCAACGAGGTCATTTTCCATCCTCGCTCATGGTTTGGTTGGGAGTCTCTTATTGGGGCTTAACTGAGGTACATTTTTGTGAGAAAGGCGTAAAAACTAATGCAGTTGTGTATCAAAATACAGTCCTCAAGAACCTTGTGGAACCTGTTTCTCATACCATGTTTAATAACAGGCACTGGGTATTCCAACAAGATTCTGCGCCAGCTCATAGAGCGAAAAGCACACAAGACTGGCTGGCGGCGCGTGAAATCGACTTCATCCGGCACGAAGACTGGCCCTCCTTCAGTCCAGATTTGAGTCCGTTTGATTACAAGATATGGCAACACTTGGAGGAAAAGGCCTGCTCAAAGCCTCATCCTGATTTGGAGTCACTCAAGGCATCCTTGATTAAGGCAGCCGCCGATATTGATATGGACTTCGTTCGTGCTGCGATAGACGACTGGCCGCGCAGAATAAAGGCCTGTATTCAAAATCGCGGGGGTCATTTTGAATAAACTTTATTACCATAATAATCTATGTTTTATTAAGTTCATTTTGCTATATAAATGTTTACATAAATAATAAACATGTCTAAATTATTTCATATTGCACATGTGACAGAACTTATGACCTGACTATGTATACATTTTGAATTACTAAACTTAGGAAATACATAGGCGCGTTGTTGCGTTGTAGCGCTCCGGTTTTTTAACTAGAAGCTAAGTCACGAAAAGCCAGAGGGACCGCTGTACCCCACGGGCTATTCAGACGATGAATTGTCAATGTGACAGCTGAAAAACCCCGTGTCTGAAAAGCCCGTGGGGCACAACGCGGCCTAGCGTTGTAGCCCACGGGCTTTTCAGAAGACGCGACCGGGTCTACCGACTAATCCGAAGACTGAACTATTTACTTTAGTGATGATCTGACAGCTGATGTAGTCTACATTATAACGAGCAGCTCTCTCCAAACTCTATTATAATTAGATATTCGTCAATCTGCCGCTTGCTCATTTGGAAAACGTGAATCGTGAAATTTGTTTAGTATGGTGTGTCACAAAAGAGCGCCCGTGGTCTCGTAGTTACACCGTCACGCTGGAGTTTTAGGTTCGAAACCAGGTGCTGACCATCTTATAATTTATTTATCTTAAGTACAAAACCGCCGGGCAACAGTGAATCGGTTTGCATAAAGACAAAACCAGTGAATGGCTCGACGCTTTAAGGCGCTAAACAGTACAAGCGCTAAACTTTGCCCTCCAATCATGGGCATACCGATTGAACAAAATCTGGGTATCCCTCAACGCCTAATGTTGTTAATTGGTTGCTATAGTTCACTTTCTTTCCGAATAGTAAACTTATTCCAAATTCCAAATGTATTTATTACTGTAGATATTTACAGATACTTAGCAATCGTCATTTTTGGCACTTCTCTACATTGGACCACTGACTGTGGGAGAGGAGGGCGTAGCAACTCCCACAGATTGATTTTTAGATCTCTTTTAAAAATTGCTTGTGCTTAACTAATGCAAATATTATAATATCATTACCATAATTAACATTTCATTTTCATTTATTTCATTTCATTTATTGCCATAAATTACAGTTGTTATAGGTACAGATGGTCGTACAACTTAAAACTTAGTTCCATGTAATTTTACTCAGCGAGTGTAGCATACAATTTGATTAAAGACACAATAACTATAATATATCATGCATAACATATAGGATTAGCAATAAATTTTCAATACAATGTCACAGGGCTCGAGATCAATGAATTAAATTACATTAAATCGAATTAAAATTTGACTAAAATTAATTTAAGTAAAAAACAAGTTAGAATTAAATAAAAAATAATAAGAGGTAAATAATCGTCATATATGTCACTCACTAATAGAATATGTCACTATACAATAATTGGTCAATACAATTATATTATAATACGCAAGGCAAACAGGATAAAATAAACAGCCGCCACAATCCTATTCGCTAATTATTCTTAAAATTATAAAACTCGTCCAAATTATAGGGCGACACAGTTAACAAATAGTCTTTTAGACCTGTGATGAACCCTTTTCCAGTTAGTATTTTAATACTTAAGGGTAGGCTGTTGTACACTTTGATGGCAGTCAACTTTGTAGCACGTGTATAGGAAGCTGTTCGACAATGTGAGACCTCTAAGTAGCCCTTGTTTCTTTCATTTAGTCTTTCACTTAAACCTGGTTTTTTTTGGGGAAACTTAAGTGGATAGCGCCTTGTAAGTTTGCACAATTCAATTACATATAGAGCAGTGATTGTGTGAATTTTCAACTCTCTAAAAGACTCTCTACAAGACTCCATGCTAGAGCCTATGTTGTTTAAAATGCGGATGGCTCTCTTCTGCAAGATAAAGATTCTATTTATATCGACGCTACCTCCCCAAACAGCCAAACCGTAAAGCACTCTTGACTGAAAGAAGGCAAAGTAGGCTTGCAAGGCTGCTTTCTTTGAAGCAATTTTAATAAGGGATCTTAAAGCATAACAGAAACTACTGCATTTGCCAACCAATTTGTCTACATGTCTCATCCAGTTTAGGTTACTGTCCGTGTAGATTCCCAGAAATTTTACATAAGAAGCAGATTCAATTTCTTCGTCCCTTATTTTTATGCTGAGTTGTGGTACTTGGGTGTTGTAGTTTCTGAAATGAATCAATTTCGTTTTACCTACGTTTGTGTTTAGGTTAAGACTGTCAAACCATTCTATAATGCCATTTATTGAGTTATTTATTGTATTTGATAGGTTTTCATGATTGCCTCTACTGAACTTAAAGAAAACAGAGACATCGTCAGCGAACATTATAATTTTGTTTGAAGTATGCAAGGGAAGGTCGTTGACGTATAATAGGAATAAAATCGGGCCTAGTATTGACCCTTGAGGGACTCCAACCTTAATTTCTTCACAGTTCGACTCAACTTCACGGAGCACTCCACTTTCATCAATAGTAGGTAACGCAACAAATTGAGACCGGCCGCTAAGATAGGACACGAACCAATCACTCACTATCCCCCTAACACCATATCTATTCAGAATATTTATTAAAGCATCGTGATTAACATGGTCGAAGGCCTTTGATAAGTCAAGAAGGACTGTTATTATATTATCATTATTATCAAGTGCTTCTCCTATAAAGTCCGTCATTTCGAAGATGGCGTCTATTGTCGACATATCCTTTTGAAAACCAAATTGTTCTTTTGCTAGTATTTTTTCAGAGCACAGGAATTTTCGTAACTGATCAGCCATTATTTTCTCGAACAGTTTTGAAATTATGGAGAGCAAGGAAATTGGTCTATATTTAGCAACATCAAGCTTGTCATCCGACTTGTGTATTGGTTTACTCGCGCCTTTTTTAGTTTGTCTGGGAAAACTCCTTCACTTAAGGATCTATTAATTAAGAAAAGAAGGGGGTCATGTATAGCCTTGGCTATTGACTTAATAACCATAGATGACATCCCATCATAACCACATGATTTTTTATTTTTCAGACTTACTATCTTTTTTGTTAATTTAAAACTATCGACGGGTTTGACAAACATAGAGGATTGATTAAATCTAGGCAATTTTAAGTTTGATTGTACGTTTTTGCTAGTACATGTGTTTATAAAGTAAGTGTTAAAAATATTGGCTGCATCCTGGTTATTGAATGCCACTTTCGAATTAGTATTATTAGTCAAACCGGTGTAATCTCTAGTCTCTAGATGTTTTTTCCCAGAGATGTGCGTATTTATCAATTTCCAAGTAGCTTTAACTTTGTCGTTTGAATTTATTATAATTTTCTCATTATACTTTTGTTTTGCTAGTTGGATTACCTGGCCTAATAAAGTTGAATACCTTTTGTAATGAGTGGAATCAGTTTCACATTTAGTAACTTTGGACTTAATAAATAGATCCCGTTTTGTTTCACACGACTTTTTGATTCCCGGTGTTAACCAATTTTTATTATTTTTGTTTGTGTCCCCTCTAACTTTAATTAACGGGCAACAGATCTCAAAGGCTTCTGTTAGCTTATCATCAAAATAGTCAAAACATTTATTGTAGTCTTTTTCATTATACACCTCGTCCCATGACATTTGAAGTAACTGCGTCGACAGCTTATGAAGGTTTGTTTCCTTTAGATCTCTTACTAACTTATAATATTTAGAATTATCCTTTTTTACTGATATATTAAGGGAAGCATACTGAAGGGTATGGTCTGATAAGCCCAACTCTACAACACCCGACTTGTTTAAATCTACATTTGAAATTATATTATCTATGCAGGTCCGACTATGATCGGTGATACGAGTTGGTTCAGTTATAAATGGCTTCATACAATGAGACTGAAGCAGACTTATAAATTCTTTGGATTCAGTAGAGTCCACAAGAATATCAATATTAAAATCACCGCAAATTATGATATTACGATCTCTATGTCTTGAGACAAGCACCAAAGCATTTTCTAAATAATTTATAAAATTGTCATCCTTAACTGTTTTCGGTCTGTAAGCACAAATAATGTAACTTCCGCTCAGATTAATACCACAGACTTCGAATATTTTTGGGATAGACAAATCTTTTATTTTAGGTAACTCACTGTACTGAGTGCCGTCTCTTACATATATACAAGCCCCACCCCTACTCTTTCTGTATTTGCGACAGAAACTAGCGGCCAATGTAAAGCCCTGCAATGTTATCCTTGCCAGGTCGTCATAGACTCTGTGGTGTTCGGTTATACACAAAATCTCTACATGTTTTCCTATATCCCCACAGAGCCAGATCTCAAGTAAGGACAGCTTAAAAGCATTTAGGCTACAAACATTAACATGTGAAATATTCTTATTTGTAAAGTGTGTACTTTCATGTAAATGCAAATCCCTGTGACACCCTACCGAAAATCCTGGTTGGGATTAGTAGATTTAGTGCTGACCCCATTGGCAAAACATTGTACATCATCATCATCTGTTTGCGTCTCTACGTTACTGAAAGCTGTGTCTTTATTACATACACTGTGCACTACCGAATTTTTGTACTCGTCATAATTTATTCTGTAGTTCAACCTTAAAATTTCCTGATATACGTTTCTACAAACATAGAGTTTCGAAGACATTTTTCCTGTGTTTACAAAAGTTGTATGGTCAAAACGAGAGCACAGAAATTTTAAAGTGCTATTGAGTTTTCTCTCATTTAGGAATTTTCCTGAGTCGACATTTAACAATATCACATTTGTATGTCTACTCTGGCTCAATTCATAGTATAGCATAGATTGTAAATTCAGAGGGTCCCTGTCATTTGACCCTGCCAATACAATGACGAAATCTTTATTCGTATATTCTTTGCAAAGATTGGTACAAGATGTCATTACTTGATTCATGGTTGCTTGTGGCTTAATAAAAGACTCAACACTGTATAGACTGCCCAAGATGTTTTTCAGAATTTTGTTCATACCTATACCCCGTTCATCAGCTAACAATAGTATTTTTCTTTTTTGATAGCCTTGATTCTCCGTCGACGCTCTGGGTGGTTGGCAGGTGACCTCAGGCTGACTCGTGACTGCTGCAGTTTCAACTGGTTGACTTGACTTCGCCGGTTTAACATCACCAGCGCTATCTGCATCTGGATTGACCGAAGCCATTTGTTTGATCACTCCATTAGTGAACTGTCCGGGTGACATACGGGGGTATCCCATTCTCATACTACTGGGGTGTATTCTTCTGTATTGAGGTGAAAAAAACATTGGTGGGGGCGATCCACCACCGGTTATTCCAACAGACTTAAGAAACTCGATCCTCTTCTTGTGTTCCTCTAATGATTTATTTAATCTAGTATTCTCCAGAATGAGGTTGTCAATTTCACTATTTGCCGCGTCGAGTTGCAAACGTAGGTTATCGTTTTCCTCCCGTAGCTCCTCGTTGTTTTCTGTTATAGTAGGCAAACTTTGAGAAGAAAGGCTCAGTGCCAGTAGCGACTCATTACCTTCTGTGTTGTCGAGTATTTGTCTGGGCTTCCTATGTGTTATATTAGCTAGTGAGGTTGATAACGGAGTATTTGGTAGGATGTCTGAGTTATTATGTATTGTTGTTTCAGGATCTCGAATGGTCTCTTGGCGACATGTTGGGCATTTAAACTCCATTTTTAGAGTGTTGCTATTTGCCATATAGTACGCGGACGTTATATTGACACAGTTATGATGATACGTATTTCGACAGCTCAAACATTTTACTAACTCAGAGGGAAATACGGCTCCAAGGCAGGTCTTGCAGTTATACATTGTCTTATTGACACCTCGAAAATATGCCCATCAGCAGTCGCAGCGCAGGTCGTGGTTTCCAGCAGGAAGGCAGACTACGAAGCAAGGATGTTAATTTATGTTGGTAGCACTATGCGAAGGTATTGCATTTAGTCCTTTTTGGTACTCTACTTTGTCTTAAGATCTCTACCACATGACATGGCCCCAGATCTCTACAACGTCTATAGTGCCCTCTGTTGAGTTTTCGTGGGATTATGTTACGATATAGATCTTATGTTCAGTGCTTCTTCTACTCGCCAATAGATGTCGCTACGGTTTCCAAGACTACTCATCACTAGATGGCGTTAGTAATTTAATTCCGGTAATTGATTTGGCAATTATTTCGGATTCTACTCATTATTTCGTATAGGGGCGTTTTGAGAGCACTTATTATAGTATTGTCTTTTGCATGGTACCTTTACTGTTCAATACGGGAGATGGTCTCGAAGAATCATATAGCAAATATTCCTTTGTTCTTCAAATCTGCATTGTCACAAGCAGGAATAAATCATTACAAAATGATTAACAGCAAGGTCTGTGTTGAGCCAGATTAACCCCATACAGTCCCGTCATTTAAGTAATCTTGAAAATTGTAACATACCTTTTTCGACAAAGTCGCTTTAACATGGTTTTTAAATTGCTCAAAAGTTATTAAGCTGGGTTATGTGTGTGGGCACAACTTTTATATCACAACCTGGATCCGAGCGAAGCGGAGCGGAATGAGGCGACCCCATGTAGTTTCACAGAACAGAATTGGGTGATATAGTAGATATTTAAACATGTACAGTTAACGCGTATACCTACATGAAATTATTGGCTCAAAACCATCCGCCGTCTGAGTTGACAGGTACACAGATGTTGTTCATATCGAATTCTCGAAAGAGCAAAAAAGCGAGGGCACGAATTGTGCTGCCTGAAAACATTGAGCCGTACACAGGCAAAAAATGGAGTAATGATGTGGAGGCCTTTACTCAACAGGGGGATCAGGAGGCTGCGGACGTGGGGCCAGCTGTCTCCCTGGCGCAATGTAAGGGAAATGCCTTGACGCAATGTTGGTTTGGTTTGTCTATCTATAAAGTAAATACTTGTTCTGCTTCTTCTTCTTCTCCAGGGGGTTAAAGTGCCTGCATCTGGACCACTTGAACGGCGCCTTTGTGCTGGTCCCCTGCACCCACTTTTCTAATTCAGCCGTCCTAACTCCTGCACCAGCTGGAGCAGGGGGCCCGGATGTTCGAGGAGGTCTGCGGTCGACGATGATTCTCCGAGGATTTCCAACGTGGTGTCTATTGTGGACGGGCACATATACTGCTTTTTGTAACTCCAAATTAATTTATTTCATTATGTTTCATTACACTTTTGAATACATTGCTATACATTCAGCTATTTCCAGTATACACCTACCTACATACATTTATGAACGGCGCAGGAGGTCATAATTAGTTTATAGACTTTGATTGTGTAGTAAGCAACTCATACAAATACCTATGTGGACGTTACTTAACTTTACTGTAAATGCAATGTATTGTTACGTTACCAATTGATAGTAAACCAAATCTGGTAAACATTTTAATAGAAGTATAATATCGAACAGTAACTCTATTCTGTAACCTTAATTGTTATTCTGATATCAATCGCAATGAAAAATCGACCAATCTGATCGTAATTTTGTGACACAAGCTCATAATTCATAATTTATTGCGACTTCGCTTGTTTATCGCGATTGCGACTCGTGTTCTGATTCCGCGATTTTTCAATTTGACATGTATTGTCACTGATAACATAAATACGTTGAACTCCACCTGTATCTGTGACATCAATGCCGATTACTTTAAAATTGATATTTTGAAAAGCTGTCCGCCAGCTTTGTCGCCGTTTACCACTAAGAACGCGGTTATTTCACAAGAGCTGTCATCTAAAGCGATTGTTATTTGAATACAAGAAAGGGATACAAGAAATACAGAATCGAGCCACAGCACTTTTTTGTTCTGCGAATATACAGTTACCATATACATACATATAGCTTTATTATATATTCCTCTGTGGCGCTTCGGTTGTGGCTCTGTTTACCATGCGAGAGGTCCCGGGTTGGATCCCCGGCTGGGGATAAAGAAAAAAATCCCAGCTCTTGGATGTTTATACGTGTCGTGCGCCGCTGTTTCTGGTTCCCACGACACAGGATATCCTAGTGTGGGGCCAGAAGCAATGTATGTGCGTGTATGTTTAATGTTAAATAGGTATGGCTCACAAGGCCAGCCGATGGCAGACAAATATATATATATAATAGGTACTCGTAATATATATATATGACCTTAATGACTGTATTACAGTCAATTTTAGAAAAATTCAATAGATTCCTAAGAAATAATGAGGAGGCAAACTGTCAAATAAGTCCCACTTTAGAGGGCGCTAAAAGTTTGTAGATAAAAAATACAGAGTTATTAAGCAAAGAGTTTCGATCATCTGAGGTTACTTACAATTTATCGGTGCCGTAAGCTAATCTCATTCGTAAGCTAATTTCATTGACGCTAGCGACGCCATCCACCGGGTTAGATAAGTTTGTGGTCTATATGCAAAAAGAAATGAATTGTCAATATCCAGATATCCATAGAATAGAACCTCAGATGAATCTCTTTGTTGCTGTTGATAATGTTTATCAAGTGACAAACCTCGGGTGAATGACACTCTTTTGTAACAAGTGCGCTCTACCAAAATGTTTTGCGCAATCTTCGCCATGATAAGGTAAATACTATACACATATGTAGGCTAACTCTTAAAAAGTTTATCTACAACATGGATCATCTATGTAAATAGAGGTCTTTAAACATTTAATACTGTTACGCAGAGTTACTTAAATTAAGTACAATTTAGCCCGAAATATAAAAGATAAATGTGGATATTGTATCCCTTCGTAGGGTTCCGTACCCGAATGGTGCCAAAAGGGGCCATATTATTAAGCCTCCGCTGTCCGTCTGTTGGTCCACGGGCTGCATCTCATTATGCAGTATGTACATTTTCACAAAACGTATATTTCTGTTGCCGCCCAGCTACAAACTGCAAGCATTTTTTTCATTGAAGAGGATCCCGAAATAAAAGACATGTTCTTTGTGTTTTCTTCTTATCTTGTACGATGGTACGGAACCCTTCGTCTTACACTTGAGTCACACACGTCACAAGTCCGACTTACACTTGACCAATTTTTGTTATGCAAAGTATATGCAAAGTTATGAAATACACGTACTTTTCATCCGGAAGACCGAAAGGGCAGTATTTTGCCAAAAAATCCAAACGTTTTTCGTCGCTTTTAACAGTTCATATTTGTGTTAATTCACTTTTTAACAGAGATTTTAATGTAACACCATGGTAAAAATATAAGTTAACTTATAATAACGTAGTATATAAACAACCAACAGAAATGTTAAATTCACATGCTTCTAGGCTTAGGAATCAAACACTTCGTGCCATTTTAAAGAAAGTGCTTGTGTTGTGTATCTGGCACTTCCTTATTGTCATAATTTACATTTAACCACTATCTAAACATTTAACTACCTTGTCACATTATTTGTATCTAAAACTACAAGCTTTATTTATATCGTTAAACATTTTGTAGTATTTGTGCAGTTTCCATAAATTCATACATACCTAAATGATTATTGAATACTTCACGAGTATAGGTTCGGCTATATTCCAAATAAGTGGTATAAAATCATTATTCACACATATTTTTTGCGAATTCTTGCTTTCCCGTGTCTAGTTGCGAAAATAAATAGGGTAGTGTAATGGGGAACCCATATATATATATGTATTTTACATAGGCTAGTATTTAATCGCACATCAAAAATACTGATTTGCACAGCAAAATCGAGAGTGGGATTATGAAACGAGCCGAAGGCAAGTTTCGTAATAATATCACTCGAGAGTTTTAATGTCTAATTATGTACAGTTACATACACTAGTTTATCTACACACATATCATAAGCTCTCTTTGATGTGTTCAGGAACCGCATGTTTGACCGGCATTGTGGCATTGAGTTGTTTAGCTTGTTCAGTAGTACCAACTTCACAGACAAACTAGGGGCAACACGGAGGCGGGCGTCGGCGTTCGAAAAAACGGACCGCGACCGTCGCAACAACATCAATCGCTCAGTTTTATAAATGTACAATTTAATAATATTCTTCAAGAATTTAGTGCTAAATATAATAAAACTCTATTCGTATGGTTATAAATGTTCAGTGCAAGTGTTATCTAACATAATTGTTCACAAATAACAGGAAAAAAGTGATAAACCGGCCAAATATTTTTGTGCACACAAATCCGTATTTTGCCTACAAACTGTTGGAACAACTGACTTTTTAACTGCAGTTTCGTGAACAAATAACAAATTGTGCGACAAACCAACAAGGATAAACCAGTATTGGATAAGTTGGGAAACATTTATTTGCTCATAACCTCAAAAGATCAAAATCCAACCATCTACAGAAGCCGGATTCTTATGCAAAACAAGCGCCATCTATGAATGAGTAGATTTACTAAAATATTAAGGTAAGATCCATCGACATATTAACAAGATTGCTTTAGCTACTCGCCACTAGATGCCGTTATAAGTACCTTAACATAGATATAAAGTGGAAACACACACACACAGTGATAAAATACGCTAAGCCCTACGCATAATAATGAGGAACTGTGGAGCATGCGCTAAACACGTCTACATACAAGAACTACTGGATTGTACTAAATGCAAGGAACCTTTCCATTTTGGGTGTTTGAATATAAACAAAAACTATTTTATTGAAAAGAAACAAGATCTTGAGCGAAACTGGATCTGCCCAAACTGCCGTCAAATCACACAACGTACAAGAAACGACGACATGGCCCCGGCTAGCCCCATGGCTCGCGCGATGACAGCTGACCATGCAATACCAACTACTAGTGAAACAGGACAAACCAGCTCCATGTCAAGCCATATCCAAAACGACGCCCATAATAACGATAATAACGATAATAATAATATCACTCATCGATCTAAGAGAAACATGCCTACTGAATTGGAGAACTCTTACTCTAGTTCGGAAGACTTGAGTAAACTAGGAGACACATTACAAACAGAAGATACCCTGAATACTGACATGAAAACTGAATTAACTCTACACAATTTAAAAGAGATGATTAATGCACAATTAAAAGAAAACAATAAAGCCATTATATATGAATTACAAAGAACAATACAACTTGAAATAAATGAAGCCATAATAAAAGTAAAAGAAGATCTAAAGAAAAAAACTGAATTTCTCACGAAAGAAAACTCGATAAGAGAAGTAGATATAGGAAAAATAAATGAAAACATTAAAAAACTAGAAGAAAAAAATGAAACTCTCAGACAAGAAATAACTACATTACAAAACAAAATTTCTACCGTCGCAGTTACACAAACATGGCCTGCGAAGGACAACACTTCTAAGAAGATCGTTATCTACGGCCTCACCGAATACTACAAAGAGCATGAGTACGACGTGCATGACAGAGTAAGCCAAATATTCTATGACATCTTACAAGTAGACCTAACAGGGTACATCGACGAGTCTTACAGAGTAGGAAAATTTAATAACAATCATAACCGACCGCTAGTCGTGGAACTAATAAGTAAGAAAATGGTAAAATATGTACTAGAAAACCAGCACCACTTCCAAGGTACTGGACTATCCATTACTGCGTTCCTAGACGAAAAGGCAAGACAAGAAAGAAAGATGATACGAGATGAAATGTTTTTGGCCAGAAAAAAAGGGCTGTATGCAGAAATCCGTAATAACAAGCTCTTTATAGAAGGAAAACAAATAGAATTAGAAAATGGAAACAACGAAGAACAACAACAACCAGCCCATGATCAACAGAACAGAAATAACTACAGAGATAAAACAACTAGAAATAACTACAGAGATAATACAACTAGAAATAACTACAGAGATAACACATCAAACAATTCCTTTCGAAACAGATTTTAATTTTAAAGCCCTTTTCCAGAATTTTCAAAGTCTTCACAATAAGCAACACCTACTAGAAGCATTCATCGATGAAACCCATAATTATCAAGCATTATGCATTTCGGAAACTTGGCTAAACCAAGATAAACTAGAACTATTAAATTTTAGTAACTACAAAACTGCAGCATCATTTTGTAGAAAACAACGCACAGGCGGCGGCGTGTGTATTTTGTTGCAAGAACACATAGAGTACGAGGAGATACAGGAAATTGCCGAGTTATCCATAGAATATGTATTGGAAGCGTGCGCAACCCTACTACCTAAAGAAAATGTCCTATTGATCACTATGTACTGGAATGGAAGACGGGAGGACATATTTAATGAACAATTAGACAAAATATTAAAGTTCACTAGCATAAAATATTCGAAATACAAAGTCATTATAGGGGGTGATTTAAATATAAATATTCTACTTAAAACTACTAAAACTAATCAATTTCTAGATAAAATGTCAGAACATAACTTCTCTCAACATATAAAAGAACCAACTCACATTACACCAACCTCATCGACATGCTTAGACTTAATATTTACAAATTTCACTGGAAAAAATATATACACGGCGGTAAAAGACTTTGGATTTACATATCATCTTGCGACAATCCTACATACCAATCTGTCCCATACCACGGAACGAATCGCATGGTTTACAAATAAAAGAATATTTAATAACAGCAACATAAATCTTTTCAAATCTGAATTAAATAACATTAACTGGCATGCTATAATAACAGAAAACAAAACCGTAAACGAAAACTATGAAATATTCCACTACACTATTACAGATATACTAAATAAATCTATACCAAAAAATAAAATTAAGTTAAGGACAAAATTAAAAAAATACTGGTTAACAGTTGGTATAAAAACCGCCTGTAAAAATAAAAGACTGCTAAAAATACTTACATTAAAATTCAATAACAAAATCCTTACAGACTACTACAAAAAATACGAAAAAACATTAAAAAAAGTCATTACGATATCTAAAAAAATTAACTATATAAATAAAATGAAAAAATCTAACAATGTAGTAAAAACTATGTGGAATATTGTAAAGGAAAAAATTAATAACCAACCAAAAAAGGAAAAAAACAATATTAAACTACTAGTAAATAACAACTTAATCATTAAACCAAGAGAAATATCTAACTGTTTTAATACTTTCTTTACATCTCAAGGCAAGGTAAGCACCCAAAATTCAAATAGCAGCGCCACTTTGCGCGGTCGGCCAGTCCTCTCACCCACTGAAAATACAATGTTTCTACGTCCAGTAACGCGTAGAGAAATATTTAAATTATTAAAAAATCAAAAGACAAATATGAGTCATGGCTTTGATGAAATACCACCGATTATTCTTAGACAATGTGCGGAGCAGTTAACTCTGCCACTTTTCCTATTAATAAATCAATCGCTAACTGAAGGTGTTTTTCCAGATTTACTAAAAAAGGCCGTAGTAAAACCTATTCACAAGAAAAATAGTAAACTCGATGTAAATAATTACCGCCCGATCGCGTTATTACCGTCAGCCTCTAAAATATTCGAAAAAGTTATGTATGACCGTGTATATACTTTCTGTGAGAAATATAAAATTTTAGACGATTGCCAAAACGGCTTTCGAAAAAAGCATTCCACTACCTTAGCAGTTTTTAAATATATACAGGAAATAGTTAACATCTTAGATAATAAACAGTATGCTGTCGGAATCTTGCTAGACATGACTAAAGCTTACGATAAAGTGCAATACAAAATATTGCTAGATAAATTATATGGTGTAGGAATCCGCGGAATTGCTCATAAATGGTTCACATCTTACTTACACAATAGAGAACAGTTGGTTGAAATAGAATTTTTTAACCACCAGACAAGCGAAATTCAGAATATTCGCTCAAAGAACACTAGTATACACGCATCCATTCCCCAAGGTAGTGTAATAGGATGCCTCCTATTCCTAATCTACATCAACGACCTACCAAAGATCATAGATAAAAAGAAATGCGTCTTATTTGCCGACGACATTTCCCTACTTACGTCATGCTACAATGAAATTGATCTGAATGGAAAGCTATTCCCCATTCTAAATAAAACTGTAAATTGGCTTAGTGATCACAACCTCGAAATTAACTATAAAAAAACAAAATTAATGTTGTTCCACCCATACCAGAAATCTCCTATCAATATTAACCTGACATATAATAATATTGAACTTGAAACTGTAAATAATTTTAACCTACTAGGCCTAACAATAGATACACATATAGACTGGAAAATTCATATAACAAAGATTAGAGCTAAACTTTCAAAATTCGCCTATGCATTACGAGTAATAAAAACTACTACAGATCTAAAAACTGCAATTACTGTATACTATGCCTACGGGCATGCATGGTTAAACTATGGCATAATCCTTTGGGGAAACAGTACAAATGCTCCTTCTATCTTTACTCTGCAAAAACATCTAATCCGAATTTTGGTAAATATAGAGTCAACCGATAGTTGTAGACCTCACTTTATAAAGCTTGAGCTCCTCACACTAACAAGCATTTACATTTTTGAAACTTGTAAGTTTGTGCGAACATATCCCGATTTCTATACAAAACGAGAAAATATACCTACTAACTACTCTCTAAGACCCACCCGTAAAAATAATCTAATACTGCCCGCCTCCCGCCTGAAACTCCATTCATCTAGCCCATTAATAATGTCAATCAAAATATACAATAAATTACCCGAATATATTAAAACAGAAACAAGCAACAATACATTTACGAAACTTTTAAAACAATTATTGATATCAAAATGTTACTATACCTTAAATGAATATTTAGAAGATATATTTACTATACCTACCTAAATCCTACTATACCTATATACCAAATTTACAAAAACTTCACTAGAAGATAAACTTAAAAGATATTTAATATATAACTAAAGAAGAAGGCCGCACTAAGTGATAGGGGTTTTTTAAAAAAAAAAAAAAAAAAATATAACTAAATATATACTGAAATAGATAATAATATAATATATACGAAAATGATGATGACTTAAGATAATAGAGAAATAAATATGTTTAAATATAAATATAAAAGTAACATGTACCATATAAAAGTAATATGTACCTACCTAAATAAATATTTAAATTCTTTAGTATTATATAAATTTAACTTAGAAGTAAGTCATTATGTAAGTTTCAAGCGTCCTCCAAGAGGACACTACATTGCCATGCCCGTGTCAGGGTCCATATTTGGTACTTTGTTAAATCTGTTCTACCATCTTTGTAAACCTATGGAGTGCAATAAATGATTGAGTATTGAGTATTGAGTATTGAGTAAGTTTGAATGTCATAATTTGACAAATTTTGGTACATTATGGTCATAATGATCAATATTCAGATAATAAATGAGTTTTTACCAAGAAGTTTATCATTATGCTGGTCGTAACGTGTGTTTTTTGGACGCAGTAAAGAGGGTTTATGATACGTGTGTAGATACAATATTTTATCTACACACTTTACGCAAAAACCGCACTTTACGATCAGCATAATGGTAAATAAACCACTTGGTAAAAACTCATTTCTTATCTGAAAAATTACACATTATGACCATAATGTGTAAATTTTCTACATATTATGACATTCAAATTTCGAACGCCGACGCCCGCCTGCGTGCCGCCCCTACTTTGTCCGTGAAGTTGGTACTACTGAACAAGCTAAACAACTCAATGCCACAATGCCGGTCAAACATGCGGTTCCTGAACACATCAAAGAGAGCTTATGATATGTGTGTAGATAAACTAGTGTATGTAACTGTACATAATTAGGCATTATCTATCAGTCATATAAACTACTATTTTTTTGTTCACACAGAATCATATCGTAGTCAGTAGACCAAACGCTGAAGGCAGAATGAGCGGTAAAATATAACTAGACAGACTAAATCAAATGGATACGGACCGTCTTTTTAGGAATGAATATATAATAGAATTGAATTTTGTGGTCTGCCAATATTTTATTGAGTTCCAACTATAGCTACTGCTAGATGTGCAATAAGATACATTGACCCCGCTCAGAAAATGTATGCGATTTGACGCTTGCCGCGCAAATGGCACGTTTATCTGGCGGTAGCATTATAGGGTGTTTGGAGCGACATTTTTTTCATGGGAGTAGGGGACATAATTCTGAGCATTCTATAAAACATCCATACAAATCAGATGATGACCGCTCATCCCAAAATGTATATGTCCGTTAGTTTATAAACTAAACGCGTTAGTTTGTTACTATTGGCAAATTGTAAACCAGAACGACAGGGTTTAGAATTTATGGTTCTTTTGTTCTTACATGTCAACAAAACACGAAAACCATACGGGGGCTTCACTGCGCTCGCCCCCTCTAGTCTTCAGCTTCACCTAAGCTACCGCAGTGTTTGCCCCTGTATATCGTTTGCAAATCAATTTTAAACCAGCTCACAATTTAACGGTTTTATTACAAGCTAACGCGTCATATCGTAAGTACAGTAGAGTTTACAATTTATCGATAGTTTGTAAACTAACGAGAAAAAAAAGTTAGATTATAAACTAACTGTTTTGACAATCTTACGGTGACATATATAATTAGAAGTTAAACTTAAAGTTGCTTTGATGAATCCAGTTTCATAGTGAAATTTTACAGAATGATGTCCGCTACACCAAAAAAAAAACTTGCAATACCGGTACATACCGGTAAACACAACCGGTATACAAATGAATAAACTCTGAAACAGATCTACGATTTCAGGGCCCGGTTGCACAACTGACATCTCAAAGCTTGACCGAAAGTCGCTCTGGATACAACGGCGCCAGTATGTCATTTAAGCAGCACTTAATTAGAGCAGAAGTCTATGCATTCGGCCGCATACAGTGCTACAAGGATATTTTGGCACACGCCTGCAATAGGTCACGCACCTTGTGTTTATTTGTAAGAGCCATCAATGTATCATCCAAGTGGCAAAAGATCCTTGAAGCACTCTACATATTAGCGAATCACGGTATCTCGAGCACCATGACAGAGAGCGCGTCATGGGGGGCTTCGACCTGAAACACGGGGGCTCCGCCCTCGTCGCAGTACTCCGCGTAGGGCACGCACCGCAGGCTGCGGAGTCCGAGGCTGGTGCAGATGCGCTGCGAGTAGGCGCCGGTCGCGTCCACTTTGAACAGCTGCAAGGGGGAAAGGACTGGGATTAGGATTGGTAAAAGTTGGTACGTTCAAGGTACATATGAAAAAAGTATCACGTGGAGCTTTGACGGCAAAACCACGATACACCATCGTCATATTTATTTATTCGTCAATGAAAATGACACATTTCCGATTTCCCTTCATACCTAAGCATAAGAACGTATCAGATAAGCTATAGATAAGTCCTTGGTTTTTGCAAGTCTTCTTCTTGTCCGTTCCTTTATTCAGGAACTCAAATCGACTGAAATCTGGGAAAAAGTGTAATTTTTCCCATACACTAAACGTCAATTCCAGTTTCTGAAAGAGTAGTAAATTATAACAAGGAATTAATGACAGATTGATTCAAAATGGCGGCACATGATTGGCTGAAATGAGTCTTACAAGAGATTAATTAACAAGTTGCCACACCTAATTTGCCTTTCGGAAACAGGGCGTAACTGCTTAACTGCGTTGGATTTGACGTGGATTTGAGTCACTAAATAAGAGGGCTGTTCTGAGTTTAATTTCGCCAGTGTCAGTCGAGTGTGTTTGGAAGATCATCATCATTTGGTCAGGTTTTCACTCTTTGAAACTTGTAGGTGGTGGGATCTAAGTGCTTCCTGCGGACGACGTGAGCAACAGGACGTAGTTGATGTTTCTATAACGCCATGGGCACGATAAATAACGGTAATAGATCCCTTATTTATCATGTTCGTGCGGTTATCTAACTTTAAGGCATGTAATAAACCAGGCAGCTAAGAAACCGTATTCTGGTAGCTTAAAAATAGAAGTGGATACCAAAATTAATATGTTGGCATTTAATTCAGAGCCCCATAATGACTTTATTCCATTTTAATTCCGTTGCAGGAAACTTTTAACTATACGCGGGTATCAAGTAATTATGTTAGCACCTGGATTTATATAGGGAGTTAATTTTAAAGGACATCATTTTATGAATTCCAAATTAAAATAATTTTAAAATATTTAGGCAGAAAATGTGAGATATACATTTAAAATTTGTGAGCTATATAGCAACCGATTTGGTTCTGTAACACTACAGGGGGTAGCCTCGCTCCGCTCCGCTTCGCTTCAGCTCCCAGTTGCGTTATAACGTTGTGACCTAACAAACCTACCTTTAATTTCATTTTAAATCAAAAAATCGACTATTAGATAGAAATAAATAGTAAATTAAAACATTTAGGGCCTTACCATATTAAAAAACTACTGTTCAACAATTATTTAAAAATAAAAATGTATGGGATTTGACGTTTTCTTTTAGGTTAAACACTGTTTTTTTTGTGGTAGCACGGTTCGCTGCCATTTTTTATATATATTGTATCTAAATTTATAGGTGCCAAAATATTAATACGCAGCCATTTTATTATATAATGAGCCTAGTAAATGTTGCTGTTTTATATTTTAGCTGCCCGGAAAATAATAAGCCAAACTTTAATAACGCCTACTATCCCCGCTTCTAACCATGCTCGACTGGGACCTCTCGTTTCTCGCTACTCGACAGAGATTTTCTTGGCCCTCTTCTCTAGTTTAGCTACCCCTTCATATTCCTATAGGAAGTCTCAGAAGACGTATGAATGTATATGTACCTTGAACCCATTTTCCTTAGCAATCTCAATGCTCCTCCTCATCAGCTCCTTCGCCAGTCCTCTACCCCGCGCTTGGTCTGACACTGAAATGATCCTGCATTCCAAAATGGCGTCCACGTCAAACGCCGAGAACAAATCCAACTCCTTGCTGACGGTGTAGAGGATCGTGAATATCTTCTTGTATTTCTCGTCGGTGGATTGTTGGATGTTTTCGGTGGAATGCTCGATGTCGCCGGGTCATAACTTGCCATTGAGGGCAACGCCCAAAATCTGAAAGTTGAGATGAGGTTTGTTAGATATTACTGATTTGCACTGAGCCAATCCTCAAGGATTTCAACCTGCGAACTGTCGCTTTCAAGGTGAAAGATCTTTCAATTCAACCAAACCAAGAGTACCTAGGGCATCAACATTATTATATATTATTTTTCGTCTAATTCAACGCCCAAACACCCCAAATTTTCATTGGTTTTGGACTAACCTAATCCATAAGGATGAAAATAAGGGGACTAGACGTCACATATCATCATTCCATCATAATTATATACATATATAATTATGATATATAATTATATATATCATCATTCCATCATAATTATATATATATATATATATATATATATATATATAGATCCCGCAACCTATTTGGCGTCCTTTCACTTTGCATTATTATGGCGTCCACCAGATGACGTTGACTTATTGAAACTTTTTGAATGTATACTGATACATTGAACCTATCTGACGACAGTAACCATCTTTTTTTATTACAAACTCTAAAATGTTGATATACAAATATATGTATATTGCCAATCACTATGAAACCAATCTCAACTCCCTTTCATAATAACATCAAAAGGACATCCGCCGTATATTTTAAAATAATTTTTACATTATCGACTATATAACGTCCACCTGTTTATGCGACGTTGCCAAACTTCCAATAACTGCAAGCATACAAATTTAAGCTTTACTACAAGAGACAACGGTCTGATTTGCTTGCAAAGCTTAGAATGCAAAAACAATCCCAGAAACATCAAATCAAATCAAATCATTTATTTGTGGAACATAGGTATACATTTAGTTGTTATTATAATGTTATGTCTCTCTATGTTTAGCCATGAGGCATACAAATATTTTACACATTTATGGATAGGTACATAATTTTGTCACAAACATTTATGTCAAAGTCTTCGAAGTCAGATTATAAACGTCATTGATCAAATTGCGTGCCCAGAATCAACTCAAGCACCCTATGTCACAGGTTTTTATCTAATAAGTATTCAGATATGGAGTAGTATATTTTATCAATCAATAGCTTTCGCAGTTTTATTTTAAATTGAAATATATTATCTATGTTACGAATCCTCTCTGGCAAGTTATTAAAGATTTTGGGTGCCATCCCAAAAATACTATTTTGAAATAAAGCTGTTTGGTGTTGAGGCATACAAATTTTGTTGGGATGTCGTCTGCTTTGATAATTAGTGAACAGATGTGTGTTTGACTTTACAAACATTGCTACCTCAAGTATATATAAGGATGGGACTGTTAGTATATTCAGCCTCTTAAATTGTTGCTTAGCGCTATCCCTCCGGCCAAGACCATATATGTATGGCCCTGACACATCTTTTTTGCGCAATTAAAACAGAACCTTTGTCTAATGCGTTACCCCAAAAGATGATGCCAAATCTTAGTGTTGAGTCCACATAACCATTATATGCCGTTAGTACCGCTTCTTCCTTTACAGTTTTTGATAACTTGTATAGGGCATACGCAAACGTATATAGTTGTTTGCAAACTGTTTCCACCTGTGTTTTCCACTTAAGATTTGGGAATTCATATAGTCAATTTGCATTCCCAAAAATTTTGTTGCTTTAGTTTGTTCAATAGTTTCACCTGAATAGTTTATGTTGAATTTTTTATTAGTATTATTATTATTTTGAAAACTCATTAATTTTGTTTTGTTAATGTTAGCAACTAGATTATTCTGATTGAGCCCATTAATTATTTTATGTAAAGTGTTATTAATTTCGTGTTCAAATTCATTTGCATCTGCACATGGTATAATGACCGTACTGTCGTCCGCAAATAACACCATAGGGTGGTTTATAATATTTGGTAAGTCGTTGATGTATGTTAAGAAGAGCAATGGACCCATAACACTACCTTGTGGTACTCCACGCTCTATCTCTCTAGCTTTTGATATATATGTTTTTTCCAGTTTTGTTTTAATGCAAATCCTATTTATCTGTGTCATTTGCTGTCTTTTATTTAGGTATGATTTTATTAGTTCTATTGCGTTACCCCTTATTCCATAATTTAATAGTTTACTTATTAAGATTTCATGACTTGAATATCGTTACTACAGGATTTCTTATGTCTACGTTAGCCATAATTTTACTAAGAAAATCATAAATAGCCATATTTATGGTTTTGGTTTTCCGGAACCCTTTTTGTTCTGGTGCGAATAGATTTTGATTTTCAACGTATCCATAAATATTTCTGTACATCACCTTTTCAAATATTTTGGCAAAAATGGGTATCAATGCAATAGGCCGATAGAAATTCATATTGACATATGGACTTGTGTATTGATGGCGCAGATGGCGCTAGTAGTCGCAAACATTGAGCTCCTTAATAATAAAACATTTTAATAACTAAATCTATATAAAATCATTTTAAAACAATATTTTTTGGTAAATAATACACCAATTGTGACGTGGAAGTGTTATCTAGTGATATAAAACAGTACAAACGATACTACAACAAAGTTCTTATAAGTGATTGTAAAGTGACAATAAAATCCAACAAAACATATGTGTGTTACAACTAAAACAATCGAATGTGTTGTGCAAAAGATAAAAGTGACCAAAATGTCCAGTGCAATGCATAAATACTGAAAATAGTAACAATTATCAGATAAACATAATATCAAGATAACGGTAAATTAACGGTCACTTACTCATAGCGACATCTATGAAATACCAAAATAAGCAACCAACTAAAGTACTACGCAACGCAACAATCCTGCGGATAAATCTCATCACTAAAGGATTGGCTAAGTGATACCACAAATTCCCCACAGATGTCGCCTGTGCAGAGCACACAACGTACAATCCTTCTTTTCGCAATGATTTGTATTGCTTGGATGGCGTAAAGTGCAGTACAAGTGCTTCAGACCCAAACGATCCGGGTTCGATTCCTGAGTATCATAAGAATCACTTTTTATCACTTTTTATTGCCTCATAAATCAAACTAACATGGCCACACATTGCATAATATGTAAGAACCCTGCTGAAATCCGAGATACCGTGCAATGCTCTATCTGCACTCATAGACTTCATTTCGATTGCTCAGGGCTATCCGAAAAACTATATCAGTTATTGACTGCCGAAAAGAAAAAACACTGGAAATGTAGAACTTGTGTTACACAGAAGAGTATAAATGAATCAACAAAAACACAACTTAATGCAACTTTACAGCAGAATGTAACCATAAGGAAGAAAAAAACGACACCTAAAAAGACTACAAGCTTTGTTCCATCGGAAACACCAAGTAACATGGATTCTACCCATTCTAAAACTGTCGTAGGTAACTCATATTCTCTGGACTCCAGTTTACTATCAGATGGCAATACCCGCTATGAATGCTCCCCCCCTGGCCAACTATCTAACAGTATGGAAGAACGATCATGTATTAGCAGCACTCAGGATCTACAACACCGGATTACTACACTAACCTCCGAATTGATGACTACCCAGAATGAGTTAGAAAACACCATCATTGAGAACAATGAGTTAAAAAGAACTGTAGACAAACTTACACAGGAAGTTGGAATCCTTAAAACCCTATGTACAAGCCCTCCATTAATGGCCCAAAACTCGTCTACACCCAGAAAAAACAGGATTTCTAATATTAGTCACAGATCCAAAACGCCCCAACATCCCGCGTCTGCACGAGACTATAACTTAGAAATAGAAAAAATTAAATTAGAGAAGCAGATTTTAGATTTACAAGAACAACTATCACAGGCCAACAAGGACATTATAGAGCTAAAAAACCTAATGAATAATTTAGAATTAAAACTGATTGAGAACTCGAACAACTCTACATTACCGAAGCCAACTCGCACTGTGAATTCTCAGACCAGAAATAAAATATGTGTCATTAGTACAAACAGAAGAAACAAAATTCTAAATATTGCAGAAAATACATTTGAACAGGAAAAATATGATCTCTGTCACTACCTAATGCCAAATCGTGATATAAAAAACCTACTAAAAGACATAGAGCTGAAGATAGTGGACTATACAATAAATGACTTCTGTATTATACTCCTCGGTGAAGACGATTTTAATAGCTCCAACAACTACAGAGAACTTGTTTTATCGATCCGAACAACATTACAAAGAATACAAAGTACCAACATTTTAATCTGTCTACCAACATTCATCTGTGCAAGCAATGCCAATGTATTCAACTGGAGAGTGGAAAATTTTAATAAACTACTAAATGATGATGTAATTAAATACAAGTACGCATATTTGATTGACTCAAACCGCAATCTGAAATACGATGAAACGACGTTCCATCCACGTAGGGGTACCATTAAAAACTTTGGCATGCGTGTTATGTTTGAGGACATCTTTAAAAAGATTGTGGAAATTAAGGACTGGAACTACAATATAGATACAGACATTGATAATTATGTAAACAATAATAGTCAGTCATTTTTTCGTCCCTCAACTATTAGATAACCATGTAAATCCAATACCATCCTCAAACACCATACCCAATGGCGAAACTAACCTTAATGTATTGTTCCAAAATATTCAAAGTATTTCTAACAAATTACATCTTCTTGATGCACTCATCGAGGAAAAACCTAACCTACATGTCTTGTGCATATCTGAAACTTGGTTAAGTAGCGAAAAGAAGAAATTACTAAAAATTCATAACTATAATTTAGGCGCGACATTCTGTCGTGAACAACATACAGGTGGGGGTGTTTGTATATTAATAAAAAATACATTTGAATATTTAGAACGTGTAGACATCTCATCTATGTCAATAGAAATGGTTTTCGAAATATGTGCAATTGAAATTCCCAAAATTAATTTATTAATTGTAAATCTGTATTGGCCTAGTAGTAGTCGAGAAGTTAACACATTTTACAGTTCTTTGGAAAAACTTTTAAGATATATCTATACCAAAGAAAATTCTAAAAACATCATGATAGCTGGTGACATGAATATAGATTTTTTAAATAAACACGAAAAAGTTAGGCTTTCAAATTTCATATTAAGTTATAATTTTCATCAGCCGACGAGAGTTACACCAACCAGTTCAAAATGCATAGACTTAATCTTTACAAACTTTAATAAAAAAGACTACCATGTCGATGTCCAAGAATTAGGTCTTTCGGACCATAGAAGTGTCTTGTTTTCTACTCCTCTTAATATTCAAAACCCTAACCACTTTACATTGATCAAGCGTAATTTTAACGATTTCAATATAAATAGATTTAAAAACGAAATCTCAACAGTAGACTGGGAAAGTATATTAGTACCTGATAAAAATGTGAATGATAATCTTAATACATTTGATAATATTATACATACAGCCCTTAATAAATGTATTCCTAAAATATTAATAAAATATAAGCCAAACCAGAAAAATACTTACCTAACTAAGGGTATAAAAATATCATGTCGCAATAAAAGACAATTAAAACTACTAATATCGCAGACTAATAATAAAGTTCTACGAAACTACTATAAAATGTACTGCAAATCTCTAAAAAGGATAGTTTGTAAATCTAAGAAACTTATCAACATATATAAATTTAATAGTTCAGTTAATAAAACCCAATGTATGTGGAAAATAATACACAATGTAACAAACAAATATAAAATTATACAAAATATAAGACTCAAATTTTCAAACAATACTTTATCTAACCCGAAAATAGTTGCAAATGAATTCAATAATCTATTTGCATCTATAGGAAAGTCACATAAATCTAGATCAGAGAAAAACAATCTTCCCGCAAGTAAAATAACAAATTCTTTTTTCCTCACACCTGTTGAACCAAAAGAAACATTTAATATAATAAAAGGCCTTAAGAGTAAGAAGTCTTTTAGTATAGATGAAAATCCTCCGTTGCTGGTAAAACATTGCGCGGATATTTTGGCAGTACCCTTTTGCAAACTTATCAATCAATCTTTTACAGAAGGAATATTTCCCGAAGCCTTAAAAACTCCTCTTGTAAAACCTAAACATAAAAAAGGAAACGCCACTGACATTCATAATTATCGACCTATTGCTTTACTGCCCACTTCAGCAAAAATTTTTGAAACTGCTATGGCCATACGACTGAATAAATTCTATGAAAAATATAACATACTACATGATAACCAATACGGGTTCCGTAAAAATAGGTCTACTATATTGGCAATATATAACTATGTGCAAAAAATTTTTGAATCAATAGACAATAAACGGTATGCTGTGGGTTTACTGCTCGATATGAGCAAAGCGTATGATACAGTATGCTTTGAAACTCTATTAGAAAGACTATACGACTCTGGGATTAGAGGCTTAGCATACAGGTGGTTCAAGTCGTACCTGCATAACCGTGTCCAATACGTAGAGATTGAAAATACCAATTTTATCACAGGTAAAGTAGAATGCGTTAGATCAGATAGAGTCCTTTCTACTGGATCTATTCCCCAAGGTAGCGTCTTGGGATGTTTATTATTTCTTATTTATATAAATAATCTACCTAATCTAATTGATGACCCTTGCACCCTTTTCGCAGATGATATTTCCATATTATTTTCCTGCTCGAATACCACCGAATTAAACCAAAGCTTAGATATGACCCTAGATAAGATCACCGACTGGCTAGATGAATCAAATTTAGAACTCACGAATCACATCCTAAATTCTCTACTAAAGTACAGTCGCCGAGCAGAAGGAATTTCGTACATCTACCCCTAGCTACTGGTCTCTCTCGCTCACGCGTAAATTATATTGGAGTGGCGCTCGCACAGTTCAATTGTGAGCATGAAGACGATATCACTTACGAGCGAGTGAAAGATACAAGTAGCTAGGAGTCAATGTGCAAAATTCTTAATTCATGCGACCGTACTTGACTGTACATATTTTTAAAGCAGATATAGTTTTGACAAGTCAAGTCAAGTCAAGTCAAAGTACTTTATTACTGTAGATATTTACATATACTTAGCAAACGACATTTTTTGCCTCTTCTCTACATTGGAACACTGTGGGAGAAGGAGGGCGTAGAAACTCCCACAGATTGATTTTTAGATCTCTTTTAAAAATAGGTTGTGCTTAACTAATACAAATATGAAAAATTTAATTGTTATGATTAATAAGCAGGAATAAATAATTATAAAACTATTAACAGCAAGGTCTGTGTTGAGCCAGATTAACCCCATACAGTCCTGTCATTTAAGTAATCCCTTTTTCGACAAAGTCGCTTTAACATGCTTTTTAAATTGCTCAAATGGCAATTTCAAAATCTCCAGAGGTATCCTATTGTAGAAGAGAATGCACTGACCCTTGAAAGAATTGCTAACCTTCGCGAGTCTAAAACGGGGCGCACATAGTCTGTGATTATTTCTTAGGTTAACATTACAGCTATCGCTAAGTTTGGAAAATTTTGTAAGGTTCTTTCGTACATACATTATATTTTCGAAAATAAATTGACTAGCTACTGTTAGTATGTCAATTTCTTTAAAAAGCTCTCTTAAGGAGTCTGTTAGTTTAAAATTATAAATTGCTCGAATAGCTCTTTTCTGTAAAATAAAAATAGTTTGAATATCCGCTGCTTTCCCCCACAACAAGTTACCACAGGACATCACACTATGAAAGTAACTAAAATATACTAGCCTACATGTAGCCACATCCGTGCTTTGTCTGATGTTCCTAACAGCGTAAGCCGCAGAACTTAATTTACCAGCCAATTTATCTATGTGGGGTCCCCACTGCAATTTGCTATCAATGGTTATTCCAAGAAACTTCGTATCATTTACTAATTCTAACGTGCTGTTGTCTAACACTAAACTGGTCTCAACTTGCCTGACATTTGGAAGTGAGAATTTGATGCACTTGGTTTTACCAGCGTTTAACAATAAATTATTAACTGTGAACCAATTCAAGGTTAAAGACAATACACCATTAACATCATCAAAATCTCCTTTTTGTCTTTCAATTTGAAGACCATTGAAGTATCATCAGCAAACAACACTATGTCAGTTAATTTCTCCACCATGAAAGGCAGATCATTAATATATACCAGGAATAAGAAAGGGCCTAATATGGAACCTTGTGGAACGCCAATTTTAACAACCGATCCATCAGATTTTACGCCGTTAACTTCTGCCTTTTGAATTCTATTGCTTAGGTATGATCTTAGTAGATCCAACGCTTTATTTCTAACTCCGTAATGATTTAATTTAATTAATAGCGTATTATGATCAACACAATCAAACGCCTTCGACAGGTCGCAAATTCATTCTTTGTTAATTTTCTTAATTCGTTTACTGTGTTAATGTGACGGAAAAGTATGATAATGTGGCAAGGAAGGTAATTTGGTAAAAGTGAGAAGTAATAGAAGGTTCTACTGAACGATCCGGATTTATTGATCCTCGTAATCTCTCTTGTGTATTAAAATGTGTTAACTACCCTCACATTTCAATGAGTAGTGGTAATCATTTGCCATGGCTATGCAAGAATTTAAAGAAGACTTATGAAGTCAAGAGTAAACAAAAACGATGATAAGCTTATGCCTATTATGCCTACCCAGAATGAATGAAAAAACAACAGATATATATTGGGACGCCAGATATTTGAAAATTATTCATACTGTGTTTAGTTTGGCATACATATATGTTTTTGGTTTGTTATTTCAGTAAAAAATAACATTTGTGTAATGTTTTGTAGCGCCCTAATTATGCTTTTGTTGTGCTTACTGTGACTTTGTGACAAATGTGAATTTATTAATTCTAGAAGGACTATTTTTTAAAAAGATTTATACATATATGCGGACGCCAAATATATCAAAATCGTAGATATCGTGTTTAGTTTGGCGCCCATATATGTGTTTGTTTTAATATTTCAGTAAACAATAATCTTTGTGTTTTGTTTTGTAGCGCATTAGTTGTGGTTCCGTTATAAAAATAATGTTACTAACTTAGTAATAAATATGTGTTAGTTAATTCTAGGCTGCATATTTTTGAGACACATATACGGATGCCAGATGGGATAAAAATTTCACACCGTATTTGGTTTTGCGTCCGAATATGGTAGATTTCTTAAATGTTTTAAATTTTTAGGGACAAAGGAGCCAAAAATCTTCCAAAACATGTATGGGACTTGTTTAAATAATACCTACGTTTATTTTTCCATTTCACTGTTTAGGTTTAACAGTTCAGTGATCTTATAACATCAATAAATAATGTTATTTTCATATTGTTTTGTTGTTTTGGCTCCTTCATCCGCTTACGCCGTCTACCCGGCTCGTAATATCTATCCAGCTTGCTGTCTTCTAGAGCACCCCACACAGCCCGCATAGTCTTTCATTCGATATGGTGCTTTTAATGGGATTCTGTTTATGTCCGTCGAAAACATGTTTGAACACAAAAAAAAAATATATATGAAACTGACTCAAAAATGTCAAAACAACTATAGAATCCTAAATGCTGACAACAAATGTAAAGAAACTTGGAATATTATTAAAAAATCTCAAATAAACGTGCCAAAAGAATATATTAAGAGAATCAATCACAACGGTGACAATGTTACAAACCCCATGGACATAGCTGAATTATTTAATAACTTTTTTATTGACATAACGAATAAGGATAATTCAATTGACAAGAGGACTAATAATAATATTAATGAATCAAATCTGACATCTAATAATAACATGACTGTTCCTAATTTGACACCTAATAATAATAATGAACCTAATCTGACATCTCCTAATAACAATAATACCTCTTTATCAATCAATAAATGTAATTCAATATTTTTAAAGCCAGTGACATCCTTTGAGATTTTCCAAATAATTAAATCATTAAAAAACACTAACAGTGCCGGCTATGATGAAATAACAACTAAGGTGTTAAAATACGTGGTTCTAATAATGTATTAGAATACTTACAAATATTGACCAAATGGTTTCTTGTAGATCTTATTTTGTAAAACTCCAAATACTTACCTTAACTTCTATATATATATTAGAATCTTGCAAATTTGTAAGAAAACATGGTAACTTATACTCCCCTCTAGAAAATAAAAATAAAAGGAATAATCGAGACCAAAATAAATTAAAGAAACCATTTTCAAAGTTAGAACTCGTGTCTTCTAGTCCCCATCATATGGCCATCAAAATATATAATCACATACCAAATTACTTAAAAAACATAGAGAAAGAAACACTATTCATTACTTATTTAAAGAAGTTCCTCATTGAAAAATGCTATTATGATGTGAAAGAATTTTTCAATGATAAAATTAGGTAAACATTTCTAGTCGATAATTACTTGTTCATTACATGTTATTACTAATTTAATGTTTATATAATTTACTCTTAATTTATTTAGTTATTGTTAATAATAATTATCTCTACAATATTTTGTTAATTGTCTCTATACAATTTTGAACATAAATGTAATCATTTTTCAATTTTTATCAATTTTTCGTAAAATGGACAACTGGCTGTCCTTCGCATGTTGCTGTGCCCTAGCAGGGCGTCACAATGTACTAACTTTTATTTTACCACCTTGTGAAATTTTGTGACTTCGCAATAAACTATTATGAATTATGAATTATGAATTATTCTGTTTATCTTCCTTTTTAAAAAGAGGTTTAACTATTGAGGTCTTAAGTTCATTTGGAAACATGCCGTGTTCCATGCATTTATTAATTATATGACTCAGGATGGGACAGATTATTAGAACCACGTATTTTAACACCTTAGTTGTTATTTCATCATAGCCGGCACTGTTAGTGTTTTTTAATGATTTAATTATTTGGAAAATCTCAAAGGATGTCACTGGCTTTAAAAATATTGAATTACATTTATTGATTGATAAAGAGGTATTATTGTTATTAGGAGATGTCAGATTAGGTTCATTATTATTATTAGGTGTCAAATTAGGAACAGTCATGTTATTATTAGATGTCAGATTTGATTCATTAATATTATTATTAGTCCTCTTGTCAATTGAATTATCCTTATTCGTTATGTCAATAAAAAAGTTATTAAATAATTCAGCTATGTCCATGGGGTTTGTAACATTGTCACCGTTGTGATTGATTCTCTTAATATATTCTTTTGGCACGTTTATTTGAGATTTTTTAATAATATTCCAAGTTTCTTTACATTTGTTGTCAGCATTTAGGATTCTATAGTTGTTTTGACATTTTTGAGTCAGTTTCATATATATTTTTTTTTTGTGTTCAAACATGTGTTCGACGGACAGAAACAGAATCCCATTAAAAGCACCATATCGAATGAAAGACTATGCGGGCTGTGTGGGGTGCTCTAGAAGACAGCAAGCTGGATAGATATTACGAGCCGGGTAGACGGCGTAAGCGGATGAAGGAGCCAAAACAACAAAACAATATGAAAATAACATTATTTATTGATGTTATAAGATCACTGAACTGTTAAACCTAAACAGTGAAATGGAAAAATAAACGTAGGTATTATTTAAACAAGTCCCATACATGTTTTGGAAGATTTTTGGCTCCTTTGTCCCTAAAAATTTAAAACATTTAAGAAATCTACCATATTCGGACGCAAAACCAAATACGGTGTGAAATTTTTATCCCATCTGGCATCCGTATATGTGTCTCAAAAATATGCAGCCTAGAATTAACTAACACATATTTATTACTAAGTTAGTAACATTATTTTTATAACGGAACCACAACTAATGCGCTACAAAACAAAACACAAAGATTATTGTTTACTGAAATATTAAAACAAACACATATATGGGCGCCAAACTAAACACGATATCTACGATTTTGATATATTTGGCGTCCGCATATATGTATAAATCTTTTTAAAAAATAGTCCTTCTAGAATTAATAAATTCACATTTGTCACAAAGTCACAGTAAGCACAACAAAAGCATAATTAGGGCGCTACAAAACATTACACAAATGTTATTTTTTACTGAAATAACAAACCAAAAACATATATGTATGCCAAACTAAACACAGTATGAATAATTTTCAAATATCTGGCGTCCCAATATATATCTGTTGTTTTTTCATTCATTCTGGGTAGGCATAATAGGCATAAGCTTATCATCGTTTTTGTTTACTCTTGACTTCATAAGTCTTCTTTAAATTCTTGCATAGCCATGACAAATGATTACCACTACTCATTGAAATGTGAGGGTAGTTAACACATTTTAATACACAAGAGAGATTACGAGGATCAATAAATCCGGATCGTTCAGTAGAACCTTCTATTACTTCTCACTTTTACCAAATTACCTTCCTTGCCACATTATCATACTTTTCCGTCACATTAACACGGTAAACGAATTAAGAAAATTAACAAAGAATGAATTTGCGACCTGTCGAAGGCGTTTGATTGTGTTGATCATAATACGCTATTAATTAAATTAAATCATTACGGAGTTAGAAATAAAGCGTTGGATCTACTAAGATCATACCTAAGCAATAGAATTCAAAAGGCAGAAGTTAACGGCGTAAAATCTGATGGATCGGTTGTTAAAATTGGCGTTCCACAAGGTTCCATATTAGGCCCTTTCTTATTCCTGGTATATATTAATGATCTGCCTTTCATGGTGGAGAAATTAACTGACATAGTGTTGTTTGCTGATGATACTTCAATGGTCTTCAAAATTGAAAGACAAAAAGGAGATTTTGATGATGTTAATGGTGTATTGTCTTTAACCTTGAATTGGTTCACAGTTAATAATTTATTGTTAAACGCTGGTAAAACCAAGTGCATCAAATTCTCACTTCCAAATGTCAGGCAAGTTGAGACCAGTTTAGTGTTAGTCAACAGCACGTTAGAATTAGTAAATGATACGAAGTTTCTTGGAATAACCATTGATAGCAAATTGCAGTGGGGACCCCACATAGATAAATTGGCTGGTAAATTAAGTTCTGCGGCTTACGCTGTTAGGAATATCAGACAAAGCACGGATGTGGCTACATGTAGGCTAGTATATTTTAGTTACTTTCATAGTGTGATGTCCTGTGGTAACTTGTTGTGGGGGAAAGCAGCGGATATTCAAACTATTTTTATTTTACAGAAAAGAGCTATTCGAGCAATTTATAATTTTAAACTAACAGACTCCTTAAGAGAGCTTTTTAAAGAAATTGACATACTAACAGTAGCTAGTCAATTTATTTTCGAAAATATAATGTATGTACGAAAGAACCTTACAACATTTTCCAAACTTAGCGATAGCTGTAATGTTAACCTAAGAAATAATCACAGACTATGTGCGCCCCGTTTTAAACTCGCGAAGGTTAGCAATTCTTTCAAGGGTCAGTGCATTCTCTTCTACAATAGGATACCTCTGGAGATTTTGAAATTGCCATTTGAGCAATTTAAAAAGCATGTTAAAGCGACTTTGTCGAAAAAGGGATTACTTAAATGACAGAACTGTATGGGGTTAATCTGGCTCAACACAGACCTTGCTGTTAATAGTTTTATAATTATTTATTCCTGCTTATTAATCATAACAATTAAATTTTTCATATTTGTATTAGTTAAGCACAACCTATTTTTAAAAGAGATCTAAAAATCAATCTGTGGGAGTTTCTACGCCCTCCTTCTCCCACAGTGTTCCAATGTAGAGAAGAGGCAAAAAATGTCGTTTGCTAAGTATATGTAAATATCTACAGTAATAAAGTACTTTGACTTGACTTGACTTGACTTGTCAAAACTATATCTGCTTTAAAAATATGTACAGTAAAGTACGGTCGCATGAATTAAGAATTTTGCACATTGACTCCTAGCTACTTGTATCTTTCACTCGCTCGTAAGTGATATCGTCTTCATGCTCACAATTGAACTGTGCGAGCGCCACTCCAATATAATTTACGCGTGAGCGAGAGAGACCAGTAGCTAGGGGTAGATGTACGAAATTCCTTCTGCTCGGCGACTGTACTTTAGTAGAGAATTTAGGATGTGATTCGGCTACTGTCGGATAAAATCAGAACAATTCGTGTTACAGAAAAATTGTGGTAAATTATAATATTTTTTAAATTAAAAGTGCTGTTGACTTCATCAGCAGAAGTAATACAATGGTGTTTCTGACTCGTTCTCACCAAATTAAAGAAAAACATAATAAACACTTTCCAAAGATAAAACGATGACTGAAATTAATTTTACCTCACAAAGAAAACAATGATAATCCACATACCATTTTTTTATGAAAAAATGGCTTAAGAAAGCTGAAAAGAGTACGGCTGAACTAATAATTAATAATTTTATTCAGCTGACGATCTCCAATAGATAGATAGTAAGTTGCACAGGTATTTAAAATTTTGAACTATTTGAAAAATAAAATAAAAAATATTGTGGTCTAAAGGAGAATACAGCCCTGTCTAGTCGAAGAATAGAAGAATATTGTCATAACGACAAATCTCATTACTATGATATATTAGTTTTCCATTCCATTCCTTTTGTGCCTTTTCCATGTCTTCCACTGATCCTGGCCGAATTTGCCTCTTGCCACCATTAACAAAAATTAATTGGATTGAAATTGTTATTATGATGTTCCAATGAAACCTACTATAACAATCACAAAATGATCATTATATATTGAGGTAACGATTATTTTGACTTGATTCTTAACTTTGGCTTATCTTTTCTTTTATCCGCAAAAAATTGTAAACCTTAAAAAAACGGATTTCTGCGGAAAATCAAGATTTGATAGCTTAGGCATTTTTTAAAAAAAATATTTTCCAGGCTATTATTGTAGAAGTGTGTTGATTTTAGTGTGACAATGCGCTAAGGCAGACAATTTAGTAAAAGTGAGAAGTAATGGAAGGCGAATGAATGATGCGGATTGATTGTTCCTCGTAATTCCCTAGAGCATTGAAATGTGTGAACGCCCTTCACATTTCAATGAGCTGTAGCAGTAGTTATGTACGAGCTTATATTTGTTTTGACATATAAGTAATGTCTAAAAATTTTACTGATGAAATAGATAGTAATCAAAATGTAAGCTGCACAAAACCAAACGTTTAAGAGAGCTGCAAAAGTGATATAAGCTCTCAGTATAATTTTAAACTAATGACATTTAATATTCTTACTTTGATGATGTTATTTATCATTGCATTGAAACGCATGGATATTAATATGGACTTCATGGTATTTAACCAAATGTCATTTGAACAGTAATTCTTTTATAAGGCAAATAGAGAGTTACGTCAATTTAACTCCACCAAATACATAAATAAAGCTGGTGGGGGACGGTAGGAATTGCTGACGTATGAACCTGACGTAAAAGATGCTAATGGCGTGGTTGTAGATATCAAAAATGGGCCCAAGGTTATCGGGACCTATCGCAAACTCTCAATATGCAACGTTGACGATGAACGTTGGCTTCATCTCATCCGTAGACATTCTACTTGAGTCGCTAAAGATACACTCTTTCATCATATTTGCAGGGAACATAAATATCAACATAATGCCAGATGAAGACGATAGCCGCAAAATATAAAACCTGTGTCGCCTAGCCGAGCATGGACTGGGGCTGGAATAATCCAGCCAATACAAAACCAACTAGGATGGAAAACTGCCTCGATCACATATTTAAAAGGATTAGGTATGGGGCGGTATCCGAGATATTTATTGACCAGCATTACCAATCATGATATTGCCATGGTTTTAAGCACACCAAAGCATCTTGAATATGAAATCGTCAAGAAAAAAAACTAAACTATGATGCAGTCAGAAATTACCTAGGACTGGAAGACTGGAAAGCAGTCATTAACACTGAAAGCCGTAGAGATTTTCACATCAATTCTCCAAACATATATGTTGCGAAAAATACTTCATAGATAAATTAGCAGATCGAAACTCAACTTGAAGCCTTGAATCACGCCCGGTCTCCTAAGATAAACTGCACTTGGAACAAATAAAGGATAGCAATAACAATTTACTCAGGGTCACTTACTAGAGGTACTAAAAACGATCTGTTACACCGACTCAAAACAACTCACGAAGCTAAAGAACTAGAAGACAGCCAGGGCAATCCCAAACAGTTATGGAAACCTATTAGATAATATGCTTCCAAACGCCTATACAAAAGTATTCACTGGAACTGCTCGACATTAAAAATAGTGTCAAGGCCTTTCTCAACAAATACATTGCTAAAGTGGGTCAAAATCTCGACCACATGACCATAAACAACACTTTTTCTTTACTCTACAGACGACACAGCGGTGATCCAACTCCTGACAACTTCAATAACTTGCTCATCAAATTCATAGCCCATAAAATAATAAAAGCGCTCTCACAAATTTTCAACTTGAGTCTTGTGATTATTAATATGCAAATTCAAATTCTTAATAAAATGAATCCATATGATAGGATATCACAACCTAAAATATATCTTAAATTAAAAAATCCACTGGCATATTTCTGGAAGCATGTAAAATAGCCAACGTGTCACTTTTTCATAAAGGTGGATCTAAAACCGATGTGAGGCACCAATCTCGCTCCTGAACACAATGTCGAAGATGCTTGCGAAGTTCCCTGCTCAGAGACGAAGGACTCGGCTCCAGTGAGTTTTGGAATCCTGGGTCCCACGTTTTTCGTGATTTATATAAATAACCTTCTACATCTTCGCATCCTGGATGCCGAGATCTTTTGGTATGCCAATGACAAAGCCATTATGTTCCATGGAAAATCCTGTAATAGTGTTTACAGAACAGCCGAGTCAGGGTTAAGGCAGGTGGTGATAAGAAATAAAAACATTAAACTTTTGAGACACTCGGCGAACAAAATCCCACTTATTTCAATTTATACAGCTTTGTGTCAAAGGGCCAAAGCCGCCACTGTGTCAAACATGCCTAAATAAGATGCATATGTTGTGGTGTGTATTGGATCTTCACCAGGGATAGCGCTTCACCATCTAGCGCGACACTATCTTTCGCGTCACTGCCGAGGCATTGTATAAGTAGCTGTATTATAACTCTGCTATAGAGGGCTTGGAAAGCCAACCTGGTTGCGAATTAAGTACGTACGGGTTGTGTAATTTATAGGCACAAAGGTACAAGTAAAATTATCTTTTTTCTCTAGAGATCTCAAACCTTCTTTCGACAACGATGAAATAGTCCTTTTACGTCGATATTTATTTTATTCCATCTTCTTTTTTCCAAGTTTTCTTAACTTCCTTGAGGTAACTCTTCTGTTTTCATAATCTTTTTGTTTCGGCATGGCGAAGTTTTAACTTACTTTTTAGAAATCGAAAGATGCCTGCTGAGTGATCGAGACTGAAAACGTGAATGACGAACGACCGATGTCGGAGGCGCGGGAGGAAACGAAAAGAAAACACCAACACCCTCAAATACAGTGTTGAGTGATGACCGCTGGATGCGCTACTACATAGTATTATCTCTTACTTTAGGTTACTCAATTCTTCAGATGGAGCCTTCATAAGAAGAACCCGTACGTGAATTTCTATCATTATTATACATTAATGATAGAACTTCACGTACGGGTACTTACCAGGACCATATTTGCACGCCGTTTCCCTGATTTTTCCTTTCCATCTACTTAACAGGATCCAAAATACCCATAATTTCGCCTACAAATCTTTTCAGGAAACAAAATAAGAGTTTGAAAGAGTTTGTGTTGTCGCTGAACTCAATTTGAAATCATTTTCTATTATTTTATTACGCATGTTTGGGCTGCAATAATTATATTACCTACTTTTTTCCCTGCCTTCTATGTACCTATATAATAAACCGTCTTGTTTGTATAACTTTTAATGAATCATAAAGTATCCCATAGAACAGGCCCTGACTAATTTGGGTTCCACCATTTATTATCTTATTATAAAACATCTTATTCATAATCAAATGTTAAGTTAAATGTTCCTAGGTTACTTAATTCTTTCACACATTAAATAGTGTCTAAAGGGAAAGGCAGATGGGCCTTAAAACACAGGTTTATTAAACTTAGTTTAAGGTTCCAATGTATCTTTCATCTGTATATTACTTTGGTGAATAAATTTCACTTTCATTTTCATTTTCATCTAGACATTGTATATAGTATCTAAACATGTATTTCTTTATGTTTTTTCACAATTACTTCCAAGGCAAATAAATTATTATGAACGCAAACTTCGAAATCAACGAACACTTCAATCATATTAAACTGTGGACTATGTAGGTACGTAACTCCACACGCTCCGATAAAAAAATTAGTATGGACGAAGTTTGGCAACGTCTCATTCTTCGAGCGGACGTCAAATGCGGCCTATCATGAAAGTGTTTCTTGCGACTCTAGCGCCACTGTAATTTGATGGGGAAAATAGCAGAACTATAGAAATGTACAGTCAAGGCATACTAAGGACTAAATGACGTCCGAGTAAAAAAAAAATCTTAACATTTCTGTGATGTGCTTCAACAGTAGAAGCGATTTAGACCTATTGCCGATGTGACGTCCGTATACCGGACGCCGAAAGCAGGTGGACGCCACATCATATGCAAAAAAGGCCATAGTGGACGCCAAATAGATACCAAGATGTATATATATATATATATATATATATAGAAATATAAATAGAAAAAATAGAAATATAATATATATATATATATATATATATATATTATATTTCTCAATGTGAACAAAGCGATTAATGAGCAACTCTAAACAACACCGGAAATAAGGGACGGCACAGCCCCTGAAATTCCAAATGGCTAGCAAGTCGAGTGATAAGCAAGCGGCAAGATCCGATGGGACCATGCCGCCCAGGGCCATGGCAAAAGAATCCACTGATTTGCCTATTCTCTAAACAAATATACTTTAGAGAATATGCAAATCAGTGGCTATAAGGGTAGGGAATGTGATCTGAAATGCACAGTGCAATTTAGATAACATTTTCTACCCTTTGAGTACCTCCGCCATTATGTTGGTAGCAATGAAAACAGTGTTGCTAGCTTTTGAAAAATAAGGAGAAATGTCATAGCTTCCTCATACAATAAATATTCATATACCTTGTCGATTCTCATAGGTATACTTTTTTGTTATTTCGTATCGTCACGAAGTATTATCTACAAACCTGCTAACGTATTGTTTGAAAGCGGGGAATGGTAATGTGAATCTGGCAACCGGATGTTAAGTAAAGTTTTTGGGTTACGGCTTTTATCGTGTGTTGCCACAATCATTTCGCCAATGTCACGTTATGTGACCTGTACTTAAGGAAATCACGTGGTACAGTTAATAAAACGCAACTACTCAGTGTATCATAATATTTTTATAGATATGAACTTGTTAATAAAACAATGGCAGTCCGCCTTTGCTCCCGTAGGCGTAGTTGGAGGCAGAGGTAAGGTTAAAACAACGTCAAGTGAACTTTAAAATACACTTGATACCGGAAAAATTAACCTCAAACTACCCTAGCACGCCATATATTATAAGAAGAAGTAAATAGAATTTGATAATTTTGACAGATAGACAGCCTCCTACTATACCAGCGCCATCTGCGATGAACTTTTGAGAGTAGGTGCCATTGACAAAGGATGGGTGAGATAAGGTAAGAAGGAAGTTTAGATTGACACGACGTGTATGATTATTAGAGCATTCAAAGAACAAATTATCACGAGGACCGCTGGCCACCTTCACACAGGATTATCCCTTAGCCTAAGTTTTGCGAGATGGACAGGTGTGCAGTTGCGTCCCAATCGAAGACGACAGGCGATAGATGTGACCGATTTATCTAGGAAGAAAGATCTCTAAATGAAGAAAAGACGTCTCGAAATTATGGATAGAATATTACCGTAGTGTTTATCTTGGCTTTTGAATTTGTCAGTACGGAGCCAAGAATGATCTAGTCGTGATTTAGAGAGATCCTGGGAGTGGACCTTAAAATTGGAGGGATCACCAGTCCCCACAGAATCCTTTGCTAACGAGTCAACCACCTCGTTACTAACAATGCCAGAATGACCTGGGTCCCTAATCTGTTACGGGAAACGCATAGCATATCAATTGCTCCCAAGGGCGCTAAATGCCGTAATTGTCGGGGGCGCATTTTCTTTGAAGAGTGACTGCCAAATGTTGCGCTCATGGGAGCAATCGATATACTATGGATATAACACTATCGAGTTTGGGCGCATTTTATTCGTCTTGACCTTTGGTCCTCACTCTTTATTTTTACTCAGTATTTTTATGACATAGAGCTGATCTGATGATTGAGCCGGAAGATAGCCTTAGGAACTCTGTAATAAAACGACGCAACCCTATCGAGTTTGGGCACGACTGATTTATCTTGACATGTCCTTTGATCCTATAAAATATTTGTATGACCTGGAGCTGATCTGATGATAGAGCCGGAAGGCGGCCATGGGAACTCTGTAACAAAAGGTCGCAACCCTGTCGTGTTTGAGCTCATTTGATTCGTCTCCACAAGTTTTCATCTAGGAATATTCGTTTTTTTAAAGTGTCATCTTTAGAGTTTTTCTAATCTCTCACAGCGTTGTGGAGTTAAATTTTCTTAATTAATATCCGGTTTTATTATTTTATATCTCTAAAGTTTGCTCTTCATAGCCCCATTCTAAAGTTTTAGAGTCAAATCACTAGAAAGTCTACTTATTGAAGAACTAGACTACTAAATAAATTGGGCAAACGACCGACGAGTCAACAACGACGGTTTAAATGAAATGAACAGGCTATAAGAAACATATTATAAAAAGAAGCATCTCGGGCAACTTTGAATTGAATCAAACCCATCAATTGATTGCATCACACAATTTATTATGATATAACAGCTTGCTGAGAGCCTATCTACCATCGGTAGATCATTTATCATGATGACGAACTCCAGAGGTCCCAGGTTGCTGCCTTGGGTCACTCTCGGATCTCTAAGGTAACTGCAAAATAACTACATCAACTGTGAGGGGCATCCCACACCACTTAGTTTCACAAGAAGGATGCCGTTATCGACCGTATATAATGCCTTTCTTAAGTCGAAGTGTGCTACTTCGACCTGGCCGCGCGCGTCGAGCACCGGTGTCACATGCGAGATAAAACAGAGACATAGATTGGAGGTTGTACTGCGCCCCGATCGGAACCCGTGCTGTGCATCTGAAACCAGTTCCCCCATTTGCTTAAAGATGCTACGCTACTTTAGTAAATGTTGATAGTACTGCCAACAGTCTATGCCACTGACATCTGACCCTGAACAGCCTTATCCGTCAATGTCACTCCATTCTTGGTATGACCGTAGCACTACCTCGTTTCTCTCTTTTGCTTTTTACAAAATTCCAATAAGACTTGGGAGCATCATCGTCATCATTTGAACTTTGGAGAGGTATTCATTGTGAAGGGCCTCTATGTTAGATTTAATACGTGATCTACGTAATCACTTCGTAATCACATCGAGACTTACTACTTTTAAACGTCTTATGCAATTCGGCTTTTTCTTTAATATTATGTCGGCTGGTTAATTATAACTGGGGCGATCCACAGCTTTACAATTTTTTCTTGGTGTGCAATCAATCATCTATCAAATTATTAATAATTTGGTAAAAATGTGTTACTGCGTCTTCCACAAGCTGTATCGCGTATAGTAGATTCCACTCTGTTGTTAACAACATCACATACAGTTGATGAAGTTAGCCTAACGGAAGTTCCATTGAGGTCTGTTTCATTGATCTCTGAGATCTGTCGGCGACAACATTGTCTGTACGGGACTGCTCTCCGGAGACTGGCGTTCCTGCTGCACGTTAAGCTGATAGCTAGAGACGGATGCTGCGGGTCTAACTTTGGTACTAGGGACTCCATTTCAAAATAAACGTCGGTCTCCTGCATCTTAGTTAGCACTGAATATAACTGCCTACAATTGCTGTTTTCTACAAAGTTTCTCTGACGAAGTTTGTAAGCGGTCACGAATAATTCTAATTATAAATTTACATATACCGTGGCTACAAAAATCGCCTGCGAATACAACTTTATTATGTTTCAATATTTCCTTTTTCAGTATTTTAAACATCCCGAGATATTTTCCCGAGATACTCATTATATTTTTACTTTGAGGGATATAAGTGTACGACACAACACATAAAGATAAACTTATTTTTTGAGTGCACTTTCGGACCAACTATTTCAAATGGGGCCTTACGAATTAATCATAACATAAATTTACATATACCGTGGCTACAAAAATCGCCTGCCAATACAACTTTATTATGTTTCAATATTTCCTTTCTCAGTATTTTAAACATCCCCAGATATTTTACCGAGATAGTCATTATATTTTTACTATGAGGGATATTAGTGTACGACACAACACATAAAGATAAACTTATTTTTTGAGTGCACTTTCGGACCAATTATTTCAAATGTGGCCTTATCCAGGTTAGCCTTGGAGTTAAATTCTTCGTAGTCCCCATGATGGTTTAGCCAGTAGGATGGACGGGCGAAAACATGGGGGAGCCCATGTTCTCGCCCATCCCTCCTGTCGCTTCGTAGTATTGTATATCCGACTGGAACTAGCTCCCCGTCGGGTGTAGAGTCATTCACTCATCCTCATCTCCGTAACTGCAATAAGTCTGCGGTAGTGGCTAGCACACTTGTGTAAAAACTTTTCACTTTTGGGCGTAGGCCCCGCGTGTTTTGATAGAAAGGGGTGAACGTTTTGAGATGTGCACACTTTTAGCGGGGTAGTCTTCAGCCGTGCTCCTCGAAAGGGAATTCAGGCTTTTACTCTGGAATTATCTGGCCATATATCGATCGAAAAGCATTTTACATGTAAGTCAGCTGGGACACTTATCTTAAAGAACTTGTATCCACCTTTTGGTTTCAGTTCTTCAGGTATTCCTGTTCCCGGCGAATATAATTCCTGCAGATATGCTCTTACGTCGTTCGCTCCAGAAAGCATAATCCACAGATGGAAATGTCTACTCCACCTACTCTCTGTTCCACTGCCCTCAATGTTGTAACACTTGGTCCAGCGGTTCAGTGCAGGGGCGGACAGTTGCCCAGCTGTGCAGTAGGGTAGATAACGTGTGCAGTCGTAGGTTTCTCTGTGTTTCCGTCTTTTACCGGTTGTATTTTAGAGATGGGTTTTGTGTTGTCCTGGTTATTTTTTTGTTGAGGTATCTCCATATCTACGCATCTGCGCATATGCATATCTAGCATTTTTTCATCTTTCCTTTCCTTTTTCCCTTTCCTTGCCCTCACTTCTAGATTGTCCAGCTTAGCAGAGACAGCTCCAGTAATGGCCGAGCATTTTTCTATAACCTCTTGCATCCTCGAGGTCAACATAGCCAGACTCTCCGCAATACCTGATTTATGTCTGCGTATTTTTCTGATCTCTGCCATAACCTCCAGGAATCCCGTTTTTTTAAAAACATGTTCTTCTGCTTCTTCTTTATGCGAGCCTCTTTTCTTGTCATTTTTGAACGATGCCTTAATTTTGGCGGCTCCTACGAGCAAAAAAATAAGTGGTATTATCGCCTCTCTCTCTGATACTCGAGCGTGACTCTGGACAAGTCTAATTCATTCTGTATATTGGACCACTGTGGGAGAGGCAGAGCTCAATCTCCACAGATTGATTTTTAGATCTCTTTTAAAATTGGTTGTGTTTAACTAACACAAATATTACAATATTAATTTGACAGTTGGTGTGCGACGTCGGATGGTAGACGGTAGAGCTTCATTGAACTTTGAGATTATATCTATCCTCGCGCGTTCTACCTGTGTTTGACGGACCCCCAACATCAAGCTGTCTGTCTCTCGCTCGGGTAATGTTAGAGCCAGTATTACATTTAAGCGGTTCTTAAGGACCCACCTCCCACGGCATTTCTAGAAACGCCATTTCCCGTTATTATTTTTGAATTTTGTTACCATGGCATAACGTTCAAAATTATTTATGACAAGTGATACTTAATGGTGTTCCCAAAAGGGGGAAAAACAAAAATCCGTTGGGCAGCGATGATGGAATGTCCGCTATTATTTGTTGGTGAGCAACTCTGTCATAACAACTAGGTGATTAAGAGGGTCATCAGCGATGGTTTCAAACTGTTTTACGGTAAGATGTTGTTGTGGATGACATATGTTTTGTTGGATGGTAGGATTTTCTTAGATGCCTCACCATAGGATATATGGTCCTGTCATCACCGATTTGATATATTTCTGTCTGCTCTGCTCAGGACAATCCTTGCCCGTTGAGCTGTGAATGCCCGCGCAGAACAAGCAGTTAGCCTCTCGACTTGATACTGTACAGTCATCCCCACTGTGAGGTTGGACACAACGGAAGCAGCCCGATGGTAGGAACAGATATGTCTCAAAAAGTAAGGATGTGTGAAATGAGAAAACCCTCGGATAACATTTGACACCTAAGGTCACCACTACTGACTGAGTCAGAATTCAAGAAAGCATTCCATTCTCCACTTTCTTACGCTTCAGTCGGCGCGCCTTCAGGATCTCGCCACAGCCCATATGAGCAGACTTAACAAATTAACAAGGGACACCCCTGACCAAGCCCATACGTGAGACAGCAAAAGTTAGTATGAATGCCTCATATTTGTTATTAGTTAAGATGGGGTTGTAGATGAATTTATTCGCGTCATTGTATGTTGTGAAGGTGACCGATATTCGGTTTCTCCCAATCTTTTTGATACCATCTTTCTTTACTTGATTTATTTTATTCGAAAATAACAATTATCCAAATTTAATGGGGTTGATAGATGTGCCAGAGAAGGGCCGAGCCTCTCTTTCCACAAGGACCACTCAGGGAGCTCCATCAGAGGCTGGTACACAGTTTCACCTGGTTCTAAGCTTGGATGGGTGTACATCGTTTGGTTAGGATGGAGGCCCACTTTTTTAAGACGATGAGCCTCCATGAAAATTCATGTCAGAATGTCCCCGCGGCGGAACAAGTTTATCCGGAGGGGCCGGGGGAATAGAACCTACTTCACATGAGGCCATGGAGGGGTATGTTAGCACAAATGATTTATCCATAGATATAGGGGGCAAATGACAAAAGAAATATAATCTCAGCTTAAAATATCATCAGCTATGGTCAAAATTTGGAAAATATCCCACTTACACGTACCCACCACACGAGATAGCGGAAAACTCCAACCGGATATTTCATTTACCTAATTTTTTTTTTGGTGTCAGTAGACAGTTCCGCACCACATCAGCCAAATTAACAGAAAGGGTCAAGTTATCTGAAATACTCTTTAGAGCTGGCCACTTACCACGCCATCTTCAATCGCAGCTACAGACAATCCGTCAGAAATAGTCGCCTCGCACAGCCGCTCTAGCGCGGCGTGAGGTTGACCCCTCTCGCACAGCGACACCGCCTTGTTCAGGGGCTCGTCCGCGAAGAAGCTTTCGCGTAGGTGGACAATCACCTCGGCGCTGATTCTGGGTGTGATGGGGATGTAGGAGGTCATGGCTGGAAATAAAAGCAGAGATAACACTGAGTCTAATAAAGGCTTGTTAAGGTTTCAACTCGTTTTGTACATTTTTTTTTCTGATTTTCATTGTTTCGTGAAGTAAAGTAAAGTCCACATATGCAACGTATTAAAAAAAAACAAAAAATTCAAATAACAGGCAGAGCATAGTTTTTCCCACGTTTAGACAGATATTCAATTCAAATTCAAAGGGACTACACGCTGCAGCTGCAAAGCAACAACAACTTGTCAGAGAGATAGTTTGGTTTTCGTTCCAAAAAATCTACCTCTAAAAAATCTGCCGTTTATGTAGTCACTGACTTCATAACTGAGAACTTGGATAGAGGAGAAAGATGTTTGGGGATTTTCGTTGATCTGGCGATCCCACTCCTTGTATCTAAACTTGATTCTCTTGGTCTAATCTAAGGGGTAACCAATTCAATTTTTTCAAAAGCTACCTATCTGATAGAAAGCAAAGTGTAAAAATAGGTGAATATATGAGCACTACCCAGCCCGTAGAGTGGGGGTACCTCAGGGCATCATTCTTGGACCCACTCTATTCTTGATATATATTAATGAACTTTGCAGCCTTAAACTACCCGATGGCAACATAGTAACCTATGCTGACGATACCGTTCTGCTTTTCAAAGGAAGAAATTGGACAGATGTTTTTGAAAATGCACAAAACGGTTTTAACATGATATCTTAATGGCTGCAGCAAAATATTTTAACCTTAAACGCCGATAAAACTAAATATTTAACCTTCTCTATAAACACCACGACCCAACCTTATGCTGATTTTAATTTGACCTCACATATATGTAAAGATGAAACTAACTGCTCATGTAAAACCTTAGAAAGAACCCCTACAATCGAATATTTAGGCATAACATTAGATCGGAACTTAAATTTTAAAAAACATATTCAAACTCTAAATGGCAAAGTTCGTAAACTAATATATATATTTAAAAATTTGAGACACGTTACCAATGCATCACTACTAAAAAATATTTATTTCGCTCTATGCGAATCTCTTTTGAGATAAGTATTGCATAACATGTTGGGGAGGTGCAAATAAGGGAATTATTTTGTCAATGGAGTAATCGGAGAATAAGTTACATATTTCTTGCCCACCACGAGCAGATTTGTCACCAAAATACATGGTCTCCGGAATCGAGTTATTAGCTCTTTTGGTCTTAACGAAAGTGAAAAATAATTTAGTCGTTTCACTAAGAGAGTCCTCAACGCTATTAAGGAAAGATTTGTAGCAGTACTTGATTATTTTTTTGGATCTAGTGCGTAGCATTTGGAACTCATCGTAGTCGCGGGGATTCTGATATTTTTTATAATGTCTGTGAACTTTATTTTTTTCCTCTATGCAAGCTTTTAAGGGTTCTGAAAACCAAAGGGGATGTCTATTATCACCAACTCTTTTGAGCGGTGTGTTTTTTTTATTATGTTATTCAAGGTAGAATAGAAAGCCTCCAGGTCCAGATTGACGTCAGCATTACCCAACAATACGGGCCAGTTAATTGAGTCTAGAGCTTGGATGCACTTAGCGAAGTCGCATTTGCGGTAATTAAGAGTTTTTTTTTTACTTTGCGATTAGCGGTCTGGGCACATCCAGCAGTTCGGCCACGATTGCCGGATGGTGCCTGTCGGCTCGAGATATGGCATCACAATCGGTCAGGGTTAGGTTTGGGTAATCCGTTAATATTAAATCCAAAATTCTGTTGTTAACGTTGCACACATGGTTGCACTGGCTCAAACCACCGAGTGCCATCAGATTGAGAAGCAGCTCGGATTTAGAGTCGAGTGGACCTGTGTTAAGCATGCTGTGGGAGGAGGCTGGGTCGCGTGACCATTCCAGGTTAGGGAAGTCGCCTAAAATGATTGTTTTGGTTTTATGGTCTCCAACTCCTGCGAGTAGTTTGTTTGAGCATATTTCGAACCAGTTACTGAATTCATCCATTTTGAGATAATCTGGGAGGTAAACAAGACAAATATTTAAAGAGAGTCCGGCCGTGCTAGTCTTCACCGTGACCCAGAGGTCTTCAAGAGAGCTCTCCATATCATGATGCCTGGATACAGGTTTTAAAGGTCTACTTTACCTTAAAGCCCAGGATCTTTCCGACCGAAGAACTTTTTCTGTGACGTTTTGACTGTTAGACAACTTTATATTCAGAATATTCTGGTTAAACAACATCTTGAATCAAAAATCGACTCTTGAGTATACATCTAGTTCTAAAAGACGAAAAGATAAACTTTTTATAACCTCAACAAAGAAAAGATTTATGCAGAGATTTTTTTAAATTTCTAGGGCCCTATCTATAAAATAAAACCTGCAATATTGTGTATATGTCACCGGAAATTAATACGATCCGCAAGTTTATAAATTTCCTAGGAAATTTATAAACTTCCTTCTAGATTATATTAGGCTAGGTTAGGTTGGGTTAGGTTATGTTAGGTTAGGTTAGGTTAGTATATTTATAAACTTGCGGAAAAAAAATTAGGAAATTTATAAACTTGCGGATCGTATTATTTTCCGGTGACATATAAATATCCTAAACCAAATTTTGAATGCAAAAATCTTATTTCTAAGTGGTTAAGATCGATGAATTATGACGACACAGAAAATTTCATCGCCATTTTACAATAATAAGTATAACAAAATAAATAAAATGGTACAATCAATACTTGATAAATACATATTTGATAATTATATTTTAGTTGCACATACTTTCGTATTTTTTAGAAATGATGGTAAAAATAATACACAAACATTCATAACACACCTCACTTCACATACATCCACTACACTTTCTCATCTCACACACCCATATATACACTCACAAATACTCACACGTACCCAAATACTGACTATTTTAGGCACTAAATTAAGAATTTTTTAACTTTAAATTACCTTCTTTAAGTTTTAGATACCTGCATTACATTAAAACTGTAAAAGTACCTGATTAGGTCTGCTAATTTTTCTTCATTCATATCTTTAGGGGAAGAGCCTCGCTACTCATCCCAAAACACATGGGAAACCCTACCTTGGGGAGTATCGACTCTGACGTTATTTTGCTTACTAGCAACACCTAATCTCATAAACAGATGATGTATCTATCTTTAGTTAAGTTTATATAACATGAAACTGTACCTTTCGTATTTTGTATTCATTAGTCATTTTGTAATTTTTGTGATATGTTTATTGAATAAATCATTATTATTATTATTATTATTATTATTGTTAGCTTTAAAGATTTGACGTTTCCCTCACGATGTTTTGCATTAGCAACTACCTATACAGAGTGTTCAACGGCTTTTCCAAAATGTACCCTTAATATTGTTGAGCATATTTCTGAAAGAAGACTTTAATTTGTTATTAAAAGCAATTTGAACTGCATTTAAAGTTTTTTTTCAATCACCTTTGTTAACCTGGCCTCTTACCCGCCAAATATGGAATCAATAACCCTTATAGTCGCCAAAAATTATATCCCCATTTTGCTTAAAAGTCTGCATAGTAATTTTTTAAATTCAAGCACCTGAAATTTACTTTAAAATTAGACTTTGTTGGTTAAATTGTTGTGCAAAATAATCTTGTATCGCATTATAATGAAGTCTTTTGTCCGTCAGACCTTACCATATGTTTCTTAAGTATATGTGTATGTCGAAGGGCTCGCGAAGTCTTCAATAATATAGTATAATCACAGTCTGATTCAATAATATTACTAGAAAATGTTAAATATTTTCTTTTATTTAAGTTGTTATGTTTCTCAGGGAGTTTGTGTTGCCGGACCGAACGGACGTATCCCCCCGAGATCTCCCAAACGCATTTAAACAAACAATAGTTTTCATACCCGGCGCGCGCCTTTTGTTCTGCCTCCGGAGGCCTGAAAACGAGCCTGGCTTATAGGCTGGCTTATACCGCGTGTTACTGCAAGGGTTACCTGGGAAATGTGCGCGATCCATCTAGGCACCCCATCTGTGCCACGCATTTCAGTGATTGTGATGATACTAGTGCGGTCAAGTGTAATGAATGCCCAGAGAACTGCGCGATACTCTTAGGCATCCCATCTGTGCAAGCCCTAGAATTTATTCTAGGCCAGGTGCACGTCTGAGCCACGCAGCGACAGGCCGGCAGCGAGCGACGCCTACGCAACACACCCTCAACGCTACTGCCTCCACCACCACCGCCGCTAAACAGACCAACCTGGTGAGATCATTCCGATTAGGACATCATTGATAGTGATTACCTACCTCTAACTTTATTTCTCTCAGCACCACTCGCCGCCTGACAATAATAAACCACCACTTACCGCGGCCGCGGTCGCCCCTATTGATTAAGGCATAATCACATTTATAGGTGCGTCATAGGCAGGATATAACAATTCCCTACCTACGCAATATCAAAATCAACTAATAAAACATTATTATAGCTACATATACTTATATTGCTTTGCCTGAAAATAAATTCGAGATAATTCTCCTCGAGATTTATTTTCTCCTCATCTTCGAAAGACCATTCAAAACAGTCATTAACAATAACCATCCACTAAACCCTGAAACTCAGTGAATAAGCCAACCCAAAACTTAACAATCCTAGAATTATTTTTATGTAGCTAAACTGCAAATATACTAAACCCGACAATAAACAAAATCTAAACAAGTGCATGCCATAAAAAGGCCATCTCACCAAACTCCCAGAAACTAGACAAAACAATTGACTGCTATTTAGGAACAATTGAAAAAGCTTCGAAGCACAAAAGGCTCACAACGTTCCCTCACACATCTGGCACCTATTCTATGGTGTCAGCCCATCTTGGAAATAACGGGAAACATTAGAATAAAAATAGATCGTAAAAAGCCAAACAGCGTCTCTCATCATACCGGCCGTACACCTCTTAGAAACAACCCACACACACACATTCATATTAGCTAAAATACCACGAGGCTTTCTCCTGTGGTAATATCTCACAATGGAAACTCTACCAATGCCCAGAGATGGAAACTGCCTGTTCCATGCAATTGCAGACCAAATCAACCATCTGTTTGGAGCGACATTCAACCATACCCACATCAGAAGCGACTTAGTGGAAGCTAACAGCAATTATCCACGCATCAAACATGCGATCGACGCACCAAACGCAGAAGCTTTCACTGAGTACATAAAAAATCTCCACATACAGGGCACGTGGGGCGGTGAAGAAATTATCATAGCAGCCGCGGAGTTCTACGTAATAAGTGTAGCGATCCATCAACAAAATGGCCCATCAATCTTATATAGCCCCCAACAAGAATATAACTCAGTCGGAACTATCAACTTGACCTTTTCCGACAGCCACTACGACAGCGCATACATAATAGAGCCCCAAAACGTAATCAACAACCTATCAACAACCAGTCAAATCTACATCGCAGCATCTCACTTTTCCCATACCAAAATACAGCGCGACTACCAAAGTACCCTCAAGTTCCACCCGCCCCAAAAACAGATAATATGATAGCGGTAAATCTAAACACCTTCCCCCGGCATACCCAAAATGCACAACTCAAGATAAGATGACTAATGACATTGATTCTTACCGTACCGACACATACACTCACACGCCACAAACACATGCATCCCCCTCCGCCGGGTCAGATACAACCGGGTACTTCATCTTTAGGGCCTTGTTCACGGACTGAACCTCGACCCGAGTCACGGACCTAACTAATATGCACTAATGAAGTGAATTGAAGTAGGTGATATCAGTGCAATGAGTCTCACTAGCTGAGCAACAACCTGGTGAGATCGCTGCGATTATGATAGCCCTAACTCAGATCAAAAGGCAAAACGAACTCTATATCTGGCAGGTAACCCCCTTCGTAATGATAAATACCATTTCATAAACAGATACCACGCTCGCTTCAAATTACTACCTACGCCAACTCCAAACTATTCCACAGGCACAGTGCCGTACTAGTAGGTAGGAGATAGGTATACCTAAATACAAAACTAAGCAGGAACCTACCCAATAACAGTAAAACAAAACTTAACCATTTCTAACTTTATCCGGTCCGACAAGCCCACAAAAATAAAACAATAATGCAAGCCCGTCTACTACATAACTGCATATTCTGAGAAATAGCGAGAAACAGCAAACAATTGCACATCATAAAAGGATCATTTCAACATCTTCTAGAAAACAGGCAATTAACAAAAGACTTCCACTGATGAACAATAACAACAATAAAATCGGAGACTTTTTGTCCTAAGCGGCTCTCTACCGAGAATAAGGGCGCACGAAGATACGCACAAACTTTGACAATCGCAACCCGTACGATCTGTTAATCGTAGACAAAGGTAGTTCAAATAAATCACGCTATCTCTAAGTTCTTTCTTTCAACAACATCCCAAGAAGATAACCTAATGGAAGCCTTACCAACGCTGAGATGGTAACTGCCTATTCACCGCAATTGCTGACCGAATTAATCACCTATGTCAATTAACATGCCACCTCACGCACATTCGTAAGGACCTAGTTAAATATGTAGAAGAAAACGGCGATGAACAGAACAAAGCTCGCAATCACTGAGCCTGAAATCCTTAACAACTCAACACTGAAAATCTACGCAATTACGGTACTTGGGCTGGAGAGGAGATTATAATACCAGCTGCCGAATACTTTCTACTTAACGCAACAATCCACCAGCAAAATACACCATCGCTCACATTCACGCCCAAGAATCCAGCGGATGCAGTGAAATCTATCAACCTCAACGTCACAGGACACCACTACGACAGCGTTTACTTGCTTGAATCGCCAAATTTACCCACGGATCAAGCAACCGATAACCAAACTGATAACACCATACTTTCCCCGATACTTAATTCAACACCCATGACCTCCTCAGGGTCAACCATAACATCAACAGAAGACATCCCAGACAACACCGGATATACGATGATACGAAACAGCCCCATATTTAAACCACAAGTCACATGCGAGCGTATGCGCATTGCTACTTGGAAGGTTAGAGGATGCGCCGAAATAACTAAAAGACTCAACATTGACGCGGAATTGACTAACAAAAACATACACATAGCCTATATACAGGAAACAAACATGATACATATGTCAAAACACTTTCTCTGGTATCTGTATGCTCGCATCGGACAAGACGCTATAAAGAAATACAGGAAAAAGGGAATTATAGGAAAAAACCTCCTTCACAATATTGCACACAAATATTTTAAAAGCTACATCAAAAGAAAATGCATGTACAAGGGCGAGCTTGTCTCTAAAAAGAGATTTCTTCCAGCAAAACAAGGCATTACAGGAATTGCTATCATAAAAGGGTAGGCAGTGCACAATAATTACTATAACTAAAATGCTTAGGAATAAATTAAAATATCTGTAAAATACAGATAGCAAATACGAAATAATTACCGATATATACATAAACCTTACATATAATAAAATAAATACAATAACTTTTACGAAAGAGACATGTAGAGCTCTTTGATATGTTTCTTAAAAGAAAAAAGAGTCGGACTGTCTCATATAGTGCAAAGAGGTGCGTTCCAGAGTCGGACCGCCCGCAACCTGAAAGAGCGTTTATACGCAGCGCTGCTATGCCGCGGAGTAGCTAAAAGTGAATAATTAAATATCATCGGAGAACTGCTCATGGCAAACTTAAAAGTAGAAAGACGAAAATTCTTATAAGAGACCCCATAAACAACCAGTGAATTGGACGTAGTTCCAATACGAACCGTAAACGAAATCAAATATCTCGGCACATATATTACGGCAGGACATAGGACACAATAAAAAAGAGGTGCCGGCAAGCCATATGCAATTCCAAGGCCCTAATGCATTTTATAAAGAAATCTAACATGGACTGAAATATAGTGCGCCTGATTTACAAAATGGTCATTGCACTGTTTATAAAATACGGACAAAAAGCGGCAACCCTCACTAAAGCAAACAGTTGACAGTCAGTATATGAACGCCTGATCCTCAGAGACATGTTTGAGAACGCCAGAAGCTATCCAAGATAGCACAAAATTCATGACTGACTACAGGGCAAAACGATAACCAAACGAATCAAAAACCACCGGATATGTTACTATACATATTCTGCGACGCCCACAACAGCACTTACTACACGCTCCATTCAAATACGAAGCAAGGAAGAAGAAAGTCGGCCGACTTATATACACCTGGAAAGATTTCCTTAAGCATGACATCAAATACTACGGTGAAGAACACAGTTACTGGATAGAATCATCACACAACAGGGACGAAGTCAGGATGGCCTAGAGGCAAATATACCGTATCCCAGAAACAGACAGCAAAAGCGAAACTGGGAACTTACCGGATAACCCAAACGAACACGACTCAGGAAACTCAACTATTAACAATAACTGAAAATAGAAGGAAAACAAGAACTTGAAGAAAACAACAGCTGCTCTCCAAATCCCACATCCTCCCCATTCCACATATCCTATATTGGCTTCAGGCTGAAGAGTCGGTCGATTGAATTCACTATCCTTCCCTTCCTACAGAGCAGGTCATTCCGCCCCCCCTCAAAACTTGTGCCCTCTGGTATGCCGGCCGAAAGACCGGAACAGGTTTAGAACCCTGGCTGGAGAAGCACCATTCATTCATTCATTCATTCATTATTTAAGTTGTTATGTTTCTCAGACAAAACTGACCATTATGTTAAGCCTTTCGATCGGGTGAAATTCCCGGTTAACACAGACGTTTTGTTTTGATAAATGTTTGAATGCAGTTCAATTAAAAAAAATATATAATTAAAGTCTTACTCCGCAACACAATAGTAACAGCCGCATATGGACATGGGTTCAGAATACGAGCTATCATGCTCTGGAACAAACTACATCCTAGCGCCATCAGAGACAGCCCGTCACTTCATATTTTTAAAAGTCGCGTCTAAGAATAGTATTTTTCTTTTCCATAATAAACTCATGTTAGTATAAATATTAGAGGACAATAAAATATTAGAGGACAATCTTACACATATCGAACTAGGCCCATAGTAAGTAAGTAGACGACGATATATTTAATAGGGATAAATACTTAAGTAAATACATTGAAAACATCCAAGACTAAGAAACAAATATTCATGCTCATCACACAAATATTGTCCTTACCGGGATTCGACCCCAGGACCGTCAGCTTCGTAGGCAGGGTACCCGCTAGGCTTAGCCGGTCTTCATTGTATTGACGTATATTTTGATTTATATGACGTTAATGCTTTATTGCACAAAAACAGAAGATACATATATATCAAAAAGGAAACTACATGTACAAAGGCGAGCTTGTCTCTAAAAAAGAGATTACTTCCAGCAAACCTAGGATGGACAAGGCACATTAAAACAGGTATACATAGTAGGACTTAAGGTAATACGATTTCTTCGAAAGCATATCGTGTTACATATAGATAGAAAGATTTATGTATATCTATTTATTTGATAGGTACGAAATCTCGTAAAAGGAGCTACATAACTGCAATTTATCACGGACGATCGTCAGGGTGACCATCAGGCCGGGTTGATCTTCGATTTTTCGGGTTTCCGTTTCAGTCCACTGCGGGATAGATGTTCTGTCTATAAAGATGCAATAGATAGATAGTATGACATATTTCTGAATTATAAGTAGAGTGCCCAAAGTTTTTTTTTTTTTAATGTCAATGAATCGTGTTCTCCTTTTAATGGAACAAAAGTGGTTAAGTTTTAAATATCAATTTTTAGTGTCAAAAGATAATAAAAATACAAGATCTGTGTCCCAATAATAGACAAAATACCGACTTTACTATATTAACGTCAAGCTCTAAAATTACCTACGACATTATTCAACATTTTGGGATTTTATTGATATTGAAAGGCCTCTTCTTAACCCACGAACAAAGTTTTATTCATTCTACACTACTTGGAGACCCAGAAAGCTGAAATTGATTTTGTTATTATAAGAAGACATCTCTAAGACAATCTGTCAAAGTTCATAATTCTCATAATTTCTTTATTGCACACAAAACATATAAAAAAGCAAATGGTTACATGAAAATAGTGTACAATGGCAAGCTTGTCTCTTATAAGAGATCTCTTCTAGCAACAGGTTTGTCCAATTCTGTCATGAACACCCTGTTAAAGCTTTCCCCCGACGACTCCACGGCTGAAAGTCACCACAACATACCGCAGAACACATAGTACGATACCAAATTAACTTTGTAACGGTTAACAAGTGTTTTAAATATTTTATCAAAAGTGCCCAAAACTACCCGATGGCAGATGTCAAATCTGATCACCATCCCGTCGTAGTGATACTAATGGGGCGTACCAATTAAAGACCATAAGCAACAAACATAACATCCTACCGGACATAAGGGAAAATTCAAATACCGGAGAATAGAGTAAAAGTTTATAACGTTATTAACTGACAGGCAGAGAGCAATATGGATCAAGGGTACATTGAAGATGCCACGTTAAGTCTGAAAGAAACAGTAGATGTCATAAACCGAACAATTAACTTCGCAAGACTGAGAACGAAGAAACAACGATGGATGAATGAAAACATATTGAAACTAATGAAAAATTCTACGAAAAGAAGTAGAAATAATGGATTGACAGTTTTAACTTGCATAAGGAAATGGCAAGATTCAGGCAGTCATCTTTAGGTACAATCAGGCCCAGTTCCATCCATTGAGTAAAGATTGCCTGTACCCTCAAAATACCTTTATAAATGGTTAGAGGTGGATTTTGTATCGTAAGCAATGGTCCTGGTTCACTCCGAAATCTGTCATGTAGAATATTACTTTGAAACCCATCGAATCGATATATTGTCTTCTCCCCTCAACTAACAATCGTTTAAGGAACGTATCCTGAACCTTCCCGGATCTTTGCGCCTCGTCCAAGACCAATATCTATGGCCACTATGGCCGCATTATCTAGTGCCAAACTGGATAAAGCCAGCGTGAGGCTAATTTCATGATAATAAAGATTTATATGAAGTTAGAATTTTATTGTAACACGCGGTACACCACTGTCTTTAAGTTTTCAGGAAACGATTAAAAAAATTGGTTAAAAAATTATTTTTAATCTTAAATCTATCTGATAATAATACACTTTAAACTTTAAGACATCAATTGGCAACGACGTAGAAAACAAGGGTCAGGGTATGATTTGGCCAATTGTTGGTTGAAATATATCTTAATTGATGTCTGCTTTGATGAGTAAGTCTTCATTAAATTCTCGTGGTTTTAACCGTATTAACAAAAACATTCACGTTATTTTGCAACAGTCGGCACCTCGCAACTACTGCACTCCAATTGGACGAAAAATACGAAATCGCATTTTTTTTTTTACTTTGGGCTTTAACCGGGAGCTTGCTTAAACTCAGGTCTAACAAGTTAAACTTAGGATAAACCACTCTTCGAGCTTCTGCCGTAACATATCGATTTCCAAGCTGCGTAACATTTTTGTACCACCGTTAATCATTGCCACCCTAAAACGTTTCGGGCAAATAGAAAGGGCCTTACTTTTAATAAGACGAGCCCTCCTCCGCCCGACCCTTCAGGTCAAGGTCGAACCTCAAAAGTGACTGTAGGTAGGTAGAGAATGCTCCGTCCTTGGAAGGTTTAACGGTCACATTTACGCTTGTTAAACACAGTTTGGCAAAAAAAATATGTAACTGAGAGAGTTTTAAGTCAGCAGTGATAGTGATTATAGCGTCAATATATTCAGTGGGTAATATTTTGCGACAAGGGGCTAGCCTAGCGCCAGCATTAGCTTAGATTTATGGATATGCTATTATTTAAATAGTAACTTTATTTGAAATGGGAATGCGGGGGCTGATTTACATCTCATCAATGGGTTTTTCAATGGAAATCACGAATTAATTTTATTTTTGATTTCTTTTTCTCGTATATCAAGTCGAAAAAACCACGAGAATATTAATACATTAAAATACTATAATTTAATGACAACAATTGCAGGTTCAAACTGACAGTGGATAGTTTGGCGTCAAAACGGACTCACAGCGGAAATGACGTAGTCAGAAAGGGTTAGAGCTATACCTAAATCTCCTTCTCCTTTTTTCGCATAGAAAAGAAAAGGTGTTTTAAAAACAGTGCCGATTGACGTTACTTCACATACGTATTTTTTGTTGAAAATCAATACTAACTAAAATAAAAACGAGCAAAAGGCCTTTAATGTTTTAGGGCTCAAAATATTTATAATTTTAGAAATACCTTAACATAAGCTTCTTCATTGATTAAGAATCATTCAAGTGTGAAAAATACCTACTTTCGTAGCACATAGTCCAAGCTTTCGTAGCGCGTAGCAGATACTACAGCAAAGCAGTAAGCAGCTTTGTATTAGACTAAGAGATTATTGTAAATGAGTAATAAATAAATACAATACAATACAAACAAGGGTTGTAGTTGTAGTTACTACGCCGATGTGTATAGGCGTACACAATAAATATGGGTAAGTAAAGTTAGAAGTTCAGAATGTGGACGAGAACGCGACTGTACAATAATACCTAAGAGGGATTTAGGAACAATATCCGCAAGTTTCAAGTACGATTATTAATTACTTGGAGCGGGGAGGTTCACTATAATGACGATGAGACTTATACTTGGAGCTGGAAGGGTCTTGAATTGAACGACAGGCGGGATTTGGAGGAGGTATGGGATGATCACACCTATACCACAAAATAAATAGGTACATAAGTCAACCACATGTATGTACTTCACTTTTCATAGCTACGCTCGGCGATCGCTCTAGGGTTGTCAACAACGGCTTATGCACGAAAAACTATCGTGGTACTGGGGCTCCTATCTAGTTGTATGATTTATTATGAAGAATGAAAACATTACACTACTATTACAAAAGGTTTACAGATCAGAAAAATACCTACACAATTTTATGTTTGTCAATTTTCACTATCGAAAATCCCTGATAACTTCTAAACGGATGGAAAATTTCTATTGCTCTGTCCGTTTTAGACACACACCTGTCAAATAACATGAAAAACAACACAATATCTACACAAACAAAAAACATGTTTTCAACTTACGTAAGTAAGGTGGCGTGAATTTACCTAACAAAATTTTTGTTAATACTTATTTTATTATACTGATTGGAAAATAGGCAACTGTTATTTATTTAAATCGATCATAGATATATTATTCGGGGACCTTACCTACCTACCTAACTGTTCTATACATACAACGTTAAAACGAACCATCGAAATACAGCTAGACAGCTACTTTCCGAAACCACTGGTCACTTAAAAACGCCAATTCATAGTTTAATGTTGAATTTAAACAACCGTCCACTGAACAGTTATATTATTATTTTTTCCGTTGCTCCATTGTTGCATTATTTGCATTAAAAGACGCGCGTGTCAAGCGGATGGCACTCACGCTCGCCCTGGTTTGAACTGCTCTGAGATATCGTGTCCGTGAGCAGTATCTATGTATGTGTGCGTTGCTGAACCGCGCTTGCATGTCGATTGATTTCTGAACCTATTTATTTAAAAAAAAATAAACTCTATAAAGTACTTCATCACGCTCTTTGCGTATACTCACGACTGTATTCGCAATTAAGAGTAGGCAGAGCTGCCAGAACGCGTATTGATACCACAGACATGATTTTAAAAGAAATTATACCAGAAATAAATTCTCGAGACATTTTCATGATACCAATTGGTTGATGCCATTGATTGCCAAAGTGCCATAGAAGGTAATGGAAATACAAACATCGAATGGTACATAATGAAAGTAAACTATACTTACTAATTCCAAATCTTATACGAGTATGAACTTATAAATGTAGCCCATAAACGTCCCCACCGTGGGGCACAGGCCTTTACTCGGATACGAGTAGGATTAATCACGCTGGCTCAGCGCGGGTTGATGGAGGGGTTTTACGACCACTATGACGTAGCGACAGTAGCCGGGACCTACAGCATAACGTGTCATCCGATACACTGAACGTCCGATCATTTACTTAAGATAAACGAATTGTCTCACAGGAGATGCAGGTTCAGGAATCGAACCTCATGTCCTATGAGAGAAGCAAGCGTGAAACCCGTTAGACCACGGAGCTCCTTATTTATGAACTTAATAAGAATCAAAACATTTTTAGACCAATGCAAAGGGGGAATAGTAGCTCACGTCCGCAGGGAAACTTGGATCCAACAGCCCTGTTCAGTCCCCCTGGGTAGTGCTAGCGAGCAATAAAAGAAAAATTAAAATTTTCAGTAGATTATTTTACACGAGCTGTCTTTTTTGCGATGTGATTGGTCGATTTCGAATTTCAATGGCATTGTAACTAAGAAATTCGATCCCCGACCTTTTTTCCTATCCCGGGATTTTGGTGTTGACGAAAACCAATCCCCGGATCCCGGGTAATCCCGGGATTACCGAATTTCACAAAAAAAAAAACGCTGAAAACAGTTTTCAAGACTCCGATAACGAACGTGTGCGAAGTCCGTGAAATGGAATTGTATCTCATGAATCGTAATAGGTAGAGGGTTGCCGCTGCGGAAACACATAATGAATTAGAGGGTTTTATCAAATTTTATTCTCGTGGGATCCGACGCGCACTTGACCGATTTATCTAATACCAGTCTTTATGGGGATACTAACTTAAATCAGCCAATTCATCGCCAAGTTATCATTGTGTCGTGAAGTGGGTTTTGTAAGTAGCATTACGCATGACAAATTATCTTGTCGACGTTGTTGTGTTCAGATAATGCCCAAAGCCGAGGTACTGTGTACAGAAGTTTGGTTTATATGAAATCCCGAAAATCGCGGGATTTCACAAATGTAAACCCGAGATTTCGATCCCGAATGAGCAGGGATTCCAGGATCCTGGGATCGAACTCCCTAATTGCGACTTTATCACAAATACATAATGAGGCTATAGGTTCTCCACAATGAATTCATAAATAATACGTGACTTTGGCGCAATTTACTTAGTTGTTAGATAAGGGCGAGTTTACAGGTGCAACAATAGCCCCCTATCCGGGGGGGGCATGGAAATGGATGAAACAATCGACCACATGCTGTTGATAAGTTAATTTTAACTTTTATTAACCAACCTACACACTTTTTTTCAATGTAGCCTTTGTTGTGTCCCACTGCTGGGCAAAGGCCTCCTCTATCTCAGACCATTCCTCCCTATAATGCGCCGCCCTAGCCCAGTCCAGCGAAAACCTGTTCAGGTCATCCCGCCATCGACGGCTCGGCCTGCCTCTAAGCCGGTGTCCACTGGTGGGCACCCGTTCGGTTGTAAGTCAGGCCCACTCGTGGGGGTGCATGCGGCAAATGTGACCGGCCCAGCGCCACTTCAGCCTTGCGGTCATTGCGCCAACGTCAGCAATCATGGTGATGGAGCGCAGCGCCTCGTTCCTAACACGGTTGGTCAATCTAACACCGGTTACACTGCGCTCCATCGCTCTTACATATAACTTCGGCTAGTATTTAATCGCACATCAAACATACTGATTTGCACAGCAAAAAAGGATCAGCACAAACATTTTTTATTTTATGTGTAATCAAGTTTATATTTTAAGTATTTTTTGTTGTTCTTACATATTCAACCTAACATGAAGGACTTCAGCTAAACTTCACCTAAGCTACCGCGGCATTTTGCCCTGATATTTGCTGTGCAAATCAGTTTTTTTATGTGCAGTTTAATATTTCCCTATAACTACTACTTAACACTTATCACACATAATAGACTATTTTTTGTACTAATAACATTCAAACCGTTGTGGCTTACGTAGGATTTTAAGTTAGATTATAAAATTTTACCCCTGTAAATAAAAGAAAAAAATGAAAAAATACATGTTGTTGCCCTAACCACCCTCCACACAAAGCAGAATGGCAACACTGGACCAATAACATCCAACCTTGAACCTCTTGAACAGCCAGGCCTCCTACCTCAGCTGGTGCAGGAGTTGGGATGGCTGAACCAAACGAGCAGGTGAAGGAAACTAGTGGGCCTGGTGCCTTCACGCGACCCCTTGTTAGAAGATGGATAGACCGCCATTAATCATGAAATTGATTGAGATTACCAAAACCGAGCCGCTGAGACCTACAAAAAGCCCTTCATCACGAACCCACTATCTGGTGTTGACCCTCTCAGCTTACAAAGTAAACTCCACGCTCTCGAATTCCTTCACGGAAAGTCCTTCGACATACCGCATCCGGTCGCCTTTGTCACTCGATGTGGGAACGACGTCGTCCTTATTGGAGTGCAGGGTCGGAGTTGGGAGGGTATGGGAGAGATCAAGTTCATTTAAATAAGTCTAGTGGGTTCCACGCTAGCTTCTCACGTAGGAGACGTAGGTTCAAACCTGGTGCTGACTATGTACCGAAGAGATAAGAAATTTATCTTAAGTTATTATTATCAGAAGTTCCGTGTTTTGGATGACACGCTACGCTGTAGGTCCCGGCTATACTATCGCTGCTTGGTTGTAAAACCCCTCTCAACGATGTGATCGAGTATGGCCTAATCTTACTGTTATGCGGGTAAAGGCCTGTGCCCCTCGTTGGGGATATTAAATGGGCTACATTATTTATTTATAAGGTACATAAAAATACAAAGAATTAACCAAGGGTACCTTATTTTGTGAAAACGAAAAGCTCGTCAAATTGATTCTTTCTCGTCATAACTCAGGGGAGTTATGACGTCATATTTTTTTGTATGGGTTTTGTTTGGGGGGGGGGGGGAATTGAGAAAAGCTCTCGACAAAAAAAGCTTTTAATTCAAGGAACACGTGTGCCAAGTTTTGTGAGGATCGCTTGAAAACTGGCCCCGAGACCGGAACTGACAGACACACATAGGGACATAGAGACAGACGAAAGCAAAATCGGCCTCCTATCTTGTCAAAAAGTAGCCCTTCGCTCGCTCGGTCCAAAACGAAAAGAAGAATATAATATTCATAATTCATCATTTCTTTATTGCACACAAAACATATAAAAAATCTATAGTTACGTTAAAATAGTGAACAAAGGCGAGGTTAAGGTTAAGATGGGATTATAAACGTATTCATCTTTTCGCGTTTCAGTGCAACTAAAACATGTCTCCAGAGCAATTCTAGGTTTCTCCCTCCTTAACTCAGCTCCTCCTCCTCAACTTATTTAGTTAAGTAAGTAATAATGATTTCCTTTTTCTGTATAGCACCTATGTTTATCTTTAGCTTTACCATCTAAACCCTTACGTCTTCTGTTTTTTAGTTTGATTTATAATCTCCACTGCTGTTTTGTGTACCTAATATAATAATTAAAAAGAAACTCCTAGAGCCTACCCTGCCTCGTCCTTATTGGAGAGGCTTTGTCGCAGTGGGGGTGCGGGAGGTGCGGGAGGACATTCCTCCTGCGAAGGAAATCGCTCCGATGTACCGGCGCGGGGGTCATTAGGACTCATCCGGAAAAGATTTCTCGTGAAGTCAGGTGGTTTTTGGGCTACCTTGGTTTTTTAATTTTTTTCGCCGACTGGCAGCTTTTTATTCGAATTTTAACTGATCTTTGGTTTATCTTTATTTCTCACTTTTCCCTAGCGAGACCAACATCCCTCCATCACCCGCACTATACCTAAATTACCCCAAGTAATTAAATTACAGAGCTAGTAATTCAATAACTTGGATAATATAAGTTTGTACACAGTAAAGATCTTTCATAACATGTAATAAATCACAGCTAATAACATTAAAAGAGCAATTACCCATGGCAGAGACTTTGGAGTTTTAAGGGAATTAGCGTGTTTGCGTTCGTTATCTGTCTACCCGCAAAGTTCCGAATAGCGCTTTGAAGTTTCAGATGAGGCCGTAGATGAAATTGGTGAAGAGATCGCTACATGAATAAAAGTTAATTACGTACAGATGGATAAAGCCAATGAACTTGAACCAATTTGGACCGTTTGGTAAAGTCGACGACGCGACCGCATCTCAGCGAATGCGGTAAAATGCACGTATATACGCAGAATACGCATACTTTACTCGTAGTTAGTGGAAGGTCTACAGAATAATTATGCAGCGATCGTAAAAGATCCCTTAAGGCGATATGTAAAAGCGGGAATACGAAGAAAAAATAGAGCGCGAACAACGCTCCCGACTAAACCACACCATTCAAACCACATAAAAATTGTTTAAATATAAACTACGCTATTTTGTCAAAAATATTTTCAAGGAGAGTTTACGAATACACAATACCCACATTTTAAATGCAATTCCGCAATTAAATTAGTTAGTATTTCAGAACTACAGGAAAAAAATAAACTAATTAGAGGTATTTTCGTAAATAATTTTTTTCATCCAGTCGCTTGTACTTTCAGTGAGAATCTGCATAAATCAATAAACATTTACTCAAAAAAATAAAATCCGTAGATGTTTTTATGGTGGAGTAAATGGATTCGAAAAAAACCCTATGTTTTACCCCTATCGTCTCAACGTGACGTTACTAACCCATAAAACAACTCGTAGCACGCATTTCCCTGAAAAACGCATTATTAAAACAAACAAGCAACTTTAACCCTTAAATCCATAACCAAACGAAAGGCGAAAAGGTTAGTGAAATAGCTGTGTCATTATTGGAAAACTGTAATGTATTGAAACATAAACACCAAGAATTGGATAGAGCCAATGAATATTCCATAACTCATAAATAAATTACCGATGTCCATAATCAGTATCTACAGATTGTACAACCAAAAGGAAAACAGACTGTAACTAATAGAAGCTTTCAATCGCAAACAATAAATTGATCTAAAACTTTACGTAGCTTCGTAAAATATTTCAGTAAACCCGCTTTCGGTTTAGACAGTAAGAGTTGGTCAGTAGCGATTAATCTAATGATAAGGTATGGTAAATAAGGGAAACTTACCAACGTGTAGTCTGGCCGACGGCTGGAGCAAGACTGGGGATTTGTGATAACAGCGCGCCCGCCCTGACAGATTCGATTGGGGCTGCTTTTACACTGGGCGACCGGTTGGGCGGGCGGGCTAGGGCGGTTTGTTGCTGTGGTAGCTATTGTTCTTGTGGTCATTGTTAGTTGTGATAAATAGTTCGCTTTACGGATGAAGCGGTTTGTTTAGAAAGATACTTAGAGCGAGTAGTGTTTATGTTTGTAATCTGAAATATCATTTTGTTACGTAAATTCTTACTTGTAGGAACACATAAGGATCCCATATCTACAGTCGGCTATATTATATGTATGTGGAGCTGTGTGTCAAAAGGAGGACTCATAACTGAAAATATAGTTTAGCTTAATCAATTAGGCGCTATTTGTGTGAGCTAAAGAACTAATACGTTGTTTCTTACGTTACCAACGTGTAGCAGAGACACGTGTAGTAAAGAATGTGTTGCAATGCAGCATGCATAGCGTCACACCTTTTCACATACGGGGTGGCAGAGGCACATTTGTGCCCAAGTTAGCGAGCATTCTAGCAATATAACACCTAGGAGGTTCGGGCACTGTAAAAACCCCCAGCAAAGCAGTCTTCCTATGTACGTACAAGGCACCGGTACTTACATTCATCGGGCAAGATAAATGATGCTGTGTGCTTTTGTTCGTTTTCAGACGATTACCGTTCTGAATAAGCTATGCATAGCTTTAACAAATACTAGTAGCGTACTAATATACAGTGTGAGTCTTTATAAAGTGCACATATCGAACAGGGTTGAAGGGGATCAAGTTTTATCGTCAATTTTTATTGAAATTCCCTCCTCTTCTCTATTTCTTTTTAAGGGTTTTATTTTATTTTTTCGTTTGCTATGTATCAAACAGCAAAAAACATACATAACTTCGCAGTGAAAGGGTTTGTCCGTTTCAAATTATCTGGATAGTGATGATGAAGGACAGGCGGACCTGCCAGTATCAAATAGTCGCTAAAAAGTGTTAACTGTAAACTAAAATTTAAGAATAAAACCCTATTTTTAGCACGTTTTAGTCATTGCAGTATTTCACTAAATTTGGTACCTACCTAGAACAAAAATATTGTATTATGCAATATTATTTATACAGGGCAATATTATTTATATTTATACATCGGAAACGATCGCAACATCTGGCCGAGACGGGTACTGGATGGGTGTTCGTTCTATGTGGCATTTGTTTCGGACGCTTCCGTGTTTCGGATGACACGTTAATATGTAGGTCCCGGCTACTATCGCTACTCGGGGATTGTAGTCGTAAAAGCTGTGTCTACGGCTAATAGGGCAGCTTGATAAGCTACAAGCCCGACACCCCGCCATCAAACCGCACTGAGCCAGCGTGGTGGACTATGGCTCAATCTTAGTCGTATCTGGATGCCCGTACCCGTGCCCCTCGGTGGAGGCATTAATGGGCTACATTTATTATTATTCTACATCAGATTAGCCTTCAAAACACTGCAAAAATATGTTTCTTACCAAATCGCTTTTGACGTGTTCAAGTTCTTAAATTCGGTCAGCAGAGGGAAAACTCGCGAAAACCAAATTTAACGAAATTACCTACCAGAAAAAACCATTACTTAGGGAAATATTAAACTGCACAAAAATAATACATACTGATTCACACAGCAAATATACTGATTTTACAGCAAATACCAGGGAAAAATACTGCGGTAGCTTAGGAGAAGGGTAAACGGGGTGAGCGAAGCGAAGCCCCCTTTATCCTTCGTATTCGTACATGTAAGAACAACAAAAATACTTAAAGCATAAAAAGTGTTTTTCTGAGCCTTTTTTGCTGTGAAAATCAGTATATATGCTGTGCGATTAAATACTCTCTTGGTAAATGGCAAAAAGGCCAAGTGCGAGTCGGTCTCGCGCACCGAGGATTCCGTACAAAATACACCAAATTTTTGAAGTACCTAACTAAAATTTGCGGGCTTCACATTTTTTCTTTTGCATGTGCTTTAAGACCACCATGCCCACGTGTCTATGTCAAGAAAAATATCCAACTGTTTAAAAAAAATATGCTATGACCATAATTTTAATACTAGAAATAAGACTAAACTGTCGCTCTCTCTCCCTCTAGACTCCACAAATTTTCCAATTCCTTCATCGGCCAATGTATACGCTTTTACAATAAGCTCCCCGATACTATTCAAAGCTTACCCACACATACAATCAAAACGTTTATTAAAAGTAAATTATGTTCGAAGGGACATAACTCATTGTCAAATTATAGAAGACGTAAATCCTTGGGGATAAACTGCGTTGTTCTTCTATTGACTATCTTAAAAATAAACAGTAAAATCAATAATAATGATACCTTGGACACTATTTACACACATTGATCTAGCCCCAAACTAGGATTCCCTGTATCTTGGGTACTAGACAACGATACACATACTTAATACGATAACATAATAGATAAATGTTATACTTAGATAGATAAACCACCATGACTACGGTACAAACATCCGTTCGGGACTCGAACCCGGGACCCTTGGATTCGTAGGCAGGGTCACTGCCGACTCGGATATTCGGGTCGTATGTAATGTAAGTATTTCCTTTCTTATGCGTTCTTCTTTGAGAAGTAGGTATCTGCTTTTGGAATGTACACCCAGTATTAAATGAATGACGTGCTCTAAGAAATGAATGAATGAATGAATGGTGCTTCTCCAGCCAGGGTTCTAAACCTGTTCCGGTCTTTCGGCCGGCATACCAGAGGGCACAAGTTTTGAGGGGGGGCGTAATGACCTGCTCTATAAGAGGGGAAGGATAGTGAATTCAATCGACCGACTCTTCAGCCTGAAGCCAATATAGGATATGTGGAATGGGGAGGATGTGGGATTTGGAGAGCAGCTGTTGTTTTCTTCAAGTTCTTATTTTCCTTCTATTTTCAGTTATTGTTATTAGTTGAGTTTCCTGAGTCGTGTTCGTTTGGGTTATCCGGTAAGTTCCCAGTTTCGCTTTCGCTGTCTGTTTCTGGGATACGGTATATTTGCCTATAGACCATCCTGACTTCGTCCCTGTTGTGTGATGATTCTGTCCAGTAACTGTGTTCTTCACCGTAGTATTTGATGTCATGCTTACGGAAATCTTTTCAGGTGTATATATGTCGGCCGACTTTCTTCTTCCTTGCTTCGTATTTGAATGGAGCGTGTAGTAAGTGCTGTTGTGGGCGTCGCAGAATATGTATAGAAACACATCCGGTGGTTTTTGATTCGTTTGGTTATCGTTTTGCCCTGTAGTCAGTCATGAATTTTGTGGTATCTTGGATAGCTTCTGGCGTTCGCAAACATGTCTCTGAGGATCAGGCGTTCATATACTGACTGTCAACTGTTTGCTTTAGTGAGGGTTGCCGCTTTTTGTCCGTATTTTATAAACAGTGCAATGACCATTTTGTAAATCAGGCGCACTATATTTCAGTCCATGTTGGATTTCTTTATAAAATTAGGGCCTTGGAATTGCATATGGCTTGCCGGCACCTCTTTTTTATTGTGTCCTATGTCCTGCCGTAATATATGTGCCGAGATATTTGATTTCGTTTACGGTTCGTATTGGAACTACGTCCAATTCACTGGTTGTTTATGGGGTCTCTTATAAGAATTTTCGTCTTTCTACTTTTAAGTTTGCCATGAGCATTTCTCCGATGATATTTAATTAATCACTTTTAGCTACTCCGCGGCATAGCAGCGCTGCGTATAAACGCACTTTCAGGTTGCGGGCGGTCCGACTCTGGAACGCACCTCTTTGCACTATATGAGACAGTCCGACTCTTTTTTCTTTTAAGAAACATATCAAAGAGCACTACCTGTCTCTTTCGTAAAAGTTATTGTATTTATATTATTATATGTAAAGTTTATATATCGGTAATTATTTCGTATTTGCTATCTGTATTTTACAGATATTTTAATTTATTCCTAGGCATTTTAGTTATAGTAATTATTGTGCACTGCCTACCCTTTTATGATAGCAATTCCTGTAATGCCTTGTTTTGCTGGAAGAAATCTCTTTTTAGAGACAAGCTCGCCCTTGTACATGCATTTTCTTTTGATGTAACTTTTAAAATATTTGTGTGCAATATATATAGCGTCTTGTCCGATGCGAGCATACAGATACCAGAGATAGTGTTTTGACATATGTATCATGTTTGTTTCCTGTATATAGGCTATGTGTATGTTTTTGTTAGTCAATCAATTCCGCGTCAATGTTGAGTCTTTTAGTTATTTCGGCGCATCCTCTAACGTTCCAAGTAGCAATGCGCATACGCTCGCATGTGACTTGTGGTTTAAATATGGGGCTGTTTCGTATCATCGTATATCCGGTGTTGTCTGAGATCTCTTCTGTTGATGTTATGGTTGACCCTGAGGAGGTCATGGGTGTTGCATTAAGTATCGGGGAAAGTATGGTGTTATCAGTTTGGTTATCGGTTGCTTGATCCGTGTGTAAATTTGGCGATTCAAGCAAGTATACGCTGTCGTAGTGGTGTCCTGTGACGTTGAGGTTGATAGATTTCACTGCATCCGCTGGATTCTTGGGCGTGAATGTGAGCGATGGTGTATTTTGCTGGTGGATTGTTACGTTAACTAGAAAGTATTCGGCAGCTGGTACTGGTCAGATCATTTGCCCTTATCAATAAAATGTAATTTGAACTTAGTTAGTCCTAAGATACATAATAAGGATAAAATAATACCAAATAAAGTAAAATGGGGGGTAAGGACACTGGATCAAATTAGTAAGTACAGTAAATATTGTAACAATAAACTTCGTTTGATAGATTTTACAGTACAGTTTCAAAATTGTTGTAATAAACAGTGTGATAAACTAGATCATAGATCTATCATAGACGGTCTTTACAGCAGTATTATAGATTCTATAAGGGAGGCATCAATAATTAGTTATGTAACTTCCAAAAATCATAAAAAACAAATTACAGGGTGGAAAACAGGGTGGAATTTGAATCGTTTTTTACTAATGCACCGGCTTCCACGACTAAGTATTTAAATTCGTCACCTTTGTCTGCTGTTGCAATATTAAAAGATAATGTCTCAGAGTGTGCTTCATACTTGAATTTTAAGCTCGTCACAAGTTCAGATGTCGTAAAGGCATTTAAATTGATAAATGTTAAGAAAACGAATGATCTTTGGGGACTCTCTGTTCACGTCGTTAAATCCCTGATCGAATTAATTGCACCTGACCTAGCGGTCATTTTCAACAATTGTATAGACTGCGGTGAATTTCCTGATTTAATGAAACAAAGTAAGATAATTCCCCTCTTCAAAGCAGGTAGTACTCAAGACCCCACCAATTTCAGACCTATATCAATACTACCAACTTTTAGTAAAATTTTTGAGAAATTAATCTTATCACAGCTATTACATTATTTTGAATCAAATAAGCTAATGCATAACAAACAGTTTGGATTCACTCGCGGTCGTTCAACAACAGATGCCGGAATTCAGTTCATTGAAAGTATTTTTGATGCCTGGGAAGAGTCACAAGATGCCCTAGGCATTTTTTGTGACTTATCTAAGGCTTTTGATTGCGTTTGTCATGAAATATTGATCAGGAAATTACATCATTATGGAGTTAGAGACACGTCATTGAATTTGTTAAAATCTTATCTGAACGGAAGAATACAAAGGGTAGACGTAAACGGAGAACGATCACCAGGATCATTGGTTTCTTTGGGCGTGCCACAGGGCTCAATATTGGGACCCTTCCTATTCCTCATCTATATAAACGACTTACCCTATCTAGGAAGGGACTGTCATGATATGGTACTGTTTGCTGATGACACCTCACTTATTTTTAAAACAAAGCGAAACCAACACGCTAATGATGATCACGTGAACAATACCATATCAAGAGTGGTAAATTGGTTTAATGTTAATAATTTGCTATTAAATGAGAAAAAGACTAAATGTGTTAAGTTTCTTACTACTAACGTTAAAAATAATCAGACATGTATAACAATTAAAAATGAGGAATTGGAATTGGTAACCAGCACAGTGTTTCTAGGTATAACGTTGGATTCCAAACTCCAATGGGGTCCACATATTGATAAGCTATCGAACAGACTGAGCTCTGCAGCTTTTGCATGCAGGAAAATCCGTCACTTGACAGATTTAAAAACAGCCAGATTAGTTTATTTTAGTTATTTTCATAGTATTATGTCCTACGGTATTCTGCTCTGGGGCAGTGCTGCTGACATAAATACTATTTTTGTGCTGCAGAAGCGGGCTGTTCGTGCGATTTATAAAATGAATAATAGAGATTCTCTTAGAAATAAGTTTAAAGAAGTAAATATATTGACAGTCCATAGTCAATATATTTACGAGAGTATTATGTATGTCCATAAGAACATTGTAAACTTTCGAAGAAACTGTGATATACATAACTTTAATACTAGAAACAAGGACAAACTTGCAGTGCCCACTACTCGGCTCCATAAAATAAAAAACTCGTTCAAGGGTAATTGTGTAAGATTTTACAATAAACTCCCAAGCACTTTGACAGATCTATCAATTAATAAGTTCAAGAAATACATCAAGCAAAGGCTTATTTCTAAAGCTTACTACAGTATTAAAGAGTACATAGACGATAAAAATGCTTGGGACTGAATTGTTCTAATTAATTGTGAGCATCCTCACTGCCAGAGTTTCTTTTACTGGACACTTGGAGGCCTTTTACACCTCCAAAGATTAATTTAATTATACAACTTTTGACTGTGGGGACCATTTACATCTCCTATTATCATTGTATTATTGACTAAAGAGACTATACATCTCTGTTATTTATATTTTAATTATTTTATTATGACATTTGAGACTCTTTACATCTCTCAGAAACAATAATTAAGTACTTTTTTTTTTCTGATAATAAGATACAAATAATAATACCAAATGTTCTGTAAAAAATGAAATGAAATGACATGTGAAAGTGCCCTTGTGGCCTATTTACAGAATAAACGTTTTGAGTTTTGAAAAAAAAAAAAAAAAAAAAAAAAAAAAAAAAAAAAAAAAAAAAAAAAAAAAAAACATGTCAGTACTGCTCATGGGATGGCCCGCGAAAAATTTCAGTTGTGGATTTTACATGGAAGACCTAGACAGGGGGAAGTTTTTGATGATATGAACCTAAGCCGTAAATTATTCAGATCTAAGCTTAAATGGTGTCAGAACAATCAGGAACAAATTAAAATGGATATACTGGCCGAGCACCATTCTAAAAAGAATTTTTGTGATTTTTGGAAGAAGACAAATAAGTTAACTCCTAAACCTACACAACCAGTAAGTGTTGATGGGGTCAGTGACACCAAACAGATTGCTGACTTGTTTATGAGTCATTTTTGTGTTAAATCTCAGCTGCAGCCGGTGCAGACTGTGCTGGATGCTAGGGACCATCACGTTCCGGAAATAACCACAACATTCAAAGCCAAAGAAATAGCTATGAGCATTCGTAAAATGGTCAGAGGAAAATCGCCGGGACATGATGGTCTAAGCATCGAGCACCTGCAATGTGCTGGGGTTCATCTACCTAGGGTTCTTGCTATGTTATTTAATTTATGCGTACCTTGAATTGGTTCACAGTTAACAATTTATTGTTAAATGCTGGTAAAACCAAATGTATCAAATTCTCACTTCCAAATGTCAGGCAAGTTGGGACCAGTTTAGTGTTGGACAAATCAAATCAAATCAAAAATCATTTATTTCCATAGGATGTTGTTACATCACTTAGATCCGTCATTACATTTTTTTGGGTGAGTTCACTAACACAATGGCGGAATCTGTGGAGAAGAGCTCACCGAAGAAACTCCACAGTCGTCGCATCTTTTGCGTTTCCTTTTTTAAATAAAATATTGTCAAATTACAAAATGAATGCTAATTATATATTGAAACAGCCTGTTACTCAAACAATATATTCCCATGGACATCTGTCCTCTAAGTAATCAGATATCCTATAGTAACCTTTTTTATACAATTTCTGTTTTATTATTATTTTAAACTTGTCTAAAGGTAAGTTTTTAATATCAGTATGGACCTTATTGTAATAGCGTATACAATAGCCTTTAAAAGAATTACTAATTTTATGTAGTCGGCTTACACAATACGTTAGAATTCGGACAGCAATACGTTAGAATTAGTAAATGACACGAAGTTTCTTGGAATAACCATTGATAATAAATTGCAGTGGGGACCCCACATAGAAAAATTGGCTGGTAAATTAAGTTCTGCGGCTTACGCTGTTAGGAACATCAGACAAAACACGGATGTGGCTACATCTAGGCTAGTATATTTTAGTTACTTTCATAGTGTCATGTCCTATGGTATCTTGTTGTGGGGGAAAGCAGTGGATATTCAAATTATTTTTATTTTACAGAAAAGAGCTATTCGAGCAATTTATAATTTAAAACGCACAGACTCCTTAAGACAGCTTTTTAAAGAAATTGACATACTAACTGTAGCTAGTCAATTTATTTTCGAAAATATAATGTATGTACGCAAGAACCTTACAAAATTTCCCAAACTTAGCGATAGCTGTAATGTTAACCTAAGAAATAATCACAGACTACTTGCGCCCCGGTTTAGACTCGCGAAGGTTAGCAATTCTTTCAAGGGTCAATGCATACTCTACTACAACAAGAGACCTCTGGAGATCTTGAAATTGCCATTTGAGCAGTTTAAAATCCATGTTAAAGCGACTTTGTCGAAAAAGGGATATTACAATGTTCAAGATTACTTAAATGATGGGTCTGTATGGGGTTAATCTGGCTCAACACAGACCTTGCTGTTAATAATTTTGTAATTATTTATTCCTGCTTATTAATTATGATAATGACTAAATATTATATTTTGTATTAGTTAAGCATACGCTATTTTTAAAAAGAGATCTAAAAATCTATCTGTGGGAGTTTCTACAGTTTAGTTTGGTCCAATGTAGAGAAGTGGCAAAAAATAACTATTGCTATGTATATGTAAATATCTACAGTAATAAAGACTTGGAATTTGGAATTTGTATGGAGAAATTGAAGTTAACTCAATTTTCAGTACAAACATTTTTGTATTTTTTTTAGGAATAACAGATCCTAATTTAATAAACTTTGTGTGTATGAATGAGACAACATTTAGCTAACAGAAAATTTTATATATTTTTTAAAAGTGTCACCTGTAAAAAAATATTACGAATATTATCATGAAAATGGATGACATTTAGGAGGCACTGATTTTGAAGATAACATTTTAGTTATCAAACTGAAAATTAAAAGAAAATTTTATAAGTAGATGTAAAATATTGAAATTAATTTTAAAACATTAAAAAAAACTGGAAATAGCTATTGAATTACTCGAATTATGAACTCCTGAATCTGTAAGAAAAATTCGCCAATTTCATAGGTAAGCACCCAATATAATAATAAATGTAGCCCATGAATGTCCCGTCCCCACCAAGGGGCACAGGCCTTTACCCGGATACGTGTAAGATCAAGCCATACTCCACCACGCTGGCTCAGTGCGGGTTGGTGGTGGGGTTTTACGACCACTACCACGTAGCGGCAGTAGCCGGGACCTACAGCTTCCGAAACACTAACGTCCGATACTGTACTTAAGGGCTGAACAAGGGCCAATGGCATTGAGAATTAGACAAAGAAAACAAATACCCGTCGCATCGCGTCGAAGCAGACTGACGCATGCTCCCGCGCAGAGCCCCGCGGGGCAGTCCGAGCTCCGAGACCAAGAAAATTATAGAAAATATTACTAAATTCCTGTAATAATAACATTAAAAATAAAATAAAGCAACTAAAAATTTTCCATTTTTTACCTATTTTTGCGAGTAAGTTTCATATAGGAAACTGATTTCGTCTCCGAGCGCTTGTTCATTTAGTTGAATAATAATGCAATGCGAAAAATATTTTTAAGTATTAAATATAACATATATCCGGTTATTTTAAAAGTCCATTCTTATCTCTAATATACCTTTTATAACAAATATTTATCCAAAATTTTTATGTTTTCTAGTTTAGCCTAGAATTTAAGCTAAAGATGCATTTCCTTGTTCGCGTCCCCTGGCGCGGGCCATATTTAACCCCATAGGATACATTTATTATCTCATTGGTACATTGTTAGGATTCAATCCTGCATCTCCTGTGTGAGAAGCAAGCGTGAAACCCATTAGACCACGGAGATCTCCTTTTTCTTTTTTGTCTTTATTAAAAAAAACGTAATAGGTTGTGTGACACTTTATTCATATATAATCATAACAACGCATGTAAACTAACAAAGTTGATGATGACCTTCCTAAAGATGAATACAGAACTAGGCTCAGTAAACCGGAATGTAATGACTAAAAACTAAATAAATAAAGAAAATTTGTACCAAACTACATAAATGCAATGGTGCTAACTAATTCTAAAATCACAAATGAACGACTTACTTTGTAAAATTGTTATACATAACTTTGAAGTTTTTTATTCAAGAGAAATAAAACAATGCATGAATAGATAGCCATGTCCTACCTAATTTATTGTTATATTTCTTCTTAAAGCAAGCCATTGTACAGATTATAAAAAGATATAGTCATATTTATCACACCTCTATGGCGTTGCGGTTCGAAGCTTTGCCCCCCAAGCGAGAGGTCCCGGGTTCGAACCCCGGCTGGGGAGGAAGAAAAAAAAACAGGTCTTGGATGTTTATATGTGTTTGACGTCGCTGTTTCTGGTTTCCACGCCAGTGTATCCTAGTGTGGGGCCAGCAATGTTTGCTAATCACATCACACTAATATTATAAAGGCGAAAGTTTGTGAGTGTTTATGTGTGTTTGTAACTTTCACACCGAAACGGCTGGACGGATTTAGATGAAATTTGGAATGTATATAGCTTATACCCTGACTTAACAAATACGCTATCTTTTATCTCAAATAATCATAACTGTTCCCGTTGGATGATCAATGTGACTTCAAAGCATACATGAAAAGTTCACAAATCAAATGAGTAGACGTATATCCTGTGCGTATTCGGATGTAATCGGATCGTCGCGGGTTTAATTTCCAAACTGGTAAAACGTGTTTGTTTGCTCGCGTGGGTCCAGTTTCTCCCCATCTCGTGGGTATTTCCTGGAATCCATTATTAGCGAATGTCTACGTCATAGAAAAGAAACTACAGTCCAAATTTCATGTGCCTAGGTCCATCAGTTTGGTCTAGGTGTTGATAGATCAGTCAGGGTATTTTAACTCAGTATGAAGGACCCCTTTTGTAAAATGCGTTTTTTTTTTAATCACTACTATCTAGCTACACACTTTTACCCGCGTTTCCGACCGCATGGTATGACGTCATGCTTTGGAACGAGCCAGAAAATGGAGTACATAATTATTTACTTAGATAGTAAGTAGATTTCTGGCTCTCCATACATTATCTTTTCCGTGCCAAGCATATCAGTCTTGAAATGATTTACTCCCTCTTCTGGCCACAATACCACATATGAATAGAGCTAATGACCATAAACTCCTAAAATGAGTGCAAAAAATACTGAATTGCGCGACAAAATTACTGATTTGCGCGACTATTTACTAAAGGCTAGTATTTAATCGCACATCAAAAATACTGATTTGCACAGCATAAAAGGATCAGCAAAAACACTTTTTATGTTTTAAATATTTTATGTGTAATAATCAAGTTTATGTTTTAAGTATTTTTTGTTGTTCTGGCATGTTCAACCTAACACGAAGGATAAAGGGGTCTTTGCTTCGCTCACCCCCTTTACCCTTCACCTAAGCTACAGCAGCATTTTGCCCTGACATTTCCTGTGCAAATCAGTATTTTTGATGTGCAGTTTAATATTTCGCTATACTAAATGGTTTAGCCACCACTTATTGGGTAATTAAATACGGGCGAAGTGATGGGCCAGGGTAGGTGTCGCATAAAGGGGGTGATAGAAGCGAAGCTCCCTTTATCCTTCGTGTTAGGTTAAACATGTAAGAACAACATAATCCAACGCTCGTTTTTTATTTTATGTTACTCGAAGTTCAATCAAGTGGCTGTTTCTAATCACGCAGTTCAGTAATTTTGTGAGACGAAGCCAGTACCTATTTCTAGTCGCGATCATTATTCACCGCTATTCAGTAAGCCAGTAAGGCAAAACCTGTATATTTTTCCGAGCAAAAACTGGATTTACATCCATACTTATAGGTACTACCCATAATTGAACCCCTTCAAACGTGCTACAGCTTTTTATATAATTTACATTTGCTTACATTTATGCCCTACATTATATTTATATTTATTTTACAGCACTAATGAGAGGACAAGGCCACTAACAGTCACATTTCATCGACCATCGAAATCTTATCATTAACAAGGCAAGCCATTGTACAAATGCATTTGTACTACACTCCGAAGTTAATACGCACCTCGATCTCGATATGACATCACAGCGCCCGGTCATGGTCCTACTGGCGGGGCGAGAGCGAGCGAGAGAGGGAGGAGAAATCGCATTCCCCGCGGTAAGTTAACTTTGGCGGATAGTACACCTGTAACGCTACTGGGTAGGCCTGCGGAAGTGTGGCGTTGCGGGAGGGGTGACATTAGATACTGAAGCTCAAAAGCGGAGCCGTCTTCCATCCTTCAAAGTTGGCATTTGTAATTCTGTGTGTAGTATATCTATATTTAGTAGTTTAGTCAAAATTAAAAACACATATTGACCGAGCGTGCGAAGCGTCTCCGTTTCAGGATTGGGAAAAAATGCTTTCGCATGTCCGGATGTTATCCTCTAAAGGCCGCATTTCTCAACTGATTCTCGTGAATTTTTGTGAGCAGGTTCGATAGCTATATAGTTTTTTTTTGTCGATTCAGTTTTTGTATTTTTTTTTTAAATGGCGCTCAAGTGGGGGTTTTAAAATTTCACAAAACCGCTACAGTCCAAACAGCTGGACGGATTTTAACAAATGAGGTGTCCTTCGATTTGTAGAGACCGTGAGAGTAACAGGCTATATAATTGTAGTGAAAAGTCTATAGATTGGGTTTGAGACCGCAAAATGTAGTTTACAAAGTTATTGGTGCGTCTACTTTCATACTCCATGTACGTAATCAGGTGCATTCACAAGTTTGTATGTGGTATTGAAAGAAAGTGTCTCTCGCGAGGTCTACAGCTCAGAGCCACTAGTTCAATTTATATACTTGAATTTTAATGTTATTGTGGCTCCGTGGTCTAGTGGGTAACACGCTAGCTTCTCACAGAGGATATATAGGTTCGAAGCCGGTGCTGACCGTGTACCAATGAGATAGTGAATTTTTAAGTACATTATCGGACGTTCCGTGTTTCGGATGACACGTTAAGCTGTAGGTTTCGGCTAGTCTCTTCTTGGTAGTAGTAGTTGTAAACCCTACCCGCACTGAGCCAGCGTGGTGGAAACCGGCTCAATCTTACTTGTATAAGGCCTGTGCCCCACGGTGGGGACATTTACTTATAGAGACCTGGCGTCATCATGTGATGACATTTTCCCGTTTTACGTTTTGAATTGTATTACCATGGCATACGGTTAAAAATCGCGATCCCAGGTCCAGGCATAACCAGGTCCAGGTCTTGTCAAGTGGGCTGCATTTGATTAATATTATTTACTTGTATTTATTCTGCATATACGCCTTACTGTCACTGCTATTAAATATCTATAAAATATATATATGAAGTTTTATAACTGTGTGGAACGCTGTGGATTGAAAGAAGATATAGTGACAAGGATGGAAAAAGGTCAGCTTAGATGCTTAGAAGGTCACGTTGAAAGGATGAATGAAAGGAGATTGACGAAACAGATTTATACAGCGGGTGTGAAAGGAGCCTTCGGGCGGGGACGCCCAAGAAGGTCCTATAAAGACCAAATCGGCGATTTGTTAGTGAAGGTGCAAATACGAAGTACCCGTAACCGGCGAGCTTGCATGAAGAGACTTATGGATGTTGAGGAAGCGAGAGATGTATGCCAGGATCGTAGCAGGTGGAGGTCTTTGGTCTCTGCCGGGAAATAGGCGTGAGCATATGTATGTATGTAAAATATATAAATTTATCCTTTCCATCTTGGGTTTGCTGGAAGAAATCTCTTGTAAATGGATTTTCTATGTAATTGTAATTTGTTATTTCTTGTGAAATGAATATATACGTAAAAAATACATTTTAAAGGATGGCAAATGCCCTCAGAGAACATTGAGATTGCGATGACGACTGTTTTTTTTTAACGATTTGAATAAACTTTATCGGAATAATGACAGTTGAGATTTCAAGATTGCAACCAAATTCCAAGTTGCAAAGCCGACCCCGCACTTGTCTCGCGCTCTCGTGTATGAAACACGTCGCGAGAACACACCCCTCACCCCTCACCCACACATACACTACCGCCGCACCTACTCAGTATACGTCCTGCAAATATTAAACATTGCATATGCTAAGCATTATCCTACCTACTTAACTAAACTATCTTATTCTTAGCTTTAGAGCCTCATTAGCCTTTGAATTTTGTATCTATCAGTATAAAAATTGACTCATGCATAGACCATTACTCTTAGCGTATCATATGTTGGTGCATTGCGCCACCTCTCTGTCGGTCTTATGACTCATGGAATAGATAAGTGTGTTTTTGCTGTGACTGTACTAACCGACAAACGATTTTTTAGGGAATTGAGACGGTTGGTTCGCATACATATTGGTTTGCTTACGGCGTCTACTTCTATGCACATTCTGTAGACTCGTGTGATATGCAATATTTACTATATTTATAAACGAAACCAATCACCTGATATGAAGGAATAACAATACTGGCCATCAAGAAATAATAACAATGTTGCCTTCCAAATTTAAAACCATATAGGGAATACCATCACCCTTTATTCTTTCCCGGAGTCATATCAATCATTATTGTGCCTGTTATACCCGTTGTTTTATCTACCTCGTTCGGGTTGTATGTTATAGTTATTGTATGGTCATCATTACTTCGGGTACTGGTACCCGAATGAACGGGTATCATTATGTTCCTCTTTTCTGTATTACTGACAACCTGTATAATGTTGCCTGATGGGTTTCGGTTCTGGTTGTTGGGTAATTCATCGTGACAGTCGGGTAGTATGTAGTTGTCAGGTGGTCTAGTTTCGTTGTCGGGTGGTTGACTGTGGTTGTCGGGTTGATTGTGGTTGTCGGGTTGGCTGTGGTTGTCGGGTTGGCTGTGGTTGGCAGCGTAGTGGAAGGTGTAGTGCTTTTTGAGCTCCGTCAGGATGCGGAAACGCATGTCGCATATAGAACATCTGTAAAAGGGAAAGAAGATACCATTATTCAGAATATTAGATAGATTTACATCAGATTAACAAATCGGGTGTTTGAGTTTGCTTGTCCGGTGGTTGATTGTGGTTGTCGGATGGTTTAGAAAGGTTGTCGGGTGGTATGGTTCAGTTTGGTTATCAGATTGATTGTTGAGTGTGGTTAACGGATAGTTGAGTGTTGTTATCAGATGGTTACCATGGTTGACTGTGGTTATTTCATGGTTGAACATCGTTATTAGATGGTTGAGTATGTTTATCAGTTGGTTTAGTATGGTTATCAGTTGGTAGAGTATGCTTATGAGTTAGTTGAGTATGGTTATTAGATGGTTGAGAGTGGTTATCACATGCTTAAGTATCACTATCAGATGGTTAATTAAGTTTATCGGTAGGTTTAGTATGGTTATCAGAGGGTTGAGTATGGTTATTAGATGGTTGAGAGTGGTTACCAGATGGTTAAGTATCACTATCAGATGGTTAAGTATGTTTATCAGTTGGTTTAGTATGGTTATGAGTTGGTTGAGACTGGTTGTTACTCGGTTAAATGTGGTTATTAGATGGTTGAGAGTGGTTATCAGATGCTTAAGTATCACTATCAGATGGTTAAGTATGTTTATCAGTTGGTTTAGTATGGTTATCAGTTGGTAGAGTATGGTTATGAGTATGGTTATTAGATGATTAAGCGTGGTTATCAGATGGTTGAGTATGGTTATTAGATGGTTGAGCGTGGTAATCAGATGGTTGAGAGTGGTTATGAGATGATTAAGTATCACTATCAGATGGTAAAGTATGTTTATCAGTTGGTTTATTATGATTATGAGTTGGTTGAGTATGTTTATTAGATGGTTGAGCGTGGTTATCAGAAGGTTGATTATGGTTATTAGAACCGTTGAGAGTGGTTGTCAGATGCTTAAGTATCACTATCAGATGGTACAGTATGTTTATCAGTTGGTTTAGTATGGTTAGATATATATCATTTAGAATAGCATATTATAGTTAGTAAATTATTATTATTAGAGTAAGATTTTATTATTTTCAACACAATGTATATTGTACAGAAATAAACTAAACTGAAACTGAAACTAAACTGGCTATCAGTTGGTAGAGTATGGTTATGAGTTGGTTGAGTATGGTTATTACTCGGTTGAGTGTGGATAACCAGAAGGTTGATTGTATTTGTCTGCTGGCTCAGTCGCTGCACTCACTGGTAGACGTTCTGTCCGACGTGCGTGCGCAGGTGCTTGACGAGGTCGTTGCTCTGCGTGAACGCGCGCGCGCAGTAGGAGCACGCGTACGGCTTCTCGCCGGTGTGGATGCGCTGGTGACGCTTCAAGTGGTCCTTGGAGGAGAACCTGCATTTTACGAGAACTTTAATAGAAGAGCTGCATTACAGATATTTATCAGATTTAATTTTTTGAGACCTTAAAACATAAAATGCTCCTGTTTTGCACGTTTTTATTTTACTTTGTATTGATTTTTAACAACAAATACGAATTAAAAAATAACGTGAAACGGAACGTCACATCACCAAAGTAGGTCAAAACACAACATAGTATGACAATTTTATGTAAAGGGCTGAACTATGCGTCAGTCTCCCTTTCCAGTTCTAAGCTCAACACGTACATCGTACATCATCGGAACTGTGTAGGTCTGTTTTCGCGCCAAACTGTTGTAGGGGTGTTGCGTTGCTTGTGAGATGAATTTTGTTAATATGTTGGATGTGACAAGAGAAACTCGATGCTGCCAATTGGGAACTGAATATATTTTTCAGTAAATCTTAATAGGTAAACGATGACATCATAAAAATAAATACCGGCCTGCTTTACAACACGCTGAATTAATGTTGCTACTTGGCACAGCCATTATATACCCATTACTACCCACCCACGTAGCCATTTATATACCATTATTTATATATGTCACCGGAAGATAGTCAAAACCGTCAATTGATCAACTAACGCGGTAGTTGAGCAACTATCTACAGATAGTAAACCAGACCCACAGGGTTTAGAATTTACGTTTCTTTTGATCTTACATGTCAACCTAACACTAAGACTATTCGGAGGCTTCGCTGCGCTCGCCCCCTCAGTCTTCACCTGAGCTACCGCAGTGTTTGCCCTGGTATTTCGTATGCAATTCAAGTTTAAACCAGTTTACTATTTAACGGTTTTAACCGTTAGTTGATCAACTACCGCGTCATATAGTTACGCAGTACGCTACAGTTTACTATCTGTCGATAGTTGACAAACTTACGAGAAAAAAACCGTTAATTAATCAACTGACGGTTATGACTATCTTACGGTGACATATACAACTCCACATGACAGTTGGTGGGTTGCCGCTTTATGGTAGAAAAAATATTGTTTTGTAGTCACAGTTGGCCAATACATTCGTTACGATTGTTCGAATAATACACATTACTATTTCAATTATTGATCGATCGATCGATTAATTGACGTATCTTCCTATTTTTGTAACTGAATCGATGTCTTCGATTTTACTGAATCGATTTTTACAGCACTAGGAGTATAAAGCTTGCAACATTAAAAGCAAAAAAGGGTGAATCTAACTATCATGTTGGTCTAGTTGTAAAAAAATCGGAGTTTAAGAGCCTACACTGTCAACTGTCAGTTTTAACCCGCGATTTAGGCAATAAATCTTCTTAGAAGTTTTTTAAGATGCCCTATTCGACATGATATTCGTGAAAATGAAATCTAAAATAAAATTATCGCGTTCTCTATTCAATTCAATGCTGCACGCAAATGTTAATGTGCAAAGCTCGATCCTCAGAGCCGGCCTTGGGGGAGGTCGATCCGGGCAAGCGCCCGGGGCGGAGTATAAGAAAGCGCCGCACACGCCAGCTAACTTGTTGCAAGTTGCGAGTGATTACTCTCTACTGGGGGGAAATGCTACTCCTTGACAAGACTTGACAAGCCTCTCACAGTCATATCACACGCAGCTCACACGCCTATCGACGATCCTGCTATATGTAGAGACATATAGCAGGATCGTCTGATGATATGTGTGTGAACTGCGTGCGATATGCGTGTGATAGGCTTGTAATTAGTAGCATTATCCCCCTGGACTTTCAAGCCATTTAAAATTTTGACAAATCTTATAGAAAGTCTTGGTATTACAGGCACACATGTGCCTACTTAATTTAATAATTGTGTTTTAATTTTAATATTTTTTTTGTTTTGTGTGTCAGTCATGCTGTATACATGTCTTGACCAAATCGTGATGTTATTCACAATTTTATAAAATACGACAATTTCATGAGATAGCCACCTCAAACTGGTCATAGCATGAAATGGCCTGATCAATTAATGTTCAGCGTTTGATGATATGGACTGTTTCATGACGTGGTTTAACTTTAGTGATCATATCGCAAAATAGTTACATTAACCACCGTTAGAGGCGCTGATGATGATTTGCTGTTGATTTTCACGATGGAGCGGCGGCCGGTAATTGTAGCGAAAATAATATTACAGTTGAAAATTACGAACAAAGTTGTGCAAAAGGACTATATTACACAACAAATCCTTTAAGGTAAAATACTGCGGTAGCTTAGGGGGCGAGCGCAGCGAAGCCCCCGAATAGTCTTCGTGTTGGTTCGACATGAATATCACAAAAAAAATTTATAGTACTGAATAAAAATGCTTTTAAAAAGGCATATTTCATCAAATCAAACCTTCTGTCCATTTCATGAAATGGTTGTTCAGTCATAAAACGGTTGGCCATTTCAGGAAATCATCAATTCTATGATATGGCTACGACATAGGTCCTCAAATCTTTGGCGGTGCAGAATGATATGTTTGGTTTAATTTATGTGTTGTAATGTATGTCTGTACTGCTGTTTTGTGTTTTAATAGATAAGTAAATAAATTATGGAATTTCAGGGATGAAAGACACCGCCCCTTGTAACAGGACTTGTTGTTTGCACTTACGCATAGGTATAAGTCGCTTCACAAATTATGAGCGGTAGCCTTGCTGTGGGCGCAATAGTAATTTTTTAATACTACATATGCGCAGTAAGCCCCGCCATTTTCGCCCAGCGGTCACAATTCGTGAGGCGACCTACACCCATGTGGATATTACCTCATAGGACAGACGTCGCACTGATGCGGCTTGACTCCGAGGTGTATGAGCGAGTGCTTCTTCAGCGACTGCGGCTTGGTGAAGGTGTGGCCACACTGGGCGCACTTGTGGGGGTGGGCCCCAGTGTGGGTGTCCATGTGCCCGTTCATTTGACCTGCGTGGGTAAAAGATGGTTTTCACTCCATTCATTTGACCTACGTGGTGAGGTTTCTCAGTAGATGTCTCTAGAGCGGCGATAGACTGGCCCTGTGTAAAGCACTGGCTAAATGTTACTGTGTGTTACTATGCTGAGTATTGAGTAACTCTAATCCCCCCTAATTGGGTAACTCAAATCCACGTCAAATTCACCGCAGTTACTGTCGAAGTCATGTTTAGTCTATGGGAAAACTGTCAAATTTTCTCAGTTTTCAGTCGATTTGTCTCTGCTACACCGCTCGGGAAATAAAGATATAAAGTGCCCTATGTCTTACTCCAGATCACAGCGTTCCTATGTTACAAATTTGAGAAAATTCAGTTCAATAGTTTTGGCAAGAATAAGTAACATACGTCAATAACTCCTTATAAACTTTTACGCGAATGCTTATATTTATATTTATATAACCACCCACCTTTAGTACAGAAGGTCATAGGGCACATAGGGCAGGCGAAGGGTTTGACCCCGGTGTGTCTCATCATGTGTTGTCGCAGGTTGGAGCTGTTGTTGAAGCCCTTGCCGCACTCCGAACACAGGTAGGGCGTCTCGCCGGTGTGGGTCCGGACGTGATCCTTAAGGTTGCACAGTTGGCTGAAGGCTGGAAGAGAATTGAACAAAACTAAAAACCTACATCATACAGGGTTTTGTCTTGTAAAGTTACGCCTTACTTAGGGCTAGATATTTATACGACAATAAAGCGTTTTTTTTTTTTAAATAAAAACAAAGATTTTATGTCAGTGCAAAATACCTAAAAACATTAAATTGTGGCCTTACATATATAGCTTGCAACTGTGCTTGCAATATCAGGCACACGGCTCGCGGTACGCGCTCACTTCGTGGACCGGCCGGGGAACTCCTCATGATGCGGTCATTTCAGATTAAACCCGACATTTTGTGAATCAACATGATCGAGGGAAAAAATATTTTTTGTTACAAGCGATAAATAAACTATAGCCGCTGAGTCGGGCTTGACTTTTTGAGTTTAAAAAATAACAACCAGTATTTACAAACATTTCAATTTTGTCAACAGTGGAAAAAACATAAGGCAGGACTCCAAAACGTACTTTTCAAGATTATTGTGAAGCCTGATGATATTGAATCTAATTTAGGTGATGTATACTACCTGATAGTAAATTTATTAAACGATATAGGTTTTAAATCTTACTAAGTAATTTGAAACATGTTACTAGGTACTGGTTTTATACAATTTAATTATTTTAGTTATGAGTAATGATATGCACCTAATCCTTTCGATAAAACGAGCTTTATTTGTATGGTATGTATATTTATCTGTTATACGATATTGTAATATATATTCAAGTAACCACAGAGAAAGAAACAAGTTCAAAGTCTTAAAATAATGAGAGTAATTATGAAAAATTCCGATAAAATTCTTAAACTAAGTAATAATTATTCCCTTCTGAAGTATTCTACTTTGCGAGAAATTTGAGTACTAAGTACAAAAGGGCATCATGAAAGACATTCATCGACATTTATTAAAAACAACTATCGAAAAATTTACTGTATCGATTGTCACCGGTAACATCTCTGGCCGCAATTGCCGCGTTTTTTTTTTAAACTAAACAAACCGCCTCAGGATATCTCAACTTAGGTCCTATAGTCCTATCACCTATTTAAGAAAACTCGTCAAATAATCAGGTGATAAATACATATCGTTCAAGAAATACATGCGCTAGGAGAGCTAATTTCATATCCCTTAATGCCTGCATATTGCTATTTATTACTTATAGAAAAGAGCATGAAGTATTAACTTCGCTTAGTCGGTGTCATCAGTAAAGCAACAGGCTTTACACACGCACCAGCGTATTGCGACACCTCTGTGTGCTCTGCGGGTGTACAAGTCATATGTGCGCTCGCGGCTCACCTACGCGGCTCCAGCATGGTACGCCCTGCTGTCGAAGACCCAGAAGGCACGGCTGCAGCGGTTCCAGAACGTCTCCCTGCGGGTGATCGCGGGAGCCGGGCGGTACGTGCGAAACACCACAATCATGAGGGATACCCGGATGCCCACCGTGGAGAAATTCGTCGCGCGGCTGGTACGGCGCATGTACGATTGCGCCGACAACAGCCGCCACGCACATCTCCACGACATTGCTCCGCATCACGCACGACCGCCCGAAGGCAGACCACTCCCAAGAGAGTTGCTGCTCATCCCACTGTCGCCAGTGTAAGCCCGCAGAAAAAGGGCGAAAGCACGGCACAGTGAAGAAGAAGCTCCCGCACAGCTGTCGCCAGTGTATGCCAATAGATGGCGAAAGCACAGCACAGCGAGGCCCCTGACAAGTAGGGGCCACCCAATACCGGGGGGGACGTTACCCCCCGAGTTGACGCCGCGGGCATGAGGCAACCATAAGTCCTCGACCCCGCAACCGAAGTGGTTCTCGCGCGCGAGAACGCACTCCGCAGACCATACGGCTCTGTGTGCTCTTTCTAGCTGTCACCAAATACCTAAACATGGTCTTTCAATTCTCATTAGGGCTCTTAATACCAGGTTTCTTTACTTTGTATTACATTAGTGGAGAAAAATATGAGGAATATATTTAATGGAGAATAATAATATTGAGAAACATACTATCCATTCTAGAAGGGTAGTCCTAACTAAAGCTAGATTACCTACATCACGCTATGACTAGTCGAAGTAGGGATCTAGCTAGTTAACCTCACGCGATTTAGGTTAGAAGAGAAGAAGGCAGAGATTCATAAACATGTTGACCTTTTGTCAAATAACGATGCAAGCAGATACTCGTAGATAATAGAGAGTAGAGTTCATATTTGATTTGTGAGGTAAGATCATTTATATGCAACCTATTTAGAAATGTATGCTCATTGGTATTTTGTATTCTCAGATGAACTAAACTCTTCCTTGTGTCGTGGGAACCAGAAACGACGAAGTCACACACATCCTTTCTTCCTTCTCAGCCGAGATTCGAAACTAGGACCTCTCCCTTGTGAGTTACTTACTCTGCGGTTGTATGTTAACCGAGATATTTCAAATGCTAATCTTCTGAGGCTATGTGATCCTACAACATGCTGAGAAATTTCTGCATTGCAAACTTTTTCTGAAATTTACTCAGGCTATGAACCTACATATATTCAGCAGAATTATGAATCTACTTAGTGCAGGATGTGCCCTAAATTGTCCGGATTTCACCACCGCAATAAATAAAAGGAATATACATAATCATTGATTTTGTTCTTAGAATAGGCGTTGCCGTCTTTTAGTAAATTTTGAGTTATTTTTTTATTATTGACAAAAACCACAAACAACATCATCGGATTTCATTCTAAACCAATAAAATGCTACTATGTCTGCAATCGCAGATTGATTGAATTGTATTGTTTGATTCCTCCTTGATACAGCTTAATGGATGAGACCCACGCGTGTATTTAACATAATATATATCATAGCGCACTCCAGCAGCCTTATGGCGTAAGTCGTCTGAGCTATGAACTTCATATAGACTTTTACGTTTGACACCTTGCACCAGCTTCATCTGACAAATTGGTATCACGCAAGTAGCATCATAATGGAGGCCAAACCCAAGCTCATTGAATGAAGCCTAGAAGCCTTCGGTGATACCCCGCAATCGATGAAATTGTATGAGCATGAGATGAACCATAGACACACGCTATGAACTTCAGAGTTACGCCATAAGGCTGCAGATCAAGTGTCAATAAATAATCACAAATACGTTTGCAAATGTAGGTTTAGGCAAAACGCGATTTAGGCTGACAAAACTTTAGGCAGTTTAAAATTTAGCTTAAATACGAAGAGAAAATACTGCGGAATAGGCCTATACGATCATTGACATTAACCTGTGCACTCGCGTATGAACACCTAGTATTGACTTGCATTAAATTTTAATTTACCTACTGGCCACTCGCGCATGAACACCTAGTATGGACTTGGAATAATATTTATATGTATTTATTTCTATAAAATAATTACTACCCACTATTCTTTTTGTTAGTGCCAATACTGACCGGAAACAGAGGATAAACGTACCTTCTATCTGGTATCTCACACTTGATTGGTCGACTGCGTAAATGAAAATATAAAATAATCGGTAATGTGGCTGGCCGCCATGACAATTTGGCTTTTTATAGCCATATTTTTTTATGTCTATTCAGAGGGTTAAGTTAGTTTAGTATGACGTTTATGAGGCATAACGCGCCTAGTCTCTCTACGGATTAGGTACACCCTCCTAGTAGGATAATATCTAGCTGGTCTAAATTTTTCGACAGGACCTATTATTACTGCGAAACTATTAGACCTATTAGTCCCTTGATATTTAAGCCTTTGTAGCCTCTGTGAAACAGGTTTTGATTTTCAATTTATGACGGGCAATAAACAATTTTGTTGAGAATTCAGTTAAGAATTATACCTTTGTTACAAAAAGGGCAGACATTCGGCTTGATACCGTCATGTTTCTTCATATGTTCCTTCAACTGATCATTTCTGGAGTATCTCTTTTCACACTGTGTACACTCATAAGGCCTATGATTTGAGTGTAGCCTCAAATGTCTATGAAGTAGATTCTTAAATCCAAACACAGCTTTACAGATGTCGCATTGAAATAGCTTCTTCTTCTGACTGTTAGTATGTTTCTTCATGTGACTCGCTAAAGATCTGTGTTTAGAGAATTGTAGTTCGCATTTTGTACATTGGTAGTGGTTTTCTTTTGAATTGTTTTTTTCTTTTGGGATATGTGATGCCAAATCTATTTCTATTTCTGTATCTGGTTCCGTTTTATATGCTTCCTTGTTTTCTACACAGTCATGGTATTTTGTATTATGTCGGTACAGTGAAGATGGTTTTCTAAATGTTTTGCTACATTCTGTACACTGGAATTGTTTTTCATGAGAGGACAAATGTTTTACGAATTTCTCCTCACTGGTGTATTGTTTTTGGCATTTGTAGCACTCATACAGCTTATCAGATCTATTGTCAATGTTTGTTTGTTCCTCGACTTTGTAATCAACTTTGCAGTCCTCATCTTTTAATATCTCAAGTTCATCAAGATAGTCATCAAAGTTGTCAATGACTTCCTCTTTTATTTCGTGCGTCTCATCCTTTACACTTGCTTGCAACAGAAAGAGTTTCCGGAGCTCCGAGTCTGATTTGAGAGTTTGCTTACGGAATGTGTAAGCTATTTCTAAAATTGTCAAACATTCTTTGCAAAGACTTTGTGGCAGGCCATCCAGATGAGCAATCTGCAAAGAAATATATTATCTCAGTAGTTCAGCCTTACAGTGGTTGGTTGGTAAGAGAATACTTCAATTTACATACTTCTTGGAAGGAGCCAAATAATATAGACTGGCTGAAAATTCTCAAATTGCTTCTGCTTTCAACAGTTAACGGCATTTAGACATAACATAATTAGACCCCGCTGAAAACGATTCTGCCCGATATCAAAACCTTCCCCCCCTTTCCCCCCAAACGGTGCGTTTTTTTTTTTGTTTTTTTTTCAGAAACTATTTGCGATTAAAGAAAACTGACAAAGATAAACTACATTAAATTCTCTACAACATTTGCCTATAAATCTTAGGCAGGCTTAATAACTTAGTTAATAAAGTCTGCCCAAACTTTTTTTTATGTTGCAAACATCGCAGTTAATTTATTGAAAAACGGTCGAAGCTATGATAAAATAGCTAGGAAGTGAATTAATGTTCATACCTACAAAGTAAGACCCAATTTACCGTCGTATGAGTATTCGTTCACGACTTTCAGGACGCAGCGCAGAGCCGATGCCCCTTGCCGCCTACGAATCTCAAGTTTGTTCGATACCTACCTAAAAAACTACTTTTTAGGGACCTCTGTGGCGCTGCGTTAGTGGCTCTGTCTAGCATGCGAGAGGTCCTGAGTTCGATCCCCGGCTGGGGATAAAGAAAAACAAAACCTCAGGTCTTGGATGTTTATATATATATATGTGACGTCGCTGTTTCTGGTTCCCACGACTCAGGGTATACCAGTATGGGGTCAGAAGCAATGTATGTTCCTGTATGTAAATGTTTATGTTTATTTTGAAAATTAAAGAGGGTTCCAAAGAGACAAGTTTTTTTTTTCAATTTGAAAGCCCTACAATGTGACTATGCTGACAGGTTATTGAGAAAGTAAATCAAATAGAAACAGCATCTACCAATAGACATTATTTTCGATAGGTATAAGGCGGGCACGAGAGGCCAGAGGACACAAGAATCCAACCCAACCAAAAGCTTTGATAAATAATTTCATGGCACTCCCCGAGAATAAAGCAGATCTACCGAGATTTTTGCCAGAGGAACTAATCCGGTTCTCAAGTGGCCTTTAAATTGTAGCATCTGGTGGCTTTGTGGACGGGACACAGTATCCTCAATTAATCCAGAAAGTGATGTGTCCTCACTTAAAGCCACACCCAAGGCTGGTACTACATGCTGTGAATAGTCTGTTTGAGAGTGTTGTTGTATTACTGAGAGACACTGATGTCATTTTCTTACTTCTGCATCATTGGAGGCGAATTGCCGCCAAATATCTGTGGATGGATGGCAGGAACCAGCGCTCAAAGAAAGTATATCTCAATCCACGAGGTTCCAAGCGATGTAAGTGAACAGGAAAAAGCTAATTTAATAGTAGAAGAAAGACACGTCCTCTTCTCCAGAGGTACCACGCCTGAAGCTCTGCCACCAGCTTAAGATGCAGCTCAACTACATATACTCGGAGCTCATTATCAAACTTTTATCTGGAGAAAAATACACATTGGAGAGATGAAGTGGCTTTATCCAACAGATTATGGGTGGCATCAGGATGGCAATAAGCTGCTTATAACTTAAGAAGCAGTTCCAAAAGCTTGAAAGGATTACCTTACATACGGCTGTAGGGCAGGTTGCAAAACTATGGCTTGTATTTGTTGTAGGGAAGTCAAGCAGCCTTGTGCACCAGGCTGCTATTGTAAAGGAATATGTGCCAACAATGGACTACAAAAAGGCCAGGTATACAATTATATCAGTATTGGACATGATTTTTCTTGTATTTGGACATGATGCAGACAGTATTGAATGATTTATTTATTTATCATATTTTCCAAAACACATTAGTTGCTTCAAATCTGTTATTATATCATTATATAAAAGTTTATACAGTTATTGCCATAGCATAATATATAAATTGTGTTAGAATTTGCATTAAGTTTATTTATGATTAGTTCTGTGTCATTGTTAAAATAATAAACTGATCGGGAACCTCAACCACTGGTTTGTCTACCTAAGCCACGAACCCAATTTTAATAGTGTGTGATAGGTTATGAAACACCAAATCATTCACTAATTATAAAATGAGTATTATTATTTTAACTAGTATTTCATATCACCTACAAAATGTATGACTTTGTGACTCTCGGTGGCGTGTCTGCACTGCAACCTATAAATCGTGATTAAATTCTCATACAACGGGGTAAGTTACGTATTGTTTTGTTGGTAAATGTATGAACATTAATTCGCTTCTTGGCTATTTTATCATAGCTCTGGCCATTGTTTGATAAATTAACTTTGAATGCAAACAATTTGAAAAAATAACATTTTTAAAGTTTGGGCAGACTTGTTCAGCCTGCCTAATAATTTATATAAAATGCTGTAGAGAATTTAATGAAACATTTCTACATAACTCAATACAAGATCTAACACTGAAACACCAAATCATTGACTAATTATAAAACAAGTGTTATTATTTTAACTAAATTCATTCATACCACCTACAAAATGTATGACTTTGTAACTCAGGTGGAGTGTCTGCGCTGCAACCTATAAATTGTGAACTAATTCTCATATGACGGTAAGTTAGATCTTGTTTTGTTGGTAAATGTTTGAACAATAATTTGCTTCTCGGCTATTTTATCATAGCTTCGCCCTGTTTTTGATAAATTAACTTTGAATGCAAACAATTTAAAAAAATTACATTTATAAAGTTTTCTTAAGCAGACTTATTAAGCCTGCCTAATAATTATATAAAATATTGTAGAGATTTATTTTTGTGATTGACAGTTTTATTAAAACTCAGTTCGGGACACATTTTTGGGGGAAAGGGGGGAAGGGAGGAGGGTAGCAAGGGGGTGTCGACTCCCCCCACCCCCCTTACTCCCCTCTGAGAGAATGCCAAGTTTCAAAGATATGATTTATTGCAATCTAAATAAAAATTAAAAAATTGACATGGCTGCCAGCCCATGTCATGAATTGCTACTGTTAGTAAAACTTCATCTCAATGAGTAAATGTAAAATATCATCAGTACCTACAAATTGATATAAGCTCACAACAATTCCTTTGACATACAATTATTATCAAAGGTTAGGTTTGATTTCGTTAGGTTGATTTGATACACTTTCCTCATCTTACATACAAGTGTAAGACGGTAAGTTTGGGGATTATTGGTGTTTTGTTACTACAAATGAACAAATTTTACAGATTTTCAGAAAATTATATCTGAAAACTAGTTCCTGGTTGGAGTGAAGATAAGGGGGCGCCAAGGGAAATGACTTAGAAAAATGATTTGCTTTGACACCGTCTGTTCAGTGACTTCAAAAAGCGAAAATTACCAATGGCCGGTTACGCCCCCTTATACTATATACTCTGACCGAGTTCCTCAAGATGAAACTTTCAGGATTAAGCTGTGAATGACCCCAACTTTCCGCCAAAAACTCACAAACGTCATACACATAGTTAGGCCGTTCGTGATTTTCTAAAGGTGACCCCTATTTTGATCCAGCAGTAAATAGGACAACCTCACCTGTGTAGAGGTGCACTCAGCCAGTGCCTCCGCTATCAGAACGGGATTATTGTCATCTAAACTCCATGGCTCGAAGAGACCAAGCAAATTGGTGCTATTTTTCATACAAGTCCGGCACGTATTAGCTGCATCAAACATGTTATTTGGCTGAGATGCCGCGGCTCGAGCTTGTGCTCACACTAAAGAAAGAATGCAGCCATTGCTTGTTTCTAAATAAAATAAATTTAATGAGACACGACAAAACCAAAAAATTCACAACAAAACTTTGACAATAGTTTTCTTTTGTTTGCTTGCTCTGGGCTGGTGGCCATTGCCAAAAAACAAAATGAATGACTTAGAAAAATATGTTTACGCCTGGCAACACCAATACGTTTCGTTACTCATAAATCATCAAGATTGCATTTCAGCAAAGTTTATGATAGCAAAAAATAAAGATTTGAGCATCACACAAGAAACTTCTTTGGTTTAATTTTCTAGTATTTTCATTAGAAGTTATTTTAGGAGAAATAATACCTATCGGCCCGACAGCCATTAACATGATTTGATTGATGATTACGTATTTTAGTGTAACGAACCGAATTTGTCAGAGTAGATAATTCATTAGGCCATTTTATTCCTAATAATTGAATTATCTTGCTAATAAATACATACATACACGCCTCTTCCCATACGGGGTGGCAGAGGCACAATTGTGCCCACTTTGCGTAATACACCATTTTGCGTGACAGGGGGCTAGCCCATCGCCGCACCTATGGATTAATGAAGGTTTCCTCACGATGTTTTCCATCACCGACAACCGTTAGAAGTGAAACCCATTAGACCACGGAGCTCTTGCTAATACTTGGTACTAATTAAAATACTATTTTTTTCAATCCCCTAGCTAATTGAATGTAACATTAAATATCAAAATTTCTCCTAAGAATGGGAATCATATTTTATACGTCGCTCAACTTTTTCAATAATTAATACTGAAAAAGGTGAGTGACGACACGTGAGCATCTTGAAATACCTACACTTATCAAAAAGTTTCCTTCCTCCCTCGGGGGGGGGGGGTATTCCGTTCGAAGTTATTTTTGTAAACTTCTTCATCTTTATTTTTATTCCGCGTTCGTAGTTTTCGCTTCCTCAATTCCAGGTCAGTTTATAAAGTCATGGAAGATGTTATCTTTGTTGGTGACTGGGTAAAAGACCGTGTTTTGGGTTCTGGAAGTTTTGGTGTCGTCGTGTTGTGGAAGCACAAAAGAACAGATGAGAAGCTCGCGATAAAGACTTGCAAATGGGGCGATGAACTCACCGAGAAGCACAAAGAAAGATGGTCGAAGGAAGTGGAGATGTTACAGAACTGCAAGAACCTGAACATCGTTGGTACGAAAGAGTTGCCTCCAGAGTTTGTTGCAGGTCTAGCGCCGGCGAATCCGTCCAAACTACCTGTCCTTTGCATGGAGTACTGCAGCGGAGGTGACCTGCGGCAAATACTGAACAAGCCTGAGTCTTGCTCTGGTCTCAAAGAGATCCAAATTCGACAAATTCTTAATGACATCCGCAGTGCCATGCAGTTCCTCTTCAACAACAAGATTACACATAGAGACCTCAAGCCAGAAAATATAGTGTCCCAAGTGATTGACACTGCAGGGAGGAGCGAACTGACTTCTCAAGGACAGAGGAATGTTGTATACAAACTCATTGACCTCGGCTATGCAAAAGAAATTGACTCCAAATCTGTTTGTGCCAGCTTTGTAGGGACTCTTCAGTACTTGGCCCCTGAAATATTCTACAGTAAAACATACAGCAACTCGGTAGATTTCTGGTCATTTGGCCTAGTGGCATTTGAGATTATCTGTGGTGACAGGCCATTCCTTCCAAACATGGCCCCAGTACAATGGATGCCACTCATCAAAAAGAAATCAAACAACAATGTCTGTGTCTATGAAACTCATCATGGGGATATTGAATACTCCAATGAGATATATCCTGAAAACAATGTGTCGGCTCCATTCAAAGCAATGATTGAGAAATGGCTAAGAGTGGCATTAGAATGGGATCCAAAGCTTAGGGGCCGGGATATGCCCTCCAAGGTCACATTCAATATACCAAAAGAAGATAATGAGGCTGGAAGCAAAGTAATACTGTTTAGTCTCTTGGAAGAGATTCTGTCCATGAAAATAATGACCATTTTTTCTGTCTCAACATTGTCTTACCTTTCATATAAAATTGATGATACTACAACGGCAGCTAATTTGAGAACTTGGATCAACAAGGACACTAACATACCTACATATGACCAAATATTGATATCTCCAACAACATACACTGATATTATCCCCGAAGAAACTTTGATGAAATATTGGCATGACCAAACAACAACAATTTTGTATCTCTACAACAAAACACACATCCTCAAAGAAAATATTGAACCTATTGTTCCTAAAGCAGTGCAAAGATCTCTTGAACATCCAAAAGCTTTATACAACTATAACAACAGTAAGAACTTGCACAAGAGTGCCTTCCATTTTATCACAAAGCAAATGGAAATCTATGATTCTCTTGTAACAGGACTTTTAATCAGAGCAGAGTCATTGAAACAAGAGAGTAAACAATCACTTCTGAAACACAATAGTGTTGATAAGAGCATGGGGAAGCTGTTGACCAAATATGAAACTATAATGAAAATGATTGAAACTGGAAAAAAACATATCAATCACTTGAAGAAGAATGGAACTGGAACAAATGTGATGGGAGGATTTGATAAAATCTTTAAAGATGCTGATGAAATATCAGAGAAAATTAACAAACTACAAAATGCTTGGTCCCAGCTAACTGTGAGGCTTCAATCTGCATCTAGAAGAAGTAATGAAGTGCTGACAGGGGATCTCAACACCTTTGTCTCAAAATACAACTATCAAGCAATCTACACAGCAGCTCAGAGAGCTTATGTGTTCTACAGAAAGAATGAAAGGGAGTACAAAGTCAAAGAAAGACAGTGCCATGATATTATGAGAATATGCTATGAATGCCTGAAACTAAGAAGTAAAATACTACTTGAAATTATACATCAGGCATTTGTTTTGAAGCTGATGGATTTGAGTGTGGAGTTTTCGAAAATCTCAGATATAATAAAGACTGCTGCAGATAATACAGACAAATTGATTGCCGATTTATCAACGACATCAGATGAGTTGACTGAATGTATGTGGAACACTATAAGTGTCTTAACACGTGATGCAGAAGACTTGGCTGATCTGCCTTACAGTGTTGTATCATTCCAGAAAAAGGAATTCAAAATTGGCGAACCTGTATCCAACCACTGCATCAATGTACCAAACGACGCCAAACAAGACGAAATAAGATCTCTAGTTGAAGAAAGTCTAAAATTAAGACAGAATCAATCACGTTTAACTAACAAACTGAAATCTCAGAAGAGTTTCCTAGATGATATCTCAATGAATTTTAATATATTGTTGAATGATAAGTAACGTGAATTAAACTGTGCAATAATTAAACCTAAGTTGTGTGTGTAGTGTGACCTTACTTCTTTCTTAATAATGTTCTAATTGATACATACATAGTAGTGCTTTTTATTTTTTTTAAGTGATTATTTAATAGGTATATATTGACATTTCATATGATTTAATTATTGTAGGACACATTAATATTATAGTATTATATACATTAGTAGTGTTTTTGTTTATTTTCACACAAATTAATGTAGCATACTATATTTAGTGCTTTTGGTTTAAGTTAACCCTTAATTCGACGCCGTGTAATATACTACCCGTCGAATGAAAAAAAATGTACATCAAAATTAGACAGTTTATTTAGAGTATTAGGTGTTATAAATGCACCCTGAACTATCAAACTACGCTGTCAAAAATCAGCACCGCGTGCACATCGACAGGACCGAGGACGTGACCAGTCGCCGGCGAGATGGCGGGAAGGAAGGACTCGCTGCGCGGGCTCTCGGTAAGTTGCATTTTGTTCACTGTTTTATGGCTTTCTTTTTTTGCAAGTTCATTGAAAACTATAGTTATCATACCTGAAAAGCTATTCATAGTATTTTGACTGTCTATTTGAGGTTTATTTTGAATTTACGATGCCTACAACTTGTGTGTCCAGTATACTACCCGTCATCGATTTACTAGAAAAGTTACTGCAAAATACTAAGTCCAGTATTCTTCCCCTTGTCAAAGTAGTAGAAAACCTAATAAGAAATCATATGTGTCGTATTCATCCCGTTGCCGCATTATTAGAAATTTTACTTTTGTTGTTTCTCATGATATATTTTTTGGGGTCCGCTAATAACATATTTAACACCCATCTTCTTTTCGTTTTCCAGAGCTTCAAGTCTAGAGGACATCGGATAGTAGCATTGGTGCCGCCTCAAAATGCTCCTTCGGATTTAGACAGTGGTGGGTCTGAACCTGACATCGAAGAAGACATACCCGTATACAGGACTGAAGAGTTTTCATCACCCTGCCCATCAATAGATTCATATATAGAGCGAATGAATATATTAGAAAGCTCAGAAAATGATAGACAAGACAATATTTCAATTGACAGTGACGAGACGTACGTCGATGCTGATACTGCGGCAACTTTTATGCAGACGGTAAACGAAAAATCCCAAACCGAGGATCAGGACGGTGGCAGTGCCAACAATAAAATTCTGTCTTAGAAGTTGAAGACAACTTGAACCATGAGGGACCTCCATTGACTCCTATAATTAACATGGTGCTACCAACAACTGGTGAAGTAAATTATAATGCTTTACCAAGTTTGGCTTCATTATTGTCGATACCATCATCAGATGCTTCGCCTATTGCTAGTCCATCAACATCAAGAACAACCAGGCGTTATAGGAAGCTACCAGTACGAGCTGTTCCAAATGTCCGGGCATCGAAGGCCAAGAAAACACTCACTGTGAGCTACAAATGGAAAAAAGGACAATTCAGACACAAGGCTGACATTCCATCAAACGACTTCGTGTTTGATTTACCAGATATTGACTCTCCGTTGGAATATTTTCATCGGTACTTCACCCCAGATATACTCGATGATATTGTCTACCACACAAACTTGCACTCAACCCGAAGAACTGGAAAATGTATACAATTGACCATCGAGGAGTTGAAAGACTTTCTAATGATTCTTCTCGTCATGGGTATAGTGAATATGCCTTCCTATCTAGACTATTGGTCTGCTGAATTCAGATATGCCCAAATCGCGGACGTCATGCCATTGAAACGATTCGAGCAGATTCGACGCAACATTCACTTTGTGGACAGCGCCAATTCGGATGACGACAGATATTACAAGATACGACCATTCATTGAAAAAATAAGGAGAAACTGCCTTGCGACGGAAGAAGAAACAAAGTATAGCATAGATGAAATGACTATACCGTATAAGGGCACTAAGGCAGGAAACCGGAGACAATACAACCCCATGAAACCCAATAAATGGGGATTCAAGAACGTAGTACGCGCTGGTGAATCCGGAATCGTCTATGATTTTTTACTGTACGGTGGCGATGCCACCTTTCGGTATATTGATTTTAGCGTGGAGGAAGAGCAGATGACACTGGGTGCTAAAATGGTATTAGCTCTGTGTAAGACCATTCAGACTCCAGGATGTGCTGTTTATTTCGATAACTATTTCACAACGCTCGACTTGATCTGGTATCTACGTGAACACAGGGGTATTTTCAGTCTTGGAACAATACGGCAAAATAGACTGAAATGTTGCAGCAAGGGCCTGTTAAGTGACAAAGAACTGAAGAAAAAGGGTCGAGGTACATTTAGCCAAGTGGTAGATAACGACAAAAAGATCGCCATTGTCAAATGGTACGACAATAAAGTTGTGACTTTGGCCTGTTCTTATGCAGATGCTTACCCAGTTCAAGAAATCAAGAGATAGAGCAAAGAACAGAAAAAGAAAATTGGTGTAACGTGCCCGGAGTTAGTCCGACACTACAATCAACACATGGGAGGCGTTGACCTGTGCGATATGTTGATAGCACTCTACAGAACATCCTTCAAGAGCCGTCGTTGGTACATGAACATCTTTGGCCAGATGTTAGATATAGCTGTTAACAATGCTTGGTTTACTCTACAGGAGAAAATGCACCACGAACAGCCTGAAAAACATAAGCCTGAAAAAGTTCAGACAGAGATTGGCAATTGAATTGAGGCAAAAGGGAAGATCAATTGAGACGGAACCACCAATACCTGTACCGAAAAAATCGCTGATCCAAAACCCAAGTGCACCGAGGCCCCCAGTTTCTGTGCGTTATGATGGCTACAACCACTGGGCTAAATATACTACATATGGACGTTGCAAGTACTGTAAAAACAATAAAACGAACACAATTTGTTCCAAATGCGATCAGAGGCTGTGCTTAGTGTCCAAAAGAAATTGTTTTTATAATTTTCACAACAAGTAAACAGGAAAGGGACCAAAAAGCAAGTGAGAGTTAATTAGATTAATCTATATTGATATTTTTATTTTTAATAACAAGAAGACTGATTGTTTTTGAATAAGCTAAATGTTGATTGTCATGAAAGTTTTATAAATTACTCAACTATAATGTTCAAAACATAAGTGATATGTTTGTACTTATTAGTTTTTGGAAGTTCCTAGTAGTTTTAAGCTTAATTGAATGTAACTATGAGACTAATTTTCTAAAATATATGAGTATTTTCCTACGGAATCACTTGTTTCTTTTTTTGCTTATCTTTGACAATGGGAAGTATACTGCACATGATTGGAGTGCATCAGATCCTTATTAACTTGATAATGTCCAGCATAATGGACGTATGTTTTTCAGGAATCTGAAAGTCATAGATTTTTTCAGGTATTTTTTCTAGAGTCCCCTACAAACTATAAACCAAAATCTGTAACGATTTCACAAATTTATAAAAAAAAAAACCTGTCGAATTAAGGGTTAAGGTGACACGAAAAAAAATGGGGGTTTTTTTTTTAATCCATTCACCTCACTATAAAGTTATCTATCTACAGATTAGATTTTTGGGTTGACTTTTATTGAGTATTTGATTCAGATTCTCACTGAGGGAAAACGCGATTGGATGAAATTTTCTCAATAGAATTTATTTACGAAAAGACCTCTAAATTGTTTTTTTTTTCTGTAATTCTAAAATGCTTGCTAATTTTATTGTGGAATTGCATTCAAAATGAGTTTACGAATGATGTATTCGTAAACTCTCCTTGAAAATGTTTTTGGCAAAATAGCGTAGTTTATTTTTGAGCAATTACTGTCACTTTCTTTTACATTGGTATTCCTTAAATATATATTTTTTCGTATCACCGTAAGTTGAAAAATGCGTTTGCGTGAGTGAGCGATACGTGTGAGAGAAGAGCTTCATCGCGCTTGAAGGCGCGGAGCTCTCTCACAAGCATCACCCACACAGTGTCACTATGTATGTATGAACCTAAATTATTTCATATAAACTATGTAGAAAGACTTTTGCATTTCCAACAACCAACTACTAGCTACGTAAAAACATTTTATGTATTTTTTATATCTAGTCAAATTAACTTTTCAAGGGCCGGGCCACGATGCGGTCACGCAGCCCCGCAGGCTATATAGCATACAATTCTCACACTGCAGGGGCTACGCGTCGTGTAGCGTGGCCCTAAGTGCAATTATAATTAAAACCTATTTACATATAAAATCAAATATTGTGATTATGACCATTTTAAAATACATATGTTATTATTGAAATTATGTAATGTATTTGTTTTCAACTCAACATAACAATGAACCTACTATAACTATTATTATTTAATTAAACAACTTTAATAGCATTTCCGATAAAATCTTCCAACCATTTTTCGAACCCATGCATATTTTGCTGTAATTTCTTGATATCGGTTGGGGCTTGAAGGTATTCTTCTGGCGCGAACCGCGGCTCCGGACAGCCACTAATGTGCAGCCACACCGCGAATATTGCATCATCTATGTTGGCGACGCAACGCAGACAGAGTCGCGCTGAAGTCAACGTCGTCGCTACTAAACCTCTCATGCTTCCTACCGACACACTACTTTGTCTTTCTTTGCGAGCTTCCAGAAAATAGCTATGCAGTAGTCTCTCAGCGTTTTCATCTAGAGACACATTCCATCCTGCGACAACGTCAAGATATCTGGAAATGTCCTTCAGTGCACGCGTCTCTTCTTCACTCGTTTCGGTAGGTTGTACGGCATTTTGCAGAAGGAAGTCTACAATATCATCGCTGTATTCTCCGTAATCTCCTCTGCAAACGAATCCGAATACACTGGCAACATTGAACAGTATAATCTTCTTGAAGTCCATTCCTTGCGCCCACACGGCGCTCTTGAGTTTCTCTCTGCTGTTGTCGGTAGTTATATCACCGCTTTCGATGGTCGACAAAAGTGCTGTGATTTGTTTTTGGTTGTATGTATATAGAGGAAGTGGTAAGGCGCATACTCCACCCGCGCTTCCAACCAAGGCGGATGATACTTTTGAATTCGAAGTCCCGAGAAAAACGCTTCTGTCTGCTAATTTTGCGGCTTCGCTCATAATATTGCCGACGTAACTAGTATCCAAGCCGGCAACTAAAACATGCAGTATGCACGATCCAGTCAAAACGTTCGCTTTGACACTGGCCAGGCTCAAAATGAGACTTATCTTCAAATGCATGAAGCAGTTAAAATGGCATACGTTGATTCCCAAACTTGACGCCAAGCAGTAGATGAACTTCCACGGAATACCGTTGCATTCTTTCAGAAGTTTATGTAGTTCTTTGGGAAGAGGGGTAGACAGTGGAGCTGCAAGAGGTATTCTCTCTTCTATTGACCAGATGTTGGTCACTTTCTTTGTCACGACACCAACTAGTAAATACCTTGACCCGAGCCGCAACTTCGGAACCAAGTCGTCAACAATCACGAAAGTTTTTGGCAAGAAATCGTTCTTTAGCATGATTGTCGCTGTTACCTGTTCGCCACATCGCCTCATTCCGCTATTTTCGAATAGAACACTCCTGCAGATGCAACATTTTGGCGGTATTTGTGGTATGTTAGGGAGTATTACTTCGTTAAAATCGCATTCTTCGGGGCATGACCAAACAGAATGGTAAACATAGCTTGAAGGTTTGGATACATATAACAGTAGCCCGTTATAAGCTACAAGACCATTATAGCATCGTTGGTTAGGACGGACCAAGAGACGGGGTACTGATTTGAGACGCAAATTCACCATTACCTGGGCTGATTGTACCTGATAGTCACAATCGCGAATCATAGTTTGTAAACTGGCGTAAAGCACATTACATGCAAGATTTTTCCAAATCATAGGTTCCTTAATAAGCATCTTCCCAAGTTCAGGGAAAACATCCAGTAAAAACATCACGTCAATTTCCAACAAGTATCGCATTGGCGGGAATCTCAGCATTACCTTTTCTTGAAGATACCCCAAAAACTTTTCGGACTCAACTTTCATGTCGCCAAGAATGTTATTTTTATCGCAGTAAAGCAAAAACAAACAGTCCAACTCCATGTTTTTCATTTTCAATAATTAATGATTGAAAGAAAAGTTCACTGTAGCGAAAGTTGAAGATTTTATTTTAATTTTCATAGAACATACATTCCCTCCTCCTTTAAAACTTTTTTTGGCGCCAGTTTTCCCGCAAGACCAAGGTTGATGGTCATTCAGCCATTCAAGTATTTGTTGCTCATAAATAAAGCATGTTACACTAGCAATGGTCCATATTGCCTAAAGCGGCATATTAAATTTAAAACTGATTACATAATCGTCAGTTTGTGACTCTATTGGCACCTACGCTGGGCATTATAAAGTCCCACGCGCACACTTTAAAACCAATATTTCCTTGCTGCAAGGTCAGCAAACAATTAGGTTTACGGTACGGACGGAAATGCCGAAACCAATATGTAAATTGCATTTAATATGATAACTTACCTACTGCCTTCGTTCATTCATAGTTAGTGCAGTCGCGTAGAAAAGTCATACACTGCACTGCCATTTGTACATTGCCCAGAATCTATCGGTAAGCATCAGACATCTACGTCCTTCAATACAAGATAGATAAGAAAGTTATCTCCATATAACTCTCAAGTATCATGTTACTGATACTGATAGTATCATGCGATAAACCACCCAAAATGCATTGTAGGTACAATGGTCAAAAAGGATCTTTAGCTGTTGGCGTTTCATTTTGTGTTTTCATCTTTCGCCTTTCGTCACCTAATAACAAATCTCTTTTATCTCTGGCGGTCCCGTCGTCGTCGTTCGTCACATCAAACGCGCATCATAGCAGTTGTGCATCACTGTACATGAACGGAGCGGTCCCGTGGGCGGAGTGAGCGTATTTTTCACGCGGAATCCGGGCGCGGGCGGCGCTCGCCCCACGCCGCCGGCCGCCAACACCGGCGCGCGCGCAGCCTGCAGCCTCACTCCATGCCCGATCACGACAAGTACCAGCTGCGGCCGCGAGCCGCGCGCTGCCGCGAGCCGCGCACGCGCAGGGCACCGCAACCACTCAGCAAATACAGAAGAAAAACCGCAAACGCAAGGGAACGCAGCCGCATGAGAGAAATCAACCGCGCGTTCGAAACGCTACGAAGAGCCGTACCTGCCGCTATCCAAGGAGCGCCTATTCCGTGCGAAAAGTTGACGAAAATCACAACTTTACGTCTTGCCATGAAGTATATCACGACGCTATCTGGACTTTTACGAGGATCGGAGGAGCCGGAGAGATGGCCGTCGCCGATGGGGTCGTCGGACTTGTCTGAGTTCTCGACAGAGCTGGAGCAGAGTCCGTCGGAGTTCGCGGAAGATTCCCTGTCGCCGTTTGAGACGTTCTTCGCTGAGTTCGACTATGAGTACAGCATGGACCGGACATTCTCGTGATTGTGAGTGACAAGTGAGGTACGAGGGCATTTTGTTAAAATTACGTGTTAGTCATTCTCATTTTGCCATTTATTTTATATTGTACATTTTACGAGAGATTCATTTTAACATTTTATCTATTTTTAATAAATTATAACTGTTGACGTTAATTGCTGTCGTTTACCTGTTCATATCATTAGGCTAAAGTTTTGCGAATAGCTAGTACGCAAAACTTTGGTTGTTAGCTAAAGATGTTATTTACTTATAACAGTAGCCATAAAATTAGTTTATTAGGTACCAGTAACAAAATATCGGGCACAGAGGAATTAAAAATAAATAAACATACATAGGTTATTGTTGAGGTTTGAAAGTAAGTATCTAATTGACTGACTTTAATTTAATGTATATAGCCGTTGTGGTAATTCTAATATCGCAGAATAACAGGACCACAACGATCAAATGTACTTGTACAACGATAAAACTATGTGGCGACCTCTGTGGCGTTGCGGTCAGGTCTCCAACGCAAGAGGTCCCGGGTTCACATCCCTGATGGGGAGGAAGAAAACAATCCCAGGTCTTGGATGTTTATTTATGTTCGTGACGTCGCTGTTTCTGGTTCCCACGACACAGGGTATCCTAGTGTGGGGCCAGAAGCAATGAATAGATAGATATATATATATATATATATTTAGCTTTTTGGATTGGATGGTGACATGCATTGTCTACCCACTAATTCAAACATGACGGTGAAAAATGCCAATAGGATCTCAATAAAAACTAAATTATATCGTTAAGATACCGAGTGACCGTGCCCAACCGTACCATGAGGTGCGTTCAAAGAATATTAAATCGAATCCTTAAAATTGTGTTGCAATATTTTTCTCGAAATTGGGGAGTGTGAGTGTAGAGCAGCTACATTATTGTTTCCTCTGCTGTACTTATTTGTATCTGCTTACGAGCATCCTACCTAATGGTGCGGAATGATCACTGAATACACCGAATAGTCCAGGGTCTGGTAGTGCAAAACAACTTCGTATTAGTAAAATAATAATAACTGGAATTTTCTTTCATATGATCGGTCAAAAATTTACAAGCTTTAGCAGAAACAGCGAAGTCACGAAATTTTAAACTTCCAAGACCTGTTTTTTTATACCCCTCCCGGGATTCGAATCCGGGACCACTAGAGAGATACTGAATTTATTGACGTGAGGCAGAGGGTCACTAAAGAAAAATGTTCTTATTGATTATGTTTTAAAATGTTGACGTTAAAAATGCCCAACGTAATAATAGCATCAAAACCTAATATGGAAGATCTTTATATGGCAGTTATTCGAAGAGTTGCTCCTCGCTTCTATTTTAACTGTGTTTATCGCGACGTGTCTAAAAATATCTCCCTCTCCTGAACTTTACTGAATTTATGTAAGTAAGACAAGAACAAAAATAGAGAGATCCCGGCCTATCGGTGTCTAAATCTCAGGAAGCCGTGGGATTGTCGGCTTCCTCAACCTCCTGAGACAAGGTTTCAACATTAGAACAAATTCCTTTGGCTACGCAACCTTGTCTGCGTGATCCAATGGATTGGAACCGCCTAAACATTGCCCACGCAACTATAGCTCTCATTGTTCTCTAGAGCTAGACAAACGACATTAGTGTAAAGATGAATGAGTCCTTCCGCCCATCGCTATACTTTGTTCTTGTCGGTGCCTATCTGATCGCATGAAAAAATAGAAAGTATAGATCGCGCGAAATCATCTATACAAATCTCTTCAATGCTGTGCCAATTCCATTAGGAGTAGGAGCTCGAAAGAGATCTGCACTATGACTGTTCTACATGGACAAGAAAAAGCGGATATGTCATAAAAACCTTCTAAACATCCATCCATTTTTTGCACCTCATCCATAATTTGGACCTTCGATTCTAATTCAATGAATAGCTAATTCAATCTCGTACGTAACAATGACGAGTAACTATCCTACATACCTCTACTAAGAACTGGTATAGGTATCTTACCTATTGTAAGTAATCCACCTATTTAAGGTGCTCAGTCTCTTGATTTGGCGACGCGAAATACTCCTAATCATAAGCATCATTCAACAACAATTTTGATGGACAGTCTTTAACATAGGTAACTGTCAAACCATAACCGAAATCTGTGCGCGAGTCCCATACCATTTCTGTCGTGCGCCATGTCATTTAATCACATAATTCAGTGAACTGTCATGGCCGCCGTATTTGGCGCGAAAGCAATCCGCTTTGGGTTCGCTACGGGCATGCTCACGCTGGATACGACTTTTTGGTTCTTTATTGCGTGACACCACGCATGTTGCATAAGGTTCTGCATTTTGTTGAAACTGGGAGTGGTGGGCATTTGCACATTGTTCTCTTTTGGGAAAGCCCGTGGTCTAACGGGTTTCACGCTTGCTTCTCACACAGGAGATGCAGGTTCGATTCCTGCCTGACCTTACCAATGAGATAATTAATTTATCTTATGTACATTATCGGACGTTCAAGTGATTCGGATGGCACGTTCAGCTGTAGATCCTGGCTTCTATCGCTAAGAGGTAGTGGTCGTTAAAACCCCTCCATCAACCCGCACTGAGCAGCGTGGTGGAGTATGGCTTGATCTTACTCGTATCCGGGTAAAGGCCGGTGCCCCTCGGTGGGGACATCAATGGGGGCTACATTACATTATATATCTTTTGGGATCCCTACTATATCCTATAAGTAGTTACATATGTCGATGTAAGGCCACTCTTGGACGAACTTTCCCGATATAGGCCCACCTACATAACTAGGTAGGTACGGTATTCTAGAATAAATGTGTAATGGATGATCTGTTTTGCCTAAGATTAGCCTCGGACATCTTTGATCTAATGCAAATGTATTCAATGACTTGCAAATTCTTCAAATAACTCAAATTCATCAAACCATTCTCGATTCCACCTGTAGGTCGTGCAGTGATCTCGTCTCCAAAACAAACCATCACCCACAGTGCAATGTTGTCGCACCAAGTGCAATGAACTTTCAACTCGCAAAAGGACGCGTGACATTCTAAAAGTAAATTTCCGAACAAGGCCCCAAAAAGAGCCCATCATAATTTCTTGAGGTCATTGCTGCTTGCTTTGACGTCAGTCAATGCAGGCAGCGAACTTTTTTGTTTAGTTATGCAAAATGCGAAGGCGTCCCTCGTGGGAGCTTACTGCAGTCCCAGCTAAGGAAAGTTATTTTTTTGTGCAACTTGATCCACAATCCATAAGATATTGCGTTATCATCAGTGTTTGCCAAAATGAGTGGGTTGTGTTGCGGGTTGCGAGAATGGTGTTTGGACCTCAATTCTCATCCGCCTACCCAAATTAGGAAGGTTCGAACTTCAGGTACAGGCCCCGCCGGGTTTCTTGGCCTTACCTTACCCTATGCGAGAGAGGGAGGTGACAGCTCGCTCCGACGCCAAGAAAGCCTGCGGGGCCTGTACCTATGCTGGTGTCTGCTGGGTTACTTACTCGATGGTTGTGGTGGTTGTTAGTTTTTCGCTAAAAATAATAGTAGTTTACGTGACTGATACATAATGGAGGGCATTAAAACTCGAGTGTGGGTTTATGAAACGAGCCGAATCGAGGGTTTTAATGCCTAATTATGTACAGTTACACAAACTAGTTTACCTACACACATATCATAAGCTCTCTTTGATGTGTTCAGGAACCGCAAGTTCGACCAGCATTGTGCCACAATTGATCATTGCTCTGCACTTGTTTAGCTTGTTCAGTAGGTAGTACGAACTTCACAGAAAAACTAGGGGTGGCACGCAGGCGGGCGTCGGCATTCGAAATTTTAATGTCATAATATGACGAAATATATATTATGACCATAATGTATCAATATTCAGACAAGAAATGAGTTTTTACCAAGTAGTAAATCATTATGCTGGTCGTAACTTGCGGTTTTTGGACGCAGTAAAGAGGGATTATGATACTTGTGTAGATAAAGTCAGTTACATTACAATAAGGTAGAGTTACTTCCAGGTGAAGTCATCCCATGAATACAGTAATCGTACCTATATACCTACTCCTCGTAGTCGAAACTATACTGCGGTTATCATAGCTCGATTAAAATATCTGACAGTTCGATTAAAATCCAATCCATGCAAACAACTTTTATAAACTTGTTGTTCTCTTAAACGTCAACTGTCAGATAATTTCCTATAACCGCACTTAAGATTGGTTTATCCTCATAATGGTTTTTGACTCCTCAAAACCTATACATTTTTGACGTATATGCAATGAAAAATATTGCTCATTATGTACGCAATAAGGAAATGTCAAAAGACCATTAATAGAGTGGACAAAGTATAAGTTAATCCATTGTTGTAAATGGCAACTAGATGATAATGGTAGGGCGCTTGATAGAAAATCATTTTCTAAAAATATCACATCTCTTGCAGTGATAACTATATGCGTCTTCGGATTCATCAAACGGTAACCCTTTTGATTATCCGGGTATCCGAAGAATATCATTGGCTCTGTCTTCATATCCAATTCCCGAGAGGGTGGTTGAGGAGTCGGAGGTCGGAGGCGTGTGCGGCTCCGACCCGTAGTTGACCCATTATTTCAAATTGTATGATGTCACCGAGCAACATGGGATATTGGGAATAAGTGTATAAACTTTTCGTGGAGCTCTGGGAACCACCCTCATTGTCATCCAGTTTTGACGACCTCTGTGGCGCAGCGGTTGTGGCTCTGCCTACCATGCGAGAGGTCCTTGGTTCGATCCCCGGCTGGGGGTGAAAAAAAAAACCCCAGGTCTTGGATGTTTATATGTGTGTGACGTCGCTGTTTCTGGTTCCCACGACACAGGGTATCCTAGTGTGGGGCCAGAAGCAATGTATGTGCCTGTATGTAAATGTTTATGTTTATAGTTTCTATCCCATCGTAGAAGAAAACTTAACCACTAAAAATAATATAACAAAACAAACAAGCGAGCCACATCGCTGCCGCTGTGGGGGAGGCGTGGACCAACTGGGCCAACATGGACTGGCATTTCGCTGGGGTGCGGGCTGCTTGTCGCGCCACGCAGCACTTGATGATGTCATCGGCCGGGCTTTTGCCATTGCTGACATCCCCGCGATACTGGAGCCAGTAAGCATATCGCGGGACGACGGGAAAAGACCAGACGGGATGACACATATTCCGTGGAAAAACAGGCGGTTGCTAGTGTGGGACGTGGCTTGTGTCGATAGGCTGGAACATTCCCACATACAGACGACCGCCCTCAAGGCTGGCGCAACAAGAGGGCAACAAATATACACAAAACACAATTGCCCTCGGACAGGGCTACCTACAAATTTTTGCCTTTTGGAGCAGAAACCCTCGGCATGGGGTCCAGAGGCGTGAGCGCTGTTCAAAGAAATTTCCTCGCGCCTGGTCGGCGCCTCTAACGAACGGAGGGCTGGAGCTAACCTTGGACAACGACTGAGCCCCACCCACCATGCAGCGAGGCAACGCCGCCAGCCTTCTGGGCACCTTGCCCAGCGACGGCGGCAGCTCAATTTTTTTATTTACTTACATTTATTTACAATGAAATATGTTTGTAAGTAAACAATCTCAGAAGTCCTTTAAACCAAATAATATTATGTCCGAACGTGGGCTTGAACCCTAAGATTGCGAAACCGATATCAAACCAATTGCGCCACCTCAGGTGAGAAGCCATGAAATCAACCATCACCGGCTGTGGATAAAGAAAAACCCAGGTCTTGGATGTTATATGTGTGTGATGTCCTAGTGTGGGCTCGGGAGCAATGTATGTGCCTGTATATTTGTTTATATTTGAACGATTTTATGATTTGTTATGTCGCGGTTGCTGTTAAAACATTAATTTATAGAATCTCATGGCATAGGCAACGGAAAATCAAATTCAGAGAAATTTTCAAATCTACCTATTATGATTCATGCAGGAGATACAGCCCGCAGACGGACGGACTTACAGCTGGACGGACGGACAGCGGAGGATTTGTAACGGGTCCCCTTTGGCTTCGGCTACGGAACCCTAAAAATGTATTCCCTGCCCACTCCGTGACATCGTTTATGGCTTTGATAAAAATATTTATGTATTAAAAGGGCCTGTGTTACTTTGACTGATTTCATTTACCGGTCGACTTGACAAATAAACGAGAACAATTTAAATGATCACCAAAATAATTTTTCCTACCCAAAATGGGTAAATGATCACTAAAAGTCGCAGAAAAAATTAGGGCAAAATACTGCGGTAGCTTAGGGGAAGGATAAAGAGGGCGAGCGAAGCAAAGCCCCCCTTATCCTTCGTGTTAGGTTGAACTTGTAAGAACAACAAAAAATACTTAAAACATAAACTTAAGTACACAAAACATAAAAAGAAGTTTGGTGATCATTTATCCAAACACAATTTGGTGGTCGTTTACTAATTCTGGCGGTCGTTTCGAATTTATTGGTAGTAAAATAGGTGCGTTTTTGGTGATCAAATAAACAATTATCCAACAATCAACGCCAACGATGGCACATTGCGTTGCGTTGCCGTTTCGTTCTATTTCCTCATCTCGTCTGATTTCTCGCAACTCCGCACCACGTGTGTCTTTCTGAAAATAATTGTTTTGTTACAAAAATGTGATGACTTCAGCTTTTACAGGCGGGATGCGGATGGTAGGACCTTGTTTAATTAAGACTAAGGCACTCTCTATTATATCAGTGACCGTATTTAGCGAAAATATAATTATATCCAGTAATATAAAGTGACACAGCAACGCAATATCGACACATTAATTGCCGTAGACCCGTGGCCATTGATTCTCGCCATATTAAGCGCTACAAGTGGCCAATGCAAGTATTAGCTTCGATTTATCGCATGATCTTATGAGAAAACACCAAGATTGGCTGCAAAAATATTTATTAGTTAACTAGGTACCTACTTATTTGGTTGCAGAGTAAAGGCGTTAAATAGATAAGATTACATACTTACTAGGTATACTTGTAGTTAGTGGTAAATCTCCATTAAGAACATTAAGGATTTTATTGATCCAGTTGAAGGAATCATTAGAAATAGTGTGTAGGTATACCTCGCGCCACGAATTAAGAGCGCTGGGCGACGTTGGCGGGAATTACTGCGCATATGTAGGTATAGGTATTGAAAAGTGACTACTGCGCATTCAAGGCCACCGCTCATAACTCGAGGCGCGAGTTATAAAATAATAATAATAATACCTTGGACACTATTTACACACATTGATCTAGCCCCAAACTAGGATTCCCTGTATCTTGGGTACTAGGCAACGATACACATACTTATATAGATAAATATTATATGTACTTAGATAGATAAACAACCATGACTAGGGTGCAAACATCCGTTTTCATCAAACAAATATTTGCCCCCACCGGGACTCGAACCCGGCAGCTATGTACCTTAAGTCCCGTTTGATCCCATATATATCATATACACATATATATCGCCCAAAAGGGCAAATTGCAGGTAGAAAGCCTTCAGCATATACCGAGGCCATGGCTCACAGTAAAGTCTTAGACAGATCACTGTAAACATAAAGGGGTTGTTTTTTATTCTTTATACTACACGAGCTGATGCCCGCTCAATATTGGGGGACACATATGTGGGGACCCGGACATAGCAGGGGGGCCTGACTCCTGAGCATGGGTAATTCCATTTTTTTCCCCTTCAAAAAAAAAAACCCCCGCTTAGTGGACCAGGCATAGTTGGAGGTAAAGAGTTTCATTAATCTGAGGTTGGGTTGAAAAACACGTCACGTGATCTTTCAAATACACTTGACACTGGCAATATTAACATCAAATGAGGTAAGCACGCATATATTATAAGAAGAAGTCATGTTATGTCTAATAATTACAATTCCCTGGAAGAAGAAAATAGAATTTGAAAACTTTGACAGATAGACAGCTTTTAAGTACATCAGCGCCATCTGTAATGAGCTTTTGAGATTAGGTGCCATGACAGTTACACTGATTAATAAATAAAGGGGAAATATTAAACTGCTGCACATCAATAATACTGATTTGCACAGTAAATATCAGGGCAAAATACTGCGGTAGCTTAGGTTAAGGGTAAAGTGGGTGATCAAAGCGAAGCCCCCTTTATCCTTCGTATTAGGTTGAACATGTAAGAACAACAAAAATACTTAAAACATAAAAAGTGTTTTTGCTGATCCGTTTTTGCTGTGAAAATCAGTATTTTTGATGTGCTATAGCTATAAATAAGTGCAGTTTGGTGCAGAGTGGTCAGACAGAAGAACATGCTTTTATTGACCGGGCGAGCGAAGCGAGCAAAGGGCTCCATTTCGACAAGTTAGGAGGCCGATTTTGCTTTCGTCTGTCTCTATACGTGTCTGTCAGTTCCGGTCTAGGGGCCACAGTTTTCAAGCGTTCCTCACAAAACTTGGCACACGTATTCATTGAATTAAAATATATTTTTTGTCGAGAGCTTTTCTCGATTTTCCCCTTGGTTATGACGTCATTAATTTTTTGTACGTTTTTTATTTTTTTCTGAAACCTATCGTGTGGGGTATCAAATTATAGGGCTTCAAGAGCCGGTTCTAAAAATATACTATACCATTACCTTTCGGCCGCCTGTTTTGTAAAAATCCAAGAAATATTTTCAAAACATACCAAGTTTGGACACCTCGAAGTAGGCGACGGATTAGTAAAGAGGATCTATTCTATATAGACCATGAGAGTGAGTGAAATAGACTATTTTCGTGAAAAGTCAATAGATCGTATTTTAAATCGCAAAATGTAGTTTACAAAGTTAAAGTGGTGAGGCTACTTTACTAATTGATTTTGATTGAATCTAAAATACTTACCTATAAATTGGTTCAGGGACCCCCTTTTAGCGAGGTCTGCTGCCCACAGGGCCACTAGTTTTAATTGTAATCGGAGGGGTACATGAGTCTAATTAGTTTTGTCTCACAAATCTTTGTTAGTAATATACATACTTAATAAGTATATGCAAGGATTTCGATTTGCGCTCTGATATAGATTCACACAAAATTTAAAAACAGATACATTCATTGCTTCTGACCCCACACTAGGGTACACTGTGTAGTGGGAACCAGAAACAGCGACGACGACTTTACAAACAAAAAATATAAGATGTGGGATTTTTAGGCTTCCGTACCTTAAAATCCTACCAAGTGCGAGTCGGACTCGCGCACGAAGGGTTCCGTACCATTATCTATTGAAATGGCAAAAAACACGTTTGTTGTATGGGAGCCCCCCTTAAATATTTGTTTTATTTTTATTTATTTATTTATTTTTAAAGTGAATATACACGTATAACTAAATATACGTGTAACTAAATATTCTGTGAATATTTCAACCGTTTACCTATTGCCGTTATCAATATCGAGAAAATAAAAGGGTTTGTTGTAAGGAAGCCCCCTTAAATATTAATTTTATTATTATTTTTAGTATTTGTTGTTATAGCGGCAACAGAAATACATCGTCTGTGAAAATTTCAACTGTTTAACTATCACCATTCATGAGATACAGCCTGTGACAGACGGATTGACTGACAGCGGAGGCTTAGTAATTAGGGTCCCGTTTGGCACCCTTCGGATACGGAACCCTAAAAAGGAAAAACGGAACCATTATAGGATCACTCGTGTGTCTGTACTAGGTGCGTTATGGTCACAGAACATTAATAATAGGTTATGGTAATATTAAACGACCGAATTCTTATTTATGTGATGATGTGACCCAAACACGAACCTGTTACGTAAGCAAATTCATTTTGAATTTGAGGGGCAAATGAGAGAGAAAAACAACAATATTTTTTCATAACTTTGAAATATTTAGATAAAAAAATATTTAAGAAAAAAAACACCATTCGGCCGTTTTTAGAATGCGATTATGAAATTTTCATAATTAGCAATATGTTTCATTGCAGATGTCAAAATTTTATGGGTTTTTAGCTGTCAGGATCGCACTCTCTCAGCGGCCGCGGACTTTAATCTCCGAAACTACCAATCCTATATCCATATAATCCAATATTTTTTTTTAAATACCTAATAGATCTATACTTAAATATCACAGAAAAATAATGCGAAATGTATGGTTCAAATAGAGGGGGAACGATTGGGGGGCATTTCAGAAAAAAAAAAAACATTTATATCGTCTAACACGATGTCAAATGAAAGGCCTTGTATATATATATTTTTATAATATATTTTTATATTTTTTTTCATAAACCTTTAATACATAGTTAAATAATTTTAAGAAAATAAGCAAGATTATTTACAGCGAGTTCCGTGTTCAGTCTATAGATACAGTCCCGTCATTTAGGTAATCTTGAACATTGTAATATCCCTTTTTAGACATCGTCGCTATTACATGGTTTTTAGGGTTCCGTACCCGAAGGGTTCCAAACGGGACCCTATTACTAAGACTCCGCTGTCCGTCCGTCCGTCCGTCCGTCTGAACAGTTGAAATTTTCACAGATGATGTATTTATGTTGCCGCTATAACAACAAATACTAAAAAACAGGATAAAAGAAATATTTAAGGGGGCTCCCATAAAACAATTCTTTCAATACCACATACAAACTTATGGATGCACCTGGTTACGTACATGGAGTGTGAAAGTAACCGCACCAATAACTTTGTAAACAATATTTTGCTGTGTAAAATCCAAACTATTCACTCCACACCATCGCTTCCATTGAACGGTGGTACGGAACCCTTCGTGCGCGATTTAGACTCGCACTTGACCGGTTTTTAATTGCTCAAATGACAATTTCAAGCGATACCAATTTATTTTTTATTTTTTTCGAATCAATTTACTCCACTATGAAGTTATCTACAGATTTGATTTTTGAATTAAAGTTTATTGAGTATTTTATTGAGATAATCACTGAAGGAAAACGCGATTAAATGAAATTTTCTTGATAGAATTTAATTACGAACACACCTATAAATTCTTTTATTTTTTCCTGTAATTCTGAAATCCTAACCAATTTCATTGCGGAATTGCATTCAAAATTTGTGTATTCCTAAACTCTCCTTGAAAATCATTCTCACAAAATAGTGTAGTTTTATTTTTTAATTATATAGTGTGGCGCTACGTTATTTCCGTTTGAGTCTAGCGTATTGTTTGCGCTCTCTTTTCTTTCTTATGTGGAAGTAATTAACGCTGTCACTTTCGTTGTCATTCGTATTCCTTTCATACTTATTTTTCGGTATCACCTTAAAGGTTAGACTTTCCCTAATTCATGGGGCCCCTTGTTTAACTTAGGGTGCTTTCATAAAGAGGCAGACTTACCGAAACCCACCGGTATAACCTTATTTCCAAATATTTAAGGTCTGGAGTCTCAAGAGTGACCGTGGTCTTATCAGTGGCATTCTGATATAAACCTGACAGATCACATCACGCCGCGTAGACCGTGGGAACCGAACTGTGGACGCCTCATTGAATTTCATAACATTGACGGGCACCCTTGTACAATAAATACAAATGGCCATATAAATACTGCCAGTTCAATTGATAGAAGTCAATAAAGGAGGTAATTACATTCAGACATTGGTGGTAGAGCAGGAGATTACGGATAAAGATGAAGATAAAGATGTTTATTTTCTAAGATAAGGGTAGGCGGTAGTATAATATTAAGGAACACCTTATCAGCTATCAATTTTAGCATGCAAATATTGAGTTTGGTACAAAAACAACCATGATACATTTACATTATAATAATAAAAATAATATTGCAAACATACCACTACCTAAGCACCAAACTCAGTTTGGTACAAACATAATAATGATATATGTCCCTACATCAACCATCAAATAATTATATTTTATGATTAAGGAATTCATCTGTTGAGTAAAAACGAATGTTTTTACTGTATTGACCATTTTAAAAAATCCGCCTTAAACCTATTGACTGGCAGATGTTTTATGTGCTCAGATATCTTATTAAATATTTCAATACACATTGCAGAACAATTTTTGATTCAAGATTCAAGATTCTTTTTTTATTGAATCTATAAATAAATAAATTATCTTATTCAACGACAAAATTATACTTACTTATAACTACAAGTAAATTTTTTGTATAAAAAAGAGACTACATCATTTTTGTATTTATATTTAACTTGTTGATGGTATGTTAGTTGTGATAATGATCATAACTTTATTTCCCAGAATGATTCATAATAATTGTAAAATGTTTTTATATTTAAATTGAAAATATATGCTTAACCCAAATACTGTTAATTACCAATAAAAACATGATCATTAAAGTTAGTTATTAAGTACAGTGCGTCTACAATATTGATAACAACATCTAGATACAAGTATTTGTTGTAGTAAAAAAATCAGGATTTTAGTAATATTTTCTATATTTTTCTTGGTCTCGGAGCTCGGGCTGCCCCGCGGTGCTCTGCGCGGGAGCATGCGTCAGTCTGCTTCGACGCGATGCGACGGGTAGTTGTTTTCTTTGTCTAATTCTCAATGCCATTGGCCCTTGTTCAGCCCTTAAGATAAATTACATCTCATGGGGGGGGGGGGGTGTTGACGCTCCCGCGTCAACACCCCCCCCCCCAGTCACTTTCCCAAGTGACGAACAACTTTGCCCAAGAAACATATGGTCGCAAATGGAAAAAAATATTTGTCCCTCTGTTCATTGACCCGAGCAGCTGACTACAAGTTAGTGTGGGGGACTCAATTTTTTTGGTTCGTTTGCGACCATATGTTTCCTGGGGAAAGTTGTTCATAATGTTCGTATTATCATTCCCAAAAATATGGTCCGCTAATTAAGTGTCACCTTGTTTGTATACATACCTTGTTGTTTTGTTAACTTATGCCCGGCTCAGAGACAGTACCCATCATTATGAATAACTTTCCCCAAGAAATATATGCTCGCAAACGGAAAAAATCTTGGGTCTCCCATTGTAACACGTAATCAGCTGATCGGTCAATGTACTGAGGGATAAAAGTTTTTTTTACAAGACCATTATAGCATCGTTGGTTAGGACGGACCAAGAGACGGGGTACTGATTTGAGACGCAAATTCACCATTACCTGGGCTGATTGTACCTGATAGTCACAATCGCGAATCATAGTTTGTAAACTGGCGTAAAGCACATTACATGCAAGATTTTTCCAAATCATAGGTTCCTTAATAAGCATCTTCCCAAGTTCAGGGAAAACATCCAGTAAAAACATCACGTCAATTTCCAACAAGTATCGCATTGGCGGGAATCTCAGCATTACCTTTTCTTGAAGATACCCCAAAAACTTTTCGGACTCAACTTTCATGTCGCCAAGAATGTTATTTTTATCGCAGTAAAGCAAAAACAAACAGTCCAACTCCATGTTTTTCATTTTCAATAATTAATGATTGAAAGAAAAGTTCACTGTAGCGAAAGTTGAAGATTTTATTTTTATTTTCATAGAACATACATTCCCTCCTCCTTTAAAACTTTTTTTGGCGCCAGTTTTCCCGCAAGACCAAGGTTGATGGTCATTCAGCCATTCAAGTATTTGTTGCTCATAAATAAAGCATGTTACACTAGCAACGGTCCATATTGCCTAAAGCGGCATATTAAATTTAAAACTGATTACATAATCGTCAGTTTGTGACTCTATTGGCACCTACGCTGGGCATTATAAAGTCCCACGCGCACACTTTAAAAACAATATTTCCTTGCTGCAAGGTCAGCAAACAATTAGGTTTACGGTACGGACGGAAATGCCGAAACCAATATGTAAATTGCATTTAATATGATAACTTACCTGCTGCCTTCGTTCATTCATAGTTAGTGCAGTCGCGTAGAAAAGTCATACACTGCACTGCCATTTGTACATTGCCCAGAATCTATCGGTAAGCATCAGACATCTACGTCCTTCAATACAAGATAGATAAGAAAGTTATCTCCATATAACTCTCAAGTATCATGTTACTGATACTGATAGTATCATGCGATAAACCACCCAAAATGCATTGTAGGTACAATGGTCAAAAAGGATCTTTAGTCTGTTGGCGTTTCATTTTGTGTTTTCATCTTTCGCCTTTCGTCACCTAATAACAAATCTCTTTTATCTCTGGCGGTCTCGTCGTCGTCGTTCGTCACATCAAACGCGCATCATAGCAGTTGTGCATCACTGTACATGAACGGAGCGGTCCCGTGGGCGGAGTGAGCGTATTTTTCACGCGGAATCCGGGCGCGGGCGGCGCTCGCCCCACGCCGCCGGCCGCCAACACCGGCGCGCGCGCAGCCTGCAGCCTCACTCCATGCCCGATCACGACAAGTACCAGCTGCGGCCGCGAGCCGCGCGCTGCCGCGAGCCGCGCACGCGCAGGACACCGCAACCACTCAGCAAATACAGAAGAAAAACCGCAAACGCAAGGGAACGCAGCCGCATGAGAGAAATCAACCGCGCGTTCGAAACGCTACGAAGAGCCGTACCTGCCGCTATCCAAGGAGCGCCTATTCCGTGCGAAAAGTTGACGAAAATCACAACTTTACGTCTTGCCATGAAGTATATCACGACGCTATCTGGACTTTTACGAGGATCGGAGGAGCCGGAGAGATGGCCGTCGCCGATGGGGTCGTCGGACTTGTCTGAGTTCTCGACAGAGCTGGAGCAGAGTCCGTCGGAGTTCGCGGAAGATTCCCTGTCGCCGTTTGAGACGTTCTTCGCTGAGTTCGACTATGAGTACAGCATGGACCGGACATTCTCGTGATTGTGAGTGACAAGTGAGGTACGAGAGCATTTTGTTAAAATTACGTGTTAGTCATTCTCATTTTGCCATTTATTTTATATTGTACATTTTACGAGAGATTCATTTTAACATTTTATCTATTTTTAATAAATTATAACTGTTGACGTTAATTGCTGTCGTTTACCTGTTCATATCATTAGGCTAAAGTTTTGCGAATAGCTAGTACGCAAAACTTTGGTTGTTAGCTAAAGATGTTATTTACTTATAACAGTAGCCATAAAATTAGTTTATTAGGTACCAGTAATAAAATATCGGGCACAGAGGAATTAAAAATAAATAAACATACATAGGTTATTGTTGAGGTTTGAAAGTAAGTATCTAATTGACTGACTTTAATTTAATGTATATAGCCGTTGTGGTAATTCTAATATCGCAGAATAACAGGACCACAACGATCAAATGTACTTGTACAACGATAAAACTATGTGGCGACCTCTGTGGCGTACGCAAGAGGTCCCGGGTTCACATCCCTGATGGGGAGGAAGAAAACAATCCCAGGTCTTGGATGTTTATTTATGTTCGTGACGTCGCTGTTTCTGTTTCCCACGACACAGGTTATCCTAGTGTGGGGCCAGAAGCAATGAATAGATAGATATATATATATATATATTTTTAGCTTTTTGGATTGGATGGTGACATGCATTGTCTACCCACTAATTCAAACATGACGGTGAAAAATGCCAATAGGATCTCAATAAAAACTAAATTATATCGTTAAGATACCGAGTGACCGTGCCCAACCGTACCATGAGGTGCGTTCAAAGAATATTAAATCGAATCCTTAAAATTGTGTTGCAATATTTTTCTCGAAATTGGGGAGTGTGAGTGTAGAGCAGCTACATTATTGTTTCCTCTGCTGTACTTATATTGTATCTGCTTACGAGCATCCTACCTAATGGTGCGGAATGATCACTGAATACACCGAATAGTCCAGGGTCTGGTAGTGCAAAACAACTTCGTATTAGTAAAATAATAATAACTGGAATTTTCTTTCATATGATCGGTCAAAAATTTACAGAAGCTTTAGCAGAAACAGCGAAGTCACGAAATTTTAAACTTCCAAGACCTGTTTTTTTATACCCCTCCCGGGATTCGAATCCGGGACCACTAGAGAGATACTGAATTTATTGACGTGAGGCAGAGGGTCACTAAAGAAAAATGTTCTTATTGATTATGTTTTAAAATGTTGACGTTAAAAATGCCCAACGTAATAATAGCATCAAAACCTAATATGGAAGATCTTAATATGGCAGTTATTCGAAGAGTTGCTCCTCGCTTCTATTTTAACTGTGTTTATCGCGACGTGTCTAAAAATATCTCCCTCTCCTGCACTTTACTGAATTTATGTAAGTAAGACAAGAACAAAAATAGAGAGATCCCGGCCTATCGGTGTCTAAATCTCAGGAAGCCGTGGGATTGTCGGCTTCCTCAACCTCCTGAGACAAGGTTTCAACATTAGAACAAATTCCTTTGGCTACGCAACCTTGTCTGCGTGATCCAATGGATTGGAACCGCCTAAACATTGCCCACGCAACTATAGCTCTCATTGTTCTCTAGAGCTAGACAAACGACATTAGTGTAAAGATGAATGAGTCCTTCCGCCCATTGCTATACTTTGTTCTTGTCGGTGCCTATCTGATCGCATGAAAAAATAGAAAGTATAGATCGCGCGAAATCATCTATACAAATCTCTTCAATGCTGTGCCAATTCCATCAGGAGTAGGAGCTCGAAAGAGATCTACACTATGACTGTTCTACATGGACAAGAAAAAGCGGATATGTCATAAAAACCTTCTAAACATCCATCCATTTTTTGCACCTCATCCATAATTTGGACCTTCGATTCTAATTCAATGAATAGCTAATTCAATCTCGTACGTAACAATGACGAGTAACTATCCTACAAACCTCTACTAAGAACTGGTATAGGTATCTTACCTATTGTAAGTAATCCACCTATTTAAGGTGCTCAGTCTCTTGATTTGGCGACGCGAAATACTCCTAATCATAAGCATCATTCAACAACAATTTTGATGGACAGTCTTTAACATAGGTAACTGTCAAACCATAACCGAAATCTGTGCGCGAGTCCCATACCATTTCTGTCGTGCGCCATGTCATTTAATCACATAATTCAGTGAACTGTCATGGCCGCCGTATTTGGCGCGAAAGCAATCCGCTTTGGGTTCGCTACGGGCATGCTCACGCTGGATACGACTTTTTGGTTCTTTATTGCGTGACACCACGCATGTTGCATAAGGTTCTGCATTTTGTTGAAACTGGGAGTGGTGGGCATTTGCACATTGTTCTCTTTTGGGAAAGCCCGTGGTCTAACGGGTTTCACGCTTGCTTCTCACACAGGAGATGCAGGTTCGATTCCTGCCTGACCTTACCAATGAGATAATTAATTTATCTTATGTACATTATCGGACGTTCAAGTGATTCGGATGGCACGTTCAGCTGTAGATCCTGGCTTCTATCGCTAAGAGGTAGTGGTCGTTAAAACCCCTCCATCAACCCGCACTGAGCAGCGTGGTGGAGTATGGCTTGATCTTACTCGTATCCGGGTAAAGGCCGGTGCCCCTCGGTGGGGACATCAATGGGGGCTACATTACATTATATATCTTTTGGGATCCCTACTATATCCTATAAGTAGTTACATATGTCGATGTAAGGCCACTCTTGGACGAACTTTCCCGATATAGGCCCACCTACATAACTAGGTAGGTACGGTATTCTAGAATAAATGTGTAATGGATGATCTGTTTTGCCTAAGATTAGCCTCGGACATCTTTGATCTAATGCAAATTTATTCAATGACTTGCAAATTCTTCAAATAACTCAAATTCATCAAACCATTCTCGATTCCACCTGTAGGTCGTGCAGTGATCTCGTCTCCAAAACAAACTATCACCCACAGTGCAGTGTTGTCGCACCAAGTGCAATGAACTTTCAACTCGCAAAAGGACGCGTGACATTCTAAAAGTAAATTTCCGAACAAGGCCCCAAAAAGAGCCCATCATAATTTCTTGAGGTCATTGCTGCTTGCTTTGACGTCAGTCAATGCAGGCAGCGAACTTTTTTGTTTAGTTATGCAAAATGCGAAGGCGTCCCTCGTGGGAGCTTACTGCAGTCCCAGCTAAGGAAAGTTATTTTTTTGTGCAACTTGATCCACAATCCATAAGATATTGCGTTATCATCAGTGTTTGCCAAAATGAGTGGGTTGTGTTGCGGGTTGCGAGAATGGTGTTTGGACCTCAATTCTCATCCGCCTACCCAAATTAGGAAGGTTCGAACTTCAGGTACAGGCCCCGCCGGGTTTCTTGGCCTTACCTTACCCTATGCGAGAGAGGGAGGTGACAGATCGCTCCGACGCCAAGAAAGCCTGCGGGGCCTGTACCTATGCTGGTGTCTGCTGGGTTACTTACTCGATGGTTGTGGTGGTTGTTAGTTTTTCGCTAAAAATAATAGTAGTTTACGTGACTGATACATAATGGAGGGCATTAAAACTCGAGTGTGGGTTTATGAAACGAGCCGAATCGAGGGTTTTAATGCCTAATTATGTACAGTTACACAAACTAGTTTACCTACACACATATCATAAGCTCTCTTTGATGTGTTCAGGAACCGCAAGTTCGACCAGCATTGTGCCACAATTGATCATTGCTCTGCACTTGTTTAGCTTGTTCAGTAGGTAGTACGAACTTCACAGAAAAACTAGGGGTGGCACGCAGGCGGGCGTCGGCATTCGAAATTTTAATGTCATAATATGACGAAATATATATTATGACCATAATGTATCAATATTCAGACAAGAAATGAGTTTTTACCAAGTAGTAAATCATTATGCTGGTCGTAACTTGCGGTTTTTGGACGCAGTAAAGAGGGATTATGATACTTGTGTAGATAAAGTCAGTTACATTACAATAAGGTAGAGTTACTTCCAGGTGAAGTCATCCCATGAATACAGTAATCGTACCTATATACCTACTCCTCGTAGTCGAAACTATACTGCGGTTATCATAGCTCGATTAAAATATCTGACAGTTCGATTAAAATCCATTCCATGCAAACAACTTTTATAAACTTGTTGTTCTCTTAAACGTCAACTGTCAGATAATTTCCTATAACCGCACTTATGATTGGTTTATCCTCATGATGGTTTTTGACTCCTCAAAACCTATACATTTTTGACGTATATGCAATGAAAAATATTGCTCATTATGTACGCAATAAGGAAATGTCAAAAGACCATTAATAGAGTGGACAAAGTATAAGTTAATCCATTGTTGTAAATGGTAACTGGATGATAATGGTAGGGCGCTTGATAGAAAATCATTTTCTAAAAATATCACATCTCTTGCAGTGATAACTTTATGCGTCTTCGGATTCATCAAACGGTAACCCTTTTGCTTATCCGGGTATCCGAAGAATATCATTGGCTCTGTCTTCACATCCAATTCCCGAGAGGGTGGTTGAGGAGTCGGAGGTCGGAGGCGTGTGCGGCTCCGACCCGTAGTTGACCCATTATTTCAAATTGTATGATGTCACCGAGCAACATGGGATATTGGGAATAAGTGTATAAACTTTTCGTGGAGCTCTGGGTACCACCCTCATTGTCATCCAGTTTTGACGACCTCTGTGGCGCAGCGATTGTGGCTCTGCCTACCATGCGATAGGTCCTTGGTTCGATCCCCGGCTGGGGGTGAAAAAAAAACCCCAGGTCTTGGATGTTTATATGTGTGTGACGTCGCTGTTTCTGGTTCCCACGACACAGGGTATCCTAGTGTGGGGCCAGAAGCAATATATGTGCCTGTATTTAAATGTTTATGTTTATAGTTTCTATCCCATCGTAGAAGAAAACTTAACCATTAAAAATAATAAAACAAAACAAACAAGCGAGCCACATCGCTGCCGCTGTGGGGGAGGTGTGGACCAACTGGGCCAACATGGACTGGCATTTCGCTGGGGTGCGGGCTGCTTGTCGCGCCACGCAGCACTTGATGATGTCATCGGCCGGGCTTTTGCCATTGCTGACATCCCCGCGATACTGGAGCCAGTAAGCATATCGCGGGACGACGGGAAAAGGCCAGACGGGATGACACATATTCCGTGGAAAAACAGGCGGTTGCTCGTGTGGGACGTGGCTTGTGTCGATAGGCTGGAACATTCCCACATACAGGCGACCGCCCTCAAGGCTGGCGCAACAAGAGGGCAACAAATATACACAAAACACAATTGCCCTCGGACAGGGCTACCTACAAATTTTTGCCTTTTGGAGCAGAAACCCTCGGCATGGGGTCCAGAGGCGTGAGCGCTGTTCAAAGAAATTTCCTCGCGCCTGGTCGGCGCCTCTAACGAACGGAGGGCTGGAGCTAACCTTGGACAACGACTGAGCCCCACCCACCATGCAGCGAGGCAACGCCGCCAGCCTTCTGGGCACCTTGCCCAGCGACGGCGGCAGCTCAATTTTTTTATTTACTTACATTTATTTACAATGAAATATGTTTGTAAGTAAACAATCTCAGAAGTCCTTTAAACCAAATAATATTATGTCCGAACGTGGGCTTGAACCCTAAGAGTGCGAAACCGATATCAAACCAATTGCGCCACCTCAGGTGAGAAGCCATGAAATCAACCATCACCGGCTGTGGATAAAGAAAAACCCAGGTCTTGGATGTTATATGTGTGTGATGTCCTAGTGTGGGCTCGGGAGCAATGTATGTGCCTGTATATTTGTTTATATTTGAACGATTTTATGATTTGTTATGTCGCGGTTGCTGTTAAAACATTAATTTATAGAACCTCATGGCATAGGCAACGGAAAATCAAATCAGAGAAATTTTCAAATCTACCTATTATGATTCATGCAGGAGATACAGCCCGCAGACGGACGGACTAACAGCTGGACGGACGGACAGCGGAGGATTTGTAACGGGTCCTCTTTGGCTTCGGCTACGGAACCCTAAAAATGTATTCCCTGCCCACTCCGTGACATCGTTTATGGCTTTGATAAAAATATTTATGTATTAAAAGGGCCTGTGTTACTTTGACTGATTTCATTTACCGGTCGACTTGACAAATAAACGAGAACAATTTAAATGATCACCAAAATATTTTTTCCTACCCAAAATGGGTAAATGATCACTAAAAGTCGCAGAAAATATTAGGGCAAAATACTGCGGTAGCTTAGGGGAAGGATAAAGAGGGCGAGCGAAGCAAAGCCCCCCTTATCCTTCGTGTTAGGTTGAACTTGTAAGAACAACAAAAAATACTTAAAACATAAACTTAAGTACACAAAACATAAAAAGAAGTTTGGTGATCATTTATCCAAACACAATTTGGTGGTCGTTTACTAATTCTGGCGGTCGTTTCGAATTTATTGGTAGTAAAATAGGTGCGTTTTTGGTGATCAAATAAACAATTATCCAACAATCAACGCCAACGATGGCACATTGCGTTGCGTTGCCGTTTCGTTGTATTTCCTCATCTCGTCTGATTTCTCGCAACTCCGCACCACGTGTGTCTTTCTGAAAATAATTGTTTTGTTACAAAAATGTGATGACTTCAGCTTTTATAGGCGGGATGCGGATGGTAGGACCTTGTTTAATTAATACTAAGGCACTCTCTATTATATCAGTGACCGTATTTAGCGAAAATATAATTATATCCAGTAATATAAAGTGACACAGCAACGCAATATCGACACATTAATTGCCGTAGACCCGTGGCCATTGATTCTCGCCATATTAAGCGCTACAAGTGGCCAATGCAAGTATTAGCTTCGATTTATCGCATGATCTTATGAGAAAACACCAAGATTGGCTGCAAAAATATTTATTAGTTAACTAGGTACCTACTTATTTGGTTGCAGAGTAAAGGCGTTAAATAGATAAGATTACATACTTACTAGGTATACTTGTAGTTAGTGGTAAATTTCCATTAAGAGCATTAAGGATTTTATTGATCCAGTTGAAGGAATCATTAGAAATAGTGTGTAGGTATACCTCGCGCCACGAATTAAGAGCGCTGGGCGACGTTGGCGGGAATTACTGCGCATATGTAGGTATAGGTATTGAAAAGTGACTACTGCGCATTCAAGGCCACCGCTCATAACTCGAGGCGCGAGTTATAAAATAATAATAATAATACCTTGGACACTATTTACACACATTGATCTAGCCCTAAACTAGGATTCCCTGTATCTTGGGTACTAGGCAACGATACACATACTTATATAGATAAATATTATACTTAGATAGATAAACAACCATGACTAGGGTGCAAACATCCGTTTTCTTCAAACAAATATTTGCCCCCACCGGGACTATGTACCTTAAGTCCCGTTTGATCCCATATATATCATATACACATATATATCGCCCAAAAGGGCAAATTGCAGGTAGAAAGCCTTCAGCATATACCGAGGCCATGGCTCACAGTAAAGTCTTAGACAGATCACTGTAAACATAAAGGGGTTGTTTTTATTCTTTATACTACACGAGCTGATGCCCGCTCAATATTGGGGGACACATATGTGGGGACCCGGACATAGCAGGGGGGTCTGAACCCTGACCATGGGTAATTCCATTTTTTTCCCCTTCAAAAAAAAAAACCCGCTTAGTGGACCAGGCATATTTGGAGGTAAAGAGTTTCATTAATCTGAGGTTGGGTTGAAAAACACGTCACGTGATCTTTCAAATACACTTGACACTGGCAATATTAACATCAAATGAGGTAAGCACGCATATATTATAAGAAGAAGTCATGTTATGTCTAATAATTACAATTCCCTGGAAGAAGAAAATAGAATTTGAAAACTTTGACAGATAGACAGCTTTTAAGTACATCAGCGCCATCTGTAATGAGCTTTTGAGATTAGGTGCCATGACAGTTACACTGATTAATAAATAAAGGGGAAATATTAAACTGCTGCACATCAATAATACTGATTTGCACAGTAAATATCAGGGCAAAATACTGCGGTTGCTTAGGTTAAGGGTAAAGTGGGTGATCGAAGCGAAGCCCCCTTTATCCTTCGTATTAGGTTGAACATGTAAGAACAACAAAAATACTTAAAACATATAAAGTGTTTTTGCTGATCCGTTTTTGCTGTGAAAATCAGTATTTTTGATGTGCTATAGCTATAAATAAGTGCAGTTTGGTGCAGAGTGGTCAGACAGAAGAACATGCTTTTATTGACCGGGCGAGCGAAGCGAGCAAAGGGCTCCATTTCGACAAGTTAGGAGGCCGATTTTGCTTTCGTCTGTCTCTATACGTGTCTGTCAGTTCCGGTCTAGGGGCCACAGTTTTCAAGCGTTCCTCACAAAACTTGGCACACGTATTCATTGAATTAAAATATATTTTTTGTCGAGAGCTTTTCTCGATTTTCCCCTTGGTTATGACGTCATTAATTTTTTGTACGTTTTTTTTTTTTCTGAAACCTATCGTGTGGGGTATCAAATTATAGGGCTTCAAGAGCCGGTTCTAAAAATATACTATACCATTACCTTTCGGCCGCCTTTTTTGTAAAAATCCAAGAAATATTTTCAAAACATACCAAGTTTGGACACCTCGAAGTAGGAGACGGATTAGTAAAGAGGATCTATTCTATATAGACCATGAGAGTGAGTGAAATAGACTATAACTATTTTCGTGAAAAGTCAATAGATCGTATTTTAAATCGCAAAATGTAGTTTACAAAGTTAAAGTGGTGAGGCTACTTTACTAATTGATTTTGATTGAATCTAAAATACTTACCTATAAATTGGTTCAGGGACCCCCTTTTAGCGAGGTCTACTGCCCACAGGGCCACTAGTTTTAATTGTAAACGGAGGGGTACATGAGTCTAATTAGTTTTGTCTCACAAATCTTTGTTAGTAATATACATACTTACTAAGTATATGCAAGGATTTCGATTTGCGACCACACTCTGATATAGATTCACACAAAATTTAAAAACAGATACATTCATTGCTTCTGACCCCACACTAGGGTACACTGTGTAGTGGGAACCAGAAACAGCGACGACGACTTTACAAACAAAAAATATAAGATGTGGGATTTTTAGGCTTCCGTACCTTAAAATCCTACCAAGTGCGAGTCGGACTCGCGCACGATGGGTTCCGTACCATTATCAATTGAAACGGCAAAAAACACGTTTGTTGTATGGGAGCCCCCCTTAAATATTTGTTTTATTTTTATTTATTTATTTATTTTTAAAGTGAATATACACGTATAACTAAATATACGTGTTACTAAATATTCTGTGAATATTTCAACCGTTTATCTATTGCCGTTATCAATATCGAGAAAATAAAAGGGTTTGTTGTAAGGAAGCCCCCTTAAATATTAATTTTATTATTATTTTTAGTATTTGTTGTTATAGCGGCAACAGAAATACATCGTCTGTGAAAATTTCAACTGTTTAACTATCACCATTCATGAGATACAGCCTGTGACAGACGGATTGACTGACAGCGGAGGCTTAGTAATTAGGGTCCCGTTTGGCACCCTTCGGATACGGAACCCTAAAAAGGAAAAACGGAACCATTATAGGATCACTCGTGTGTCTGTACTAGGTGCGTTATGGTCACAGAACATTTAATAATAGGTTATGGTAATATTAAACGACCGAATTCTCATTTATGTGATGATGTGACCCAAACACGAACCTGTTACGTAAGCAAATTCATTTTGAATTTGAGGGGCAAATGAGAGAGAAAAACAACAATATTTTTTCATAACTTTGAAATATTTAGATAAAAAAATATTTAAGAAAAAAAACACCATTCGGCCGTTTTTAGAATGCGATTATGAAATCATAATTAGCAATATGTTTCATTGCAGATGTCAAAATTTTATGGGTTTTTAGCTGTCAGGATCGCACTCTCTCAGCGGCCGCGGACTTTAATCTCCGAAACTACCAATCCTATATCCATATAATCCAATATTTTTTTTTAAATATCTAATAGATCTATACTTAAATATCACAGAAAAATAATGCGAAATGTATGGTTCAAATAGAGGGGGAACGATTGGGGGGCATTTCAGAAAAAAAAAACATTTATATCGTCTAACACGATGTCAAATGAAAGGCCTTGTATATATATATTTTTATAATATATTTTTATATTTTTTTTCATAAACCTTTAGTACATAGTTAAATAATTTTAAGAAAATAAGCAAGATTATTTACAGCGAGTTCCGTGTTCAGTCTATAGATACAGTCCCGTCATTTAGGTAATCTTGAACATTGTAATATCCCTTTTTAGACATCGTCGCTATTACATGGTTTTTAGGGTTCCGTACCCGAAGGGTTCCAAACGGGACCCTATTACTAAGACTCCGCTGTCCGTCCGTCCGTCCGTCCGTCTGAACAGTTGAAATTTTCACAGATGATGTATTTATGTTGCCGCTATAACAACAAATACTAAAAAACAGGATAAAAGAAATATTTAAGGGGGCTCCCATAAAATAATTCTTTCAATACCACATACAAACTTATGGATGCACCTGGTTACGTACATGGAGTGTGAAAGTAACCGCACCAATAACTTTGTAAACAATATTTTGCTGTGTAAAATCCAAACTATTCACTCCACACCATCGCTTCCATTGAACGGTGGTACGGAACCCTTCGTGCGCGATTTAGACTCGCACTTGACCGGTTTTTAATTGCTCAAATGACAATTTCAAGCGATACCAATTTATTTTTTATTTTTTTCGAATCAATTTACTCCACTATGAAGTTATCTACAGATTTGATTTTTGAATTAAAGTTTATTGAGTATTTTATTGAGATAATCACTGAAGGAAAACGCGATTAAATGAAATTTTCTTGATAGAATTTAATTACGAACAGACCTATAAATTCTTTTATTTTTTCCTGTAATTCTGAAATCCTAACCAATTTCATTGCGGAATTGCATTCAAAATTTGTGTATTCCTAAACTCTCCTTGAAAATCATTCTCACAAAATAGTGTAGTTTTATTTTTTTATTATATAGTGTGGCGCTACGTTATTTCCGTTTGAGTCTAGCGTATTGTTTGCGCTCTCTTTTCTTTCTTATGTGGAAGTAATTAACGCTGTCACTTTCGTTGTCATTCGTATTCCTTTCATACTTATTTTTCGGTATCACCTTAAAGGTTAGACTTTCCCTAATTCATGGGGCCCCTTGTTTAACTTAGGGTGCTTTCATAAAGAGGCAGACTTACCGAAACCCACCGGTATAACCTTATTTCCAAATATTTAAGGTCTGGAGTCTCAAGAGTGACCGTGGTCTTATCAGTGGCATTCTGATATAAACCTGACAGATCACATCACGCCGCGTAGACCGTGGGAACCGAACTGTGGACGCCTCATTGAATTTCATAACATTGACGGGCACCCTTGTACAATAAATACAAATGGCCATATAAATACTGCCAGTTCAATTGATAGAAGTCAATAGAGGAGGTAATTACATTCAGACATTGGTAGTAGAGCAGGAGATTACGGATAAAGATGAAGATAAAGATGTTTATTTGCTAAGATAAGGGTAGGCGGTAGTATAATATTAAGGAACACCTTATCAGCTATCAATTTTAGCATGCAAATATTGAGTTTGGTACAAAAACAACCATGATACATTTACATTATAATAATAAAAATAATATTGCAAACATACCACTACCTAAGCACCAAACTCAGTTTGGTACAAACGTAATAATGATATATGTCCCTACATCAACCATCAAATAATTATATTTTATGATTAAGGAATTCATCTGTTGAGTAAAAACGAATGTTTTTATTGTATTGACCATTTTAAAAAATCCGCCTTAAACCTATTGACTGGCAGATGTTTTATGTGCTCAGATATCTTATTAAATATTTCAATATACATTGCAGAACAATTTTTGATTCAAGATTCAAGATTCTTTTTTTATTGAATCTATAAATAAATAAATTATCTTATTCAACGACAAAATTATACTTACTTATAACTACAAGTAAATTCTAAAATGTTTTTATATTTAAATTGAAAATATATGCTTAACCCAAATACTGTTAATTACCAATAAAAACATGATCATTAAAGTTAGTTATTAAGTACAGTGCGTCTACAATATTGATAACAACATCTAGATATAAGTATTTGTTGTAGTAAAAAAATCGAAAGCATGTTCTAATGTACTGACACTGATATTCTTATGAACTGTATGGAACTTTTTTATCATCCTCATAATCATCTTTTCAGATAATTTCGTATTCTCACATGTTGGCTCTACACGCTACCCCCAAAACTAACTCAAATATACCGAAATTAGAGTGACAGTTTTCATACAAACATAGTTGAACGTATTTTCCCATACTATTTAATACTCCATAAAGGGCTAACTCATCGCGGCAGCTATGGAGATTGAAGGCTTCCTCACGATGTTTTCCATCGATGTTAAAACGTATAATGTACTTAAGGGATTAAATATGGCCAGAAATGCATCTTTAGTTTCAATTCCAGGCTAAACTAGACAACATAAAAATGTAGGATAAATATATGTTATAAAAGGTCTATTAGAGATAAGAATGGACTTGTAAAATTACCGGATATCTGTTATATTTAATACTAAGAAATATTTTTCGCAATGCATTATTATTCAACTATATGAACAAGCACTCGGAGACGAAATCAGTTTCCTATATGAAACTTACACGCAAAAATAGGAAAAAAAAGGGAAAATTTTTGGTTGTTTTATTTTATTTTTAATGTAATTATTACAGGAGTTTAGTAATATTTTCTATATTTTTCTTGGTCTCGGAGCTCGGGCTGCCCCGCGGGGCTCTGCGCGGGAGCATGCGTCAGTCTGCTTCGACGCGATGCGACGGGTATTTGTTTTCTTTGTCTAATTCTCAATGCCATTGGCCTATGTTCAGCCCTTAAGATAAATTACATCTCATGGGGGGAGGGGGGGGGGTGTTGACGCGGGAAAGTGACGAACAACTTTGCCCAAGAAACATATGGTCGCAAATGGAAAAAAATATGTGTCCCTCTGTACATTGACCCGAGCAGCTGACTACAAGTTAGTGTGGGGGACTCAATTTTTTTGGTTCGTTTGCGACCATATGTTTCCTGGGGAAAGTTGTTCATAATGTTCGTACTATCATTCCCAAAAATATGGTCCGCTAATTAAGTGTCACCTTGTTTGTATATATACCTTGTTGTTTTGTTAACTTATGCCCGGCTCAGAGACAGTACCCATCATTATGAATAACTTTCCCCAAGAAATATATGCTCGCAAACGAAAAAAATCTTGGGTCTCCCATTGTAACACGTAATCAGCTGATCGGTCAATGTACTGAGGGATAAAAGGTTTTTTTCATTTGCAACCATATTTTTCTTTGAGAAAGTTGTTCATAATGATGGACACTAAAGTCCCTGAGCCTGTAGAGTTCTGCCCCACATCTTTTGCAACAAAACACACCCACGCTCGGCATGCTACGGGTGCTGGTCAGCACCGGATTCGAACCCGTATCTGCAGCGTGAGAAGCGAGCGTGAAACCACTAGACCACAGAGCTCTTATTGAAGACAGTTTAAAATGAACACTAAACGCCATTATGATGTAAACTAAACGAATTGTCTTTAAAAAAAAAACTATAAACATTTCTATACAGGCACATACATAGCTTCTGACCCCACACTAGGTTATCCTGTGTCGTGGAAACCAGAAACAGCGACATCACATACATATAAACATCCACGACCTGGGAATATTTTTTCTTTTCTCCCAAGCCGGGGATCGAACCCGGGACCTCTCGCATGGTAGGCAGATCCACAACCCCAGCGCCACAGAGGTCGTCTGTCGATGGGGTAGGCTTTTTAAGTTATTCAGACATCTGAAAATTTCTATCACAATCGCTTTCAAATTGGCAAATTGACCAATTAAAAGACAGCTCGTTTAAAAACATTGTGTTCTGATTGGCCGGATTGCCCTAGAAATTCCATGTTGTCAGGAGTGCGGTGGACCCCTACCCCCCGCCCCTCCTACCCCCCGCCCCTCAGGCACGACAACTTGACGAAGGCTGTGTTCCCGAAGCACTACAGCGTCTCAGATACCAAATTTGGATTGAAAGAGATCGCCGTCTTGATTCGACGAACACACAATCTCCCCCTGCCCCTTTAAACCTCCCGGACGGAGGTCAGAGCCCCCCTAAATGACCCAAATAAAAAGTAGTTTAGGATTAGGATAGGTCTCAAAATTATATATAACCAACTCTTAGTAGCGGAGGCTATCTGCCCCCCTAACATTCCGCTATCATGCCCGTTGACTATGAGCTCATGTCCGCTCATAAAACGGGTAAGCAGGCAAACTCCTCCCATATACATCATATTCACATATATATCACCCAAAAGGGCAAATTGCAGGTAGAAAGCCTTCAGCATATACCGAGGCCATGGCTCACAGTAAAGTCTTAGACAGATAACTGTAAACACAAAGGGGTTGTTTGTAGTCCGTATACCACACGAGCTGATGCCCGCTCCATGTGTGGGGACCCGGACATAGCAGGGAGGTCTGACTCCTGGGCATGGGTAATTGCATATTTTTTCCCCTCCAACAAAAAAAAAATTAAAAAAAAATGCGGAGGACCCGCGCAGTTTCCATGCTCACGAGCCCACAACATAACACCGCATCCTACGAGCACGGGTTTAGACTCCGGGCCATTCGATTGTGGAATGCACTCCCCTGCACCATCAGAGATAGTCCTACTCCCAATATATTAAAAAGACGCGTGAAGAAGCATTTCCTATCTTTTTAGAAATATAGGTAGGTAGGTAGTATGTATGTATTTATTAGTTGTGCGCCAGTTGTGACCAGACCGACAGGGCTTAGAATTTACGTTTCTTTTGTTCTCACATGTCAACCTAACAAGAAGACTATTCGGAGGCTTCGCTGCGCTCGCCCCCTCTAGTCTTCACTTAAGCTACCGCAGTGTTTGTCCTGGTATTTCGTTTGCAATTCAAGTTTAAACCAGTTTATTAATTAACGGTTTTAACCGTTAGTTGATCAATTACCGCGTCATATAGTATGCATCACGCTACAGTTTACTATCTGTCGATAGTTGACCAACTTACGAGAAAAAAAACGTTACTTGATCAACTAACGGTTTTGACTATCTTACTGTGACATATTATATGTATTTAATATTTATTTATATAATATTATATTTAGGATGTATATTGTATGTATGAGTTTATGTGTACACTAGGTCTACCCGTGCTCAGCGGTCAACCTTTCTCATCCTGACATGGTTTTCTGGAATCTCTTGACAGAGAGGCGAGCTTATGCCTTTGTACCCTATTTTAATGTATATCTTGTTATTTTAATTATTTGTGAGCAATAAAGAAATTATGAAATTATGAGTGCGTCTCATGAAGAGCCCGTGGGGTACAACAAGTTCTGTGGTCACAACGCTGGGCCGCGTTGTGACCCACGGGCTTGTCAGAATTTCTAACCGCTCGAAGAGCCAGAGCGCTATCACATAATACTCAAGGTGATACGAAAAAAAAATGGGGTTTTTTTCGAATCCATTTACTCCACCATGAAGCCATCTACAGATTTGATTTTTGGGTTAACGTTTATTGAGTATTTGATTAAGATTTTCACTAAAGGGAAACGCGATTGGTTGAAATTTTCTCGATAGAATTTAATTACGGAAACACCTCTTAATTGTTTTATTTTTTCCTTTAATTCTGAAATCCTAACTAATTTAATTGTGGAACTGCGTTCAAAATGTAGATTCGCAAAATCTCCTTAAAAAACTTTTTAACAAAATAGCGTAGTTTATTTTTAAACAATTTTGCTGTGGTTTAGCGCTACGTTTTTTATTTTTTTCCCGATTACGTCCCTCTCACAGGTCTTCCCGTCTGGAGTAACGGGGAACTTTGCACGGACGAGGTAGCGCATTAATGCGCTCCTACCGCGTGACGCTGCGTTGTAACACACGGGGTTTTTCAGCGCTCACTCACTTCGACAAAAAGTGGGGCACAGAGCGCCTGCGGCGTTGTGTCCCTTTGGCTTTTCGTGAATTAGCTTCTAATTAAAACCCGGAGCGAGCGAAACGAGCCTACGTTTTCCCTAATTTCGTAATTCAAAATGATTATTATACTTAGATGAAGTTTTTCAAGTTACGGCCAAAAATACATGTCTTCACCGCGCCTAGTTTATATTAGAATTTAGAGCCAAATTGGTTGTTATAGGTCACTTTCTGTCCAAATACTAAAGTTAGGTTATGTTGATTGATGTACTACCTGGAGCCGAGCGAAGCGGAGTGGAGCGAGGCGACCCATATAGTTTCACCGAACCGTATTGGTTGCTTATTTGGCATTTAACTTTGACCAGAAGTTACATACAAACTTTGTAATTGTCATTTCACAAATCTCATCAACGTCGCATGTACCCCACAGCTATTCAGACGATGAATTGTCAATGTGAGCGCTAAAAAAACCCCGTGTGGTACAATGCAGAGTCGCGCTGTAGCGCTGTGGGTTTTCGAGCGGTTCGAAATAATAATATAAAAATAATAATACCCTGGACACTATTTACACTCATTGATATAGCCCCAAACTAGGATTCCCTGTATCTTGGGTACTAGACAACGATACACGAACTTATATAGATAAATATTATACTTAGATAGATAAACATCCATGACTAGGGTACAAACATCCGTTCTCATCAAACAAATATTTGCCCCCACCGGGACACGAACCCGGGACCCTTGGCTTCGTAGGCAGGGTCACTGCCGAGAACATAATTATGCTAAAGGTTAAGGGTGTCTCCTTCCTTGGCTGGCTCTGATGGCTCTGAAGGCAGAGCCTCCCATCCTTTCCCTCGTTTAATCTCTCGGACTCAAGACCACCAGATTGAGTAACCAACAACCTCCTACTTTGTTAATCATTAATCCAAACATTAAACCAAGAACGACCATCGATCGCCACCAATTTATGATCACGAGTATCACATAAGCACCAAGACATCAGCTAAACAGCAGCTCGAATCCGGTAGCAAAATGACGGCTCAACGCCAATAGCGTGACAATGGCGGTCCAATATCTGAATGTTCTGTAATCCTAAAATAATCCATTAGATTGTAAATTACTTCTATGTCGGCCGTACTTGTCGAAAAAGGATTCTCCAAACGCCAAAGTGGACTGTCGTCGTTGCCGCATCAATGTCATCGAGACGCCGCTGTGTTAGCGGAATTGGGCACCAGTCGGTTTAAAATAACATGAGGTTTTTGTCGCCTTCGCAATGCGTGATCAATTACGGATAAATGCACTACGGGACATTTGTATCTGAGTAGTTGTCAACATCAACTCAAATCCTGTATGGTTGCACTGCCGCATAAGGCAGTGTTATATTGGTTTGAGTGTGACTTGACTATTTTGGGCGCAGGTGTGCCTGTGCCGCCGCAAATGAGAGGGAAGTTTTGATTGATGACTTGATTATTTTGGCTTTTAGAAAGGTCTTCAAACGGTCTTGTAAATTGAAAAGTTTCGTCTCCCCCTCTACACTTCCTAGTAGTGAGTGCGTTGTATTTTCTTTTGTACCTACCTCGGGTTCAACTCAGGCATTAAAAGACTTCAGATCTATGGGTGAAAATAACAAGATTTTACCTTCTAAAATATTGAATAATCATCATTTAATCTCTCATTTCCTCTTCCTTTAAACAAGCAGGCTAAAATGGCCATAAAACTTGAAATATAAGGTCATTTGAATGAATATCGTTCGTCATTTGCCTTATGTTTTAGTCATCCGTATATTTTAGGATACGTGACTTCAATAATCTTCGACAATATCAAATAACAACACTAGGTACTTGTGTAATGCCTTCCTTCCTAAAATATTGGTATCTACTGTTATTGTGTTTATTTATAGATACGGCATGGTATTGCATAGAACAGGGACATAAAAAAAAGTTACTAAATCCGCTAGTTTTGAAAATCTTCTAAGCTATCGTCCTTAGAATCCTCCATAAATTTAACTTTTTAGGATTTTCGTGATATTTTACAAATATGTAATTAATACGTTGTACCTAAATACTACTTACATAGTGATTTGATTAGCAGCCTAATCATTCATAGCGTATATCAATTGTTCCGAAGGGCGCAAAATGCCGTTTTAGGCAGTCAGTCCCCAAACAAAATTGGCACCGCCGACAAGCCAAGCTTGGGAGCCATCGATACGCTATCGCTTCCTTTTCATAACAGGATAGGGCCCCAGATAGTTCGTGAAAAGGATAGACTCATCCAATATAAACATCGCCTTTCCTACCTAACCCCAGCAGGCGTCTTTGCACATCACAGTAGCATTACCTAACTAACTAGGTACTCTTATCCGACTGTGAGAAAAATCCGTGCAACCCTCACCTACATATCACTCGCTTAGTGTGACATACTTGCTCACATCACTATACATCCTAACGAGGGCGCCACCTTCTATGCCTGTTTGTTAGAATTGTTTTTTCCCTTTTCCAGAACTTGAATTTTCTCTTCACTGAACACTAAATAAAAAGAAGAAGAGAGGTATTTAGAATTCAATGACCATAATTTCGGCAGTATTTAACTTTTGTAGCCCAAATAACCAAAACTTGCGACTGACCCACACGATCTGAATGTCTACCTAGAACGTAGAGATATATTTTTATGAAGCCCACGGCTTTACGAAGCGGTGTCGCATATTTTTATATAATAATAAAAAATGTAGCCCACTAATGTACCCAACGAGGGGAACGGGCCTTTACCCGGATACGAATAAGATTAAGCCATACTCCACCACGCTGGCTCGTACCGATAGTAGCCGGGACCTACAGCTTAACGTGTCATCCGAAACGCTAAAGGTCCGATAATGTACATAAGATAAATCAATTATCTCATTGGTACATGGTCAAGTATCGAACCTGCATCTCTTGTGTGAGAAGCAAGCGAGAAACCCATAAGACCACGGAGCTCAACTAATAATATATTACCTACTATTCTAATTCAAAGTTAAAATAAATACAAATAAAGTAAAATAATATAAGTATCAAATAATTTTAAATATCCAGGACCAATAAGTACCAACTTGTTATGTAAAAATTGTATTAATATATAACTAGAAATTAAGTTGCAAATTTACGCAACTTAAGTATTTACTTATGTTGCGTAAATTTGCATATCTATTTAAGGTTATATCATGTGAAACTGAAATTACGCAAATAAAGTTCCTTATTTGTTATTTCAAAAATCTATGGCTGAATTCACAAGCTACTGCTCAAATAAAGCGCCAATTAAATGCCATTTTGCTAACGAGAAATAGCGTAACCATTTTTTGAGCGTCATTCAAAATTTGAGTTGGTCTGTGAGGATTCAGTTCAGTTCCTCATTTTACCGTAATTTTCAGTGATCCTCGTTTATAATCTTGGAGCAAGCTTGGCGCGCGGTCAGAGGCGCCAAGGCATGACATGACTGTTAACATACAAAATTATCACCCTGTAGATTAAGCCAGTGATATTTTTTAGGAATGTGTAGGTCACCATACAGGGTGTAATTGAAAGGTGTAGTCATATTTTATCTTGGTGTATATTTTGCAATAAGAACCCGCTTTCAGTTAGAACGCGTTTTCTCTAGTTAAAACTAGTTTTGAGTAAGTGCCTTCGTTAAAACTACAATTTATTGCTGGTCGAAAGTGAATTTTAATTAAGCAACCAATGCGGTTCTGTGAAAGTACTGGGATCGCCTCGCTGCGCTCCGTTTCGCTCGGCTCCAGGTTGTACATAAAGTTGTGACTTAACACAACCTAACTTTTGTATTCGGACAGAAAGTGACCTATAGCAACTAATATTCTAGTTATTACTAGGAAATGCTAGTTTTAACTAAGGTAGTTATAACTAGTATTGACTTGTGAAAACGCGTTCTAACTAATGACGGGTTTTCACTATAGCACAATTTACGTTATAACTAGTTTTACATTCATGTATATCAGTAAATTCTAGTTATTCCTAGGAAATTCTAGTTTTATCTAAAACACTTAGTAAAATCTAGTTATAACTAGTGAAAACACGTCCTATTTGAAAACGTGTTTTTCGGTAGCATACACAAATCAGCTGATCGCCCGGATCAAAAATTATGGAGAAGTGAATAATGTAGTTGCTCTGGTCAAATCGGTTCGATAGCGAAAGTTGTTGAGAATGATTCACAATTCACAATTCTTTATTGCACAGAACATTACAACAATACAATTATACACGAAATTAAAAGGCAAAGGCGAGCTTATCTCTCAACAGAGATTTCTTCCAGCAAACCTATCTGGATAGGATACATATAAAATGAAAAGGGTAGTCTAGTGAAATTAAATACTTACCAAATACCAATAAAATATGATACTTACTATAAAAATACATATAATCAAAGAAATAGTAGATAAAATAAGAATAAACAAATAATAATAATAAATAGATTAATACAATTACATACTTATATACAAAGAAAGTAAGTGCTCTTTCAAGCGATTCTTAAAGAAGAAAAGAGTGGGACTGTCCCTTATAGTGCAGGGAAGTGCGTTCCACAGGCGAATGGCCCTCAGCCTGAATGATCTCCCTAACAACCCCCTAAAATACGACTGCACCTTTCTGTTATACACAAGTGACTCTACAGATTTTTAAACCGTTTTGTCTGAGTTAACAACACACACAGATTTCATATTTGGGTAGGATACAGCTAGGGTTACCAGAAACAAAATTTAAAAAGCCTGAGAAAATGCCTGATTACTATTGAAAAAGCCTGAGATTTTCTCAAATTTAAGCTTTGTAGGAAAAAAACGTAGTATTTTTTTAGATATTGTTTATTACAATTACAAATAATATTCTTCCTAATGTTTTCCCTGTAATAAACTAGATTTAAAAGAACACTATCTATTATATATAAAGAACATATTCCATCGAAAATTCAAATGAAATGAAATTTCCTAAATCTGGCCGGAATCCTGAGATGAACCTGAAAAGCCTAAGATCTCGGCCCAAAGCCTGAGAGCCTGAGATGAGCCTGAAAATCCTGAGATCTAATGGTAACCCTAGATACAGCGGAGTGTAGCGTCATAGTACACTTAAAAGTAAGTAGTAAAAGTAAAATTATTTGAGCAGATCAGGCTTGACCAACTGTTGAACAGGGTAAAAAAACGTATGGTGATTATTAATTAAATTTAAGATTTATTATAGATTATAAATATATATACACATATTATAGATTATAAATGACCTATTATACAAATGACCTCTGGTGAAATAAAATTATTTAACGAAGAATCACAGCATCAACGATCAATAAAATAACAATTGATCAACTAGACATCACAATAATAAAACGTATATGTGTTTTTATGGCTTATGATTATGATAAATGTATAAAATATAATTCAAAATTGTAATCAGTACTTTATTTAACAATCACAGCTTTTTTGCCAATTCAGAGTTTTTTTTATGTACGTACAGAGAACTTATTAAATATTGTACTGATATAATTAAATTGAACATTACAACTTTAACATTTTATCAACTAGTTAACAGATGTAAGTCTTTATGCATTAATATTATCACAGTTCCGCTAAAATCCTAATAAAGATGAGAGCTTACCGAAAAGAGCTTGTAACGAAAGCCTTTGCGCGGAATCGGGTGGAAGACACCCGATGCGCAACTGTCCCGCGGGGCGGACGCCGAAATGGTGTATTTTGCTTTGGGACGGGAACCATATCATGAGTAGGAAAGAGATACATTTTTGGACATGTCTCGTCAAATCATACCCTCAAAAGTAAAAAATCACTATCGGATCTTTGCGACTCGGTAGCGCTCTATTGGGAAAGATTTTTCATTATATGCGGCTATCGGGTCTGAAACACCCTCCCCATCATATGTTTTACATAGCGTTTTCAGTACAAGTCGACAATTGAAAATGAAGCGTTCCAGAAGATTGCTGAGATTGTGCAGTGAAGTATCTACCGAAAGTAGAGAAGAAGTCACATCAGATAGCAAGCAACATTGTTTAGAATGGTCTTTCAACGTGAGATTAATGTGAGTCCTACCATATAAAAAAGCCGAACTACGGGTCATACTAGGCGAATCCTTTAGAAAGTGGTAGCAGAGGCAACTGAATCGACATATGCTAAAGTTTGCAGTGACAAAAAAATTATACATATTCTTGAGGAGGTTTCGTAAAGCCTAGCTGCAGTAAAAAATAACTGACTCAAAAGGACAATATACTGAACTTGGAACAAATTATGTCTGTACTCCAAAAATTCATAAGATTTTAAAAGCTTTCATCTCTTTTTGTTGATAAATAATAATACCTTGGACACTATTTACACACATTGATCTAGCCCCAAACTAGGATTCCCTGTATCTTGGGTAGTAGACAACGGTACACATACTTATATATATTATATATTATACTTAAATAGAAAACAACCATGAGTAGGGTATAAACATCCTTTCAAACAAATATTTGCCCCCACCGGGGCTCGAACCCGGGACCCTTGGCTTCGTAGGCAGGGTCACTGCCAACTCAGCCATTCGGGTCGTCAATAGAAATCGATAAGTTTGTATATCACTGTTTCAATGACAACAATAAAAATTTTCGATATGAGTTCCTTTCAGTGCTGATGTCGGATTGATGGAATCAGGCATTTTTTATATCTTCTGATTACGGGATCTTGGGCCGCATCCAGTTTGTACCGATTGGTTTTTGAAAAACGGTTAAAAATACTAACTAGACTCATAGCTATCGCTGAGCCACGATGTGCCCTACGGGCTTTTCAGAATTTCGAACCGCTTGAAAAGCGAGAGCACTACAGCGCAACGCTACGTTGTACCACACAATCAATCATTCAATCAAATGTCTTTATTACTGTAGATATTGACATATACTTAGCAATCGTCATTTTTTGCCACTTCTCTACATTACGCAGGGCGTAAAATTCTCTTTTAAAAATTGCTTGTGCTTAACTAATACAAATATTACAATATTATTTATGATAATTAATAAGCAGGAATAACTAATTACAAAATTATGAACAGCAAGGTCTGTGTTGAGCCAGATTAACCCTGTACAGTCCCGTCATATAAGTAATATTGAATATTGTAATATGCCTTTTTCGACAAAGTCGCTTTAACATGGTTTTCAAATTGCTCAAAAGGCAATTTCATGATCTCCAGAGGTATCTTGTTGTAGCAGAGAATGCAAAACAATGCGAAATTATTTCCACGTAAGTAATTTCGCATTGTTTTGGTGTGCAATTCCTTGATTCTTATCTCAACTGTAACCATGATGACCCGCAGAGCTGCTGCTGTCGCCTCCCGACAGCAGGAAAATGACAAGCTCAAAGTTACCTTACTAGAATTAAAAAAATCAAAGGAAATGGTCACCGAATTACTCTGTGAAAGGGAGGAAAATGAGAAAGAGCTATTATCAGTACTTGAAAGTAGAGATAAGCTAAAGAAACAATTATGTGTATTAGAACAAGAATGTAGTGATGTAATTGTTGAGCGGGACAAGCTGCAGGTCACCGTAGATAGCTTCACTGTATGTAGTGCAGAGTACGAGCAAGCCCTGAAATCGATTGATTCCCTGGAGAAAGCATTGTTCGATGCCCATGAACAAATACATGCACTCCAGGAGGAGAAGGAAAACACCGCAGCGTTGCAGACCCAGAGCCTCTACAGTGAAGTCGTAGGGATCAGCCCGTAGCTGGTTACTGTTGCAACTGGAAGCCTTGATGATGTCATTGATTTAACTAATGACACATTGCCCACATCAAGGTTATTAAGTTGCAGCAATAACAAACTAGGTAAAATAAATAGGTATATACGGAAAACTCAGAAATTAATAAAACATAATAAATTGTGTACTAAAAACTTAAAAGTAAGCAAGAAAAATGTAAACTTATTACATGATTTGAATATGTGTGTATTAGAATTAGAAAGTACTAAGTTGATGTATGAAACTGACACACAAAACTTACATTTGAAAATCCAAAGCTTGGAGGATTCATTGAGATCACTAAACAGTGCATATTTGAACTCTGAGAAAGTTATAAATGAATACTCATTGGCTATGGATGATTTAATTCAAGAAATGAACCATAATTGTGAGCGGTTTGAGTCGCTGACCAACAACCATACTTGTCGCTGTGAGCAGAAAGGTGGTTGTTTGACAGCGGGCAACTCTCCGGGCTTGTGTGACAGTTTACCAACACAAGGTGTTACTGATAATAGTTCTGCCAAGTCTGATATGACCACAACACCTGATATTATAATGTACTGTGATGAGATTGGAAGTGGCATGGGCTCAGCACTCCACTCATACTCTAAGGGACATAGTGTTATTAGTAATTGCTCACCTTTTAGCACTGTAGATAATATTATAAATCAAATTTTGAATGACAGCACTATCACAGCCAGTGCCACACTGATAATTTTCATGGGCAATAGGGGAGATGTGAACAAAAAAAAATTAATAAAATTTTATGAAACATTGAATGGTCTTAGTGTGAAAAAAATTATATTGTTCACATTTCCCTACTGCAACCAATTGACACAAAATGAAAATGTATATAGACATAATATGAATATAACTATGTACAATTTATGTACATATAATAATAAGTTTGATATTATTGACACTAACAATTATGTTAGTAATTATTTTACTATGACTAAAGGTACATTTTACCTTTCAAATTATTGTAAACGACAAATAGCTATGTCACTATTATATTTATATGACATTACAGCCAAAAATTTGGCTTCTAACTCTGCTTTTACTGAGCAGCCTAATATGAATCTGGTATCAGACCAGAATAACAGGATGCATTTAAATTAGTTCATAGGACAACAGAGGACCCAGGCTCTGGCAACATATGTTCTAGTATATTAGAAAACCCTAAGAATAAGGGAAGCTCACATGCTAAGTATATAAGCCTGGTTCATCAGAATATTCAATGTATTAGAGGCAAAGATCTACAAATAGAGTTATTTTTAAATTGTAATAAAATTGACATTTTGTGCATAACAGAGCACTGGTTAACTATTAATGAAATTATGTTTAGCGTTAAAGATCACCAGGTTGGTAGTTCGTTCACCAGACTTAATTCAATACATGGTGGGGCATTAATCATACTAAACAATCATATGAAATTCAAGGAACGTAAGGACATTGTTTCCTTATCTGTTGAACGAACTATAGAACTTGCAGCTGTGGAATTAGAACAGTTCATCGTTATATGTGTCTATAGGCCACCCTTGAGCGACTTTGAAATGTTCGAGAAAATAATGGAATCCGTCCTAACTATTTCATCACACAGTACGAAACGATTAATTATATGTGGTGACTTTAATGTTAATCTGTTAGAAAGAACTACTCTCAGCGTTAGATTAATAAATCTTTTCTCATCATTTAGGCTTAGCCATTTATTTATGGAGCCAACAAGAGTGACTGCTACTAGTGCTACATGCATTGACAACATTTTTACTGATGTTATTCCAATCAGTAAAAGTGTTATCAGTGAATTGGATTCAGATCATTTAGGTCAATTATTTCAATTTGATTCTATTAGAGAACCTGTCATTAAAAAGAAAATTTCGTTTGTGCCAGTAACTGCTGACCGGTTAGAAAGAATGAGATACTCTTTAGCCCAGGAACTACCGTTTTTGGCTGCTGAACAGTCTCCTAATATAATGTATAACTTATTCTTTGAAACCTTTATGAAACAGTACAGCGCGATATTCACTTCAAAATCGGTTGTGGTTAGTGGTTCAAACGACTTTAGTACGTGGGCTACTGCAGAGTTGCATAAACGCAGGCAAGCATTGTATGCATTGTATGAGGAACGACGGTTCAACATGAGTGACGAATTTAAAGAACAAGTCAAACAGTTCTCCAAACAATTTAAATTAGACTGTCATACAGCTAACCGTAATTTTCTGATTAGTAAAATTAAGAATAGTTCCGATGTTATAAAAACGACTTGGAAAATAATTAATGAGGAGGCCGTTCGTAGTAAAAACGCGAGTCACGATTACGAACTAAAAATCAATGGACAGCTTACGAGTTCTAGCTTAGAAGTTGCAACTGAATTTGAATCGTTTTTTACTAATGCACTGGCTTCCACGACTAAGTATTTAAATTCGTCACCTTTGTCTGCTGTTGCAATATTAAAAGATAATGTCTCAGAGTGTGCTTCATACTTGATTTTTAAGCACGTCACAAGTTCAGATGTCGTAAAGGCATTTAAATTGATAAATGTTAAGAAAACGAATGATCTTTGGGGACTCTCTGTTCACGTTGTTAAATCCCTGATCGAATTAATTGCACCTGACCTAGCGGTCATTTTCAACAATTGTATAGACTGCGGTGAATTTCCTGATTTAATGAAACAAAGTAAGATAATTCCCCTCTTCAAAGCAGGTAGTACTCAAGACCCCACCAATTTCAGACCTATATCAATACTACCAACTTTTAGTAAAATTTTTGAGAAATTAATCTTATCACAGCTATTACATCATTTTGAATCAAATAAGCTAATGCATAACAAACAGTTTGGATTCACTCGCGGTCGTTCAACAACAGATGCCGGAATTCAGTTCATTGAAAGTATTTTTGATGCCTGGGAAGAGTCACAAGATGCCCTAGGCATTTTTTGTGACTTATCTAAGGCTTTTGATTGCGTTTGTCATGAAACATTGACCAGGAAATTACATCATTATGGAGTTAGAGACACGTCATTGAATTTGTTAAAATCTTATCTGAACGGAAGAATACAAAGGGTAGACGTAAACGGAGAACGATCACCAGGATCATTGGTTTCTTTGGGCGTGCCACAGGGCTCAATATTGGGACCCTTCCTATTCCTCATCTATATAAACGACTTACCCTATCTAGGAAGGGACTGTCATGATATGGTACTGTTTGCTGATGACACCTCACTTATTTTTAAAACAAAGCGAAACCAACACGCTACTGATGATCACGTGAACAATACCATAACAAGAGTGGTAAATTGGTTTAATGTTAATAATTTGCTATTAAATGAGAAAAAGACTAAATGTGTTAAGTTTCTTACTACTAACGTTAAAAATAATCAGACATGTATAACAATAAAAAATGAGGAATTGGAATTGGTAACCAGCACAGTGTTTCTAGGTATAACGTTGGATTCCAAACTCCAATGGGGTCCACATATTGATAAGCTATCGAACAGACTGAGCTCTGCAGCTTTTGCATGCAGGAAAATCCGTCACTTGACAGATTTAAAAACAGCCAGATTAGTTTATTTTAGTTATTTTCATAGTATTATGTCCTACGGTATTCTGCTCTGGGGCAGTGCTGCTGACATAAATACTATTTTTGTGCTGCAAAAGCGGGCTGTTCGTGCGATTTATAAAATGAATAATAGAGATTCTCTTAGAAATAAGTTTAAAGAAGTAAATATATTGACAGTCCATAGTCAATATATTTACGAGAATATTATGTATGTCCATAAGAACATTGTTAACTTTCGAAGAAACTGTGATATACATAACTTTAATACTAGAAACAAGGACAAACTTGCAGTGCCCACTACTCGGCTCCATAAAATAAAAAACTCGTTCAAGGGTAATTGTGGAAGATTTTACAATAAACTCCCAAGCACTTTGACAGATCTATCAATTAATAAGTTCAAGAAATACATCAAGCAAAGGCTTATTTCTAAAGCTTACTACAGTATTAAAGAGTACATAGACGATAAAAATGCTTGGGACTGAATTGTTCTAATTAATTGTGAGCATCCTCACTGCCAGAGTTTCTTTTACTGGACACTTGGAGGCCTTTTACACCTCCAAAGATTAATTTAATTATACAACTCTTGACTGTGGGGACCATTTACATCTCCTATTATCATTGTATTATTGACTAAAGAGACTATACATCTCTGTTATTTATATGTTAATTATTATATTATGACATTTGAGACTCTTTACATCTCTCAGAAACAATAATTAAAAACTTTTTTTTTCTGATAATATGATAATAATACCAAATGTTCTGTAAAAAATGAAATGAAATGACATGTGAAAGTGCCCTTGTGGCCTATTTACAGAATAAACGTTTTGAGTTTGAGTTTGAGTTTTGCACTGACCCTTGAAAGAATTATTAACCTCCGCGAGTCTAAACCAGGGCGCAACTAGTCTGTGATTATTTCTTAAGTTAACATTACAGCTATCGCTAAGTTTGGAAAATGTTGTAAGGTTCTTGCGTACAAACATTATATTTTCGAAATTAAATTGACTAGCTACAGTTAGTGTGTCAATTTCTTTAAAAAGCTCTCTTATCACGTAATTCTGACATCTAAGAATTTCCATCGCATTTAGAATATCGACTTTTAAGGGTCAAAGGGGGGAAACTTAAGACACTTTTGAAATTTGACGGCATGTCACACGCTGACCGTAGCATATATGTGACATGTTAATATTTTATAGGGCAGGTGAGAAGGAGTCTATGCATTTTAAATTATACATCGAATAGCTCTTTTCTGTAATATAAAAATAGTTTGAATATCCGCTGCTTTCCACCATTACAAGATACCATAGGACATAACACTATGAAAGTAACATAAATATACTAGCCTAAATGTAGCCACATCCATGTTTTGTCTGATGTTCCTAACAGCGTAAGCCGCAGAACTTAATTTACCAGCTAATTTATCTATGTGGGTTCCCGACTGCAATTTGCTATCAATGGTTATTCCAAAAAACTTCGTATCATTTACTAATTCTAACGTGTTGCTGTCTAACACTAAACTGGTCTCAACTTGCCTTACATTTAGAAGTGAGAATTTGATACACTTGGTTTGACCAGCATTCAACATTAAATTATTAACTGTGAACCAACTCAAGGTTAAAGACAATACTCCATTAACATCATCAAAATCTTCTTTTTGTCTTTAAATTTTGAAGACCATTGAAGTATCATCAGCAAACAACACTATGTCAGTCAATTTCAAACTCAAACTCAAACTCAAAACGTTTCTCCACCATGAAAGGCAGATCGTTAATATATACCAAGAATAAGAAAGGGCCTAATATGGAACCTTGTGAAACGCCAATTTTTACTCCCGATCCATTAGATTTAACGCCGTTGACTTCTGCCTGTTGAATTCTATTGCTTAGGTATGGTCTTAGTAGATCCTACACTATATTTCTAACTCCGTAATGATTTAATTTCATACTTAGTAGCGTATCATGATCAACACATTCAAATGCCTTCGACAGATCGCAAAAAACACCGATAGCATCCTGTGCGGCTTCCCATTCAGAATAAATATGAGATATAAAATACCTGCATCCGTAGTCGATTTACCCCTAGTGAAACCGTATTGATTGGCGTGGAGTTGTTTCGTACGGTTGAAGTGTAAGAGCATTTGATTGAGAACAAACTTTTCAAAAATTTTGATATTGGTCTGAAATTTGAAAGATCACCCTTATCTCCCGACTTGAACAGAGGTATCAGTTTACTGTGTTTCATGAGGTCTGTTCAGTAATGTAGAGTCTTTGTTAAGAAACAGCACTAACATCAGTATGTTAGTGCTGTTTTTAACAAAGTCTCTGCTTCACATGGAGATGAATTTAGACGCTCTGTTGTGAGTAAGGGTACATTGGTGAAGAATGTTTCAAAAGCTTGAACTGCCTTAGGTTGGATTTAACAACATCATCACATCACCTATCTTTAGGCAGAAAAATCATTGTCCCTTGGTATAACTTTGCCAGTTTCACGGTTTATGATTTGCCAAACAGTTTTCATTCGATTATTTGAATTAAATATGGCCAGAAATGCATCTTTAGCTTCAATTCTAAGCTAAACTAGACAACATAAAAATGTAGGATAAATATATGTTATAAAAGGTCTATTAGAGATAAGAAGGGACTTTTAAAATTACCGGATATCTGTTATATTTAAAATTTAAAAATATTTTTCGCAATGCATTATTATTCAACTAAATGAACAAGCTCTCGGAGACGAAATCAGTTTCCTATATAAAACTTACACGCAAAAATAGGTAAAAAAAGGGAAAATTTTTGGTTGTTTTATCTTATTTTTAATGTTATTATTACAGGAATTTAGTAATATTTTCTATAATTTTCTTGGTCTCGGAGCTCGGGCTGCCCCGCGGGGTTCTGCGCGGGAGCATGCGTCAGTCTGCTTCGACGCGATGCGACGGGTATTTGTTTTCTTTGTCTAATTCTCAATGCCATTGGCCTATGTTCAGCCCTTAATGTGTAAAGTTTTTGCAGTTCTACAAACCAACCTGAAAGTTTTTTTTTTAACATAATCATGAAATTTTCTATCAAAGTTATAGGTTTTTAGTTCATAAAGGTCATACAAGATAATTCCTAATTACCTCTATACTAATTTTAGATAAACCTCTAATTTTGCGAATTCCAAATGTTGCCCAGTCATTAAATATAGATTTACCGTTGTTGGCACTGACTTACTTTAATTTAAAACTTTATCGAATTCTGTTCGAACAATGTTGAAGGAGTCTGAATAGATGAATTATGTTTGGGTTCTGTTCATTACAATCCGGTACTGGCACTGCATAGCCCGTGGGGTACAGCGCCTGCGGCGTTGTGTTCTCATATTACGATATACTCAGGCAACATGCACCCAGTTTTGAGTGCAGGATACCGGTAGCCTAGTGTGCGAGCCTTCTTCTAAAAGGAAGGAGGACACGGAACTCCCCGCCTTCTTAGCCTCTTCGCGGGGGGTGTTGGAGCTTGTCACTCGTATTTTGAATATTAATGGTGACGGGTTCAGCATCCCTTTTGCGGACGAGGCTCTTCAGCTGTGGCGGGTACGTTGCCCGGCGGGAGACGTTCCGGAGAAGCCAGGCGTGCAGCGCTCCTGGGATGAGGAGATATGTAAGTCGACACTTGACGGGTTGTTGGGGCAGTCCTCGGGAGCGGAGCTTGCTCGTCTACGCGCGATCTCCCAGCCGGAATCTGGTGCTTGGCTGCATGCGTTGCCGTCTTCTCATTTAGGCACCCATCTAGATGATAACTCCCTGCGCGTGGCCGTGGCGCTTCGGTTGGGATGTAGCATTTGCGAGCCACACCGCTGTGTTTGCGGTGTATCAGTCGATTCGCTGGGGCGTCACGGACTACACTGCGTCAGAAGTGCAGGGAGGCAGTCTCGTCATCACTCCATCAATGACATCGTCCGGAGGGCTCTCGTCTCGGCTAACATACCGGCGGTTCTTGAGCCGCCTGGTTTGTGTCGCAGCGACGGGAAACGTCCGGACGGTCTCACTTTGATACCTTGGGAAAGGGGCCGTAGCCTTTTGTGGGATGCGACGTGCGTGTGCACTTTCGCGGCATCTCATATAGGCTCCACCATGCAGACTGCTGGTGCCGCTGCGGAGTCGGCGGCGCGGCAGAAATGCGTTAAGTACGCACAGCTGATGGGGAGTTATTGGTTTGTTCCATTGGCCGTCGAGACCACGGGGGTGTGGGGATCGCAGGGTAGGGCCTTCATCAGGGACATTGGGCGTCGTTTGAGGGACCGAGGCCATGACTACCGCTCCGGAGCGTTCCTGGTGCAAAGGGTCTCACTTGCTGTGCAGCGCGGCAACGCTGCCAGCGTAATGGGTACCTTTGGTCCGGCAGCGTTCTGGGGTGGTTTATTTGTGTAGTTTTATGTATTTTAGATTAATTTATTATTTAAGTAGGTTATTATTATTTGGAAGTATATAAGTTTTATGAGTGTGTTTGTGCGTGTGTGACATTTTATAAATTACCAGAGTGAAAGTGTCCGAGTTCAGATAAAATGAACCTATATCGTCAAGGAGGATACCTAGTCTCGACTATTCTTTGAGATTCAGGTAGGGTTCAGTTGCCTATGCGTATCGTCGTACGAGCAGCGCCTAATGTCACCCCTCCCTCAAGACTTCACTACCGCAGGCACCTTCTCAGTTAAGTACTACCTACTTACTATGTTTAAGTAATCATTTCACTTATATGGAAATCATTGACAATTGTCATATAGTAATACGTTACTATTCCAAAATGTGCAATCAATTAAAATATCTCAGAAGTTACTCGTATTTCTGATAGACATCTCTCCACTCCTTCTGACATATACAACCAAAAAATCCCGCGCAGTCCTACATTTCGACCTAATGCCCTGGCAATACAATCCAACATGCGTATGACGTAATTTTCTCCGATTGTACCACTACCTCAATATGGTAAGCCAACTAATTATTACATCGACTACCAGAATAAATACGCCTTTCGATAGCAATCACTACAGCCAATACTTAACACTAAATGTGTGGAAATTAACAGTTTATTTTCTGAACAAACTGGACAGCGATGGAACTATTGGTTATCAATCAAATCACTAGATAAAGATATTTATTATTTGATGAAACTACGAGGTATTTGTTGATTGGTTGTGACCAAACAGGCAAGTGTATCACCATGATCTGCCTAAGGCGTTAGAACATTGGATTCGTATTAAAATAAAACAGGTACAAGACTACACATAAACGTTATGGATACACAATAATTATAATCCTCAAAACGTCATATCAAGATTTATAAAATGACCAAAAGAAAATCATTGATCGACTAGTATGTCTTTAGAATTAATATTAGTTTAAGATTATATTTAATAGTGGTTTATGTGACTGATACTAGTGAAAGGCATTAAAACTCGAGTTCGGCTCGTTTCATAATAATATCACGCGAAACTCGCCTTCGGCTAGTTTCATAAACCCCCTCTCGAGTATTAATGCCCTTCATTATGTAGCAGTCAAACTTTGAGTAATAATGTATTATACATTATTTATTACTCAAAGCAGTCACATAAACTACTATTATCGTAGTACCTAAGTCGTTTTTAGCCAATTCAATAACCAAAAAACAACATGGGTATTATAAAATGGTTAAAAAAATATATTTATCTACAAACGTATCATAAACCCTCTTTACTGCGTACAAAAACCGTACGTTACGATCAGCATAATGTTAAACTACTTGGTAAAAACTCATTTCTTATCTGAAAAATTACATATTATGACCATAATGTGTAATTTTTCTACACATTATGACATTCAAATTTCGAACGCCGACGCCTGCCTCGTGCCGCCGCTAGTTTGTCTCTAAAGTTGGTACTGACATTAAAATTTCGAACGCCGACGCCCGAAGTTGGTGCTACAGAACAAGCTAAACAATTGCAGAGCCACAATGCCGGTCAAACATGCGGTTCCTGAACGCATCAAAGAGAGCTTATGATATGTGTGTAGATAAACTAGTGTATGTAACTGTACATAATTAGGCATTAAAACTCTCGAGTGATATTACTATGAAACGAGCCGAAGGCGAGTTATTAAAATTATAATTGATAATAATAAGGCAATTACTACTCCTAGTTTATTGGGGATAGAACGTAAAATTGCATAAGCAAATACCCACTCTCGAGTATTAATGCCCTCCATTATGTAGCAGTCACATAAACTACTATTGTATATCGAACTTCGTTAAAATCACAGTTCGAGAACAACAATCAAAACTTTTTTTTTACATCTTTCCACTTTTCCGACAAACTGTACCCTTGCAACTGATAGGGCATATAAAAAAGCGGGCGAGTTTGGACTGGGGATGAGATAGGACGAAGCCGTTTTCTGTGGGTCAGCGCTCAGCTTATCCTCGTTGTGTTTGCAGTCGCAGTTTTGCATTAATCATCCCCGAAGCATCAAAAGATACTCTACCTGATGATTCTGATCTTAAAGCGTCACGCCTTGTCCTATACGGAGTGACAGAGGCACGTTGCGCCAATGTTGAGACAGTTATTCAATACTCCATTTTGCGTGACAGGGGGCTAGCCCATCACCGCAGTTCTTTAGATATGTTATGTTAGAACTTAGCATGTTCGTGCAATGGCAGCTATGCCCGCCTTTACTCCCACTTGGCGGTGCTGGCGCAGTTGGAGGCAAAGAGTTTCATTCGTTTGAAGTTAGGTTTAAATAAAAAATTCTCATTGTTCATAAAGATATTAGTAAATATCTTTGACAAATAGACGCCCTCCAAACCACAGAGTACATGATTCTCCAAATTCCAGATCCATCTGCAATGAGCTTCTGGTCAGTCAGTCACCATACGAGTACATATGAGCACGCAAGCTACTCAAATAGATCTACACATCCTCAACAACCAGAAAAATCTGAAAGTCTCAAAATCGGAAGTCGAAAAAAAAGGAAGTCTCAAAATGCACAGGTCGTTGAGGTTGACGCAGAGGTTTGCTGGAAGAAATCTCTCTTTAGAGATAATATCGCCTTTGCTTGTAAAATTTCTTGTTGTAACTGTCTGTACCTTTATATTTTCTATGCCATAAAGAATATGAATAAGTATGCTAGTTATCGTAATGTTATTCTGACACTTTGGCTGCTTAGTTATTTCTGGTTGTATGATGTGTAGAACTATTTCTGCGAGCTGGAGACCTCGCGAGCAAAATTGCGTCCATGGCTCACAGTATAATGGCTCACAGTGAAATCCATTTTATCGATAACTGTCATACAACACAACAAAGGGGTTGTTTTAGTCCGTATACCACACGAGCTGATGCACGCTCAATGTGTAGGGACCCGGACTTAGCAGGTTGGTCTGACTCCTGGGCAAGGGTAATTCCATTTTTTTCCCTCCAACAAAAAAAAAGAAAAAAGAAGGAAAATTGCTTTTTGTTCCGACTTCTTTTCTTTCAATACCAAATACAAACTTATAATGCACCTGGTTACGAACACGGAGTATGAAAGTAGCTGCACCAATAACTTTGTAAACTACATTTTGCGGTCTACAATCCAGCCTATTAATTTTTCACTGATCCAACTACACCTCATTTGTTAAATTCTGACATAACGTTGGGGCTGTAGCATTTTTTTTTATATTTCCAACCCATATCTACGCCAAAACAAACTAAAAACTGAATCGACAAAAAATTAATGGCCAAGAGCGGGTTAGACTCACGGTACATGATAGATTATATTATTTTCATGAAAAGCATACAGCTTTAATTATTTAACACTATGGTAAACTATGAGCTAATTATAAGCAACAATAGTAAGCAAACTGATAACAGTAAAAAAAGTTAATTCTTACACAAATATCGTTATTAAAGAGTTTACTGCTTACGCATGCCTCCCCCTACATTACCATCAACTGCGTCATATATCACAATTAAGAGACCACAGTAAGAGACGGTGCAAACCTCCTAATAATAGTTTTGCTCAATGATTGAACACTGCTGCAGAAGACCTACAATATCGTGATCCTCAGCAATGACCTGCAGCCTTATGGCGTAACTCTCTGAAGTACAAAGCGCGTGTCTATGGTTCATCTCATGCTCATACAATTTCATCGATTGCGGGGTATCACCGAAGGCTTCTAGGCTTCATTCAATGAGCTTATGTTTGGCCTCCATTATGATGTTACTTGCGTGATACCAATTTGACAGATGAAGCTGGTGCAAGGTGTCAAACGTAAAAGTCTATTTGAAATTCATAGCTCAGACGACTTAACCATAAGGCTGCGGGTCGAAGAGACTATTAAAATTTGAGCATGCTCTGACAAGATTGGAATTTGCTATATAGTTGCTATGCTACGGACCAAAGGCACAGCTTAATAAAGAGTCCAAGGGTAGCTGAAATAACAGACTTCTACGAGTATTGGGGTAAGGATCTTTAAAATTTAATTTTGTAGTAACTTTGAACAATTGATGGGAGAACTTCTTGACGACAGTTTTCGTAATTGCTGGATCGGCAGATATGGACCCATTCCTTAACCCGCTCGTTCACCAGACCCCAATGGACTTTTTTGTGTGGGGCAGGGGCTAAGGGCTAAGAGCTGTGGGGCTACCGCCCAAGCCCCGTCGTCGGCTTGATCCCGATACCGACCTTAAATTGACTTGTCGTATTGTCAAGCTGTCAAAATGTAGTCGTCACCGATGCCGACCGGGCTTGCGCGGTAGGCCCACTGGCCTATTCAACACGAAAGAGGAGTTGGTCTCAAAAATAAGACTGGCTTTTGATATCATGAGAGAGGAGATGATGTTGAAAATTACAACCACAGAATTCAGAAGGCGCGTGCCTGCCTATGTGAGGAAACTAGGTTCTAATTTTGAGCAAGAATAAAATAAGTAAAAATAATTTTAAACGTGCATATCAGTATGTCTAAAAAACTATTCTTTTCCCTCAATCTGGCTTGTAGGTCTTTATTCCAACAATCTGTAAGGTATATATACGTAACTTATATCTCAAATGATAGAACAATAACCAAACATGTTGTTAAAATAATTTGCGCATAATAGCTTTCGCTGTTTTTTTAAGTAGCATACGGGATTGGGAAAATAGCTTCATAACACGACTGAAGGCTTCTCTCAAAAGTGCCTTTGACTCGGGTCCATCATAAGCCCAACACCCACACACACACCAATAGATCAGGAGTCGAATGTCCTTATACGGAGTGTGTATTAGCCAAGCTGATGACATCACGATTGAGTCAGGTCGGGTGCATGACACACTACGCTTATCAATTATCATCATGTTTGTATCTGGGTTTGTTGATTTGACTTGTTTACTTATCGGTAGTCGGGTCGTCTCGTCACACTGTTGGAAATTAAAGATCTGCTTCTTCATCTTCTACAGCAGCATTGCGGCCCCACACTGGGATACCCTTTGCCGTTGGAACCAGAAACAGCGATGTCACACACACGTATGATTATATATAAACATGCAAAACCTGAGGGTTTTTTTGTGAGATATGACGTCATTATCATCATCACCTCTAAAGAATCTCAGGTTTCTGTTGATTGAATACTGGGAACGGCCGACGTAATTTGATCGATTAAATACATGTAATTTGTACAGTTTATAAACCAAGTAAAATGGTGTTGATTGATTTTAAATCGTCATAAATTATTAGCATTAATTAATACGAGTATGAGACTTTTATAACCTACCTAGTTACGTAGGTTTTGAAATCGTGGTTAATTCTTATCATCTTGTCACGATGATTAGGTTGGCTAACGTATTGCCTGTAATAAAATTGTAAGTATTTGGATTGAAAGTTTATTGCAAAGGCCCCCAGGCTAGGCGATCTAAGGAGGCTAGCACTCATTAACTTAGTAAGATTTATATTATACAGGGTGTCCCAAAATTCAAGCGCTACAGCGACACTGAAGCTAGACCTGCCTTAGGCGCATCGAATTAGCTCAACTTAATCTCAGTGAAAGTTTCATGTAATTCGAGATATTGACGGTTTAAAGATTTTCATGAAAATCCACATTTTTTGCATTGTTAGGGCATGCCATTACTTGCCTATTCCTTTCTTTTACATGTTCTTTATTTAGAAATAGAAATATAGAAATAGCTTAGAAGCTATTGCTATAAAATACTTAAGACAACCTTAGTATTATTTTGTCGATAACTAATGAATAATACGAGATAATGATGAATTAGTCAAAGCTTAAATCTTTTGCACAAACTTCTCCTTTGACCGCTTGTACTGAAAAAAAAATACTTGGCACGGAATGAGATAATATCTTTAAAAAATTGCGCATGTTATGCCAATTTGGAAATTGTGATATACTTGTATCAAGAAATAACATTAAGTGGGAGTTCACGCCACATTTAGTCATCAATCCGGAGCATCGCCTAATATGAAAAAGGTTAACAAGAACGAGAGTCGGTTAGGAAGAGTTAGAGTAGAGAGGTTAGAGAGTCGACATTGATTCTGATGTTGACTTTTGATGGTTAGGATTAGATTATTATTTGTGTAGTTCGGGAAACAACGCGAGCAAATCTTCACATTTCTAATTTCAAAAGCTCATTGCAGATGGTGCTGGTGTCGTTGGAGGCTGTCTATCTGTCAAAGTTGTCAAATTCTATTTAGTTCTTCCTGTAATATTAGGTCCTTACATATGAAATTGGCGTTTCGCCGTACTGGCCACTTTGATCTCAAATATCTCCTCTATGGTTAGGAATTCCAAATTCAAATTTATACAGATATTTACTCATGTATTTGTGTTTCTAAAATTTCATTTGTTTCATTCATTTGTTTTTTCCTCAATTGTTTTTTTTCTTGCGTCACTCAGCCTACAAAATGGAAAATTTGAAATATCGCGTTATTTACGAGTATGAGTTCTACCGTGGCACCTGTGCTGCAGAAACGGCTCGAAGGATTAATGATGTGTATGGCGACGGTGCCGCAATAGAAAATACAGTGCGTTTTTGTTTCCAACGTTTTCGTTCTGGAAATTTCGACCTACAGAACAAGTCCCGTGGACGGCCGGAGACCAAAGTTGATAATGAAGAATTGAAGGCTATTGTGGAAGCGGATCCATCGCAAACCACGTCCGAGTTAGCTGCAGACTGCGGTGTTAGTGATAAAACTGTTTTAATCCACTTGAAGCAAATTGGGGAGGTGAAAAAGCTTGAAAGGTGGGTACCTCACGAACTGAGTGAAGCAAATCAACAAACGCGCGTTGAATGCTGCGTTGCATTACTCACCCGGCACAATAATGAAAGGATTTTAAATCGAATCATTACCTGTGATGAAAAGTGGATCCTGTACGATAATCGGAAGCGCTCATCGCAATGGCTGAACCCTGCCGAACCAGACAAACCATGCCCCAAGCGAAATTTGACTCCAAAAAAGTTACTTGTGAGCGTTTGGTGAACTAGTGCTTGTGCCGTTCACTACAGCTTTCTTAAATCTGGCCAAACGATTACGGCAGATGTCTATTGTCAGCAATTGCAAATCTTGATGGAAAAGCTAGCTGCTAAACAACCGAGGCTGGTCAATCCCTCTAGGCCACTGCTGCTTCATGATAACGCTAGACCACACACTGCACAACAGACGGCTACCATATTAGAGGAGCTTCAATTGGAATGTCTAAGACATCCACCGTACTCTCCGGACCTTGCTCCAACAAATAACCATTTTTTTCGAAATTTGGAGAACTTCTTGAAAGGGAAAAAAATCAACTCCGATGGGGCAGTCCAAACCGCCTTCAAAGATTTTATTGATTCCCGTCCGAATGTTTTTTTTAGTAAAGGGATCGAAAAACTACCTATGAGATGGCAAAAGTGTATAGAGAGCAATGGTACATACTTTGATTAAATAAATATATTATATTTAAAAAAAAACGACTTTATGTTCCTCCCATGCAAAACGATGTAATGAAATACGAAGCACTGGATTCAGCCATGAATCACCACTTGAAGGAGAAATTTCCTTTTTCAAATTCAAACCATAATCAGATAAGTACTCATTAGTTTAGTTAGATATGAGACTTAAGTAAGTGTTTGACTTGTAAAATTGCATTATTTTGCCTGCTTGCAATAAATGATTTGAGATTTGAGTTTTGATTAATAAATTAAATAAAAAGTTCAGGTTAATTTGCGTATTTGAATGATGTTTTGATGTGTTTTTGAATAGCTGTGAATGAATTGGAACTCTTTGCCGCCAACTAATACGCCAGCGGCGGCACCAAGCGGGAGCAAAGGCAGAAAATCACGTGAAACCTACGAACTGTGCCTCTGCCGTCCAGTATGGGAAAATGCAAGACACTTTGTTTGTTTTGTATTAGAATCTTGAATAGTCTTTGCAAAATACCTATTACAAATCTGATAGGTAAGCCTAAATAGGGACGTACATATTTCGTTCGATCTTTATGCAATCTTGATACAATAGCTTTGACAAGCACGCATGACCCGTTATTGTGGTGCGAGCATGTACGGGCTTGGAAATCTCGGAATACGTGACTTTTTTGTCATTGAAGCGAAGGGGCCATACATCATGTTTCATGATTATACAGGTTGCTGCATTGCCTCCTGGGACAGTGCCCTCAGCTAGTGGCTCTGTGAACTGTAGACCTCGAAGCGCCACAGGAAATTTGCGTTTTTTTTTTGTATTTTCCATCCCCTCACACCCCTGAACCCTTGAAGTTTGTCGGATGAACTGTGAGATATATTGTACCTTAAACATTCACAAGAATTGTTTGAGAAATGCGAGGAGAATAGAGGAGAACAGAGGAAATCCGGACATACGAAATAATTTTTGCCCAAGCTAAAACGGAGATCCTTCGTCGCTTTGCTCGCTCGGTCAATATTCAAAAACCAGAAACTGAAAAAATATATAATTTAAAATCGTTTATTCAACAAAAACAGTACAGTACATGCTTATTAGTCTATTACACCTAATTATCACTGTTATGATGTTATATATATATATATATATATATTATAAAAGCAATTAAAAAGTATAACGCGTATTCATGGAATTAATGATCTGCAATTGTAGAAAGGGTACCAGCACAGCTAGATCACAGAACGTGTTCTGTGATCGCTGATTTTAAGCCAGCGCGTAGGCAATAGTAAGTAACAGTAATAAGTTGTATATTTCTACCGATAATAACCAGTTATATACTTATCTATATTACAATAATTTAATAAACCTAGCCCATTAAAGTCCACACCGAGGGGTACATGACTTTACGCGAATACGAGTAAGATTAAGCCATACTCCACCACGCTGGCTCAGTGCGGAATGATGGAGGGGTTTTACGACTACTACTACCAAGTAGCGATAGTAGCCGGGACCTACAGCTTAACGTGCCATCCTATACACGGAACGTCCGGTAGTGTACTTAAGATAAATAAATTATCTCATTGGTGCATGGTCAGGATTCGAACCTGCATCTTCTGTGTGAGAAGCAAGCGTGACACCCATTAGATCACGGCGCACTGAAACCCATTAGGCCACGGAGCAGCTACGGAGCAAAATTTACATTTAACACGGTAATTTATACAAAAACAACAAAAACTGTTAAAGCCCATAGATATCCCTAAAGCCAAAGTCATGAAAGGAGTGATAACATGCATGATTTTTGCTTCAGGGGAATTGTTTTGGTACATTTTGTATACAGCGGAGCTTATGTTTAACCCTGCCTTCGAAGCTGACGGTCCTGGGTTCGAATCCCGGTAAGGTTAAATATTTGTGTGATGAGCATGAATATTTGTTTCTTAGTATTGGTTGTTTTCTATTAATTTGTATTTGTCTCTATTAAATATACTGTCGACTAGAACCCATAACACAAGCCTTATTGTTGCGCTGAGTATGGGCCTAGTTCGATTTGTGTAAGATCGTCCTCTAATATTTATATTATTATTTCCAGATAATTTTACCTTTTAACAACGTATCTAAAAATTAACGGGTTTCGAGTAATTTTGCTCGTGTTCTTCTGGGGTAAGCCCATTTAAATTATTCATCATAATCATCAATCAGCCCACCTTCAACCACTGCTGGGTAAAGGCCTCTTCTTTACCACGCCATCCACTCCGGTCCTGAACCTCCCGCATCCACTGCCTATTCACACCCGTCCATCTGGCTGGTGGTCTGCCGACTGGTCGTCGTGTACACAGCCACTCTGTAACCGCTTTGGTCCTCCTTCCGTCATCTGTCCTTGCCAAGTGTCCTGCCACCCCCACTTCGGTCTCGTGATTCGCTAGCCGACATCGACGATCTTAGTACGACGTCTTATTACTGTGTTGCGAATACGATCCCCAAATCTAATGCCTGGAATGGAACGCTCCTTGGCCCTTTGTGCGACTTTAATTTGGTGCATATTCGCCTTTTTCAGCGTCCATGTTTCGGCACCGTATGTAAGTGTGTGCAGGACACATTGGTTGTAAACCCTGGTCTTCAGGTTCTGCGGGATCTTGGACTTGAAGACGTCCTTAAGCTTTCCAAATCCAAACCCAACTGAATCCGTCTGGTAATCTCATTTACTTGAGAGTCTCGGCCAAAAGACAAACAATAGATAACTGTCCACTGTTTCAATTACTGCAAATGTTATTTTTGTTGTAAATTTTGTGTAAAACAATTTATCATGCCATAGCTGATAAACCTATATTTTTTTTATCAATATTACTCCACACAAAAATTTTGCAAAATCTGTCTTATAAAATTACATTAAGTTTTCTAATCACATGATTTGAAGGGAAGGGTGTAATTTCTTGCAGTTTTTTATCGTAACTTCTGAAGTTATCAAAACTAAATTAAAAAAAAAAGAAAAGTTTATAAAGAGCCCTTTTCAACGATACCATATTTAATTCATTTTGTCATTTTACCCCCCCCCCCCCCCACTTCTTTGTAAGCAATGTTTTTTCACATCAGGATGAGTATTTTTGCAGAAGATTTCAAGACTCTATCTCTTACAGTTCCTGAGAAAAGTGCCTGTGAGAAACGGACGGACGGACACGCGAGTGATCCTATAAGGCTTCCCATTTAACCTTTTGATGTTCGGAACCCTAAAAATTAGGAAAAATTATGGAATTTTCAGTACTCTAGATGACGTCTTTCATTAAAGGTCTAGCCTGAAAGTCCTTACTCGAGCCTAGAAGCTTTTTTTTACTTTAAGCTAATCCACAGATTCATTCATGTATTAGCTAAGTAACAAACGACAGTTAAAAGGTTACCCAAAGTAATTTAGTTTTTTCGTAATTAATAACTTTATGACAAATTTTGGAAAAAAAATAACAAAAGGTTAAGTATATTAAATTACTCGAAACCGAAAAATTTACTCTGCTTAAAACCCTTCACAATATATGCGTGTCTCCGTAAGATTGTCAAAACCATTAGTTTATAAATTAACGCGATAGTTTGTAAACTATAAACCAGACCGACAGGGTTTAGAATTTACGTTAACTTTTATTCTTACATATCAACCTAAGACGAAGACTCTTCTCTCTCTCTAGTCTTCACCTTTTTATTTGCTTTGAAATTCAAGTTTAAACAAGTTCACAATTTAACGGTTCTATTATAAACTAAGGTACGGTACAGTTTACAATTTATCGATAATTTGTAAACTGCAAAGAAAAAAAACGTTAGATTATAGCCTTAAGGTATCTATCGAGTAACTAATCACCCTGTAGAGTACCCACAAAAATGAGTGCATGGCCATATCCACCTCATAATGTCATAATGGTTTGTTATCCTCAGCATTCAGTACATTATGGCGGTCACCTGACTTTTACACTGAGTTGCACTGATCAAATCTGTTTCACAGTAAAACTTGTACGGAATACGGTATTTGGCAAGGTAGTCCAATAAATCTAGAAACGTGTCTCAAGCTGAACCTATTTCAACAAAAAATTGTATATTTCCAGCAGTTGTATTTTATAAACTCAATTTTGTGTTAAAAAGACAGCATTTGACTATGACGTCACATGCTAGTATTTCATAGAACTCGTGAACATAATTACCGTTTTAACAGTTCCTAAAAAGTCTCTATTTTGACTAGAAGTCAAATACCGAAATTGCAACAACTAACAACCCCATAAATTAGGATGACACCTCGGCGTTGTGCGTCGAAAATCGCGAGTTCAACTGTAGTGATTCGCCCAGTGCCGTTTTAGCCAAGTAGCAGGCAGGAGGCAGCAAATACTACCCCCAAATGGGCCCCGCGCCTGTGCCAAAAAAAAGTATAAACCACACACCCAGTAGTTATTCTCAAAATAAGCGCTGGCCATGTCCATGGCTCACAGTTAATTCTTAGTAAGATAACTGTAAACACAAAGGGGTTGTTTGTAGTCCGTATAGCACACGAGCTGATGCCCGCCCGCTCCATGTGTGGGGACCCGGACATAGCAGGGAGGTCTGACTCCTGGGCATGGGTCATTCCATTTTTTTCCCCTCCAAAAAAAAAAAAAAAGCTCTGGCCATGCTGCAAGTTGGCAGCACCACAAGTCCACAAACCCTTAATAGTCCTTTCGATTCGAGCAGTGTCTATAATCCGACCACGAACACCGCGCTTATTATAAACCCTCTTTACTGCGTCCAAGAACCACACGTTACGACCAGCATAATGATAAAGTTCTTGGTAAAAACTCAGTTATTATCGGAATATTGATCATTATGACCATAATGTATAAAAATTTGTCAAATTATGACCTTCAAATTTCGAACGCCGACGCCCGCCTGCGTGCCGCCCCTAGTTTGTCTGTGCAGTTGGTACTACTGAACAAGCTAAACAACTGCAGAGCAATGATCAATGCCACAATGCCGGTCGAACATGCGGTTCCTGAACACATCAAAGAGAGCTTATGATAATATGTGTGTAGATAAACTAGTGTATGTAACTGTACATAATTAGGCATTATGTAGCAGTCACATAAACTACTATTTTGAATTTCGATTGTTTTAAGACAATCGTATTCAAGGGCCCCCTGTTTACATTTGCTACGGGCCCCGCGTATTCGTTATCCGGCACTGGAGTCGTCTGATATGACCCCGACCATACAGATATAAACAAAAAATATATTTTTGTAAAGTCTTTAGCGAACTAAAAGTTCTAGCAGCGTCATTCGGGCCGCACGATGGATGCAGGTTGATAGATAGATGTTATCTTGTACAGGGTGACTTGTAATAACTGGGTAGACTAACAAACATAAAAATCATGCCAGAGGTGAAACAAAAGGGCCCGTCGGTATCAAAATTGTAAATTTTCAGTATTTTTATTTTATGAACATAATTTTGTGAAATAGGACCACCATTTGACAACAATGTGCGATGGCGTCACAGCCAATGTTTCCATAAACTGACGAACAAAAAAACGTTTTGACAGTGCATAAAAACTATATATGTTTACTATAATTGTCAAGTAGCCAATTAGCTGTCAAAATTTTTGTCAAAATAAATTTAATTCAAAACTCAAAACTCGAAACTCAAAACTTTTATTGAAAATTGGCAAAAATAATGCACTTCTACAAGTCAAACACTTACTTCAGTAAACGGATAAAAAATATGAACAACTAAACTAATGAGTACATAACTGATTAAGGTTTGAGTTGGAAAACGGAAATCTCCCTTTCAAATGGCTGATTCTCGCTTAGGAAAAGGAGACTCCATTAACTCTACCAGTGATTCGGAAATACGCACGTCAGAGAAGATAGCACCAAGAAACTACAGGGATATCTTTTTTGAAATTTTCGTATTATTTTTTGTTATTACACAATGTACAATATACAATTAATCGAATCTTATGACAATATTATTTTATTTAGTATTAATATTATAACATCGTATCTATAATTGATTCATAGTATCTAAACCCATCGATATGATAAACTGTCCTCAAGGTTTCATTAATAATATGAATGACTCCTCAGTAATTAGGTGTAGATAGGTCTCACGAACTATACTATGGCATGTAATAAACTATGCAGCTAAGAATCCGTATTCGAGTGGCTTAAAAAACCAGAACTGGAAAACAAATTAATAGGTTGGCATTTAATTCAGAGCCCCATTATATCTCAATTTTAGTTGCTTTTTAATTCCGTTGCAGAAAACTTTTGACTATAGGTGGGTATCCAGTAATTATGTTGGCAAATGATTTTATATAGGGGATTACATTTTTAAGGAGACCATTTTATTAAAAAGTAGCCGTCTATCAATTCCAAATTAAAGTTCTTTTAAAATATTTAGGCAGAAAATGTACATTTACAATATTCATTTTAAATTGTGTCCTATACAGCAACCAATTTGGTTCTGTGACAATACATAGGGTCACCTCGCTTCGCTCCGCTTCGCTTCGGCTCCCAATTGCATAATAACCTTATAACGTTGTAACCTATCAAACCTATCTTTAGTTTTCCAACAGAAAGTGATATATAGCAACAAATTCTGTGACACTACATGGAGTCGTCTCGCTCGCTCCGCTTCGTTTCGGCTCCCAGTTGCGTTATAAGGTTTGAGATATAACAAAGCTACCTTTAGTTACATTTTGAATCAAATAATCGACTATTAGATACAAGTAGTCCATAAAAACATTTAAAGTCACCCGTTTTACAATATTAGATGCAAAGTCATTATTTTTAGAAGCCAACCTATGGTTGAAATATGCATGCTTATTTTTTGTGTTCCTTTGATTTCGTTGCCATTTTTTAATATCAAGGTAGCTTATCTAAATGAATTGTTTCCAAAATATTAATAAGCAACTATTTTAATGTATTATATGCCTGGTTAAATTTGCTGTTTTATATTTTAGCTGCCCGGAAGATAATAACCCTAAACTATCACGTATACATACTCAGCTTAGTAAGATCCAAAGAAAATTTTTCACTTATCCATGGGGAAGACTTAAGTAAGGCTTATGTTTAAACGGTCACCAAAAACGCACCTATTTTACTACTAATAAATTCGAAACGACCGCCAGAAGTAGTAATCGACCACCAAATTGTGTTCGGATAAATGATCATTAATCACCAAACTTCTTTTTTGTATTTTGTACTTAAGTTTATGATTTAAGTATTTTTTGTTGTTATTACATGTTCAACCTAACACGGAGGACAAGGGGGGCTTAGCTTCGCTCACCCTCTTTACCCTTCACCTAACAGTATTTTGCCCTGATATTTTCTGCAACTTTTGGTGATCATTTACCTATTTTGGGTAGGAAAAAAATATTTTGGTGATCATTATATTTGCTGCCGATGTTTAGTACAGTGCCAATTTTCTTTGGCTCTGTGCACTTTATTAATCTGTGCTCTGTGCGAGCTGTCACATCTTTTTCGCATAAGGTAAGGTGGGGAGAGGGAGACAGAGGTCACAGCTCGGAGCCAAAGAAATTTTTGTCGCGAACTGTATTATGTTGATGCTATAATTACCCAAAACTTGGTCAGCTAACTAAAGTCACCCTGTATAATCTTTCATTTACCTGCATGTCAAATGATGCAGATTTGCCATATACAGGGAGAATGCTGGTTGGCATAGAAACTAATTTTACATACGGGCTAAGCGAGTAGGATTTTCAACCTTTTGTATACAGAATTTACGGGTATAATCGTTTGAATGTATCTTGTATACAAAAGGTACACAACCCTAGTAACACTGTTTGTTTACATTAAATTTAACGATAATGACATTAAAATTTAACTGATTTTGAGTCTTAAGACATTGGGGATAAGGTAGGGATTGGCTTAGACCTGCTATTGTTGGTAATTGAAGTTTAAATTGCTGGAATGTTTGTAATTTGTATGTGAAGGGGCAAGATCTAAATACATTATTTATTTTGCAGTGATGCGTTGATCTTATTGCACCTTGTTTTACAAATAGATACCACAGATTGATGTGGGCACAAGTGTGCCTCTGCGAGCCCGACGGGTAAAGCGTGTGGGATAATTTAATATGTTCTACGTGACCAACATAACAATTCGTACGACAGCTAAGCGATCATTGGAATACGACCCGAATAGCTGAGTTGGCAGTGACGCTGCCTACGAAACTAAGGGTCCCGGGTTCGAGTCCCGGTGGGGGCAAATATTTGTTTGACGAGAACGGATGTTTGTACCCTAGTTATGGTTGTTTATCTATCTAAGTATAATATTTATCTATATAAGTATGTGTATCGTTGTCTAGTACCCAAGATACAGGGAATCCTAGTTTGGGGCTAGATCAATGTGTGTAAATGGTGTCCAAGGTATTATTATTGTATTATTATTATTATAACGGAGGGAATCCCGAAACGGTGATTCATACTAGCTATAGGTGGTACATATGCTAGTGACTTGTAAGGTACATGTACGTTAGTATATTTACGTATTGTAGGAGGGGTACACCTCGCGCCACGAATTAAGAGCACTGGGCGACATTGGCGGGAATTACTGCGTATATGTACAAGTATAAAAAAGTGACTACTGCGCATTCAAGGCCACCGCTCATAAGTCGTGGCGCAAGGCATACAGGCGCCGAAAGCCTGTCCTGCGCCTAGTAGTGTTGGTCGCGCGCAGTACCTAAGAATCGGGTGCTCCAAGCAGACCGAATGATGATTTACTTGAGGTTAACCCGACTTAAAAAATATGGGATCCCTCCCTATGTTACATTTACATTTAGAATAACATTTGCATATAGTTTTAGACACATACATTTCTTCTGGCCCCACACTAGGATACCCTGTGCCGTGAGAACCAGAAACTGCAACGGCACAAACATGTAAACATCCGAGACCTGGGGATTATATTTCTTCCTCACAGCCGGGATTCGAAACTGGGACCACCCGCTTGGAAAGCACAGCCTAGATCGCAACACCTCAGAGTTGGTCATGCAACTTCGAAATTAATTTGATCGATTTTCATTTCACGGAACACCATTGACGATTGCTCAGTTGGACGATGACTTTTTTCTTTTATACGAAGACTTAATTAACCGATTGTAACGCTTCATCGAAAAGCTACTTGCCGATGCTCGTTCAAAGATCTAACGTTCATCGAAAAACGACTTGCTGATGGCTGACGAGGAGATTGGAAGCAGCGTCCCAGTGATGGGCACTGAGAAGTAATATACTTCGAATCGCAGGATGTCGCTGAGTAACCGACCCGAAGTAGCTGGTTTGAAACCGGTTTTCTTCTGCTTTGAAGGGATAAAATGAATATAGGTATATGTGTATGCTTTCCAGCACCCGTCAGCGGGACGCAGAGTGGCTGATCATGATATGCTTCCAATCTCACCGTTTCGATGGAACGAGACATCGGCAAGTGGTTTTTCGGTGAAATATTACATATTTTGTTGTGAGGTTGTGCTTTGAAACGAATTGTATGTTTCATTAATCTGACTGAGGTTTCGACAATTTATAATTGTCATTTATTGACATTTCAGTTACTGGAACTTTGAGAACTAATTTTGAGTGTCTGACGAAATTTCATCGATATGTGTGGGAATCAATTACCAAGATTGTATACAATGTGACAAAACTTATGGCCATAAGTTTTGTCACATATCTCAAACTTCGAATTTAGAACACGAACCAAAAATAAGTTAAGTGCGTTCGAAATACGAATATTTTAAGAGACTTAATTCTTGTTTTCCGTAATTTTCTTTAGTTTCAAAAATGGTGTGGACGCGGAAAGGCGATAGAGTCGCGGTTATTGTATTGCATCGCTGCGGTCACGCGCCAACTGAGATTTTGAAACTGCCGAAAAAAATTAAAATAACATTGAGGTTCGTTGATCGTACTATCAAACAATTCAGGGAAGATTCGAGATTAGAAGATAACCGTGTCTCCATTGGCACGGTAATTATCGTAGCTGCACCGTTATTAAGCCCAATCTGCCGTCTTCAGTATAAAAGCATTACTGTGTCGTTTTTCACCGTAATTTAGCTTATGAATCACCGAGCAGTTTTATTTTTATTTTATTGTGTCTTACGAATCGACGTTCGCAGCTTGATACTAAATATCAACACTTAACACGGAGAGGAATACGGTAATTGACAAGGTAGTCCAATACATCTAGAAACGTGTCTCAAGCTGAACCTATTTCAACAAAAACGTTTGACAATATCAGAATTGTATATATCCAGCAGTTGTATTTTATAAACCCAATTTTGTGTTAAAAAGACAGCATTTGACTATGATGTAACATGTAAGTAGGTATTTAATGGAACTCATGAACAAAATAACCGTAAACTATTTTGACTAGTAGTTAATTAGGTACTTACCTTACCTGCACAAGTATTCTTCACTCACAAACACCTTGGTAGCAAGCTATTGTCATCTTTATTTTCAGGAACAAAAGAACCAAAGTTTGTCGAAGATTTTTTCTCACGTCAACAAATCACTAGGTACCCTTACTTAATGCAATGCAGATTTTTTTCGCGTGCGAAATAACAGTTGAATAAGATTTTTTTTTATGTTAACGACTGACTAGTCACTAAAACTAGTTGTTTTGATTCTGACCAACATTATAGGTACATAGTTGTGATAGCGGTTTTTATTTAAAATAATAATAAAAAGGTTAGTTACATACATGAAATTATTTTTTTTCGTGATCAAGCATTCTGTACAGCCCCCTGATACTGTTACTCAAATCCATATCAAATCCAACGCAGTTAGTGCCAAATTGACGTTTCATGTATGGGAAAACTAACAATTCTACAATTTCGGTCGATTTGGAGTTACAGAGTAAGGAGGCAGGGTCTAATAACACGGTAATTTACACCATAATTTTAAGAAAAAAATACCGCGATATTCCTTTTTCGGAAGAAAGCTCTAACAAACATAATGAAAGAGTGTATGCACATAACAGTGAAGAAGCGAGCAGACGTCTCCCATGTGTTCAGCGTGGTCACCCTTCGTCATTCATGGTTTGGCTTGGGGTTTCCTATTCGGGCCCAACTGAAGTGTATTTTTGTGATAAAGGTAAAAAGGTGTTAAAAAAAGTGCACTCGTGTACCAAAACACAGTCCTAACAAACCTCACGGAACCTCTTTCACAGAAAATGTTCAAAAAGAGACACTGCGTATTCCAGCAGGACTCTGCACCAGCTTATAAAGCAAAAAACACTCAAATTTGGCTCTCCTCCCGTGAAATCGACTTTATCAGACACGAAGACTGGCCCTCCTCGAGTCCAGCGTTGAATCCATTGGATTAAAAAATACGGCAGTGCTTAGAGGAGAAGGTCTGCGCTAAACCTCATTGCAATTTGGAGTCTCTCAAAGCATCCCTGATTGAAGCAGTGGCCAATATTGACATGGATGTCGTGCGTGCTTCTATCGATATAACTGGCCGTGCAGATTAAAGGCTTTGATCAAAAAAGGGAGGTCATTTTGAATAGTTTAAATGTCATTTAAATCTGTTTTTTGTAACCTTTCGTTTGATATATACATATTTGTACTACAGCGATTTTTGGGTCATTTATTTCATTCATTGTATTGTATGATTGTATGTGACAAAACTAATAAAAGATAAAAAAAAATAAGATAGTCAAAACCGTTAGTTGATAAACTAACGCGTTGGTTGATCGACTTACAATATAAACTATGGATATGGATGGAGCTTTTTATTTATGTAAGGTGTGTTTATTTGTTTGTGTGCAATAAAGTCTTTCTTTCTTTCCTTTCGATATTTGATCGAGACAATTAGATTAGATTGGATTTGAATCTAGTGATCGTGATCTAGATTAACTAGGATACCTTGTGTCAATTCTGCCTATTGGATAATCCGGCGCTGTCATAATAGTCCTATACCAAATACTAAATAAAACTTTAATAGCCATTAACAGCAATAGGGCCCACCCTTCCATTCATAAGCCATTCAATGTGTCTATCCAAGTATAGTACAGTCTATACGGCGACAGCTGATAAAGATTATGTGTATGTATGACGCGACGACGCCTCCCAATCTGACGGGTGTTGCGATCTCCGTACGCTTAGGAGCTGTTGTTAGCTGTCACCTATCTCTGCTCTCTTGCATAGGTGGTGGGGTAAGAGTAGCGATAAGGGATTCTCAAAATCATTCTCGCCGCGAGAATTTTGCGGTTAAGTTCTCGGGAACCTGTTCCGAAGCGAGAATCTAAAAGTATTTAAAATTTTACCCTTCTTCTCCTTAATAAGGAAATCTGAAGTCTGACAAACTTGATAGAAGAAATAGTGAAAAAACACAGCAAAGTGCGAGTCGGGCACGCGCGCTAAGGGTTCAGTACATTTATTTTTTATTTTTTGTGATTTTACAACTAGTAGTTGCAGTAGGAACCACCCGCACTCGTCTTTCTCGCCCCCACATCTTTCATCCCCTTTCGCCCGCAGACCATGGGAGTGCTACCACAGAGGAAGAAAGGACCAGAGACAAAGGTTCAAAGAACCACGCCGTCGTAGGTAACCTACTACAAGCATACTGCGCATATATGAGTGAGCACTGGCCGCTGTGCCGCGTACGCGCCACCACTGTATAAAATCGGTTTACGCTCGTTCGGCCAGTGCCCAAACTGAGGGCCTGCACAAACTACGTCTTATTTGTTGTCACCTACCTTACCTAATTGTTTGATATAGAATAAACTGTATATAGTTATTAAAGTGTTTCAGTGTACGTTTTGGACTTTCAAAATGGTGTACTGTACTGTTCGTATGAATAATAATAGAAACAGAAGTCATTTCATATTTTAACTATCCCAAGGAGTCTACTAGGTAAGTAAATGAATAGGTACCAGACTAGGTATACCTATTTAAAATGTTAAAGTAGGTAGCACAAACCGTGTTATTAATTAGGTAATTGTTATTAATATAATTACCCTACAAATATTTATGTTCCATGATGACTAGTTGAGTTTATAAGTGGGTCACCTCATGTGACGAACTGTATTAGATACCTTAGTATTTCAATGGCATACCGCCCTAAGAATAAGCTAATAAAATCGCTCGGTCAATAAAAGCTCGTAACAGTTAGTTAATTTTATTTTTTTCTCTTTTGCCAACCCTACTAATATAGGTATGAATTTTGCAGGCTCCTTAGAACCTTTCTCTCTGTTCCTATTTTTCCTCTGTGGTGCTACTACGAATTTGACAAGCTATAGTATTGCTACTTTATTCTAGACCAGGAACCCTGTCATACTAGTTACGACAGGGTCATATAATAAATTAAATGCTTAATACATAGCAAGTTGTATTTTACAATAATAAGCAAGATAAAGACTATCTTTAGTCTGCCTAAAGTCAGAAATAAATATATTTCTGTCAAGCAAGATAAATAGATATTATTGTCATATTGACCTGATAGACAGCACTTATGTGGATTTGGGCTATTTATGTAGTGGTTGCGTCTGAAGATGGACCTATATAAGGAAATGAACAAGTTGTAATATTTTTTACACCAAGTTTTTTCCACAGTAAAATAATGGTACTTTGCTAAAACAATCATTCATAATTAATTGTACCAGTTGTGTGTGTGAGAACATTCCTTTTGCCCATCGCTAGGTGAGAGAGAGAGAGAGAGAGAGAGAGGTGTCCGCTCGCTGAAACGCCATGAGTATAATGAGTTTAGTGGGTTTTACCTTTAATTATTTTTATCAATTCCCGCCGAACAGGCCGCACCTTTATAAATGGCGAGAAAAAAACCCAAGAATGGTGTCTCTGTACACCGTTTCATTCATAAATATGTTCACAAACTGGCACCCACTAATTGGACGGATGGAGCCAGATCAATAGTATGTAGGTAGTTTGTTAGTTGGATACTTGAAAAAATCCAAGTCTCTAATGAAGAAATATTTTGCGCAAAAACTTGCGCAGTAAGATTTCTGAGGAGCACTTGCGACCGGTGTTAATTAGTTAACTAGACAATTCCTGATATATACCTATATAACTACCTCTCTGTGCCCATTCGTTTTGGGCGGCTTTCCGCCGAAAACGAATGTTCATGCTATTATGTCAAGTAAACGCTAAACCGGCGTAACTTGACTCTGTCTCTCTATATGTATACTATATAAATATGTACATATTTTTTAAAGTTGTGCCCGACTCAGGGATGGTTATTTACAAGATACTGAAGAAAAAAAAAAAACAGTGAAAAATACGAGGGTGGTCCCAAAAGTAAGCGGCCTAACAGAGATAACACATTTTTTTTTTTTTTTACTTTATTACTGTAGATATTTACATATACTTAGCAAACGTCTACATTGGACCACTGTGGGAGAAGAAGGGCGTAGAAACTCCCACAGATTGATTTTTAGATCTCTTTTAAAAATAGGTTGTGCTTAACTATTACAAATATGAAAAATTTAATTATTATGATTAATAAGCAGGAATAAATAATTGCAAAATTATTAACAGCAAGGCCTGTGTTGAGCTAGATTAACCCCATACAGTCCTGTCATTTAAGTAATCTTGAACATTGTAATATCCCTTTTTTGACAAAGTCGCTTTAACATGCTTTTTAAATTGCTCAAATGGCAATTTCAAAATCTCCAGAGGTATCTTATTATAGTAGAGAATACACTTACTCTTGAAAGAATTGCTTACCTTCGCGAGTCTAAATCGGGGCGCACACAGTCTGTGATTATTTCTTAGGTTAACATTACAGCTATCGCTAATTTTGGAAAATGTTGTAAGGTTCTTGCGTACATACATTATATTTTCGAAAAGAAATTGACTAGCTACTGTTAGTATGTTAATTTCTTTAAAAAGCTCTCTTAAGGAGTCTGTTTGTTTTAAATTATAAATTGCTCGAATAGCTCTTTTCTGTAAAATAAAAATAGTTTGAATATCCGCTGCTTTCCCCCACAACAAGATACCATAGGACATCACACTATGAAAGTAACTAAAATATACTAGCCTAGATGTTGCCACATCCGTGCTTTGTCTGATGTTCCTAACAGCGTAAGCCGCAGAACTTATTTACCAGCCAATTTATCTATGTGGGGCCCCCACTGCAATTTGCTTCGTATCATTTACTAATTCTAACGTGCTGTTGTCTAACACTAAACTGGTCTCAACTTGCCTGATATTTGGAAGTGAGAATTTGATACACTTGGTTTTACCAGCGTTTAATAAATAAATTATTAACTGTGAACCAATTCAAGGTTAAAGACAATACACCATTAACATCATCAAAATCTGCTTTTTGTCTTTCAATTTTGAAGACCATTGAAGTATCATCAGCAAATAACACTATGTCAGTTAATTTCTCCATCATGAAAGGCAGATCGTTAATATATACCAGGAACAAGAAAGGACCTAAAATGGAACCTTGTGGAACGCCAATTTTTACACCCAATCCATCAGATTTAACATCGTTAACTTCTGCCTTTTGAATTCTATTGCTTAGGTATGATCTTAGTAGATCCAACGCTTTATTTTGAACTCCGTAATGATTTAATTTGATTAATAGCGTATTATGATCAACACAATCAAACGCCTTCGACAGGTCGCAAAAATCTCCGATAGCATCCTGTGCGGCCTCCCATGCAGAATAAATATGAGATATAAGGGTAATACCTGCATCCGTAGTCGATTTACCCCTAGTGAAACCGTATTGTTTGGCGTGGAGTTGTTTGGAACGGTTGAAGTGTGAGAGCATTTGATTGAGTATAATCTTTTCAAATATTTTACTTAGTGTTGGAAGAACAGATATTGGTCTGAAATTTGTAGGATCACCCTTATCTCCCGATTTGAACAGAGGTATCAGTTTACTGTGTTTCATGAGGTCTGGGAAAGCCCCATCGTCAACACATTTATTGAATATATAAGCTAAATGTGGGGCTATAACTAGAATTACTGAACCAATGACTTTGACTGATATACCCCACAGGTCTTCCGAATTGGAACAAAACTTATTTATTTCTAAATACAGTCTCCTCTTAACGCAATACACTTTTCCCAGCGATGTTCGATAGCTTCGATACCCTGTTTATAGTGGTCTCTGTGGCTCCTCAAAATAGCCATCAACAGCAGACTCAACCTCTTCATTATTGGCAAAACTTTTCCCACCGAGCCACTTTTCCAAGTTTTGGACAAGAAAATAATCAATAAAAATAAAATAAAATAAAAAATAAAGGTGGAATTCAAACTTCAACTCATTTATTTTTGCCAGTGGACTTGTGAACCGGTGCATTGGCCTGATGAAATAACACTTTATTTTTCGCTAAATGCGGCCGTTTTTTCTTCACTTTTTCACTCAAACGCTGCAATAGTTTTACTCGCCGTTGATGGTTTCACCTTTTTGAAGATAATCAATAAAAATTATCCCATGCGCATCCCAAAATACTGATGCCATGACCTTGCCAAAAGATGAAATTGACTTCGCCTTCTTTGGAGCCGTTTCTCCCTTTTAAGTCCATTGTTTGGACTGTTCTTTCGTCTCAGGAGTGAAGTGGTGGACCCATGTTTCGTAAATCGTGATGAATCATCGTAAAAAGTCTGCTTTATTGCGTTGAAATTTCTTCAAACACTGCATCGAAACTTCCTCACGTTGCTGTTTTTGTTCAATGGTGAGCAATCGCGGCACCCATTGCGCACAGCTCTTTCACGACCAAGTTTTCAGTCAATATGCGATGTATAGCACTTTTTGAAAACCCTTCAATATCTGCTGACTCGCGCACTTTTACGCAAGCAAGGTCTTCTAACACTATTTTTTGTACTTTTTTCACTATTTCTGGTGTAGTCGCTTCATTTGGTCGACCGCTACGATGTTCGTCTTGGCAGCCCGTTCGACCTCTTTTGAACTCAGCGACCCAATATTTTATTGCTGTGAATGAAGGAGCATTCTCTCCTAGAGTAGAATCCAGCTCAACTTTAATATGGGTTGGACTTAAACAAATTCAAATGAAAGTATTGTATGACATAACGATTACCAATTTAGTCCAAGTTTGCAAAATCACTCAGATCAATCTCGATTAATGGCTGTGAAACCAAAACAAAAGAACGCAGATTCTTTCTTTTTAAAATTTATGCGCCAAAAGATTCGAACCTTCAAATAAAAAATAAAAACAGCCAGTATTGCTATCTATATGCCAGGTCGGCTACTTTTGGGACCGCCTACGTACCTAAAAATTATCAAATTGTGGCCTTACTTATTCTCGCAATATCGGGCTCTCGGAGCATGGCGCGCCGAGTGCCCGAAGTAACTTAGTTTTCACGTATATATTCCCACAGTGATTAGGCCCTAGCTCAGCTTATGCTGCAGATATCTGCAACGCTGCTAATTCTGCCAGCACCCATTTTACATGGGAGTGGAATCTTCAATGCACTGCACACTAAACACTTCTAACAGTAGTTTATGTTACTGTTACATACTGAATGTGAAGTTATTTATTTATTTTTATTTTATTTAAACCCACACTCGTGCTTAAATGCTTAAGAATGTACAGTCACATACATAGCTGAATCTACACACATATTATAAGATCTCTGATGATATGGTCAGGAACCGCATGTTACGACCGGCATTACGGCATTGACATTTAATTTCGCATATAATGTCATCTCGACTGATATTGCAATAGAGGTCAAATGAAATTGCTTTGTTTTTCAGAGATGTTCGAAATTTTAATGTAATAAGAACATTGCATTCGATGTTAATATGAACCAGTAATAACATTTTCGCAGATCAGAATGTGTTCTAACAAAAAAAATTATCTTTAAGCTGGGCGTAATTTATAAACTATTTGACCGGTTAGGGGTTACTATACTGTGTTGGTATGATATGACAGTATTTGTACAACTCTCTCAGAAATAAACATGATTACTTTCTTGGATGTGATTATGTCTTAGTGTGTGTGCGTTATTTGTATCCTTTTTTGGATTATTATTATTATATAAGTATATTTTCTTCTTCTGTTAAATTCGACCTTTGAACGATTAAGCAAATATAAAATAAAAAACTGGTCTTGTGAGTCTTGGTGAGAAATAATAATAATAATAATAATAGCTTGGACACTATTTACACACATTGATCTAGCCCCAAACTATTATTCCCTGTATCTTGGGTACTAGACAACGATACATATACTTAAATAGATAAATACTATACTTAGATAGATAAACAACCATGACAAGGGTACAAACATCCGTTCTCATCAAACAAGTATTTGCCCCCACCGGGACTCGAACCCGGGACCCTTGGCTTCGTAGGCAGGGTCACTGCCGTCTAGGCCATTCGGATCGTCAAATGTTTAAGATGGGAAGATTATGTTATGTTACTCTATAGTAAATGTTATATTACCTGTCATTATTTTTTCTCCAAATAAATAAAATAAAATTTGCGGGTTTGAAATAGAGGGTTTATGATATTATGTTTCTAAAAAAAAGAGATAAGCTCGCATATATTAGGGTCTTCTCCATTTTTATTTGCCTGGATGTCGTATGTGTGTTGTACTCTAAATAGTCTCAAGTATACCTAAACAGGGTTAAATAAAATATAACATATTAAAGAAAATTTTAGAAGTAGGAAAACCGACGAATAAAAATACTATATTACCGGAAAATTATGAGTGTGAGAGAGAGGGAGAGAGAGGAAATTAATATAATAAATTATTATCAGTGAATAGTACATTCATCTTAATCGTAATTATAAATGTAGCCCATTAATGTCCCTACCGAGGGGCACAGGCCATAACACGGTACGAGTAAGAGCAAGCTATACTCCACCACGCTGGCTCAGTGCGGGTTGATGGAGTGATTTTATGACCACTACCACGTAGCGATAGTAGCCGGGACCTACAGCTTAACGTGCCATCCGAAACACTGAACGTCCGATAATGTACTTAAGATAAATTAATTACCATCTCATTGGTACATGGTCAGGTCTCGAACCTGCATCTCCTGTATGAGAAGCAAGCGAGGAACCCAGTAGACCACGAAGCTCTTAGCTTTATTTTAATGTAATCTAAGTGTAATTTGTAATGTGTAATTTACAAATTTTATCTAAATCGGTCCAGTAGTTTCAGTGTGAAAAATGTCCATCGTATCAAACAGAGCTTTAAACTAGTTTTAGTTTAAATCCACTTATCTCATCAGAACCCAAATCTATCGATTCCATCTATTGAACCCAATTAGTTAATAACAAAGCTATTTCTGCCTCCCAAAAAAGTGTGCTATATATACGTACAAACATACATACATGCGGGATATCATATAATACAGATAGGATAAACGATGGACGCTATAGGTAGGTAGATGAATATAAGATGAACGTTAAATTAAATAAGTAGATAAATATATCTGCTTAACGCCATATTATAGAATTAAGTTCCATACCATATAACTTTTGTCCTTAGTCTGGAAGAGACTAGTCCCCACGATACAGGGAATCCTAGTGTGGGGACTAGGGCTTATTCAAAATGTATTTTTTTTTCTATCTGAAATAAATGATTATGATACATAGAAGACAGACAGATAGATAGACGATAGTTAGGTATATAAGCGATGGACGCTAGTTGATAAATAGACGATGGGGCGTTAAATATATAAATATACAATATATCCCGCCGCCGAACAACAGAAGCTGCCGGCTGCGCCGCGCGCGCCGCCGGCCAGGTCCGCCCGTGGCCCGCCGAACGCGACTGTCGATGGGGAAGGCTTTATCCTGGTCCAAAACAGGAAGCGCCGCTCCAGACGCAGCCGCAATCAGCGTGGCATCGCCCCTGCCTGTGAGTGCAGCCTCAAAGCTGCCGCTCCCACTGCACAGATATACATTTCCAGGATCGACGTGAAAATGACCTGCGAGGACGTTGAGCGCCACATCCTGGAAAGGCTGAAGAAAAATCCGCCGTCTGGTTTCAAGGAGTTGAATGTACAGATTGAGATTTTGGAGTCAGAAAGACCCAAGGACTTCCTGTCATTCAAACTTCGGGTGCCGGCGGACCTGAAGACGATGTTCCTGGCCAAAGGTTACTGGCCGGAGGGCATCCTTTTCCAACGCTAGAGGGAAGCGAAACCTAGGAAGAAAATCCCTAGCTAGGCTAGATAATATTTTGTGTTTATTTAATAACTTATGTATCTTTAGTCTTAAGGTATGTATAGATATGGGTTTTGTAACCTGAAATAAAGATGATTATTATTATTATTATAGTAATAGATTAGGTATAGATAGGAATGATAGATAAACATTGGAGGCTAGATAAATAGACGATGGACTTTAGAGTCCGTTAAATCGATAAACATAAAGGCGATAGACGATAAATATGTATAAGTAAATGGGTAGAAATTGGACGATAGACAGGGAAGCAGGGATCGAAAATAATTGTATTGAAAACTAGATATGCGTGATAATTAACTAGCCCATCGCCGTACATAGAATCAGCGATGCTAAGCAAATATTCGTAGTATTTTTATTACTTTTTATCTACGCACGTATCATAAACCCTCTTTACTGCGTACGAAAACCGCACGTTACGACCAGCATGATGATATACTACTTGTTAAAAAACTCATTTTTTTATCTGAATATTGATACATTATGTATGACCATAATGTTTCGACATATTATGACATTCAAATATCGAACGCCGACGCCCGTCCACATGCCGCCCCTAGTTTGTCTGTGAAGTTGGTACTACTGAACAAGCTAAACAAGTGCAGAGTAGTGATGCAACGAATTCTAATACGAATATTCGTATTCGCCGAATAATAGACATTTACCGAATATTCGTATTCGGCGAATACGCGAGTCGGTCGCCGGCACGTAAAAATACGACTTGTGCATAGGGCCATAGTTTATACAGTGCCCCGGCTCGGGAGTTTCCATATCATAACGAACCGTGGATTGATCCTTTCATTCATTTCATTTGTCAGTCGAAAGCAAAAGTTGAGAAAGAGAGTATTGTTTTTTTTTTTAAATAAAAATTAGCCTATTGTTAATTTTAATTATTAGGAGAATAGAAATTCATCAAATAAATTAGTCTTTCATTACCATGGCGAGATATTCGTATTCGTATTCACCGAATAGAAGGTTTGATATTCGTATTCGTATTCGTAAAAGTAGTATTCGTTGCATCACTAGTGCAGCAGAGCAATGATCAATGCCACAATGCCGGTCGAACATGCGGTTCCTGAACACATCAAAGAGAGTTTATGATATGTGTGTAGATAAACTAGCGTATATAACTAACTGCACATAATTAGTCAATTAAGGCATTAAAACTCTCGAGTGATATTATTACGAAACTCGCCTTCGGCTCCACCCCACATAAACCCACTCTCGAGTTTTAATGCCCTCCATTATGTATCAGTGACATAAACTACTATTATGGTATCAGTAAAGGCGCCATCTCAGCTTAAAATCAGATTCTCATCAATTAGTGGTGTATATAGTAGATACTCACAACTTTGCAATAAAACTTTAATACCGTAGGCATAACTGCTAAGCCCAGTTTTTATTGCAAAGACAAGTTTTCTAATGGCAATTCTTTGAGTTACTCATTCGTGTTTCAAAGCAAATTCTATTTGGTATTCTACGTATTTTATGCGTAACTTCCAGGATCTACTTTTACTACAGTATCGTTCTTAAACGAATGTTTATTAAAATACCCCTTTTTGCGAATCCGTTATTATGAGTAATTTTATTTTGAGGGGTAAAAATAACTTCGCAAGACAGATTTTAGGATACCGGTATTTTGCGTAACCGTCATTATGCGTCGAAACGGTTTCATAAACCGGTGCGTTTCACGAGCGGAGCCAGAGCAAATCGCTGGTCGGTTTCTCGAAATCCTATTTTAGGTTTAGGGCGCAGTCAAAGCAGTTTAGACTAGCTTTGCCATTAGTCAAGGCCTTCAACACTCATTCGAGTTAAGTTTAATCTTTTAATCATGGGATAAGGCGAGTGATATGATAAGGGGGTTGACAGACGAAGTTAAATTGCTTGTCATAGCTTAATGTGACTGCCTGTTGCTAATGGAGTCAGATTTTAATTAACTGCAATGTGTGGAGTTGATGTAGATATGTTATGTAGCTTGTAAAATTGATTTTTCAACTGATATACCTAAATGGCAAAGAGCGGCCAAGGGTTCCATATCACGAAACTGGTATTAATTGAATCCCCTAGTTAAACCATACATTTCTCATTTTTTTCCTTTAGTATTTAAGTAAAGACTTATATAAGGTATTTTTTTCCCAATTGTAGGATCCGTGTTCTAGGGATTTTTACGCTTGCTTCTAAGGCATGAGGTGCAGGTTCGAATCCCGCTGCTGGCCATGAGATAAGTAAATTTACGGACGTTAAAACGGTAATGGAAAACATCGTGAGGAAGCCTTCATTACTCCGTAGCAGCGGCGATGGGCTAGTCTCCTGTCACGCAAAATGGAGTATTGAAAACTGGCTTCCCAAGTAGCACAAAAGTTCTGTTTAACAGCATTTTTACAGTACACCTTGGACAAATTAGCTGCTAAAAATTGCTGTATATCAGCATTATATGCGCATATAATGCTGATATAACTCTAATTTGGGCACAAATTACGTGGCACATTGCTGTTCAACTGAATTATAATATTAATGCTGATATACAAGTATACTCTATCAGTGAGTAATGACGTAAAAGTCCACGTTTAAGCAGCATAGAGCATTATATCTTTGTTAATATACTTCACATCGTGTCTGTTTGCGTTATAGAGGTTCGTATGTTCTCTCTTAAAACGCAAGGAACATGTTGTAAAGGTACACCTGTGAACCATTATTCAGAAAACTACACTGTATGGCCACAAATGTCCACAAAATGCGCTTCTGCAGCTGATAGGGTACAACGCTACTAAAAGCTGAATAACAGTGAATCTGTGGCGTCTGTGTAGCGCTTAATACAATCGCAGTACCGAATATTGCATTATATTGGGTCTCGATATTTCCTATGCAGCGATTGCAGTCCGAGTGAACACTAATAAGTCTTTAAAAGTGCTTAAATAACCGATTTGGACCTTGTGTGGAACTATATAATGCAGTTTTGTGCTACTTGGGTTATCTCTGCTAAAAGTGGGCACAATTGTGCCTATGCCACCCCTTATGAGGCGTGACGTGGGCGTGACGCTATAATATGATATGTTTAGAATCAGAAGTTTCGGAGATTATGGGGCGGGCAATATAGTCCTTTTAACACGCTTTATTAGGTCACCTGTAACTAAGTAAACAAATCTTGCAAGTTAAATTTGACCCTTGAGTAAGTTGAGTAACAATAATAAGTGTTGTTTAATTTGTGTAATTCACACCAAAAAAGTTGATTTCTCTATACATTTATAGGAGGTTATTATTTGGGTTTGTACTAAAAAAGATCAAAAAAAATATCATTTTATTAAAATAAAATAAAATCCTGATATTTCCTGAGGTACGGCCGCAATCCTGAGACGACCCTTAAAATCCTGAAACCTCAGGACATATCCTGAGATATGGTAACCCTAGGTCAAAGAGAATGACGACAGAGGCGACGTTAAAGGAGTATAAGTAGAGTTCACGTTCGCAGTCCGAAAAATCGCACAATATCAGCGACAGGCCATGAATCCGAATCCAAACCGGTTGCATGACTCGAGGGTGAGTCATCGAGAATATTCGAGAGAGAACATCCACCATCCGCCCACGCGCCGTGCCGCCCGCCCCGATAGGTAGATGTCGTACCGTGTGCAGTCAGCCTTATAATTAGACTGTTGATGGGCTAACCCCTATTGCAGTGACTTTCACAAAGTCATTTTATGAAAAAGTTGTGGCCACCGATCTTGCTCAGGAATGTGTCATTTCCGGACTGACTTGAAGAAAATCGACATACTATATAGCTCAATACTAGGACCATCGGATAGATAACGACAACTTAAGTTTCACGCACACTCAAAGTCATACTGTCGCTGACTCGGGAATGAGGAACCCGACTGCACCAGAAGGAGGGTATTGTTTTTCCAGCGTATGTATGGATATGTATGTAGTTTTAAGTAACTTAAATGACTTGACGGATTTCAACGAATGAGCTGTCGTTTGATTTGTGAAGACATTGAGAGTGATATTGGCTATCAAACCTATTGGTTTTTAGTTTTAATTAAAAACCAATAGGTTCGATTTTAGTTGGCAAAATGTAGTTTACAAAGTTATTGGTGCAGCTATCTGTCATACTCAATGTAGCGAATAAGGTGCATTAATAAGTTTGTATGTGGTATTGACAAGAGATGTGTGGCCTCCAAGCGGTGAGGCCTTTGCCCAGCAGTGGGACACCCAATAGGCTATACATAAAAAAGTGGTATTGAGAAGGCAGTGGGTTATTATTATAAATATTCCACTCGAAAAAACCGCCGTACGGCGTTTGAGCGGCACTTTATTTGAACAGCAAGAAGACTAAGTAGGTGCACACGGTTTCTTCAGAAATTAAGTGATGGTGTCTGTTGGTAATGAAACGACGCTATTCGTTTGTCTTCTGACCACTGAGTGAGTTGCATTACATACATGCACGACTAAAGATAAAAGATAAAGATCAGGCATCGTTTTGGCGTCAACAATACGTAATTCCGCCATATTTGGGCGTATTTAAACACCGTCAAAAGTAGCTTTCCTTAGAAAATGTTTGTTAATTCGCCACTTTACCATTTGTGTCTTTTCCACAGTATTGTTTAAGTTTTAAGGGCTTTTTAACGCAACTAAGATGGTCAACAGTTTGTAACAATCATTAGGTAGGTACGAGCCTTCTGGAATTACTCATGACCGTATTAAGTAAGTAAAGAGCTGCAAGATCACATAAGTGGGATCCTTTGTCATTCCACATCTCGCTTGGATTAGAGGAGTACCACTTAGCGCATGGCCTTACCCGAAATGGATCGCGATTTTCAACCGTATTGCTTGCTAATAAAGTTCAAAACCTATGAATCCATATATGGGTTAGTATGCGATAAAGGGTTAGTAGGATGCTGCTAGCTTATCGCCTGACCTGACATAACTAAATATGTATACTTAGTTTAAGCAAGTGGCTCAGTCGCGCCGTGCCCTACGTGGCAAAAGGTAAGTTTGCACGACGTGCCGAAAAGGGTATTTTTTATGTTGGTGTGATGTTGACAGCTACTTGACAGGGGAATTTTGTATAGAAATGAAATGATTTTTTGTGCGTTGATGTGGTACAGTCATCATAGGTCATATATAAGTAAATCTTTGAAATCTCTGTCCTATTTTGTAGCGTCAGCAAACTCAACAGAAAACTGCAATAAGTAAGTATATAAATAAACACGGAAGTTGACAATGTTTTTAAGTGAAGTGGCTACTACTTTAGCCATGATTTGGAAATCGAAAAGTTGATGAGAATGAGGGGTGGCAAACCTAATGGCTAAAAGTGGTGCCTATCTTTTTTCAGCCATTAACTTAACCAACCATGAAATATCGATCCTTGGCTATGTAACAAATAAAAAATAGTATGACATGTATATGCTACGATCAAGCAAGATAAAGGATACGGTTATATATTACATACTAACCGGCTATTATTCATACTTACCAATATCGATGGTTAAAGTACTTCATACAGCAATATTTATCACATTAACCGGCCATTATATCATAATCACCACACGTCCGTGGTAAATATGATTAATACTGATTTGCGCAGCTAATATGCAGGGCAAAACACTGCAGTAGCTTAGGTGAAGGGTAAAGGGGATGAGCGAAGCGAATTTGAATATGAACATAAAATACCTAAAACATAAACTTAGGTAGGGACACATAAAATATTTTACACCTATCTAATAAACATCCTGTGCAATGCTGTGCATTAAAGACAGACAATATTAAGAAGAGTTTAACCATTTGTTATATTTTATCTTTGAAAAAACATATGCGATTAAGAAAATAAGGGTGTATTATTACTTTCACAAAACGCTCTTGGTGAGTATTATTAATAACCGGTTAAAGTAGTTCATCGGACTGATTTTATATATTTATATTTATTACATTCACCAAAATCAGTGGTTAGTATGAATACTTACCGGTAATTATGAATACTAACCGGATTTATTGAGATGACCGAATCATATACACCGAAACTCAGTGCAATTATTTTTAAAAACTTGACGCCTTTAATTTTTTCGACTTCAGTATATGTAATTCATTAATTCGTTCATAAATCTCCTTTTTTTGCTATCAGTACATTGTGCGAAACCATTCATATCAACGTGTGCTAATATAGCTGTACTCAATCCGATTGGATTGAGTGGTCGTGAAAACACTTCCTTTTCTAAGCGAAACAAATGGAACACGACCGACTCATAGCTCTGTCACTACTGTTGACAGATGTCAAATTCGAGTTCTGTAATGGCTCCGGGAGGCAGTTGCTCACGTCCTAAGGAAATACTTGGATCCTACACCCTACATCCCTCCACGTCCTCCTGGATAGTGCTAAGGAGCAACAAATCATTCTGAAGACGTAAATTTCCAGGTTCCAAATAGAGAACCTGACCAAATTGTTATCTTTCAAATACACTCGACACTGGCAAAATTAACCTTAAAAGAGCGATTAATAAATCTAAGCAGAAGAAGAGGTTAAAAGAAGAAGCAGAAGTAGAAAGGCTCCACACAGCACACTACATTATTTTGGTCGGACTTAAAATCAATGATCAACGAATGAACAGAATGTCATGCTCTCAAAAGAGATCCTACTACTACTTACATAACTGCAGCAAATCATGCGGCAAAAGTACAGCACATGATCACAAATGTAATATTTAATGTATAGTCCAATTATAATTACTAGAGATGAAACGGATCGTAGATTGGGCGGAAACCGGATACCGGATATCGGACCAACTTTGAAGCCGGATCCGGATATCCGGCCTAACATTGCCGATTGGCGCATGGTAACGTGAAGTACGCGCAGGTGGCGCATGAACTATTTGAGTCTTTCAGTTTAGTCTAAAGCGAAGTTAGCAACATTTCACTAATTTGAAAATGCGAATTAACGCGATCATTTGATGTTATTGTAAACTTCTTTGTAGTTGAAGTTGAGCTTACTACGAAAGTATTTCCATAATTCGAAAAACAGTTACCCCCAGTTTCTGAAAGAGTGGGCAAACGCCACAGGCGATTAATCGAAGATTTATTCAAAATAGCAGCAAGTGATTAGCTAAAATTACTTTAACAAGGTTTTAACAAGTTTTCACAGCTGATTTTACTTTGGAGTTAGCGACCGTTTTATTTGGTGGTCAGATGATATGATAAAACACAGTAGGCCAGTATTTATCTTTGAGCACCCTGCAGCAGCCTCTATAGTGAAAGACTTTTTTCTGAAGCTGACCATCTGCCAGATGGTCCGAGGATGTGGCGAGGGTAGCGGGAAAGTAATGGACGTGGGTTGCGCAGGACCGCACTGAATGGCGTGTTTATGCTGAGGCCTATATCCAAAAGTGGGTCCCCTGACAGGCTGGTGATCATGATGATGACGATGACCTTATGGATGCAGAAAAATTGGTATTCATACACCACATTTTGAACCTAGTGTAATACAGTACAAGTAACTACATTTATATTACATATTTTTTTCATCCGTTATCATCATCATCATCATCATCATCATGAGGCCTCTTACATCTTGACATGGTTCAAGCAGTGTCTGATTGAGAACGGCATCGCCACTCGTGGCTAAACAAACCGATCCGTGAACGGTATTTTCGCCCGCACTTCCTTTACGCGTATTGAGAGTCCGCTGTGGCAGCAGAGGCGGTCTCGCGGTTGTGCCTTATCGCTCGTTTTTCGGTAAGTATGCGAAACCAGGTGTTATAGGGGGTTTATACACAGTCAGGTCATAAGTTCTGTCACACAATAAAAACTATTGAATTTAGAACGCTGGCCACAAAAAAGTTTATTGAATTCTAATTTCGAATTTTTAATGAAAATAAAAATGTGTACTTTTTAGAATTTTCCTCATTTTTAAATATGGAGTGGACACTTAAAGAAGACTGTGTCGCAGTTATTGCGTTGCATCGTTGCGGTTACGCGCCAATTCAGATTTTCGACTTACTGAACAATTTTAATATAACCAAAAGATTCGTTTATCGTACCATAAAACGATACAATGAAGACTCTAGTGTGTATGACAGGTCAAGAAGTGGTCGCCCTCGCTCTGTTAGGACTCCAGCAGTGATAAAAGCTGTGAAGGCGCGAATTCAAAGAAATCCCATACGTAAGCAGAAACTGTCGGCCCTTCAGATGGGGTTAAGCAGGACCACGGTGAAAAGGGTGTTAAATGAAGACTTAGGGCTTAGGACATATCGAAGAAAAACAGGACATCGTTTGGACGCTCGTTTAATGGACCTGAGACTGAAGAGATGACGCGCTTTGTTGAAGCGGTACGCGGGAAAAAAGCATCGGGAAATTCTTTTTCGGATGAAAAATTTTCACCGTGGAAGAGAGCTACAACAAACAAAATGATAAGGTGTACGCACACGGCAGTGAAGAAGCGAGCAACCGTATTTCGCGTGTCCAACGAGGTCATTTTCCATCCTCGCTCATGGTTTGGTTGGGAGTCTCTTATTGGGGCTTAACTGAGGTACATTTTTGTGAGAAAGGCGTAAAAACGAATGCAGTTGTGTATGAAAATACAGTCCTCAAGAACCTTGTGGAACCTGTTTCTCATACCATGTTTAATAACAGGCACTGGTATTCCAACAAGATTCTGCGCCAGCTCATAGAGCGAAAAGCACACAAGACTGGCTGGCGGCGCGTGAAATCGACTTCATCCGGCACGAAGACTGGCCCTCCTCCAGTCCAGATTTGAGTCCGTTAGATTACAAGATATGGCAACACTTGGAGGAAAAGGCCTGCTCAAAGCCTCATCCTGATTTGGAGTCACTCAAGGCATCCTTGATTAAGGCAGCCGCCGATATTGACATGGGCCTCGTTCGTGCTGCGATAGACGACTGGCCGCGCAGAATAAAGGCCTGTATTCAAAATCGCGGGGGTCATTTTGAATAAACTTTATTACCATAAGAATCTTTGTTTTATTAAGTTCATTTTGCTATATAAATGTTTACATAAATAATAAACATGTCTAAATTATTTCATATTGCACATGTGACAGAACTTATGACCTGACTATGTACATCCCTCTGAGATGGTATTTCTCAACCCATCGCGGTCCGATGCGAGACTCTACCATGAGTTGCGCTGCATGCCGAACGCAGCCATGTCACGCTTCACGAAATGCTTGAAGCGGAGGATGGGCCACCCTACCTTACGCTTCGCCAACGCAACTTTGCTCAACAAAGTCTGTCTGGGCAAACGAGTGCTGTTCATCCGATGCACATGCCCCAGCCACCGCAAGCTGAAAAGGCTGCATCGTCGGAAAAGAGTAGATTGTCAACAAACAGGTCCTCACGGTTCCGACGGGACCGTGAGGACGGGAAGGTGAGTGGCGATGAACAAGGACCCATCTGCTCTTATGTGTAGTTGCACTCCCTACTGTGCGTCACCAAAAGCAGCATACAGCAGCAGAGAGAAAAATATGCTGAACAATGCAGAGGCTAACACAGAGCCTCAGCGAAGTCCTCTGCGCATTGCGAATGTATCAGACGCCTGACCATTCAATATGACAGAGCCCTTCATTCTCTCGTGGAAGGACTTGACCAGCATCAACAACATTGCAACAACAATCCTATTTTCTCAAGTGCAGTATAGAGGCCTTCCCTGCTGAGCGTGTCGAAGGCCTTATTCAGGTCCACGAACGCCATCATGACAGGGGAGTGTCTCTCGGCACTTTTCGTGAAGTTGCCGGAGCGTAAATACCATATCCGTAGTGGATCGCTGGGAGTGGAAACCGCATTGAGTCTCAGGATAGACAAGTTTAGCAAGGCTTTGCAGTTTAGTCAATACGAAAAATTCCCTGGCGAAAAGCTTGCCGACGATGCTCAGAAGGGAGATACCGCGATAACAGTTGCATTCGCCGTGGACACCTTTCCCTTTATATAAGGTGATAATATTGGCATCGCGCGTGTCCTGAGTGAGCTGCTCCCTCTCCCAGCATTTCCCCAGGAATTTGTATAGGAGTGGTAATAGGCACCTGAGTTTTAGGATTTTGGAGTGTAAACTATCCGCCCCTGGACTCTTGCCGCATTTAAATTGTTCTCTCGGGGAGGGTAGATCGTCGAGCTCAGTCACAGATGATAGCTTCGGAATGAAATCCAGGGCCATCAAACTGATCTCAGCTGTTCGAGAATATTGCCCGTTACAATTCTCTACCCACCGATTGAGCTGTCGGCTACTGTCGGAGATGACTGATCCAACAGCCTTCTTTGGAGGAGCCATCTTCTTTTGGAGACACCGCGAAAGTTGCCCATGTCCACACAATCCTGACTACTCATGCACAGTTCCATCCAATAAGCATTAGCGAGCTGGCGGCAAGTTCGCTGAAGGGATGCTTTTGCTGCGCAGAGTGTGGAGCGAATGACTTTGCAGGGGTCAAGGCTATAGTTATTTGCAGCTTGTCGCTTCTTGTTAATAAGAGGCTAAATCTTATCAATTTTTTTGGTAAACCAGTCCGGTGATTTCATCTGGTTATACCAGAAAACCTAACCAGCTGATTATCGATATTTACTGGTTTTCCATTCTACGGGTACCTCCACGTCCCAGCCAGCTATGTTCCGCTTCACTAAAGTAGTAAAAGCATCCACAAGCTCGGAATTCCTGGTCTTAGGTACATCCAGTAACTTTCTACCAGGAGTTTTGGAGGAATGGATCTTCTTAGGCGATAGTTTGCAAACTACCAAGGAGTGGTCAGTATCGCATTTTAAATGATTCCTTTTGGATAAGGCAAGGTCCAGCTGATGCCAGTGCCCAGACCGGGGATGTTTCCAAGAGACTTTATGCATCAATTTGCAATAAGTGTTGGTAACACACAGCTGAAACTTAGTGTAGAACTCTTATAAGCGTTGGCCATTTTCGTTCAGATTTCTTACTCCGTGATGACCTAGGCAGTCTGGTCAGGCGTTGTTGTCCGGCCGGTATACTGGCAGAAACACTACAGAGTTTATCATGATCTACAGTGTGAGAGTGTAGGCAGATATTAGTCAAATCCGGATTGAGTATGAGGCGCAGAACCATCATACGCTCAGTTATGCCTCGGGGATTTTCTATGGCTTACAACAGTGAACTATGAACAGCAAAGCCCATACCATACTCTCGGTGTTCATTTAAACACTTGCTCTTCCAAAAAAAGTGTAATTCTATTCATGCAATGAGCCTTCATCTGGTAACCTGATTTCTTCTTGAGTGTCGCAATTGATAAATTGAGGCGTGCTAGTTCAAGATAAATAACAGCCGTTTTTCGCAGATCTTGTGCGTACTCTGAAGTCTCCGAGCTGTCCGGGAGATCTTTCCTCATAATACGGACATTCCAAGACCAAAGGGCATGGAAACGCTAGCTTAATCACTGTTTTGTCGCTAGTGTAGATCAGAGCAGCCGGGATTTTCCGGGATAGACCCTGAGTTCCCAACAAAGGTTCCACAACAACTAACGAACCCGGGGCGGATCAGTACTTTATTGACCGTGGGCAGTTAGAAGCGGGCGGGAACTGATCAGTGAGCCTACCATGGACTCTGCTGCTGTCTAGAGTGGCCCCTGGTTTCCACGCTTACGCCCACGCGCGCAGACTTTTAACCGGTAACTGCCGCAGAACGACGTGGGTGGAGTGTCCTCTCTACAGATGCTGCGTCGCCTGGGACGATGTTTGACGACACTAGGTTGCCCAATACTTGCACCACCCTTTCGACCTCCCCCGCAGCTTGACCCGCAGGAATGGCACGCCAATACGTGCGAAGTCACCAGTTCGGCTGCAGATGACTACCGTGATCGGATTGCATCCTTTCATTGCATATTTACGCCTAACGGAGCCACCAGCTCCGGGTTTATTTTCGTAGTTTTCCTTCTACTAGATGGACTGCAGTAGAATGATGACGATGCCCACCTCACCGGGTTTGATTTCAGAGTTTACCTTCTCTTAGACGGATTGCAGACCAATGCTGACAACGTCCCTCCCGCATCCTGTACGCATCGTGAGCTTATAACGCACGCATATAATATATTAATAAAATAAGAGCTCCGTGGTCTAATGCACGACACGCTGTTCCACTTAATTCTACTTACGCGTGGCTGTTGCCCCGCGAAACACATTATTCTCACGCTACACTTCACGCCAGTAACCACGAGAAACAACTCAGTGGGCGCTCAGCCCTTCAATACACGAGGAGTGGAAACCTTTTGACTAGTCCCGAAATATTGTTCAATTGCACTTCGGCCTATCCGCAGTGCTCACTTACAGGAAATAAAACTCGCGGTTGGATGGCGGCATCCCAATCCAGCTATCGGCTTATAAACGAAGGAAGAATTACATCGTGTTCCCGCACGAGGCCTAGTTCAAAAGGTTATAAAATAATTCTGTCCAAGTGACATTTCAGTCTATCGTAGTCCAAAACGTAGGGTATGTTTCGATTTACAGTAATCGTGACGAAACCGCAAATAGGCCCGTTTGGTTCTAAACAGGTTTCACGCTTACTTCTCACACAGGAGACGCAGGTTCGATTCCTGACTATGTACCAATGAGATAATTAATTTATCTTAAGTACATTCCCGGACTTTCTAACGGTGATAGTAAACATCGTGAGGAAACCTTTATTACTCCATAGCTGCGGCGATGGGCGTGAAAGGGGGCTATTTCACGCAAAATGGAGTATTGAATAACTGGCTGAACGTGGGCACAATTGTGCCTCTGCTAACCGGTATGAGGAAAAGGCGTGACAGGGGGCTCATTTCATATCCGGCTGGCCGGGTAGTAGATTTATACCGGATGTGCCGGATACAGGAAAGACGCTGGATACCGGATAGATGCCGGATACCGGATACCAGATACATTCTGGATATCGGTTTCATCTCTTATAATATCCCCTTCTGGACATGGTATAGTCCCAGACCATTTCATGTAGATCCAATGTTTTTGTATTAATTAAGAGGAAAGTTGATAAATAATTAAATAATTAAAACAATTGCTATTTTGTGTGTCGGACTAAACCGTGCCTCTGCTGCTCCATATGCCAAAAGGCAAATATCCCGGACGAAATTCGTTCTGCATTAGGGTAGTGGACCTCATCATGACTGTTCCTTCCTACCTATACTTTAGAGGCAGGTAGGTAGGTAGGTGATGGAGGTTTAGGGTGATATAAATGATATACACTGTGACCCCGATTTCTGAACTGAGAATTTCACTATTTAAATACCTAAGTATCATTCTGTGTCAGTAAATGTCTCAAAAATAAATCTTAGTGAATTTCTCAATTCAGAAACCGGCGCTCACTGTCTCTTTTAGTACCCAGTTCATCAATATGTTAATTAATTCAACATAAATCACGTAAGACAAGTTATTGTGTGTGTGTGTGTGTGTGTGTGTGTGTGTGTGTGTGTGTGTGTGTGTGTGTGGCGCTGCGGTTGTGGCTCTACCATGCGAGAGGTCACGGGTTCGATCTCCGGCTGGGGATAAAGAAAACAATCTTCTTCGATGCTTATATCTGTGTGATGTGACGTCGCTGTAATGTTTACTGTGCCTGTATGTAAATGTTTAATGTGTAATGTTTTAATTGTGGGCTCTACGTCCGTGCGACTGACTGGATAGCACGCTCGCTAGCATGGTATAATAAGCATAAACAATATTGTCGAAACAGCACAGGACACTACAGAGGTATAACCACAGTTATCTCAACAATATTCAATGCTCTGTAGGTATAACATATTCACATTACGATACGCAATTTCGGCTTCAAGATTTTAAGCTCACGATCCGTACCTACCTCCATTTAGGGAAGACGACCGGTCTTGCCTTCTAGGGAAACATTTTTGACTTTCGAAATCATTTGCAAAAGGGAGCCTTGCCGCTTGGGAAAGCAAATTAATCGTATTGTTGCATGAATACCTACACTCCTATGTAACTTTTGTTGATTTAAATCTTCGCTGCGAATCGAAAGAATTAATTGCAAGTTTAAAAAAGTTTACGGTTGTACCTACCTAAATAAATCTGAAATAAATAAATAATATTTGAATGAAGTTTATCCGCATTGAGGATAATCATTTACTTACATTGCACCCGATCGTTCACAATATTCAATTCGGTTGATCTTTGCCGCTATTTATTTATAAATATTACTATTTAGCCTCACCCATTACGGATCTAATATGTTATAGTCACTTGTACATAGGGTTACCATATCTCCGGAATTGTCCTGAGATCTCCGGACTTACAGACCAATCTCCGGAACTCCGGAATTGTCGTAAAATCTCCGGAATTCAGGCATTTTCAATAAAACCGAGCAAATCGTCAATATCGTTCGTGTAAACTCTCCAGTAACTAAGAGATCAAACAGCATAACTAAAATCACAAATTACATTATTATTATTTTACATATTTTTTTCAAATTGTGACTTTTTACTGTAAATACATATAGGTTTTAGAGTTCCATTACGTTTTAATTGAAATTACGACTAAATCTCAGGAATTTCCAATACAAATCAGACCTAATCTCCGGAATTTTCATTTTTCCATATGGTAACCCTACTTGTACATGAGTCACTTCCAATCTATCATTATTTTGGTCTATCGACCGTCAGTAGGGCAAAACCATCTATTTTTTTCCGACCAAGATCGTGATCTCCTGCTCCTGAAGAAGCCAAGCAGACCAACACCAGGAACTATGCAATGACTGAACGGGTGAGGATTAGTCCTGGCGAGACGTTTGCCCATAACCTATTCATCATAGCAAGAGCTGCACTTGCCACTTTTGAACAATAGTGTGCGTATAGAACGACCTTTGTGGCGCAGCGGTTCTGGCTCTGCCTACCATGCGATTGGACCAGGGTTCGACCCCCGTGGGGGTAAAGAAAAAAATTGAAAAAATAACCCAGGTCTTGGATGTTTATATGCGTGGGAACCATAAACAGCGACATTTGTGGTTCCCACGGCACAGTGTATTCTAGTGTGGGGCTAGAAGCAATGTAAATGTTTAAATGTTTATGTTTTAGAAGCATCTACGACACGAGTTTGTAACGGTGGCTCGTCAGGGTCAACGAGGCTAACTATAGAATGAAGAGGAATGAAGAATGAAGAGACTACCTGAAATCGAAAATCTCACGTATAGCGCTTGAAATAGTTCGCCGTCGCTATTATATACCTATCATTTCACAGTTGATGATGAGGTCTACTGCCCCTTTGAATCGTTTCACCGTTGGTGATCAACTTCGCTGCAGCATTAGTGAAATACAATTTAACGACTTACTGTAAAGTTTGTTGATTGTCCGAGTATCGTCGAGGAAAAATAATATTTTAGATCTAAGTCTAGAGTCTAGGTCTATTATTTATAGAACCGTTTTAGTAGTTTTAGAGCCCCCTTATTTTAGTTGTAGGAAAAATAAATCTTCTCCACCGAATTTTATTCTTTTTCTGCTAGGAGTTACTCCCACCCAAGTAGTAAACCAACCAACACCCGAATAATAATCAGGGTAACATGGGAGGGGGGGAACTTTGGGTGTTGGTTGGGGAACTATTCGGTATATTCACCGATATTAGACCAAGCTTCACTCAAAACAAAACAGGGTTACAATTTGTAGGTAACTAGATAGGTAGATTTGATTGAAATCGTATTGGAATCGGCCGCTAACTACAGGCGATCGTAAGGGGTTAAAATAGAGTAGAGCCCATTTCCAGCAAAAACCCTATTATACCCTTGCCGAAATTTAATGGGTTGCGAGAATTTCGGTTTTTAACGTTAAGGGTTCCGTACCCGAAGGGTGCCTCCACTCCGTCAGCGGGCTGTATCTCATATGAACCGTATTAGGCAGAGAGTTGAAATTTTCACAAAATTTGTATTTCTGTTGTCTGCTACAGCATCAAATAATGAACTACACGAGATTTTTTAAATTAAAGTGGGTCCCCATAGAAGAGACGTGTTTTGACACCACCCGCGACATAAAAACCATAACATGATTCAAATATGATCGTAGATTTCGCGGTTATTATTAATTACGAAAAAACTCAACTACTTTCGGTAACTCTTTGACTTTCGTTTGATACCTCATACATCGATAATTCTGTGGAATAGCTTATTAAACTTAAAAAAAAAACACTCTTAATTTTGATGCAGTGAGCCTATCCTGGAGAGGAAACCCCGATGGCGTTGCGGGTGACCAACGCACACATGAAGGAGGTCGGTTCTGGTTGAAGCCTGGGAAACATGGAATACATGGTTGGAGATCGAATTGTATCAAGTTGAGGACAGAGAAAAAGGAGAAATCTTTTGCGTTTATTCTTGGACGATGGTATGGAACCCTTCATTTGTGGGTCCGAATCCCACTTAGCTGGTTTTTAATTTGAGCTATTCCATCTATCAAACGACAAAGAGTTACCCAAAGAAATTTAGTTTCTTCGCAATAAATAACTTTATGACAAATTTTGGAAAAAAGTATTTAAATACCTAAATTTGGTACTCGAAACCCATTGATTTTCGGTATATAATAATTTGGTAGAAATGGGCCGTCTCTAACCTTTCACAATAAGAAAATATCTATTAGATCTTATTCCTTTTAAACTAGGTAAGACAATCTGTGAAAAACTTTCCCCGTTGCTTGGTAGGGTTAAGTAGGATGGAAATGGAAATAATGGAAAGTCGATTTTGGTAAAATTTTACTCAAGTACTATCTTCGTTTCGTTGTAATGAGTTGTGCAAACGATATCTGGTAGTCACTTTTCTTACCAAGGTGTTTTCATTTTGCGAGAAAATTGATAGTTTTCGTCAAAAAAATATATTTAATTTTGAAAAATTTTGAGGTTATTTTTTCGAACTAAATATGTAAGTATGTGTACAGATGTAGTGAATAATCCTTTCCTTTCGTATTTTCTCGGAAATGTTCGTTTTTGTCTTACTACTTCACTCGCACTCAGCACCCATCGAGACGTACGTCAAACGGGCAATTTGACATTTGACATTGATAAATAAAGTATGCTATTTATTTGATACCTACACGTAATTTAATAATACAGTAATTCATAGACACATCGGCACCATTCGGGTGTTATCGTTGTTCCGAGTTTTGCCGATAGGAAAGGATTATTCACTACATCTGTACTTAAGTTTATGATTTAAATATATTTGTTGTTCTAACATGTTCAAAATCAAAAAATCAAAATCAAAAATCATTTATTTCCATAGGATGTTGTTACATCACTTAGATCCGTCATTACATTTTTTTGGGTGAGTTCACTAACACAATGGCGGAATCTGTGGAGAAGAGCTCACCGAAGAAACTCCACAGTCGTCGCATCTTTTGCGTTTCCTTTTTTAAATAAAATATTGTCAAATTACAAAATGAAAGCTAATTATATATCGAAACAGCCTGTTACTCAAACAATCTATTCCCATGGACATCTGTCCTCTAAGTAATCAGATATCCTATAGTAACCTTTTTTATACAATTTCTGTTTTATTATTATTTTAAACTTGTCTAAAGGTAAGTTTTTAATATCAGTAGGGACCTTATTGTTATAGCGTATACAATTGCCTTTTAAAGAATTACTAATTTTATGTAGTCGGCTTACATAAGCAACCAACTTGTCTTTATTTCTAGTATTAAAATTGTGTATATCACTGTACTTCTGAAAATTAGTTATATTTCTTTTTACATACACAAGATTGTCATAGATATATTGAGACACAAATGTCAGAATATTGATTTCTTTAAACTTTTCCCTCAGTGACACTCTAGGCCCTAATCTATAAATTGCACGAACAGCCCGTTTCTGCAGAATAAATATACTATTAGCATTCGCAGCGTGACCCCACAATAAAATACCATAGGTCATTAGACTATGAAAGTAACTAAAGTAGACTAGTCTAGCGGTGTCTACGTCGGTAAGAGCTCTAATTTTTTTAACTGCGAACGCTGCTGATCTCAGTCTGTTCGACAATTTATTTATATGAGGATCCCATTGTAGTTTGGCGTCTAAAGTAATGCCCAAAAAGACAGTCGACTGCACAAGGTCCAATCTCTGTCCTTTTATAAATATGTCTGTAGTTACCGGGTTCACATTGGGTAACACGAATTTAATACATTTAGTTTTCTTTTCATTAAGTAATAAATTGTTAACAGTAAACCAGTTCACTATACTAGAGATAGCATTGTTTACCTCGTCATAATTTGATTGCTGTCTTTTAACTTTAAATATCAAAGAAGTATCATCGGCAAACAATACTAACCCATGTTTTGCTTTAACAAGGTAAGGTAAATCATTAATATATACTAAAAACAAGAAAGGACCAAGAATTGAACCTTGCGGTACGCCCATACTAATTGAAGACCCAGGTGATCTTTTCCCATTAACATCGACCATCTGAACCCTATCTGTTAGATATGACTCCAGAAGGCCAAGTGCCTGATCTTTTACACCATAATGGCGTAACTTCCTGACAAGAGTGTCATGATGGACGCAATCAAAAGCCTTGGATAGATCGCAGAAGACACCTATTGCATCCATTGCGTCTTCCCAGGCATCAAAAATATTGTCGATTAGTTCAACACCAGCATCGGCTGTTGAACGACCCTTTGTGAAACCAAACTGAGCAATATGAATTAAATTATTGAGATAAAAATGACTTTGCAATTGATTAAGTATGAGTTTTTCAAATATTTTGCTAAGCGTTGGTAGTATCGATATGGGTCTAAAATTGGTGGGGTCTGATGTACTACCAGCTTTGAATAAAGGTATAACTTTACTTAGTTTCATCAAGTCAGGAAATACACCATTATCTATACATTGATTAAATATACAACAAAGGTGAGGTGCAATACAATCTACAATGGAACTAATAATTTTTACTGATAGACCATGGGCGTCAGCTGTCTTTTTCATTTCCAGGGATTTAAACGCTTTTACAATGTCTTCATTATTTACGTGCCTAAATTTAAAATCTGTTTTACATTCCTCAAAGTTTTGTTTAAGTATAGATTCAGCAGCAGCGGGAGATGAATTTAAAGACTTGGTTGTTGAAACTGGAATGTCCGTAAAGAAATTTTCGAAAGCTTTTGCTACTTCTAGGTCTGTACTTAGCAATTGATTATCTATCTTAAGCTTGAAGTTATTATGTGTAGCTTTGGCCTTTCCAGTCTCTCTGTTTATAATTTGCCAAGTCGTTTTCATTACATTGCTACTAGATTCAATTTTGTTTTTAATGAAATTAGATTTAGCTACGGCACAAACGCGTTTAAACATTTTTGAATAACTACGAACATAATCTTGAAAGGCCGTATTTTTGTTATATGATTTCTCTTCATAGAGTTCATATAATCTTCGTCTGCTCCTATGAATTCCAACTGTCGCCCAATCACTAAACAAAGCTTTGTTATTAACTTTTATAGTTTTTGATTTAAATACCGTATCATATTCATTTTTGACAAGGTTAAATACTGAGTTGTACAACAAATTTGGATCGTCACTGTATGGTATTTCCCATAGTTTATCTAAAATATTATTCCTGTAGTGTTCAAGCCGAGTGTCACTAACGGGCACACATGTAATATCCTCTTTTTGGTCCTTTTTTATTTTAATATTGAATATACCTATCTGACCAGAGTGATCAGAAGTTAATTTATTGATGACCGATTTGAAAATGGGCGTAATGTTAGTAAATATATTGTCAATGCAGGTAGCAGATGTTGCAGTAATTCTAGTAGGCTCCAAAAACAGATAGTTCATGTTGTGACATAAAAATAAAGATTTATTATTTACAAGTATTAAGGAGCCACCGCGATCAGCTATTTTTCTGTTGAACGAACTAGCAACGTGGTGGTTATTAAATTTGAACATGAACTGATAACTCTTTAAAAAGTGCTCTGTTATACATAAAATATCAATATTATTACAGTTCACGAATAACTCAATTTACAGTTCTTTGCTTAACATGCCCTGTATATTTTGATGAACCACGTTTAAAATATTCTTACTTTTACATTTTTCATTACTAGTAACTTGATTTAATGGGCAAGATGAAGGTATATTTATACAAATATTAATATTACTGCCAGAGTTACTCTCTGATGTCCTATGGGTTAATTTAAAGAGCTTGGAACAGATTCCAAGGAGTACATGTCATTATTATTACACTGCTCAATAGAAGCAGGCGTTTCATTAGTCAAAAACTTGACTGAGTTCAAAATAAATTAAGATAGTGACTGTGCTATCTGTTTTATATAAAGCCTAGATAGGTAATACCTATCCTTAGTCAAATAAAAATATTTTCCAATACAAATATTGGTGTCTATGAAATGAAATTTTTCAGTATGACGACATGTCAGTGTGGGTATAAATGTATTATAATCATGTCTTATATGATTTTCATGTTGTGACAAAGATTGGCTTAAGGGAAACGCAAACAAGATTATTCTATCTACATTTTGTAAAGAATTTAATTTAGAAAAGTATTTAGTAATTAGTTTTTAGATACATTTTCCCTTCTACCAATTAAAATAATTAGGGTGGTTGGTTCTAAAAACTGCGATGACAACACTTTGTTTAATATTTGTGAATATGTGGCGCCAGGCATACAGTTATTTAATATTGCCTGGCCCACGCGCTGACTAAGTTGTAAACCCATATTTTTTTCCAAGTTCATCGCTGTACATTATATACCTATCCTTTGTCCGAGACAACCTAACACGAAGGATAAAGTAACCGCAATTTTTGGCCTGATATTTGCGTGTCGAAATTATATCAATTGAATAAATGGATGGAAAAGGGAGCACATTTGCGTAGCTCGTTAAGAAACGGAATGAACTGAATAATAAAGAGAATGAAATCACTACCTAACTACCGTTTTACTGAATAATGGCGTCATGTCAACGTACGCCATTTAGAAAATGATTACCTTCACACGGTAAAAATAACAATATTATTGACAATACGTGCAAATTTAGCTTGTGTATGGTCTTTTTGACGTTTAGAGAAGTCGATTTTTACGTTTTGGTAATAAATCTATTGCAATTTTTAACTTGATTTTCCAGAAAAACTACGCATTTACTTGCAAAAAGAAAAATACTGGTGAGAAAAGTGACTACCAGCTATCGTTTGCACACCTAATGAAGTTGTAATGACAACGAAATGAAGGTAGTACTTAAGTAAAATCGGCCCTTGATTTTCCGTAGGCTGAATGAAACTACCATTGCAGCTCAAAATAATGTAACTGAAGAAGGATAATGTCATGTGATGTCATCAAATGTCATCGCCTTGTCACTCGGTCAATATTTGAAAAATGCTTGGTTTTTGACTCGCGCTATCGCAAAGCCCATAAATAAATCATTAATATTTATTAAACATGAGGTGACGTGGAGGCAAGGCTAAAATATAATACTTACGCATTCCATTTTCGTGATCAATTCTAATACAAACATGTCTGGAGCCCCGCTGAAGTTGGGTTCAATTTTGTCTTTCTGTGTTGTGTTCTACGCTGTGTTTTTTAAGCAGAAGGATGTTGGGGACGTGAGGTTGGCTCCTATACGGGAGCAACTGCTTCTCCTGGAGAGGGACAACGTGGTGGCAGCTGGTGTACTTCAGCCGCGAGTGGCTTTAGGTTACGGAGCCTGCCATGACCTCTTTGTGAATGCGACCTCTTTGCTCAACTCCTGGCAGTTGAACGGAGAGCCGGAACACTTCAATGAGATCTCCACGAGGGATGAGTTTCTGAGAAGCTTCATGTATTTCTTTAAACATGGGGCGGCAGCTGAGTAAGTACAATTAGTGATACTTAAAAATGTTATTTGTTTTAATTGTATGTGGTCTATGAAACTGTATTATCGGAAGGACTTTAGAAAGCGGGCAGTTTCAAATGCTTTTGCCGAGTTGCCCTATGCATTACAGGTGCATTTAGAGGCGATATCAAAAAATGTGAAGTGCCGCAAATAATTAGTTTCAAGTTTTATTTTTCAAAACGCCAATTGCTAACATTCCGTCCGTGGGGATGAGGAAGTATTAGGTGGGGAACAACGGATTTTGCCTATTTTTCGCCACAATAACCTACTCGAGCCAAATTTGGCTTTTATTTGCATACACTCTGCTCCGCTACACTCTGGAGTGCGTAGCGAAGCAGGTGCAACAACTTAGTAGAAACTAAGTTCTAACCTAACCTATAATCCAATTGAAATTTGCCACAATAACCTACTCTATACCCTTATTCACATAAAAACGAAGTAAACTGACAACATCAAATGTCAATTCTTGAAATAATGTTGCCATGTACAGTTTGGTAGTGATTTTCTCATTCATTCTAAATAGAATGAAAAGCTGTATATTTTGAATAGAGTGATTCTTTACAATCAGAATTTGTAATGAATGTTTGTCACAATGTATGGTGACATTAGATAGCGTTACACTCTATTTCCATTTGAGGTAGCAGAAGCAAATTGAGTCCACTTTTTGTGAGTAATAGTAATAATGAGTAAGAAAACTTATGCACTGACTAATGCTATTCTCCCTCTCGTTAACCGCAATGGTATAAAAACATTTTGCTTTTCATTTTATTCATAGTATAGCTTGTTCAAACTAAATGCAGTCAATAAGATATAATTGAGATAATAGAATGAACAAAATTGGTTAAGAATGATTTTATTACTATTTTTTTGATCGAAATTGAAAATTGAATGATTTTATTACCATTACTATTTTTTTCTACCAAAAAGTGGTAACACTGGAACTGTCATTTTACTTCGTTATTATGTAAATAAGGGTATAGGTATTTTGGCTCATCTTTGCATATGCTCCAGGGTTGCTTCTTATAAGATCCAACCTTACCTATAACCAAATTGAAATTCAGCCACAATAACCTACTCTAGCCAAATTTGGATTTTCTTTCCAATCAAACTAGGTATCACTGCCCGTTTTCTAAAGTCTAGCCGTATTATCTACGTTATTAACTCATTCAAACCATATATTGTAATTCACCTCCTCCTATTCAAAAGAGCCCACAACTGTCTTGTAAAGCGGATTCACCTAGGGTGATTAAAAATTGAAAATTAGGTAAAGGTTTTGCTCACGGAAACCAGGGGTTTGTTAGGGTTCCATAGAGTCAAGTCTGTCTGTCTGTCCATGTGTATGTCACAGCAACTTTATGCAGAAACTATTAGGTTATTACATTACATTACACAGTTGAAACTTGGTATATAGATGTATCCTGTAAACCGCTTTACAATGTTAATACAAAAATTTTAAAATTATAATAATGAAAGGGGTCTCTCCATACATACCAAACCAATTTTTTTTTTTTAATCAAACCTATATGTGTGGGGTGTCTATAGATAGGTCTTCAAAAATGACGAAGTTCCTGAAACCATTTTTCCTCAAAGTAAATTGTTAAAGAGACAGACCCGTCCAAAGTGGAAAAATGTGTCCCCCCCCTCTCTAACTTTTAAAGTAAGAGAGTGAAAAATCTTCAAAAAATATATGCTGTTTATCTCAATATAGACTTTCAGCGAAAATTTGTTTGAAAAAAATAAAATAAGCAGTTTTTAAAATATAAAACATTTATTAAAAACCGCAAAGATAACTTTGTCATTCATACAAACACTATGAAAAACAAGGTTACAACACAAACATTCAGTCACATAATTACTTGCTGCAACGGAACCCTTCATGGGCGAGTCCGACTCGCACTTGGCCACTTTTTTTTTATGAATTTTCTAAAAATCGCATTTTGAGGTGATTTTTTACTACTTATAGGGTCTTTACAAAAAAAAATTGTTTGTAGTATTGATGTTCGAAATCGCCTTAGCTCCTCCGGCTACTACGGCTCATAAAAAAACACTTTAGGGAGTAGCCACACCACTGCCCAGATGTCGGTTTGGTACCAACACTAACCTTATACAGTAGCCAGCCAGCCAAGACTGCCTAGTAAAAGGTCAAGAGTGTATGGAGGAAAACAAGTCCAAAAATACAGCCAAAACGTCGTCGTAAAGAAATTGAAAACAGGAAAGGGCACATTAAAACACTCGGGATACGGAATGAATGACATTTGCAAATTGGCGGCATCTCTCATCACTTTACGTTCCATTTCACCCAACTTTACAATTACGTTCTTGACATCTATCATGAAATACATGGAATGAAAAGAGTAAAAATTGCGTTCCTTTTCAGACATACAAAATAATATTTTGGTTTAGGTATTATAAATCCAAAACAAGTTTCCGACTTTTAAGACTAGGATATTCATTCAATATCGACTTTGAAGAGTCATAGAACATGTCCCACGCTAAGCAACCACACAAGAAGAATAAAATTAACGCGTCTCTGAATTTGAACAACTCCAACCAATAGCAATCAGCGAACAACCGGAAGACAAACAACAACAACATAGAACAACAACACAAAACACACACATCCCCCAAGCCGATTGGTCATTGTGGGGGAATACGATACAACAACAATACCATGAGTTGTTACACAAAACAAACGGCTTGTTACCGAGAGGGCAGTAGAAAGCCTTTTCGAACGAGTTAGGAATAGAATTTTTCCGCCTGAAACCCAAAACCAAGCGGCGAAGGTGCTATTTTTAGCTCAGAAGCTGTGCTTGGCGGGTTTTTACAAATCGGGCTTAACTTAACTTAACTTCTTTTGACATTGAAAACTTATCCCGTTCGGAAACACGATTCTCACGCTAGCGTTCGAGAGCCGCATTTCATGTCTCTTTCTGTCATTATTTCCATCTCTTTTCTTTCTCCGAGTGAATTTTTACTCTGTTTGTATTGTGAATTTTTACTCGCTTTTGACTTACTTCAATATGACATATTGGCAATTGTATGTAGCTACCATATGGCACTACATAAAATGAGCATAATCATTAGCAAACTCATAAAAAAAACTTATTAGTGTCTGCTATACCTCGCGCCACGAATTAAGCGCGCTGGGCGACGTTGGTGGGAATTACTGCGCATATGTACAGGTATTGAAAAGTGACTACTGTGCATTCCAGGCCACCGCTCATAACTCGTGGCGCGTGGCGAAAATATTTGTTGATATAGTATTGATTTCGAAATTATTTATTGCACTCCTATTAAATTTAAAAGGCAACATTAAGAGAAAGCATAGTACAAATTACTTATTTCTAAAAAGAGATTTCATTCAGCAAACCAAGACATGAAAGTGAAATGTATCATGAAAGGGTAGGCTGTGCACAATATATACAATGATTTCTTTCTTTTCCAGACGATTTGTCTCCAACAGCGAACTGTATGACAATGTTGTAGAGCAGGCTCTCACCCTGTCCGATACCCGGTGGGCCATCGGAGGCAACGCACCACTCATGGCCAAAAGATTCTTTAACGAAGGATGGAAGGTACTCCTAGCAGCCAAAATGACTGACAGATTAAAAGAGTACATACCAAAAGACATAAAAATAGTTGGAGGTGACGAAAAAGATCTAAAGGACGATGTTCATATGATCTTGGAGTACAAAGCTGATGAAATCTTTGGTGGTTATAAAGCTCCTCGAGCCAATCGTTATATTCTCCACAATGATGAGAACAACCCATTGCTTAGTTCCTTGGAAAAGTTTGATGAGAGCTTACCAGCCTTTGAACCTAACTTACTAGTCATAAGTGGATTACAAATGATGGACAATTATCCATTTAAGTCAGATGATGTTAAAGGTAAGATGTGGTTATTTGATCACTCATATGCTAAATGATATACTTAATAAATATGAAGGCACTCTGGAATGTCATTAAAACTGATACATGTAAGTACAGGGCAGCGAGTGATCCCTTGGATATTTTGCCTAACAAAATGTTAAACCTACTAAAAATGCGTGTGACGCGGTAGTCGCGAACCAGTTTAATGAATACTACATTTCAATAATGCGGGACACACATCTAAAACCCGACCAACTAAAAGCGATCGCCCTAATCCGTAAAACAATACCAACGTCAAGGTCATCCATGCTTATTATTATGGGGTAAAAACAAACCCACCAAAGATATATACCGATTCCCATATGGCATATTACACCGAACCGTAAACCTGTTAAATATAATTTGCCATCAATCTAATAAAAGTATCTGAATCCATCTATCCCATATCGCTGAAACAAATAAAAGTAACTCCAGTTTATAAAGGTAGGGGTGACAAAGAGGAAATTAATAAATACAGGCCCATATCGATAGTGCCGGCCTTATCAAAGATACTAGAGATGGGACTCTGGAACAGATTAAATCACTTTTTAGACCAAAACCATTTCCTCTGTAAACATCAGTTTGCATACCAGACCGGTCGCTCCACAATTGGCGCGGCGGGAAGCTTGGTGCGGAAGGTGCTCCAGAAATTGGACCAGAAGTCATTAAGAAGGGTCGCAACAGTGTTTTGTGATCTTTCACGGGCATTTGACCTCGTCGATCATAATTGAATACTCGGCAAACTGGAACACTAGCTACGGTGTAAGAGGCCCAGCACTACAGCACTTTAAATAATTTCTGCCAGGGCGTACTTAAACTACAGCAGTGAGAACAGAAAACTCCCTCCAAATACCAAATACCAAATGTCTTTATTACTGTAGATATTTACATATACTTAGCAATCGTCATTTTTTGCCACTTCTCTACATTGGACCACTGTGGGAGAAGAAGGGCGTAGAAACTCCCACAGATTGATTTTTAGATCTCTTTTTAAAAATTGCTTATGCTTAACTAATACAAAATATAATATTTAGTCATTATCATAATTAATAAGCAGGAATAAATAATTACAAAATTATTAAAAGCAAGGTCTGTGTTGAGCCAGATTAACCCCATACAGACCCATCATTTAAGTAATCTTGAACATTGTAATATCCCCTTTTCGACAAAGTCGCTTTAACATGGATTTTAAATTGCTCAAATGGCAATGTCAAGATCTCCAGAGGTATCTTGTTGTAGTAGAGAATGCATTGACCCTTGAAAGAATTGCTAACCTTCGCGAGTCTAAAACGGGGCGCACATAGTCTGTGATTATTTCTTAGGTTAACATTACAGCTATCGCTAAGTTTCGGAAATTTTGTAAGGTTCTTGCGTACGTACATTATATTTTCGAAAATAAATTGACTAGCTACAGTTAGTATGTCAATTTCTTTAAAAAGCTGTCTTAAGGAGTCTGTTCGTTTTAAATTATAAATTGCTCGAATAGCTCTTTTCTGTAAAATAAAAATAGTTTGAATATCCGCTGCTTTTCCCCACAACAAGATACCATAGGACATGACACTATGAAAGTAACTAAAATATACTAGCCTAGATGTAGCCACATCCGTGTTTTGTCTGATGTTCATAACAGCGTAAGCCGCAGAACTTAATTTACCAGCCAATTTTTCTATGTGGGGTCCCCACTGCAATTTGTTATCAATGGTTATTCCAAGAAACTTCGTGTCATTTACTAATTCTAACGTATTGCTGTCCAACACTAAACTGGTTCCAACTTGCCTGACATTTGGAAGTGAGAATTTGATACATTTGGTTTTACCAGCATTTAACAATAAATTGTTAACTGTGAACCAATTCAAGGTTAAAGATAAACTCTATTGACATCATCAAAATCTTCTTTTTGTCTTTCAATTTTGAAGACCAGTGAAGTGTCATCAGCAAACAACACTATGTTAGTCAATTTCTCCACTATAAAAGGCAGATCGTTAATATATACCAGGAATAAGAAAGGGCCTAATATGGAACCTTGTGGAACGCCAATTTTTACCCCCGATCCATCAGATTTAACGCCGTTGACTTCTGCCTTTTGAATTCTATTGCTTAGGTATGATCTTAGTAGATCCAACGCTTTATTTCTAACTCCGTAATGATTTAATTTCATTAGTAACGTGTTATGATCAACACAATCAAATGCCTTCGACAGATCACAAAAAACACCGATAGCATCCTGTGCGGCTTCCCATGCAGAATAAATATGAGATATAAGGGTAATACCTGCATCCGTAGTCGATTTACCCCTAGTGAAACCGTATTGCTTGGCGTGGAGTTGTTTTGTACTGTTGAAGTGTGAGAGCATTTGATTGAGTATAATCTTTTCAAAAATTTTACTTAGTGCTGGAAGAACCGATATTGGTCTGAAATTTGACGGATCACACTTGTCTCCCGACTTGAACAGAGATATAAGTTTACTGTGTTTCATGAGGTCTGGAAAAGCTCCATCATCAACATATTTATTAAATATATAAGCTAGGTGTGGGGCTATAACAAGTATTATTGAACCAATGACTTTGACTGACATACCCCACAAGTCTTCAGTATTTTTTAAGTTAAGTAATCTATACGTTTTGACAATATCCTGGGGAATAAAATTTAAAATCTACATTACTGATGCTAGTGCTGTTTTTTAACAAAGTCTCTGCTTCATATGGAGATGAATTTAGACGCTCTTTTGTGAGTAAGGGTGCATTGGTGAAGAATGTTTCAAAAGCTCGAGCTACCTCAGCGTTGGATTTAACAACATCATCACCTATCTTTAACCCCTCGCTCCCCCAGCCACTTGGCGCCGACACAGCTCGTCCCCCAGGCACACTTAAGCCCGCGCGGCGCGCGACACTTGACTGACGTATCAAGTGATTATGTTGAAATGGTAACTCTTAGAACTATGAGAGTGCTAAATATGAGTAGCTAATGAAACCCTCTCTTAGTCAATGCAAAACTAATGTCACAGTGACCTTCCTTTATTATTGTACCGACATGAGAATCACAGACATCTATGAAAATGGTCCTTCTCGACAAATCTAGCAGACATGAGAAAAACATCAACAACATATACATGTTATTTGATACCTACGTAATCTAAATAACATTACCCTTTCAAAACAATAAAAACATTAGTGTGTTCTTATATAAACTGTTCAATATTTCAGCGTTTGAAATTTTCCAAAAATACGGAAATCGAAAAAGTGTTTTTTTTGAGGCACGTTTGGAATATTTTTTTCTATGAATGACCATAGACAATTGTATCGGATTATAGACTTTGTCTTATTGAGCGTCTGGAAAATCTTTAACAGTACCAACATGACAAAAATTGGCCAAAATATACCGGTTTAAAAAAGCGCGGGAGCGAGAGCGTCATATGACGCTTGGGGGACGGACGGTACTCGAGGCGAGCGTCATATGAGGCTTGGGGGATTGTAAGGTTAAGCAGAAATCATTATCCCTTGGTATAACTTTGCCAGTTTCACGGTTTATGATTTGCCAAACCGTTTTCATTCTATTATTTGAATTTTGTATTTTTCTATTTATGTGTAAAGTTTTTGCAGTTCTACAAACCAAGTTGAAAGTTTTGTAATATTTTTTAACAGTCATGAAATTTTATAACAATGTTATAGGTTTTTTGTTCATAAAGATCATACAAGATAGCTCTACTTTTACGAATTCCAAATGTTGCCCAGTCATTAAATTTAGATTTACCGTTGCTGGCACTGACTTTCTTTAATTTAAAAACTATTGAATTCTGTTTGAATAATGTTGAAGAAGTCAGAATAGATTTTGTTCGGGTTCTGTTCATCAAAATCCGGTACTGGCAAACCCATATCTAAGTTTTTCATATACATCTCTAGTCTATGGGATGTAATAGGCCTATAAAATGATGGATCAGTCTTATTTTCACTAGTAATTTGGAATGAAACTGTTTGACCACTGTGATCGGATGGTAAACAGTTAATTACATTTTTACTTGTGAATGCACAGTCACAAAAAACGTTATCTAAGCAAGTTTGGCTGGTAAGTGTAATTATAGTCGGCTCTAGAAATACATGACATAAATTAAATGATTTGAACAGAGTTATTAATCGTCGCTTCAGTGTTGTATCTACAAGCAGATCTACATTAAGATCGCCACAAATAATTAACTTTTTTCTGTTATTACAAAGTTTAATGAGGGCTTCCTCCATAATTTTCTCGAATATTTCAAAATTTCCATGGCCGTTTTTATCTCTCGGAGGTTTGTAGACACAAACAATAATATGGCTATCTAACTCAACACAAGATACCTCTATTTGTCTTTCCACAATAAGTGTAAGAATATCTTTCCGTTGTTTCACCTTAATATTATTTTTTACTAAGATTAAAGAACCACCTCTATCAGCAGTCTTTCTATTGTAACAACTGACAATTTTGTAATTATTTATGTTAAAAGACATCATATTTTCCTTTAGCCAATGTTCTGTAATACAAATAACATCAGTGTCCGAATTATTAGGAAATAATTCTAATACAAGTTCTTTGCCAGGTAGCCCCTGCATGTTGTGATGGGTAATATTTAAGTGGGGCTTACCCTTTGTCTGAATATTATTTAATATTGGGATATTATTAGACTTTTTTGACTTATTTAATTCGGGCAAGATATTACACATTTTTGATCTCTTATGCTTGCTTGATATATTTATTGGCTTATGTATGCTAGAGATTTCCTCTGTTGTCTTAAAAACTAATTTAAATTACTTGGAATGTCTTCCAATATACCTTGTCTGTGCTCAATAGAAGCAGTCAGGTTAGCCAAATTCTTGGCTGTAATACTAAAAAATAAGATAGCGACACAGCTACCTGTCGTTTGTAAAAATCTGAAAGGTAGTAACTACCTTTGGTCAAATAAACATTATTACTAACATAATTGTTAGAGTCAATCAAATGAATCAAACTATTATTATATGACATTGTATGTAATGTCATATTTAGCTTATATCTAAGATCATTTTCAGCTTGTGGCAATCTTTTACTTTATGGGAATGTAAACATAACAATTTTATTAACATTCAGTGAGCAAAAAGTGTTTCAAAATATTTAATTAGGTCCCATTTGTTTACCTCACCCCTATTTCCAAACATGAGTATTAAGTTTGATTCAGGTGTCAGATCAAGTGTCTAAGTGTCAACTCCCTAGTTTAATACCAGATAGATCGGTTCCACAGGGGTCAAATGTGGGCGACCGCCTGTTTTTGGTACTAATGTACGGCTAGTATTTAATCACACATCAAAAATACTGATTTGCACAGCAAAAAAGGATCAGCACAAACACCTTTTATGTTTTTAATATTTTATCTACACCCTCTTTACTGTGTCCAAAAACCGCATGTTACGTCCAGCATAATGTAATTCTACTTGGTAAAAACTCATTTCTTATCTTAATATTGATACATTATGAATTTTCGACAAATTATGACATTCAAATTTCGAACGCCGAGAGCAATTATCAATGCCACCATGCACGTTGAACATGCGGTTCCTGAACACATCAAAGAGAGCTTATGACGTGTGTAGATAAACTAGTGTATGTAACTGTACATAAATTAGGTATTAAAACTCTCAAGTGATATCAATCATTATGAAACGAGCGAAGGCAAGTTTCATAAACCCACTCTCGAATTTTAATGCCCCCCATTATCTATCAGTCACATAAACTATTATTATGTGTAACTCAAGTTTATGTTTTAAGTATTTTTTGTTGTTTTTGCATACCGCAGCATTTTGCCCTGATATTTGCTGTGCAAATCTGTATTGATGTGCAGTTTATTATGTCCCATAGTGTACGACCTAGCGGGCAGAACCCAATTGGCTACCTTTGTAATGGATTCAGATGACATAGATATGTGCTACCATTAGTGGCGATACGCAGGCGGATTGGGTGAAAAACTCGAACAAGTCAACCACAAACTAATTAACTGGTTCAGCTGTAACCGAATGTTGCTTAACCTTGATAAAACGCAAATAATGCAATTTTCACTCAGCACAAGTCGACCCGAACCACAGTGTCTAAGTATTGAGGGGGTCAGTCTGCCCGCTGTGGATAGGTACTTGCCGGTTTGTAGGCTTCGCATTGGACTCGGGTTTGCAGTGGCATGCGCATATTGATGCACTATGCAGTAAGCTTAATAATAAGGCATTCTACGCTATCAGTAGGCTCACACCGCCTCTTACCAGGGATAACGTACTCAAGGCGTACTACGGCTACTTTCACTCTCACCTTAACTTGATATAGACCTAATGGAGTCTATCGGCAGACAGGGACAGACCATTCCTACTACAGAAAAAAGTTTTCCGCCGAATTCTAGGAGTGCCGTGGACATCCCAGCAAAGCCACTTTTTATTAAACTGGGCCTACTAGCTGTTCCTCTTCTATACATATTTGAAGTAGCTAAATATGTTAAACACCATAAAGATGCATTCCCTGATCTCGCAGCGACATGCTATAGGTACAGTGCAAGGAGAATGACTCACATCCATCGTCCAAAGCATCGTCTGGTAAAAACAGGTAGTACTAGGTATCCATGTAATGGGATCTAAAGTTTTTAACAAAGTACCACAATACATAAAATACACCAACTCAGATCAACTGTTCATAAACAAACTAAAAATCCTTCTTATTAAGAAGGAATTCCTTGTTGACAAGAGACAAATTGTCTTAATAGCCATCATAACTAGGGTTAGGTACCTACCTATCGTGCAATAATAATGTTTCAGAGCAGCAGATATAAATACGATATTTGTCTTACAAAAAAGGGCGATCGGCGATATATCAATTAGATGCTAGAGAATCATTAAGAGAAAAATTCCAAAAAATAATATACTTACGGTTACCTGTCAATATCGAGAATATCATGCCTGTAAGAAAAAACAGGTTTATTTAAAATTGTAGGTGATAGCCATACAATTAACACTAGAAATAGAAATAGGTTAGCACTACCTACCGTTATTTAGACTAAGTAAAGTAGGCACATCATTCATGTGGCACTGTACTCGCTTCTACAATAAAATACCACAGGAATTATTGATCCTTCCTGAGAAGAGGTTCAAAGACTATGTCAAAAATGAGCTCATAAGAAAGTCCTCTTACCTATACTTAGTATTAAGGAATACTTAGATGACAAAACTGCATGGTCCATACCATCTCAGCGCACAGAAATTCGACGAGGTCAAGTCTTTTGCCAATGTTTTTGTGACAGTTAACTGCTTCATTTCCAACTAGCCCACCACTTATTGAAATTATGGAATCAATCTGTGGAAATGGAGGGTGAAGGTCAAAGAAATCACGCAGTTTTTGTACATCCTGTTCGTCTCTGGTCATTATGACTTGCCGGCGAATTTCCTTAGACCGAAACCAGTAGGTAACCTGTTGTAAAGTCACTTTTTTAAAAAGAAGGTATGGGGGAGTTTCTTGCCGTTGCCCACCTTCCGAAACGGTGTAATCTATTTTTTATATAAAAAATAATACTTTTAGTTATAAGTAAGTATAATTTTGACGTTGAAAAAGATAATTTATTTATTTATATTCAATAAAAAAATTGAGTGAGAGTCTGAGTCTTTCATTCTGACAAATGTAATTAAATAAAATGTAATGTAATATGTTAAATATTAAATTGTATTAATTAAATAAATAAAATAAAATTAAATTGTAGTTTAATAAGATATTATTTAATTGGCACAATTTTTAAGTGCGTCAATCAATGATTGACAGTAACATATGAATAAATGATTATGATGATGAAGTATTGAATTGATATCTATCAACTAAATTACTTCTTTATTTATAGGTTTGTTTAATGTCAATGTAATAAAATCATATATTTTTTTCAGATTTAAGAGCAGAGAGATTGGATCTAGTCAAGAAACAAATCTTATCTCAGCCACTCAACACATTGACACACTTTGAGATGGCGAGCTATGTCGACTTGGAACTACTGAAACAACTGACAACACAGGTAGTCCCCTATGTTGACTCTGTTGGAATGAATGAACAAGAATTAACGAATCTCCTTAGTGTATTAGAATATGGAAAAGTTAGTGTTATTGCTGATTCCAACCCTAGAGTGGCAACAGCACTGGACCAAATGAGAAAAACATTCCAGCTGATCAGACAAAAGAACCAAGAGAACAGCAGCAGAAGAAAAGTCACCCGAATTCACGTACACACATTAGCTTATCAAGCTATATTGACAGTCAAAAACTCAGAATGGAGAAGGACAAAAGCGGCCGCTGCAAAAGCATCTTTAACTGCACACAGATATGTATGTAATTCAGAAACAATTTCACTAGACAAGACAAAACTTTTGCTGGACGATAGCTTCTCAACAAGCACAAACGGAGACAACAACAGGGTTTTCTTTGATCCAGCCAAGCCAGTGGCATGTTGGGGGGAGAAGCTTGATGGTGATGAAGTAGAGATCTGTGTGGCTCCAGTGCTGATCTGCATGGAAGCACAGTTGACAGCTGGAGCTGGCGACAACATCTCTGCTGCAGGATTAGTCCTGCAAGTCGAGAGGTAAAGCGTTTTGTTCAGTAGTGGGTACTTGTGCTGTGTGTGTTAGATTCTTGATCAGACTTATAGCTCAGGTTTTTTTTTTATCAGGATTACTGTCAAGCTATATTTAAACAAACTACAGTTAAATTAAGGTGGTTGTTTTCTTTTACACTGCATTTAATATTTTATTTAATCATTCCAATACTTATTTCCAATGGCTGTTAATGCTTGCAACTTGGTGATATTGTGCCATGGTTTAGTTTCCACTATTGAATATTGCTTTGCAAATACATTTTTTGGTGGAATAGGTAGGTTCCTACAATTTTGTAAGAAAATTAAATAATTTATTTTATTGCTATACTATTACGTATTATTATAATAGTTTCTTTGTTGGATTGGTGTAACATGTATTGTCTAAGTATTTTGCTATTGTATAACTTATATTTATGGAATTTGGAAATTAGGAACAAAATAATTTGAACAATGTGTTGTACATTCCTACAAATTTGGATGTTATATTGTTGTTAGAAATAAATGACATTTGGTACATAAAGAAGCTTTTATTTACAAAAAAACATTAAATTTAACATGGTCTCAGCCTACTATTAGGTACCATTCCCTCAAAACAGCAAAATCTTATCGTACCTGAACACACCATGTTAACCCTTTATGAGGCTGTCCACTATATGCCCACCATATTTACATCCTTATGGCTTGGTAATAAGCCCAAACCAGTGAAAAATTCGCATATAAATGGTGAAAACAATGAGTTATCATCACTTGTAAGAATATGAGTTTACATAAAGGAAAGTGCCCATCTAACTGAAGTAAAGGTCAGAGTGTCGATAAGGGGGCGGAAGCCCCCACTTGTAAAATATTCGAAAATTATAACTTTTTGAGGCCGCCATACGTTAGCGTTAGGGTGTAGAAAAGGGGGCGGGCCCAAAAAAAAAATTTTTTTTTTTGTGAAAAAAGACTTAGAAAAATTTCGTAAAAATATTTTTTTTTACTGTTTCTTTTTATTTCGGAATCGTGTAGTGCTGCTCTTTGCCATCATTTTTGGTCATATACATTTTCCTCGTGCACCTCACCGATTTCGAGATATGCGTCACAACGATGTTCGTCATATCGATATCTCTATAAATAAAGGTCCTAGGGAAAACATACATAAGACATAAAATGATGGCCGTAAGGCACCCTAAACGATGCGCAAGTGAAAATATCAAAATTCAAAAAAAAAAAATTAGTCAAAAATTTTCTAAGTGTTTTGCCCCCTTACCTACAATACCACCGCTTTCAGCGACTTAGAAAAATTTCGTGAAAATAATTTTTTTTAACTGTTCCTTTTTACCTCGGAATCGTGTAGTGCTGCTCTTTGCCATCATTTTTGGTCATAGACATTTTCCTCGTGTACCTCACCGATTTCGAGATATGCGTCACAACGATGTTCGTCATATCGATATCTCTCTAAATAAAGGTCCTAGGGAAAACATACATATGACATAAAATGATGGCCGTAAGGCACCCTAAACGATGCGCAAGTGAAAATATCAAAATTCAAAAAAAAAATTTAGTCAAAAATTTTCTAAGTGTTTTGCCCCCTTACCTACAATACCACCGCTTTCAGCGACTTAGAAAAATTTCGTGAAAATATTTTTTTTTACTGTTTCTTTTTACCTCGGAATCGTGTAGTGCTGCTCTTTGCCATCATTTTTGGTCATATACATTTTCCTCGTGCACCTCACCGATTTCGAGATATGCGTCATAACGATGTTTGTCATATCGATATCTCTATAAATAATGGTCCTAGGGAAAACATGCGTATGACATAAAATTATGTCCGTAAGGCACCCTACACGATGCGCGAGTCATGCATAGTTTGTATGGAGAATGTTGCATATTTTTCGCGCGGACATTAACCAAACCTTGTTTTTCTAATGCAGAGTAACGAAAAAAGTTATATAGTGTATAGCACTAGAAAAACAAGGTATGGTTGATAGCCGCGCGAAAAAAAGCACCACTTTTTTATAATTAACATTGATGTATTTCTTCAAACAATACATTCCACCTTTCCTTTCTTACTTACCGGCTTAGAACGGTCAAAATTACGACAGGTATATTTAGATTTAATAATAAATATTTTTTCCCATTGTCGTGACTTTGACTTTAAAAAAGGTGGAATCATCATTATGTACAATAATTTCTGATTTATCGCTAACAACATTTAACAAGAAATACCAAAATCACAATAAAAACCGTCCACAACGTGTGACGCGACGTATACTATAGTAGAATGTTTTCGTCTGTCCGAACTCGGTGATAAATCATAGGAGCTAGAGAGTGATATCTTATCTCTTTGTCGCACTCATGCGCAGGATAGGAGTCTATTGTTTTCACATAGGGATGAGAGTAACTGTAGTCTATAAAGAACTGCGAACTAAAGATAAGCCGAGTCAAAGACGCCGTTATAGTTTGCCTTTTTTCTTAGAATAAGTGTATTGTTTTCCTGGCGTAGGAATATTGAGATAGTATTCATTGTGACCATATGTGGCAGTTTCCTGCGCATCTGCGCATTAGTCAGTCAGTCATCAGTGTTTGTGAAGTGTGCACGTGATCGGATCGTAACGAGTTTGGCGGTATCGTTCTATTTTTTATTTCTTGCTTGTTGCTTTCTGTTTTCAACGACAATGCCAATGAGTCCTAGAGAGCTACTTCTTGCTAGAAAATTTAATTTCATAACTTTCATGGTTATGATTTCTAACGAGGAGACTGCCCAAAGAGCAGCTGAGGATTGGTTGCTGATTCCAACTCGGACAATACGCTGTCAAAGTTGCAGAAGCACCATGATTAAGGAATCGAAGACCAGTTATAAACTGGGCTTCCGTTGGCGTTGTCGTAGGAACAATTGCAACCGTTCGGCAAATCCTTTAAAAAATACTTTTTTTGAACGCAGTCGCGTCAGTTTTCTGGATACCCTGAGGCTAATCATGTATTTTTTCGAAAAGATGAAAGTAACAACAGCCGCCGAACACGTCGGGGTAACCAGGAAATCGGCGATACAAGTGTATCATTTTTTAAGGGAGGTGTGCGAAGTGGCTGAGGCGCATGATCGCGAAATGATAGGCGGTGATGACGACATTGTAGAGGTAGATGAGACGCACTTGTATACACGTAAATATCACCGTGGTCGACTCTTGCGACGTCAAACGTGGTCGTTTGGTTGCATGAGTCGGCTTACGAAACGTTTACACGTTGAGTTAATTCCCGATAAAACCCGGGCAACTTTAGACGCTATAATCGCGGCCAACGTGCGTCAAAATACCTTTATAATGTCCGACATGCATCGATCTTATTTGGGGGTAGACCTTCGCCTAGGGATGCGTGGACACGCATACGTTAACCATAGCCTTAACTTCGTGGCAGGCACTAGGTCGCTCCCAGTCCACCCTACATTAGGCAACTCAGTACCTGGCACTACCAATGTGTTAGTGAAAGTCCACACTAACACATTGGAGCGCCAGTGGCTGGAGTTGAAACGTCAATGTCGGACTTGCCGCAGTGACCGTAGGTTGAAGTGGTACATGGGCGAATTCATGTATCGCAGTAATGTTTTAAAACACTTACCATCTAAAGCCGCTCGTTTTCGTCGTCTCCTCCGGGATATTCATAGAGTTTATCCCGGCTTGGGAAAACGCGGCATCAAGCCTAGCAATTGCCGCTGTTCGCCTAATTGTCCAAGGCAATGAGTGATACTTGAGTTCGCCCGTCGATGATTGTGTAATATAGTAGTCAAATCATAGTTATATTAAGTGTTGATTTTTCAGATTTTTATTATATTATTATGTTGAATTTGATTTTGCACGATTTGCTTTTACTTTTATTTTGTATTTTTTACTGTGATTTTGGTATTTCTTGTTACAGGTTGTTAGCGATAAATCAGACATTATTGTACATAATGATGATTCCACCTTTTTAAATACGCCAAAGTCACGACAGTGGGAAAATATTTATTATTAAATCTAAACATACCTGTCGTAATTTTGACCGTCCTAAGCCGGTAAGTATGAAGGGAAAGGTGGAATGCATTGTTTGAAGAAATACATCAATGTTAATTATTAAGAACGCAATGTTATATAGGTATTTCTATACGCAGGCGGTTTATCTATGCGCAATGGCGCAGGTACCTGTCCCAATTATTGAATTATTATATTAACCCGTCGCGTCAACCGTAACAATCTTTTTTTTGTTTGAATTGCAAAGTACAATGATTAAGAGTGGTGCTTTTTTTTCGCGCGGCTATCCATATGGTATGGTATGGATAACCATACCTTGTTTTTCTAGTGCTATATAGTGTAACGAATAAAATTTAGCTCGACATGTATAGGTCTACACAGTGAGTTAAAGGAGCTCAAAGTTCGTAACTTTTTTCGTTTCTCTGTTCTGCATTAGAAAAACAAGGTTTGGATAATGTCCGCGCGAAAAATATGCAACATTCTCCATACAAACTATGCATGTTGATACTCGCGCATCGTGTAGGGTGCCTTACGGCCATCATTTTATGTCATACGCATGTTTTCCCTAGGACCATTATTTATAGAGATATCGATATGGCAAACATCGTTATGACGCATATCTCGAAATCGGTGAGGTGCACGAGGAAAATGTCTATGACCAAAAATGATGGCAAAGAGCAGCACTACACGATTCCGAGGTAAAAAGAAACAGTAAAAAAAAATATTTTCACGAAATTTTTCTAAGTCGCTGAAAGCGGTGGTATTGTAGGTAAGGGGGCAAAACACTTGGAAATTTTTTGACTCGGTTTTTTTTTTTTTTTGAATTTTGATATTTTCATTTGCGCATCTTTTAGGGTGCCTTACGGCCATCATTTTATGTCATACGCATGTTTTCCCTAGGACCTTTATTTATAGAGATATCGATATGACGAACATCGTTGTGACGCATATCTCGAAATCGGTGAGGTGCACGAGGAAAATGTCTATGACCAAAAATGATGGCAAAGAGCAGCACTACACGATTCCGAGGTAAAAAGGAACAGTTAAAAAAAATTATTTTCACGAAATTTTTCTAAGTCGCTGAAAGCGGTGGTATTGTAGGTAAGGGGGCAAAACACTTAGAAAATTTTTGACTAAATTTTTTTTTTTTGAATTTTGATATTTTCACTTGCGCATCGTTTAGGGTGCCTTACGGCCATCATTTTATGTCATACGCATGTTTTCCATAGGACCATTATTTATAGAGATATCGATATGGCAAACATCGTTATGACGTATATCTCAAAATCGGTGAGGTGCACGAGGAAAATGTATATGACCAAAAATGATGGCAAAGAGCAGCACTACACGATTCCGAGGTAAAAAGAAACAGTAAAAAAAATATTTTCACGAAATTTTTCTAAGTCGCTGGATGACGAGTCGAAATTTTTCTAAGTCTTTTTTTCAAAAAAAAAAAATATTTTTTTCGGCGCTCTGTTTTTTTTGCCCCCTTATCTGCACATTGACCAGGCTATCTAAACGCGGAAAAAATTCTAAGTTTTTTTTTCCTTGGCGCCCCCTTATCTACACTCCAACCGAAGTAAACATAAAACGTAATAATCAGTCTTACGGCCGTTTCAGTATCATGCCAGTTTCATGATGACACCGGCTTGACACTGAAAGTGCTCTTAGAAATTAATATTTACAAATTAGAGGTATAATGAGAGAAGCAGTCTAGTCAGCAAACTTAATTTTCTTATTCATAGGTTTTTCTGCAGCCTTCGGATCATAAATTCCGTGTTTGACAAAGCGTTTGGCGGCATCTTTATCAACCTTGGGTCTTTTTTCTCGGTCCTTGATTTCCTGCCATCGCAACATGGTCTTCCTGACTCTTTGTAGTTCATTCTTGATGGGGTTTGTAGTGGGATCTATGCCTTGTATTCTGAGGTGAATCCAATGCAAAGAGTTCAAAGTATATACAAGGAATAGGTCCAGATCAATTTGCACGTTTACTGGGAGGCTGTCGTATTGTTCTTTCAGCTTCAAGCATTGGTCGAGGATTTTTTGCGTTTCTTTGAGGTTATCTTTCAAGTTCTCGCATTTGCCAACGAATTCTTTATCTGATTCAAGCTCGCCGTACTTCAGGTTCCAGTCCATCTCTAAGGTTTTATTTTATGAAAATGCAGCTTAATAAAGCTTAATTAGCACCACGTTTAGATAGAATTTATTGAAAATAAATCAGAAAATCGACAACCAGCCCCAAACCCAGATATTATTTTGTTTGACAGATTTTTGAACGAAAGATGAATAAAACTGCTGACTATCTTTAAAAAAACCTTTTACGGCTCCGAAAACTAGTCTAGAAAAACATGAAAGTGAAATACCACAGTTAATAAAAATTAACTAGCATATCCGGTTTTATAGTTTTACTATTCGACAACAGATGGCGCTGTAACCGAAAATTTTGCAAGATGGAATATTTGCGCCATAATAGCCAGCCATACACGCACGGATGTACCCGACAGATCTGCCTGCCAGGCTGTACAAGCACATCATCACGACGGCGGGGCAGCGGGCGGCGGGAGGCGCGGTAGCGCGCCGCGCTGCATCTACGCGGCTCTCATCACTTAGAACCAAAGCATCGTCGCGAACGCATCGTATAGCCTTTACTTGTAAAATCTCACCTTTTGACCTATTATACCAACTTTAAATACAGTCCACTTTCTCTTATTTACCTGGCCTATATATGGTCCTTCGAACCGTCAATGAGATATCAAGATAAAACTCGAAAAAAGGACACGCGCGCGCCACCTGCAAGCTAAGTCAAGACAAAGGGAGCCCGGAATTCAGTTAGCCGTTCAACACACATCGGTCAGCGCAACAGCGAGGATATCAGGACGACTAGCATCCGGAAACATCAAGCAGCAGCTTCATCTCATCATCACCGGCGGCAGTCACGATAACGGACGAAAAAGGGTTTGGTAGCAGCAGTTGTGAGTTTGACCAATTTAACCTCCTCTGACCCCAAACTTTAACTTCAAATCATATTTGTTTACCTAAAACTGACTGAACACTGCACTGTACTGAAGTAAAACACTCTTGGTTGTATTGTATGGAAGAACTAATTTAATCAAATCATCGAATGGTACTTAACCTAACACAAGAAAATCTCTATTGCGCGAGGCAAAGTACAGACAACGCCATCTAGTGATGGCTGCGTAAACATGCCGCCACCCAAGGACTATTATAGTCCTTTAAATCTCTGTGGACTGTATAAAAGGTAGAATACATAACTTAGTAATAGGTCGCTTAATAACTTTTTGAAGACATTTCAATGAGACTACTCGAATTAATCCGTCATTGCCTGGATGAGTATCAACGACTCTAGCAAGAGGCCATTTAGATGGAGGAACTCGATCGTCCTTAATAATAACTAAATCATTTATTTTAATAGATGGTTTCTGGGACGACCATTTATAACGGTTTTGTAAGGTCGTCAAGTATTCAGATTTCCATCTTTGCCAGAAACATTGTAGCATATGTTCCAGATGTTGCCATCGATTTAGTCTATTGACGGGAACATCCAAGACATTTACGTGAGGAACCACAACTGGTGGTCCCAATACTAGAAAATGACCAGGTGTCAAAGCAGTGAGATCATCAACTGAGTCACTCATGGGTGAAATGGGACGAGAATTTAAACAAGACTCGATCTGCGCTAACAACGTAGCATATTCTTCGAATGTTAGTTTTGTGTCACCGAGAACACGTTTGATATGGTGCTTCGTAGATCTCACACCGGATTCCCATAATCCTCCAAAGTGTGGCGATCCTGGAGGTATAAAATGCCATTCGGTACCCTCAGAGGCCAATAATTGTGCCAGGACCTCTGGCAGCTCTGATTTAGCTTTATTGAGCATTCTCTTTAGTTCAAAGTTGGCACCAATGAAGTTGGATCCACAGTCTGAATATAGTTGAGCGCAATGACCACGCCTTGAAGTAAATCTTTTAAATGAAGCTATAAAGGCTTCGGTTGTCAATTCTGAAACCAGCTCCAAGTGAATAGCCTTAGTAGCGGTGCAAATGAAAACGGCAATGTAGGCCTTCGTTGTTTGTGCATTTCGAAGTCTCGAGGTTTTAAGCAATATAGGCCCTGCAAAGTCAACACCACTACATGAAAAAGGTTTAGAAACTGTCACCCTGGATGCTGGCAAGTTTCCCATGATTTGTGAAGCAAACCTTGGAGATTGTCTGATACATTGTATACATTTTCGAACATGGAATTTAGCAATAGATTTTAAATTCATAATCCAATAGTTACTTCTTATAACATTTAACATTAGCAGAGGTCCGCCATGCAATGTGGTTTTGTGAGTCTGATCAACAATTAAAAACGCTAACCTGGATTTACCAGACACTACTACAGGATGTTTAGTATCATATGGAAGTGGAGCGTTCTCAAGACGTCCACCAACTCTGATTATATCCTCAGTATCCAAGAATGGATGAAGAAAATACAACGGACTTTTCTTATTTACAGTTTGTCCATGTGATAAGTCATGCAACTCATCTGAAAAATATCGATTCTGTGAAATCTTTACACATGCGTTCATTGCCCTCTTCCACTCTCTTGTTACTAGAAACTTTGGCATTTCTTCTAATCTATCTTCAGTGGAATCGATGTTTTTCTGTTGTGCCTTTCTCTTACAATTATGTACAAATCTAAAACAATATCCTATCACACGTTTCAGTTTAATCAAGGTAGAATATTTGTGTAAAAGAAACTCTTCATCTACATCTACAGCCAGATGTACAACAATCTTCTCTTCTAAATTAGTCACATGTATCCTACTAACACATGAAATAGGATGTGGTGATTTCAACCATTGTGGTCCGGCCCACCATAGTTCATGTTGAGCTAATTGTGCCGGTTGCAAACCTCTAGAGGCACAATCCGCGGGGTTGTCTTTTGAACTAACGTGGTGCCACTGACTTGGCTTTGTGACATTCAAAATCTCCGCGACTCTATTACCCACGAAAGTTTTCCAAGAATTTGGATGTTTCTGAAGCCAAGCAAGAACTATGGTTGAGTCCGTCCAGCCATAAATTTGATCATCGGGTATACCTAAACAGACTTTAACTTTGTGTAACAGTTTTGCTGTCAATACAGCCCTACACAACTCTAAACGTGGCAACGTGACTTGTTTTACCGGTGCTACCTTGGTCTTGGCTGATACCATTTTAATTTCTACTGTATCATCTTCCCGTATAATGCGAAGAAAGACTACTCCCCCGAATGCAGTTATGGAGGCGTCACTGAACCCATGTAACTCTACCCGTTTTATTGTTCTAGTCATGCCAATCCAACGTGGCAAGTAAATTGTTGACATGGTGTTAATCTCATCTCGATATGTCAACCATTCTGTTTTGACTTCATTTGGTAGTTCGTCATCCCAACCAAGACCAAGCAGCCACAGCCTTTGTAGAAACATTTTAGCAACTATGACCACAGGAGACAACCAGCCCAGAGGATCATATATTGTCGCAACATCAGACAATACACTTCTCTTTGTTACCCTTGGTGAGGCAGATGGAAGCTTCATGTTCAATTCAAAACAATCCCTACTGGGGTTCCATCTGACACCCAACGTTTTAACAGTTTTATCCATCATTATGTTAATAGGTTCTCGTGTCTGGTTGTTTCCCGTAGGCAAGCTCTCCAATACTTTCACAGAATTTGAATTCCATTTATGTAACACGAACCCCCCCTTGTTTGACATATCAATAAGCTCCCCTGACAATTGTATAGCTTCATCGATAGTATCACATCCACATAAAATGTCATCCATATAACAGTCACTTTGTAAAACACTAGCCGCCTTTGGAAACTTATCACTTTCATCACTTGCTAACTGTCTCAATGTTCTGATAGCAAGGTATGGCGCACAAGATGTCCCATAAGTCACGGTGAGTAGGCGATAATCCTGTATGGGGTCCTCTGGCTTACTCCGCCATACGATCCTTTGGTAGTCCACGTCGTCTTGTCTCACGAGGATCTGTCTGTACATCCGTTGTATATCGGCCACTAAGCAGATGTTGTGTTTTCGCCAACGCAAGAAGATGTCACGGATGTCGTGTTGTAGTGATGGACCAATCAAAAGTTGTTCGTTTAGTGATGTCCCTGAACTTGTCCGCGCAGAACCGTCAAACACGACTCTCACCTTCGTTGTAGTACTCTCTTCTCGAAGTACGCCATGGTGTGGGAGGTAGTATGTATTGGACTTGTGTATCTCATCCTTAGGCACTTTCTCCATGTGCCCTAAGTCCTCATACTCCTTCATGAATCCGATGTACCGTTGCTGAAACTCTCCATCCCTTTTGAAGCGGCGCTCCATGTTCATCAAACGTTTGACAGCAACGTCCTTTGAGTCTCCTAGTTGTGTTTCATTCTCATCTGTAAATGGTAAGGCTACCTTGTAACGTCCCGAGGGTGTGCGAGAATGTGTCTCTTCATAAATCTTCTCACACCGTTTTTCGTCTGTTGTCATTATGCGTTTCTCTGTGTGTAACTCCTCAGACTCCCAAAACATCTGTAATAGGTCATTGACCTCTAGTTTATTGTGCATCACTATTATATCTTCTACTTGTGTTTTATTCCCTTGTACTGCTCCGGATACTATCCATCCGAGTCGTGAGTTTTGTGCCAATAGTGTACCGAATTTCCTTAAACCATCCAACAAAATATGTGCGTATATCTCTGCTCCCAATAACATGTCTATACCACCAGGCTTACAGAAACCAGGATCCGCTAGTGTCAACTCTCGAATCCCTGATCCCGGTTCTGTTGTGAATTCCCTGCCTGGTAGTATAGATTGTAGCGATTTGAGGATGTGTGCTTTCACTTCGGCTACCGACTCTTCCGAACTTAGTGAAAACAGTGCGAGTTCTATCTGCGCTTTCGACACTGTAGTCATAGTAGAATCTACTCCAGTGATCCTGCTGCATACTCCAGTCCTGCGTAAGCCCAGTCGTTGCGCTGCTGATTCCGTTATGAAGGATGCCTGAGAACCTTGATCGATCAGCGCACGCAGTATATGTTTTCGTCCATCACGATCCATTACTCGTACTAAGGCATTGGCAAGCAGAATTTGACTCTTAGTCGACTCAACTTTGTGAACGGCAATTGGTGTTGTTTCTTCTTCCAGTTCTTCTTGTGTGTGTGATTACTGTTTCGCTGTCGTAGGTTCATTCGTAGTGTGAAGAAGAGTGTGGTGTCTTCGACTGCATATTCTGCAAGTAGTTCTCTGTCTACAGAAACGCACAGGGTGTTTTGGTACAAGGCAGTTGAAACAGAGTTGTTTATCTTGCGCCAAATCTCTTCTTTGTTCAGATGTCATTTTAATGAACTCTTGACAGTGGTACACATAGTGATCTCCAGAACATAACACACAGCTAGGTTTGTGCTCTAGGAAGCTTGATTTAGTAGCTTGTGCTGTCGTATCTTGAGAGCTTGTTGCGAACGTCTTTATTGGCTGGGGTCGTTGTGGTGTGCGTGTCGTGTGTTCTTTCGTCTGCGTGGCATTCAGGGCTTCTAAAGACCGAAATCGAACCTCCATAAACTCCAATAGTTCCCCTGTAGTTGGAATGTCACGCGACGCTCCCTGTTTTTGTTCCCAGAGCCTGTGACTCTCGATATCTAACTTTTCTACTATGATGTGAGTGATGATCGCATCCCAGCTTTCCGTGTGTACGCCGATAGTGTTTAATGCGCTCAAGCACTCGTTTGTGGTATCTAAAATATCTCGTATCCCCCTTGCTGTCTCTGTTGATAGTTTCCTTTGGTTCCTCAGTCGTGTGATGTGTGCGTGAACTATCAACCTCTTGTTATCAAATCGACTTTCCAAAAGTGTCAGTGCCTTATTGTAGTTTGCATCAGTCAGTGGAAACTGCCTCAATAATCCTTCTGCCTCTCCAGTTAGACTACTCTTCAAGTAGTGGTATTTTTGTATATTGCTCAACGTTGAATTTGTATGAATCAACGACTTGAAGAGATCGTAAAAACTCGGCCATTCTGTGTAAATCCCCGAGAATGAAGGTATTTTAATCGGAGGCAGTTTTGTCAACTTTTGTGTCTCTGTTTTGTGTGTGGCTTCCTTTTCCGTGCTCGTGCTCATCTTGGGCAAACTTATTTCTGATAAGCGCTCCTTCATCAGTGTCTTGAGTTCCAAATAAACATCTTCGCAGGTGTAGAATGTGTCTTCAGTGAAATACCTCTCTGTTGTCCTCAAATCTGTGGTTGCAATTTTGCTAATCTCTAGGTTTGTTTGTTTGTATTTTTCCCAGTTTGACTCTAATGACTCTAATCTTGTTTCAATGTATGCTTCCGTAATTCTACTCCTCGACTTTTTGTAATTACTGAGGGCTCGGTTTATCTGCCTTCCCATTTCTTCCTGTAAACTGACTAACTCTTGAAACGACATAATTCAAAAATTTTCTAAGTCTCCAAAATTTACACAAATTGTTCTAAGTCTTTTTTCTATAGAGAATTTCTCGAAAAATTTCTAAGTGTTATTTTCATACAAAACTGCACCACAATTTTTCTACTAGTAAAATGTTTACCTAAAACTGACTGAACATGAAGCTTCCATCTGCCTCACCAAGGGTAACAAAGAGAAGTGTATTGTCTGATGTTGCGACAATATATGATCCTCTGGGCTGGTTGTCTCCTGTGGTCATAGTTGCTAAAATGTTTCTACAAAGGCTGTGGCTGCTTGGTCTTGGTTGGGATGACGAACTACCAAATGAAGTCAAAACAGAATGGTTGACATATCGAGATGAGATTAACACCATGTCAACAATTTACTTGCCACGTTGGATTGGCATGACTAGAACAATAAAACGGGTAGAGTTACATGGGTTCAGTGACGCCTCCATAACTGCATTCGGGGGAGTAGTCTTTCTTCGCATTATACGGGAAGATGATACAGTAGAAGTTAAAATGGTATCAGCCAAGACCAAGGTAGCACCGGTAAAACAAGTCACGTTGCCACGTTTAGAGTTGTGTGGGGCTGTATTGACAGCAAAACGTTTACCCAAAATGTTTACCTAAAACTGACTGAACACTGCACTGTACTGAAGTAAAACACTCTTGGTTGTATTGTATGGAAGAACTAATTTAATCAAATCATCGAATGGTACTTAACCTAACACAAGAAAATCTCTATTGCGCGAGGCAAAGTACAGACAACGCCATCTAGTGATGGCTGCGTAAACATGCCGCCACCCAAGGACTATTATAGTCCTTTAAATCTCTGTGGACTGTATAAAAGGTAGAATACATAACTTAGTAATAGGTCGCTTAATAACTTTTTGAAGACATTTCAATGAGACTACTCGAATTAATCCGTCATTGCCTGGATGAGTATCAACGACTCTAGCAAGAGGCCATTTAGATGGAGGAACTCGATCGTCCTTAATAATAACTAAATCATTTATTTTAATAGATGGTTTCTGGGACGACCATTTATAACGGTTTTGTAAGGTCGTCAAGTATTCAGATTTCCATCTTTGCCAGAAACATTGTAGCATATGTTCCAGATGTTGCCATCGATTTAGTCTATTGACGGGAACATCCAAGACATTTACGTGAGGAACCACAAATTACAACACGACATCCGTGACATCTTCTTGCGTTGGCGAAAACACAACATCTGCTTAGTGGCCGATATACAACGGATGTACAGACAGATCCTCGTGAGACAAGACGACGTGGACTACCAAAGGATCGTATGGCGGAGTAAGCCAGAGGACCCCATACAGGATTATCGCCTACTCACCGTGACTTATGGGACATCTTGTGCGCCATACCTTGCTATCAGAACATTGAGACAGTTAGCAAGTGATGAAAGTGATAAGTTTCCAAAGGCGGCTAGTGTTTTACAAAGTGACTGTTATATGGATGACATTTTATGTGGATGTGATACTATCGATGAAGCTATACAATTGTCAGGGGAGCTTATTGATATGTCAAACAAGGGGGGGTTCGTGTTACATAAATGGAATTCAAATTCTGTGAAAGTATTGGAGAGCTTGCCTACGGGAAACAACCAGACACGAGAACCTATTGACATAATGATGGATAAAACTGTTAAAACGTTGGGTGTCAGATGGAACCCCAGTAGTGATTGTTTTGAATTGAACATGAAGCTTCCATCTGCCTCACCAAGGGTAACAAAGAGAAGTGTATTGTCTGATGTTACGACAATATATGATCCTCTGGGCTGGTTGTCTCCTGTGGTCATAGTTGCTAAAATGTTTCTACAAAGGCTGTGGCTGCTTGGTCTTGGTTGGGATGACGAACTACCAAATGAAGTCAAAACAGAATGGTTGACATATCGAGATGAGATTAACACCATGTCAACAATTTACTTGCCACGTTGGATTGGCATGACTAGAACAATAAAACGGGTAGAGTTACATGGGTTCAGTGACGCCTCCATAACTGCATTCGGGGGAGTAGTCTTTCTTCGCATTATACGGGAAGATGATACAGTAGAAGTTAAAATGGTATCAGCCAAGACCAAGGTAGCACCGGTAAAACAAGTCACGTTGCCACGTTTAGAGTTGTGTGGGGCTGTATTGACAGCAAAACTGTTACACAAAGTTAAAGTCTGTATAGGTATACCCGATGATCAAATTTATGGCTGGACGGATTCAACCATAGTTCTTGCTTGGCTTCAGAAACATCCAAATTCTTGGAAAACTTTCGTGGGTAATAGAGTCGCGGAGATTTTGAATGTCACAAAGCCAAGTCAGTGGCACCACGTTAGTTCAAAAGACAACCCCGCGGATTGTGCCTCTAGAGGTTTGCAACCGGCACAATTAGCTCAACATGAACTATGGTGGGCCGGACCACAATGGTTGAAATCACCACATCCTATTTCATGTGTTAGTAGGATACATGTGACTAATTTAGAAGAGAAGATTGTTGTACATCTGGCTGTAGATGTAGATGAAGAGTTTCTTTTACACAAATATTCTACCTTGATGAAACTGAAACGTGTGATAGGATATTGTTTTAGATTTGTACATAATTGTAAGAGAAAGGCACAACAGAAAAACATCGATTCCACTGAAGATAGATTAGAAGAAATGCCAAAGTTTCTAGTAACAAGAGAGTGGAAGAGGGCAATGAACGCATGTGTAAAGATTTCACAGAATCGATATTTTTCAGATGAGTTGCATGACTTATCACATGGACAAACTGTAAATAAGAAAAGTCCGTTGTATTTTCTTCATCCATTCTTGGATACTGAGGATATAATCAGAGTTGGTGGACGTCTTGAGAACGCTCCACTTCCATATGATACTAAACATCCTGTAGTAGTGTCTGGTAAATCCAGGTTAGCGTTTTTAATTGTTGATCAGACTCACAAAACCACATTGCATGGCGGACCTCTGCTAATGTTAAATGTTATAAGAAGTAACTATTGGATTATGAATTTAAAATCTATTGCTAAATTCCATGTTCGAAAATGTATACAATGTATCAGACAATCTCCAAGGTTTGCTTCACAAATCATGGGAAACTTGCCAGCATCCAGGGTGACAGTTTCTAAACCTTTTTCATGTAGTGGTGTTGACTTTGCAGGGCCTATATTGCTTAAAACCTCGAGACTTCGAAATGCACAAACAACGAAGGCCTACATTGCCGTTTTCATTTGCACCGCTACTAAGGCTATTCACTTGGAGCTGGTTTCAGAATTGACAACCGAAGCCTTTATAGCTTCATTTAAAAGATTTACTTCAAGGCGTGGTCATTGCGCTCAACTATATTCAGACTGTGGATCCAACTTCATTGGTGCCAACTTTGAACTAAAGAGAATGCTCAATAAAGCTAAATCAGAGCTGCCAGAGGACCTGTCACAATTATTGGCCTCTGAGGGTACCGAATGGCATTTTATACCTCCAGGATCGCCACACTTTGGAGGATTATGGGAATCCGGTGTGAGATCTACGAAGCACCATATCAAACGTGTTCTCGGTGACACAAAACTAACATTCGAAGAATATGCTACGTTGTTAGCGCAGATCGAGTCTTGTTTAAATTCTCGTCCCATTTCACCCATGAGTGACTCAGTTGATGATCTCACTGCTTTGACACCTGGTCATTTTTTAGTATTGGGACCACCAGTTGTGGTTCCTCACGTAAATGTCTTGGATGTTCCCGTCAATAGACTAAATCGATGGCAACATCTGGAACATATGCTACAATGTTTCTGGCAAAGATGGAAATCTGAATACTTGACGACCTTACAAAACCGTTATAAATGGTCGTCCCAGAAACCATCTATTAAAATAAATGATTTAGTTATTATTAAGGACGATCGAGTTCCTCCATCTAAATGGCCTCTTGCTAGAGTCGTTGATACTCATCCAGGCAATGACGGATTAATTCGAGTAGTCTCATTGAAATGTCTTCAAAAAGTTATTAAGCGACCTATTACTAAGTTATGTATTCTACCTTTTATACAGTCCACAGAGATTTAAAGGACTATAATAGTCCTTGGGTGGCGGCATGTTTACGCAGCCATCACTAGATGGCGTTGTCTGTACTTTGCCTCGCGCAATAGAGATTTTCTTGTGTTAGGTTAAGTACCATTCGATGATTTGATTAAATTAGTTCTTCCATACAATACAACCAAGAGTGTTTTACTTCAGTACAGTGCAGTGTTCAGTCATTAGGTAAACATTTTGGTAATTCACATGATTTTCGTTTCAGCATATTGTTGATTACTGTGCCTTTCCCTACTAATCATTCAACTTTGCATCAACTAAATCACCACAAATTTGTAAATCATTGCATCAGATTTTTTTTCTTTCTACCTCACATTCATTAATATTCATCATATTTAGCACAAATCGCTTAATTAACCCCCCAGATCAAAACTAATATCATATTCACATTGATTGTGTTTTAATAGAACCAATCGCTTTACGCTTCAGGTTACTTCGCCTTGCTTTGCGGCGCACGGGCGTGCGTCGTACGTAAATTGTCAGCCTACCTACATAGCTTGCATCGTTCATAAATATAAGTATCTATTAATTACATTTCAATACTTTCATAAAACATGCCTGACGAATCAACCCTCGCTCTGAAACAGATGAGTTCAATAGAACTTGTCAATACCTATAAAAAAAGACGAGCCACACACAAATCAAAGGTCACTATATTCAAAAATTTCATTGATTCTTTGTCCTCAGCCAAGCAAAAAAGATTATCAGAATTAGATCTTTTGCAGGTTTAAAATCGCCTTGAAACCTATAAGTTGCTACAACAAGCTTATGACGAAAATCAGACATTAATCGATGAAATTGTCGGCATTTCAGAGGAGCAGATGAAGGAGCGGGAGCAGTTTGAATCGGATTATCAAACTCAGCTCGCGCTTGCCATGCAGCTGATACGAGACAATGAATCTACCACTGTCGTCGACGGGTCTGTACAAACAACTCTGGATGCAAGTGCGAAAAAGGCTTTTATCAAACTTCCAACGATCGACCTTCCACGATTCTCAGGTGAATATCATAATTGGCTTGAATTCAGGGATACATTCGTGTCACTCATACACAACAACACAATGATAGATAACATTCAAAAATTTCATTATTTGCGTGCATCTTTGCAAGGTGAAGCCTCTCAAATCATAAAATCACTCGAAATGTCATCAAACAATGACAGGGTGGCATGGGAGCTAATTACCGACCGTTACAATAACACGCGTCAGCGGGTGGGCAACCATGTTCACTCACTATTCAACATAAATCACATTCACAAAGAATCTTCTGCGTCACTGAGACAATTGTTGGATAATGTAAACAAAAACCTCAGAGCCCTTGAAAGCTTGGGAGAAAATACACAACACTGGGATACTTTAATTATTTATCTAGTGGCAAGTAAATTGGACTCGGAGACGCTTAGATACTGGGAAGAATTCAAAAATACACTTGGCAACATGCCAAAACTTCAAGACTTGAGATCCTACCTCAAAGATCGTGCAGATCTATTACAAACTCTCGAAGATAGCAAATGCAATTCAAAAGTCGACATAAAATTACAAAAGCAGAGTACACAAATGACTACAAGCACGTCATCACGTGTTCTTAGTTGCCCTATCTGCAAAGCACAGCATTATTTGTTTTCGTGTCCTGTTTTCAAACAAATGACAGTGGAGAAAAGAATCGAAAAAGTTTCGAAACTAAACGTATGCTCCAACTGCTTGTATCAAGGACACGAAACCAAGTCATGTCGTGGCGGTACATGCAAGTATTGCCCTCAAAAACATAACACAATGTTACATTTGATGGAACCACGAGCATCCCATACGACACTAACAAGCACGCAACAGACTTCAGTCTTACTATCAACTGCCCTAGTGAGTGTCATTGGCAGTAACGGCGAACAGCACAACGCCAGAGCTTTACTGGATAACGGTAGTACCTCTTGCTACATTACAAAAGAACTCTGCACTTAACTAAATCTTCCATTACAATCCATTCAGGGTTCCGTTTCAGGAATCAATCAACAACATACAAACATATCTCACAGTACAAACATACAAATCAAATCATTACACAACTGCTACACAGTAAACACATCATGCTTGGTGCTCAAAACAATTTCACCTTCGATACCTAGCATGCGCATTCACACTGAGGGTATTAACCTACCTAAACACATAAAACTCGCTGACCCGCAATTCTGCGAGCCGGCACCAATCGATCTTCTACTTGGTGCCAGCATATTCTGGATGATAATGGGTAACGGTCGAATTCAGCTAGGCAAGCAACAGCCAACATTACAAGAAACTGAATTGGGCTGGTTAGTTTCAGGTTGTACCCCAGATATAATAAATAGTCAAAAAGACAATTCATGTTTTTTTACTCACAATAGTCCCGATCAGTTATCACGTTTCTGGGAATTAGATAGCATGTCAACATCTCAGATCAATGACCCGTGCGAAACAGAGGCGTGCGAGGTTATTTTTCAACAAACGACAACAAGACAAAGTGACGGACGTTTTGTTGTCACTATTCCGTTCAAAAAATCACCAGAATGTTTGGGCGACTCTTTCTATCAAGCTAAGAAACGATTTCTTTCATTAGAACATCGCATGAATTCAGACCCTATTTACAAACAACAATACTCAGACTTCATAACTGAGTACATTGATCTAGGACATATGACCCAGAACCAAAACACACACACAATAACACCACATACTCCCGCATATTATTTACCACATCACGGTATAATTTGCGAGTCAAGCACGACAACAAAATTCGGGTCGGTATTTGATGGTTCAGCAAAAACCACAAATAAATTATCACTGAACGACTTGCAATTAGTAGGTCCTGTTGTACAGGACGATCTCATTTCAATCTTATTACGTTTCCGTCAACATAAGTTCGTCATATCGCCAGACATTGAAAAAATGTTTAGACAAATATTAGTCGTGGAGAATCAGAGACCCCTGCAACAAATTCTGTGGCGTTTCAATCCTACGGAACCACTAAAATCGTACACCCTTAACACAGTCACCTACGGGACGGCATCAGCGCCGTTCCTTGCTACACGATGCATCAAACAAGTGTTCCTAGATTGTTTTAGCAAATGTACAGAGGGTTGCCAGGGCGATAACACAAACACTTACGACAACCTAATTTCAGAAGTCATACGTCACGATTTTTACTGTGATGATCTTTTGTCAGGCTCGGATGACGAATTCAGTCTATTAAAAATAGCTGAAGGGGTCAACAACGACTCAGGAAGTATCAATTTCCACTTAGAAAATGGCTGTCAAACTGTCCAACCGTCTTAGAAAAGTTAGGATTCTCGAATTCAAAAAACATGACTATTAACTTAAGCACTAACGATCCATCAAAAACTTTAGGTATCTATTGGAATACTCACAACGATATCTTAACATATTCAGTTCATTCAGAACACACAACACAAAAACAAATGACTAAACGGTCTATTCTTTCCACAATAGGGCTCATTTTTGATCCGCTGGGGTGTGTGCTCGAAGCAAAACTAATTATGCAACAGATCTGGCTCCAAAACATATCATGGGATAGTGAAATACCGGTTTCAATGCAAACACAGTGGGCAGCGTTCGTCCAGTCATTATTACATATTAATCAGCTGACTGTTCCTCGTCGCGCATTCCATTGTCCACCGCGCAACATAGAAATTCACGTGTTCAATGATGCTTCGAAAAATTGTTATGGTTCTTGCATGTATATAAAGAGCTTTAACTCTGATGGCAGTGTGAGCGTTCAGCTATTGATAGCAAAAGGCAGAGTAGCCCCATTGAAAACACTATCAATCCCCCGACTTGAGTTATGCGCGGCACACACCGGCATAATCTTATGCAATAAAGTTTTAAGTTCACTTCGTAACGACGGTGAAACACCGAAGTGCTATTATTGGAGTGATTCAATCATAGTTTTATCATGGATAAATTCACCTACACACAAGTTGCAAGCATTTGTTAATCACAAAGTAAAGGACATATTATCACATAGTCACCCACAATCATGGTACTATGTACCTACAAAACAAAACCCAGCAGATATTATCACAAAATGCACTAATGCGCAACAATTAATTAATTCTTCCTTATGGTTTTCAGGACCGGAATTTCTAAGAAATGATGATAAAAGTAGCTGGCCAGAACAACCTGCACACCTCAGCGTATCTGATCTTCCAGAAATCCGGTCACATTCGCACTTCACTCAAACAAACACTCAATCAAACACGACTCAGTCATTCATACACAATTACTCAAATTTTAACAAACTAACACGCATCGTCGCACTCATACTACGATTCATACGTCTTTGCAGAACAAAACGTAGTAAAATAAACCCAAGTATTCAATCAAAGGTAATCACTTCTTTGTCAACCGATGAACGAAACTTAGCAAAGTATCAATTAGCAAAAATAATTCAGCTAGATTCGTTCCCAGAAGAGTATCAAATGCTCAAAAGTGGTAAAACATTACCAGCACAACACAGACTTAATTCACTTAATCGCAAATTTTGTATTCAGTGACGTAGGAGTAGATTATGCAGGACCAATTATGATAAACAATCGTAAAGGGCGTGGAAGTGTATTAATCAAATCATACATTTGTATCTTCGTTTGTTTTACAGTTAAAGCTGTGCATCTGGAGTTGGTCACAGACCTGACAACAGAATCATACATAGCTGCATTAAATCGATTCATATCTCGTAGAGGCAAGCCAAATAATATATATTCTGATAATGGGAAGAACCTGGTAGGAGCTGCCCGCGTAATAACGAGTTTTCTAAAAAACACAGTGAATCAATTTACAGTTGCGCCGCAGAGCAAGGCATTTCATTCCATTTCATACCCCGATATTGTCCCCACTTTGGAGGACTTTGGGAAAGCACAGTAAAATCAGTTAAATACCACCTCAAAAGAGTATTAGGTCTAGCCCATCTCACATACGAAGAAATGTACACACTTCTTGTTCAAATAGAAGGTATTCTCAATTCTAGGCCTTTGACGCCTCTTTCGTCTGATCCGTCCGATCTTTCAGCTCTCACCCCGTTTCACTTTTTAATTGGTCGAACTCTAACTGCGCTACCTCACCCACAGATGTCCGACTGCGACCTGGCACGGCTGCCGAGACATCAACGGGTCGAATTGCTGCGCCAACATTTCTGGAGACGATTTAACACCGAATATATTTCTCAGTTACACCAGAGAACGAGATGGCAACGCTCGAATGGCGCGCTGAAAGAGGGCTCCCTGGTCATCGTAAAGGACGAGGCACTACCTGCAGCACAGTGGCCCCTTGGACGCATCACCAAACTTTACCCTGGACCCGATGGAGAAGCACGCGTGGCAGACATCAGAATTCAATCAGGGACGATCAGAAGGGCTTTTCACAAGATATGCCCACTACTAGACACATAATCAAGGCAAATCATCATCAACCTCAACTCCACTGCTGGCCCTGGAGTATGCACAAGCACATCATCACGACGGCGGGGCAGCGGGCGGCGGGAGGCGCGGCAGCGCGCCGCGCTGCATCTACGCGGTTCTCATCACTTAGAACCAAAGCATTGTCGCGAACGCATCGTATAGCCTTTACTAGTAAAATCTCACCTTTTGACCTATTATACCAACTTTAAATACAGTCCACTTTTTCTTATTTACCTGGCCTATCTATAGGCATATCCGTGACCGTTTCATGCCATACTTCTAGTTTTGCCCACAGACTATATAGGAATACTACGTATCAGACGAACAACTTCCATACAAAAAAAACATGCAAACAGAAAAAAAATAAAAGTTTAGTGTTGTGTGACATTTGTTTTTTTTTCAACTAATATCATCAATGTAAGCCTGGATACTTCGGAATACAGCCTATTCTCTATTTGTTTTACCTACCTACTTTGCCTTTTCATGTTGAGCTTGTCCACCCCGCGCGAATATGGATGGACGGCTGTTTCAATTTCCTAACAAGGTTAAGCTGAGGGAGATTATATGAAACTTCCCATGTACATAATTTGTTGTTTTTTTTATTTTTTATATATGCTTTTTTTGCATGAGCGAAAATTCTCGTTTATCCTTGCCTTTTAATATGTTATTAATAACATTGCACCAATTCATTAATTGAAACCGAAAAGTCAACTCCACAAAATGGTTTACCATCAACTTGATTATTCTAGTAATCAACAATAATTTGAAAGTGCAGTTGAAGCTGTGGCATGTCGGGTCGTTATTTCTATAATTTTAAGCACGGACTTGACCGAAGAAGTTCTCATTGGAGTCTGAATTGAAATATCGGCCTCAATATTTGGATGGCTTCGTTCTTGAAAATCTGCCACAGCCTCATATAACTATTCAAAGTTACAATCAAGTTTTCGATAGAGGGCACACACTTGGGCTTTCCTGTAAAATCCAAGAACTTCATTCTTCTTAATTTTACTATCGCCTCCGTCCAGAATCCATGATGAAGCGATTTTTTGGTGACAGCGGCTCGCAGGAACTTCCCTTTGGTTTACTTGAAAAAGTCGCCGCTCCATTAACAGAGTCGAATAATTGGGCGAATTTGTAAATATCGCATTCCCGCAATACTATGAAGTGAAAAATTTGGCTAGGGTTCCAAAAATAACCCTGTACATTCAACTAACTGGTTCTTGGTTTGACAGTAATTGAGCTCGCTTCGTCTCCTCCCTGAGCTCCCTCCTTAAGAGCCGATCGAAAGAATCCTTGACCACATATTACTGCGTTTGGTTTCAAACTGCATTCAAGCACAGCAGTTGTGACTTGCCTCATAATATTTTTCAATTCCAATCCGGACGTAGCCCCTTCACAATAGTAGAAAGCCGCTGGTTGTTGCCACTTATAAACGGCTCCTCTTAACATAAAAACAAGCGCATGGTCAGCAAGCATGTTTTTTCTTACACTCAACTCGACATAGCCTCTAATGTTATAATTTTTCACAAAGCAAATTATTTAAATTTAAAGAAATTCAAATTTTATTTCATTTCATTTTTTAACTAATGGCAATCTGTCCTGCTGTTGCCAGACAATTTCTGCCAGTATCATGTAGTGGAGGCACATGTGAAGAGACGCGGGGCAAATCTTAAATTGGCTGAATACATTTTAGTAGGTGTCTATCCGAAATAAAGTTTTACATTATCGTTTAGTTTCATGCAATATATACATAACACACACAAGATAAACTAAGGGACAACACAATAACATAAAGGGAAGGAAGGGGATACATATCTATTATAATTTTATTTTGTTAATATGGATAAATTTAGCTAATAAAAATACTATCTTTGGGTTGGGGAATAGAGAAAGAAGGTGGCGAATATTAGTAGGGATAGGGAGACCGATTGAGGGTATTAGGGAGTACAAGGAATCAAGGCCATAAATGGGGCAGTTAAAGAAAATATGGTCAACGGACCCATCCTCAAGACCGCACTCGCAAATGGAGGAATCTCTGATTTTTATCTTCTTTAAAAACACTGGAGAACAGCAGTGACCTAAGCGTATTCTGCATAAAATTCAAATGGACAGACAAGTTTGTACAAAATTGGACATCCAATTTTAGTCTGTGCGGCTAACCACCACAGACTACAAAAGAATCGAAAAACTGACTCGCATTTTTAGCCAATCACAGGCTAGGAACATTTTATTAAAACTTAATCAGACACTAAACCAATAAGGCGTCTATACAAACTTTTCTTTCTATGAAGATAGATGGGCATGGTTTTGCCCGCAGGCACAACTGGCCTAGTAATTGTTATCTATGCAACTGGCAGGCAGATCCACCGGGTACAAACGTGCGTATATGCCTGGCTTTTACTTTTCACGAAGTTTCGCTAAAAAGACAATCATTTCAACTTCAACTTCAAATTCATGGCAACCTGTCCTGCTATTGCCAGACAATTTCTGCCAGTATCATGTAGTGGAGGCACATGTGAAGGGAAGCGGGGCAAATCTTAAATTGGCTGATTTTTTTTTAGTAGGTGTCTATCTGAAATAAAGTTTTACATTATTGGTTAATTCCATGCACAACACACACAAAATAAACTAAGGGACAACACAATAACATAAAGGGAAGGCAGGGGATATCTATTATAATTTTATTTTGTTAATATGGATAAATTTGGCTAATAAAAATACTATCTTTGCGTTGGGGAATAGGGAAAGAAGGTGGCGAATATTAGTATGGATAGGGAGATCGATTGAGGGTATTAGGTAGTACAAGGAATCAAGGCCATAAATGAGGCAGTTAAAGAAAATATAATCAACGGACCCATCCTCAAGACCGCACTCGCAAATGGAGGAATGTCTTCTCTTCTTCTTCTTCGTCTTCTGAAGATCTTTACCGGGAATGCTGAGCAAGTCATAACAATGATTAGAGAAGTACTTTCGATTACTGTTATTATCTAAGGCCGCACGTTTAGCCAACTCATCATCAAATAATGCCAGAATGACTAGGGATCCAAACCAAAATTACAGCAAATTTTTTTTGGGAACATTTATAAAGGATATTTTTGATTTCCATAATAATATTACTATGCACTTTTGATTTAAATTGGTTTTGTTGGAGGGCTTGTAAGCAACTTTTGGAGTCCGAAATTATTAAAGATTGTCTTATATTATGGGATTCAATATACGAGCAAGCTTCCTAGATCGCAAGGCATTCTCCTGTGTACACTGAGCTTTGAGGCGGGCTCTGAAGTTTAATTACTATTATAGAATTTGAAAGTATACTGCGAAACCAGTCGGTATTGTCTCTTCCAGTCTGGAGGCGTCAGTATAAACATATTGCCAGTCTTCCCATCTTGATCTTTAAACCGAGTTGAAGGACGAGTTTGCTAAAGGAGAACCTTTTACAATATTAAGATCCAAAATAATTTTCGGAGTGAAGAGGACAGTTGGCAGGGGGAAACAATAAAAGGGTAATTTATCTTTTCGTATGATTGGGCAGGAGTCCTCGATGTTTTTAAGCTTTCGGAAACTATTGAGAATAAGAGGAGGACTCTTACATTTCCAATATTCATTACGAATATTGCAAATATTGTTAAGGGATTCTAATTTTAAAAAAAGAGGATGATTTGAGAATAAATAAGCCTTATATATAAACCGGTCAGAGAGATATTGTCTCCTTAGAATCAAAGAAGGATCTCCGCACTCCACCTGTAAGGCATTGATAGGAGATGATTTCATGCATCCAGTTATAATTCTAAGTGCCTTAGATTGGATACCATCCAATTTGCAAAGAGCCAGTTTACTACAAGGTTCTAAAAGATAGGATCCATAGTCAAGTACACTCTTAATGAGGGCATTATACATCAATTTCAGAGTAAATGGGTGAGAGAGAACTCGAAGAATATTTATTGTCTTTTCGCATTTATTAACAATATAATTTAGATGAACGGAACCAGATAATTTTGAGTCTAGGAATACGCCTAAGAATTTTACAGAATTACGAACAGGGATAGAGGAATTGTTTATTTTTAAATCTATGTCAGTAATGTCCCTCTTCCTAGAAAACACTACCACAGTGCTCTTAGAAGCTGATAGATTGAGACCATTGGATAGCAGCCAAGCATTCAATGAGTTGAGAGAGACTTGCATTGACTCCCCAGCATCTTCAACACTTGAGCTAGGAATGTACAGACACAGATCGTCAGCGTATTGTAAATTTTGACAATCGTTATTTAGGGAAGTATGAAGAGAAGCAGTATAATTATTATATAGTAGAGGACTGAGAACAGATCCCTGGGGGAGGCCTCTCCACACCGTACGGGGTTCTAAGCTCTCTCCAGGGATACGAAGTGAGATTGATCTGGACATAAGCAGACTGCAAATGCAGTTTCTCATTCTTACAGGGATGTTCAGCTGTTGTAACTTGTACCTGAGCACCGAAAGAAGTACGTTGTCATAAGCAGCAGATATGTCCAAGAATACAGCTAGGACAGATTATTTTTTGGTGAAAGCTAGCCGAACATCAGTGATGAATATGCTAAGACTATCAGATGAACTGTAGCCTTTGCGAAAACCAAATTGAGATTGAGCAAGGATATCCTTAGACTCCACAAACCACTCCAATCGATTCTTATGAGATGCTCTAGGGTTTTTGCCAAGACCGAGGACAGGGCTATAGGTCTATAATGACCAGCTACATCCGGGGACTTACCGGGTTTCAGAAGGGGGATAACGATTTGTTCCTTCCAAGAGTCTGGAACATAACCTGTATTATAAAAAATGTTCACAAGTTTTAACAGATACTCTAAAGCTGGCAGGCCTGCATTTGTCAGAAATGAATATGGGAATCCATCCATCCCAGGGGCTGAGTCGCGGACATGGGATAATACTGATTGAAGTTCTGCAATGGAAAATGAAGCATCCAAAGGGTCATTGATAGTAGGTAATGTATGGGAATTGCAAGAGTCCTCTAGGAGAGGGACATAGTCAGGAGCCAATTTATTAAGGAAATTTATAGCAATATGATGGGGGATGCGGGGAGCGTTATGATTAACACAACCCCTTCTATACCTGTTAATATAACGCCAAACCAAACTAGCTGGAGAAAGAGTGGAACAAAATCTTTTCCAGCCCTGGTATTTTTTCTTTCTAAAGAGACGTCTGGATCTAGCCACTATTTTACGATAACTAACTAGGTTATCAACGGTCATAGCAGCATTAGCAGATTCAGCATTATTGCGAGCTTTGATTATTTCTGCACACTCTCTATCCCACCAGGGTGGAGAAGATACTTTTTCAGAAGCCGAGTTCTTAAGCGCGATCGATTCATCACCAGCAGATGTTATAGCGTGAGTGAATTGGGAGTAGCAATCAACAGCATTGCCCTCATGAACATCAGGAAGAGAGCTGGTGAGTAGGCTAAGTTTATCAGAATAACCATCCCAGTTGGCTTGAGACACACGGTACTTTAATAAGTGGTTGAAGTCCCTGTGGGGGATGGATGACGAAGGAATGGTCATTTTTAATGGGAAGTGGTCACTACTATGTGTAAGGTTCAACCTATGCCAGAAGATCAGGGAAGCCAGGTCTGGGGAACATAGTGACAAGTCAACACAACTTTTGTTTTGATTTGGGGGAGTTAATCGTGTAGCTGAACCATCATTCAGCAAACATAGTTTTAAGTCATCAAAATCTACTAGGGCCCTACCAAAACTGTCGTTGCGAGGGGAACCCCAAGCCGAGTGATGGCCATCAAAGTCACCTAATATTAGATAAGGAAAGGTTAAAACCGAAAATATACGTCTTAAATCTGGAAGAAAGGTTAGATTAGGATGAGGGGTATATAAGGAAAGAATAGAAATACCTTGAACAACAACGCCTACTACACTAATTTCATTATTATGGGGGGGAATAGGAATTGAAATAGGACAAACACAATTATTTACAAATAGGGCTGAACCGCCCCCACTGTCATCCTGTCTATCATCACGGAAAGAGCAATAGCCGCGCAGGTTAAAGCGTCTTCCTGGCTTAAGCCAGGTCTCCGTGATGGCAAAGACAAGAGGGAAATGTTTATTTTGTTCAGTCAGGTATATAATTGTTACTGGAAATCATTGAGGTGAGGAGTGACAGCGGTAATGATATAACATTATCTGCTGGAGAGGACTGAGTTTGAGCTTTGTGAAGCACAACCATTCTGTGGTTCGGGGATTGTGAAAGAGTTAATAATGTTCTGATGAGATATCTTTTCATACCCGGACTGGATGAATTTATTAGGTTTTGAGGATTTGAAGATAGTTTTTCTGTAGCCAGAAGAAGGAGCAGAGAAAGGTGGAGAAGACTGGGTTTGGTAAGTTTGGGAGGCTGATACCTCCGCATAGGACCTGTATGGAGCAGGGAAGCATTTAGATGATTCTTCATAAGATATGTTCTTCTTTGCCATAATAGTTTTAATGTTCTTTTGACTTAATTGCTCCGGACAATCTTTACTTGTGACCAAGTGATTGCCACAGCAAAAGAGACAAGATGGGTTCTTGTTGCATGAATCAGTAGTATGGTTTTCGCCGCATTTCGAGCACCTAGGCTTGGACCTGCACTTTGGTTTCGTGTGCCCATATCGGCAACAGTTGAAGCATTGGACTGTGGGGTATTGACACAGTTTCACAGGTAAGGATGTATAACAAGCAAAATCTCTAGTTGGGAGCACTTGCCCATCAAAGCTGGCTATGACCGATTGGGTAGGTTTCCATTCCGCTATATCCTGAGAAGTAAACTTCCTGTTAATTCTTCGGACCTTCAGGGATATTCCATCGGGGACTTGAATGTTTAATAGGACCTCTTCATCAGTCCAGTCCTGCGGGACATCTCTTATTGCACCCATGCGGGTGATATTATAGGTGGGAATTCTGGCAATATATCCTTTGTCAATTAATTTGGTACAGCAGGAAGCAGTTAGCTTGCTCTGGTTTAGTGAACTCCACAGAGACTCTATTCGTCCCAACCCGCTTTATCCCATCAGGTTTGATACCAATAGTGTGACTGTTCATGAGAAACTTTCCGAACCTGACCGGGTGCATGGTAGATCCAGAACGTTCATCAGTATCAGATCGGGATACATGAACCAGGAAGGTAGCTTTATCGGAGGTCGAGTACCTCATTCTGCCAGTGCTTTTATGAATCTTATTTACTGGTGTTGATTTTTCGATTGCACTCGGGTCTTCAACACGGGGACGCTTAAGTTTCTTAGCCTGCCCATCACAAGCAATGTCCTCTGAGTCAGATGAAGATTTGTAATAATTATTATCGCTCAAGGGCGAGAAGGGCGGAGCAGGAGGAGATGAGGCGTTGGAGGACCCATCGAATAAATCCTGGAAAGCTTTATTTTTGTCAGGGGGGTTCAGGCTCAATTTCATCCATGATTAAGGAATGTTACATCCCCAAACACGGAAGGAAAAACAAACACTGTGTACCGCTTACCAAGTAGAAAGCACAAAAACAACAAGACAAACAATAACACAGGACAATCACAAGATATACAGATACTAAAAAGTACTAATTCCGAGCGGAAATTGGCAAAAGAAACTAAATTTTCAATTCTCCAATGTGCTCACCATCAACACTTTTAGCGAATCCGACAATCATTTCGTGCAGGGCTAAAAGGGGTACCTAGATTGCCCTGATTCAGAGCCCTCGATGGAAGTGTGCCTTAGTCCCTGATTAAAGATGCTCATTATTACAGTGCAGCGATTTAGGCGTCCTAACTAAGACAGAGCCAACCTTGTAGCGGCTGTGGACGTCATGCCACCTAATAATCATGCCTGTTGTTCATCACACGTGTCAAAGGGATTTTTTTCAAACTTTTGCCTAATCATTGGCTCCCCTTGAGTGGAGATTGTGTTTATCTGGTGGTGGTTGTTTTGTTTAACTAGGTAAGTAGTTTTTGTGTGTCTAGATCCCTCCATGTCTTCGGAGGGTGAGGGATTTTCTCCCCCGGCGGACCCTGGCGGGACGGATGAGGCCAGGGATCCTATGGGGGATAACGAGCGCATGGAGTTGACCTTATTCCCGGATAACTCCCCCCAGATCCTAAATCAGAACGGTAAAAGGTCCTATCCAGGGGTCGATAAAGAAAATGATTCTTCAGCTAAAAAAACTGTGACGGCTCCGGGATTGCAACCGGCATCCGTGATCACCACCTATACTCATCCCAGCCTGACGGGGGATCTCGTTAGGTCATATAGTGAGGGGGACATTGGCCCATATGTAGTATTAGTGGAAAGAGAGGCTGATAACTCTGCAACTTCATTCAATCCACTGAAATTCGGTCAACTTCTATTCAATCTAAACATAAAAAACATAAAAAAGGATGGAATTAAAAAAACCGGTAGAAATAAAATGTCTGTGACATTCTCAAACTATTGTGAGGCAAATAAATTCCTAATAAACCCGTTACTTAAAAAAAAAAATACAAGGCCTATATCCCTACATATGCAGTATCCCGAATGGGCTTTGTAAGGGGTGTCCCCGTGGACATGCCGATGGATGAGTTTGTGGAGTCAGTGGATCTTCCAACAGGATGTGGCGAGATCCTGAAAGCACGCAGATTGAATCGCAAGCAGTGGCTGGATCATGTTGCTTCTTGGGTTCCTACACAGTCTGTCGTGTTAACTTTTAGAGGCCAAGTCTTACCTGAAAGAATTTTCTCCTACCACACGTCCCTGCTAGTTGAATCATACCAATTGCCCACAATTCAATGTCATCAATGCCTTCGCTTTGGCCATGTCAAGGCTCAATGCCGCTCTAAACCCCGTTGCTTCCGATGCTGTCAGCACCACCTAGGTGAAGATTGTACAGAATTGACTACCGACCCAACATGCATTTTCTGTTCAGGCAACCATGTTGCCACAGACAAAAACTGCCCTGAACAGGGCAGACAAAAATCAATAAAGCTCATGATGACCCAAGAGAACATCTCATATGGAGAAGCCTCTATCAAGATCCCTTCATCTGGAAGATCCTATGCAGACATGCTCAAAGCCCCATTGGTCTCAACTCCAGCACCTCCTACCTCAACATCTTATAAAAAAACAGTTTATTCCCAAAGGTCCAGACCTCCTCCACTAAAAGGTTATGACAGATCAACCGATAATATGATTATTGCAGATCCAACATCCTCAGTTCCTAATGGGTTCTGCCTATCTCAATCATCTCAATCTATATCCCCAAACGACAACCTCATTGAAACCCTTTTGTCCCTCATTGTAAATATAATATCTAAATTTAGTGATTCAGTGGGGCTAATTCTCCAGGCTCTTTAAAATTACTTGACAACATTAGCTTCGACGCTCCTACGCGGTGGCCATAGATTCCATTTTCGAACTCACTTTTGAATTAATTCATCAGTACATTAAAATAATTCAAAATTGAGTTCGAAAATGGAATCTATGGCAACCGCATAAGAGCTGTCGGAGCTAATATAGTCAACTAATTTTAGTGAGTGTGTCCTAGAGAATAGGCCCCATTACCGCCCAACGTTGCACAACAATTAATACAAATTTCTAATATCCTTAACAATGTTCCCCCAAATACTTCAGTGGAACAGTCAAAGCATTAAGATTAAAAAACCAGAACTTCTTAATCTGATTGATCAATATAAACCTGCCGTCGCTGCCGTCTCGGAGACGTGGTTGGTCCCTGGCTCCCGTTTTCGGGTTCCTGGTTACTCATGCCTTTGGGAGGACAGAGACGACGGGTATGCAGGGACCGCTTCACTAGTAAAACGTTCCCTTACTTTTACCCAAATTCCCCTCCCTCCCCATGGTCAGGAGATCAATGCCATAGCTCTTAGAGCTCTTGGTGTGTCTTTTCTGTCCTATACAAGCTATAATTTCCTCACTTACTCCCCCTGTTATAGTCATGGGAGACTTCAACTCCCACCATATTTCTTGGGGTTCCTATAAGTGTGACCCCTTCTCTCTTCTTCTTCTTGATCTTTTGTATGTTGATCTTGATGTAATGAAAACGACTTGGCAAATTATAAACAGAGAGACTGGAAAAGCCAAAGCTACACATAATAACTTCAAGCATAAGATAGATAATCAATTGCTAAGTACAGACCTAGAAGTAGCAAAAGCTTTCGAAAATTTCTTTACGGACATTCCAGTTTCAACAACCAAGTCTTTAAATTCATCTCCCGCTGCTGCTGAATCTATACTTAAACAAAACTTTGAGGAATGTAAAACAGATTTTAAATTTAGGCACGTAAATAATGAAGACATTGTAAAAGCGTTTAAATCCCTGGAAATGAAAAAGACAGCTGACGCCCATGGTCTATCAGTAAAAATTATTAGTTCCATTGTAGATTGTATTGCACCTCACCTTTGTTGTATATTTAATCAATGTATAGATAATGGTGTATTTCCTGACTTGATGAAACTAAGTAAAGTTATACCTTTATTCAAAGCTGGTAGTACATCAGACCCCACCAATTTTAGACCCATATCGATACTACCAACGCTTAGCAAAATATTTGAAAAACTCATACTTAATCAATTGCAAAGTCATTTTTATCTCAATAATTTAATTCATATTGCTCAGTTTGGTTTCACAAAGGGTCGTTCAACAGCCGATGCTGGTGTTGAACTAATCGACAATATTTTTGATGCCTGGGAAGACGCAATGGATGCAATAGGTGTCTTCAGCGATCTATCCAAGGCTTTTGATTGCGTCCATCATGACACTCTTGTCAGGAAGTTACGCCATTATGGTGTAAAAGATCAGGCACTTGGCCTTCTGGAGTCATATCTAACAGATAGGGTTCAGATGGTCGATGTTAATGGGAAAAGATCACCTGGGTCTTCAATAAGTATCGGCGTACCGCAAGGTTCAATTCTTGGTCCTTTCTTGTTTTTAGTATATATTAATGATTTACCTTACCTTGTTAAAGCAAAACATGGGTTAGTATTGTTTGCCGATGATACTTCTTTGATATTTAAAGTTAAAAGACAGCAATCAAATTATGACGAGGTAAACAATGCTATCTCTAGTATAGTGAACTGGTTTACTGTTAACAATTTATTACTTAATGAAAAGAAAACTAAATGTATTAAATTCGTGTTACCCAATGTGAACCCGGTAACTACAGACATTTTATAAAAGGACAGAGATTGGACCTTGTGCAGTCGACTGTCTTTTTGGGCATTACTTTAGACGCCAAACTACGATGGGATCCTCATATAAATAAATTGTCGAACAGACTGAGTTCGGCAGCGTTTGCAGTTAAAAAAATTAGAGCTCTTACCGACGTAGACACCGCTAGACTAGTCTACTTTAGTTACTTTCATAGTCTAATGACATATGGTATTTTATTGTGGAGTCACGCTGGGAATGCTAATAGTATATTTATTCTGCAGAAGCGGGCTGTTCGTGCAATTTATAGATTAGGGCCTAGAGTGTCACTGAGGGAAAAGTTTAAAGAAATCAATATTCTGACATTTGTGTCTCAATATATCTATGACAATCTTGTGTATGTAAAAAGAAATATAACTAATTTTCAGAAGAACAGTGATATACACAATTTTAATACTAGAAATAAAGACAAGTTGGTTGCTTATGTAAGCCGACTACATAAAATTAGTAATTCTTTTAAAGGCAATTGTATACGCTATTACAATAAGGTCCCTACTGATATTAAAAACTTACCTTGAGACAAGTTTAAAATAATAATAAAACAGAAATTGTATAAAAAAGGTTACTATAGGATATCTGATTACTTAGAGGACAGATATCCATGGGAATAGATTGTTTGAGTAACAGGCTGTTTCGATATATAATTAGCATTCATTTTGTAATTTGACAATATTTTATTTAAAAAAGGAAACGCAAAAGATGCGACGACTGTGGAGTTTCTTCGGTGAGCTCTTCTCCACAGATTCCGCCATTGTGTTAGTGAACTCACCCAAAAAAATTGTAATGACGGATCTAAGTGATGTAACAACATCCTATGGAAATAAATGATTTTTGATTTGATTTGATTTTGATAACTTAAATCTCTGTTAATGATGGTTCCCCTACTCGTAGAGTCCTTCCCCATCAGAACCCCAAGTCTGCTGTCGATCTTACTATTAATTCCCCCTCTCTTTCTTCTTCACGTCTCTGGAAAAGGCTTTCTAGTACTTTTGGGAGTGACCACTTCCCTATCCTTATTTCTCTTCATTCTCAGTCTTATATCGCCTATGACCCTTGCCCCCTTGTTAGATACAGGTTGTCTAAAGCTAACTGGGATGACTTCTCTTCCTCACTAGATGTTAAAATGGATTCAATTCCTCAATGCACTTCTAATAACTTCCTATCAATATATGATAACTTTTTTGATGCCATCTTGTCATCTGCCAATTCACACATTCCTATTAAGAAGCCAAGGAATCATAGAGTTTCACCTCCTTGGTGGGATTCCGAATGTACTATCGAACCATCTGAATCATGACCCACCATAAGCTTATTTTGCTAAACCCCTTAAATGCAAGTAGGTCGAAATTCGCTTGAAGGTTTATTTCCTTGGTAACGAACTTGTTATCATTTGATTAGACACTGACATTACGATAGATCTTACAAGTTTGAAAGTTTCAAACGAATTATCAGGCAAGTGGGTCATGATTCAGTTGGTTCGATTGTACGTTGGTGATCGGGGAGAGAAACGATGCTGAAACACTATACATTTCTGACATGTCGATGGATAACTTCATTAAATATAAGCACGCCGCTGCTCGAGCGAAAAGAACAATCCATCAGAAAAAAAGAGCAGGTTGGAACTTTTTTTGTGAAGGTCTCTCTCCTCGCACGCGTCCTTCAGAAGTCTGGAGAAACATTCGTAGATTTAGATGCTCTATGAACATAGAGAATGTGACCTCTAATGATCCGGCAGTTTGGCTGGACGCTTTTGCTGACAGACTTTCCCCTCCATTCTCTCCTAATTCTTGTGATCTCCCCTCTCCCCCGTCCTTTATTTCTGCATGTGGGAATATGGACGCCCCTTTCTCTATCCGCGAATTAGAATGCGCACTGGAAGGCCTTGTCGACTCTGCCCCTGGAGTCGATGGGATTCCTTACTCTTTCTTAACTAAATCCAACTCAAAATGTAAATTTAAATATTTGGAATTAATAAATTTCTTCTTTGACTTTGGTTCCTCCCCAACTACATGGAGCAAATAATTTATAATCCCAATCCTCAAACCCGGAAAGAATCCCTCTGACCCGTAGACCTATTGCCCTTTCATCCGTCCTATGTAAAATTATGGAACATCTATTGAAAACCAAACTTGAGTGGTTCCTTGAGCATAATAACATCCTAGCTAAATCCCAGTTTGGTTTTCGTAAGGGTATGAGCACTATGGATAGTCTAAGCATCATTGTCACTGATATCCACCTGGCATTTAAGAAGAAACAGTACTTGGTGGCAGCATTCCTTGACGTAACTTCTGCCTATGATAACGTCCAGCTCTCAGTTCTCAGGCAAACTATGCAAAATCTGAGTATTCCTGAGAAGTTGACTCGATTTATATGCAATCTTCTCATGGAAAGATTTATATCCATAAAAAATACTAACTGTCCACCTACAAGCCGTACTGTATCCCTACCGACAATAAAGTCAAGTTTCTAGGAGTGATCCTCGACTCCAGACTGACTGGGATCCCACACCTGTTCTTTGTTGCCCAAAAATGTGAGAAGGGTATTAACGTTCTTCGCTCCTTATCAGGAGTATGGTGGGGGGCCCACCCCTATTCTCAAAAATTAATCTATAACGCCATTATCCGTAGCCACTTTGATTATGGCGGTTTCCTTTTGGACCCTTGTAATAAAGCTGCTTCCGTCAAAATTTCCAGAATTCAAGCTAAGTGTCTGAGAATAATTTCAGGAACAATGAAATCATCCCCAACTAATGCTCTCCAGGTTGAATGTGTCGATCCTCCACTTCATCTCCGCAATCAGTATTTATGTGATCGATTTTTCTTTAAGCTTGTTCAGGTTTCTTCTCACCCCTTACTCTCTAAACTCCAAAGACTCTTCCAGATAACTACAGCTCAAGGTTACAGATCCCTGAGGGATCTTCCTTGTTTACTTCGAAGTTTCATCAACTTTTTCCGTATCCGTCACCCCATATTCCATTATGAAACTTTTCCCCTCTTTTCGTTCCCATATCATTGTCTTATTTTTAAACCTCAAATCTTATTAGATTTTGGCATTCAAAAAGATTCACGTCAACCCAATAGGCAATTTAATAGAATAATTACAGAAAAGTGGTCAGAGTGGCTGCCCATATTCACGTATGCATCCAAGCTTTCCTCTAGCGGGAATGTTGGAGTAGCCGTGTGGATCCCTAAATTCCGAATTATCTTAAACTTCAAACTACCTCCGGGTTCCTCCGTTTTTTCCGGGGAGGCGACGGCAATCCTTGAAGCCATCTTGTATGCGGAATCCCATTCGTTGGATAACACTTTAATTTTCTCGGACTCCTTAAGCTCTCTTTACGCAATTTCTGCTAACCCATTTAAATCAAAACTTAAGTCCCCTCTTGTACTAAAGATTCGCCATGCTCTGTTCAGATGCCTCTCTCGGGGTATCAACATTATACCGGCTTGGATTCCAGCTCACAGTGGTATTTCGGGTAATGAAATAGTTAACTCTTGTGCAAAGGAAGCTGTGGAATCTGGTGACTTATCACACTTCAAAATTCATACCCAAGACTTAGTATCTTCGGATAAGACTCGTCTGGAAAAATCATGGGAATCTTCATGGCAGTCATCTAGAACTTTAAAGGGTAGGCATTATGGCCAAATTCAACCGTTAATACCTAAAAAACCTTGGTTTTTCAAGTACAGGGAAATGCGTAAGACTGTTACATCAACTATCTGTCGGCTTCGACTGGGACACTCCTGCACGCCAGTACATCTCGCTAAAATTAGGATAAGGGATAGCTCTCTTTGTGAATGCGGCCTGGCTGACGGTACTCCCGATCATTTGTTTTTTGAATGCACTAAACTTCAAACCTCATTGTATGACATCCTCCCCGGTAAGATCCCCCGTCCCGTCAATCTTAAATTCTTATTGACTCTTTCGGACCCTTCCTTTATTCACATCCTTTCTAAATTTATAACCTCTAACAAGATTAAACTGTAGTTAGATGTAGAATTATTATTTTATTTACATATGTATGTCTTCTTTTTATGTCTAACACCCTTAATATGTTATCACTTAACATTTAAATTATATTTTAATTTGTGCTGTCCTAATTGTTGTTTGTCCGGTCCTTTTGTTATAGAGAGATCTCAACTCAAAGGAAGTTTCACCGATAACTGTACAACGTGATCCCCTTCGTGTCATCTTCAATACGTGATATTGGCGGAATTACTGTAGGGATCCACAGTAGAAGCCATCAAACCAAAAAAAAATGAATTAATAAAAATAATAAATGTAGCTTAATGGAGTACAGACCTTAACTTAGATACGAGTAAGAAAGAACTATACTCACACTCTGTCTCAAACAAAAAAGTAGCAATCGCCATATCGCGGCCTTCCGACAGCAATCCCATTAATTAATACGATGTTTGTGCCTTGCAACATACAGCTTATGAGGTAGATTAACAAAGGATAATTTTTATCCAACTGCACCAGAGGGGGACGTTTTCTCGGTAAATGATAATTTATCGAAAGCGTTACGCATAACGAAGTTGCGGGCACCAGCTAGTCTATATATATAAAAATGAATCGCTGTTCGTTAGTCTCGCTAAAACTCGAGAACGGCTGGGCCGATTTAGCTGATTTTGTTTTTGAAATGTTTGTTGTAGACCAGGGAAGGTTTAAAAGTAGGGTAGGATAGGGTATGAGTAGGGTAGGGTAGGGGTAGGGTAGGGGTAGGGGTAGGGTAGGGGTAGGGGTAGGGTAGGGGTAGGGTAGGGTAGGAGGGGTAAGGGTAGGGGTAGGGCAGGGGTAGGGTAGGGGAAGTGTAGGGGTAGGGTAGGGGTATGGTAGGGGTAGGGTAGGGGTATGGGTAGGGTAGGGTAGGGGTAAGGGTAGGGGTAGGGTAGGGGTAGGGTAGGGTAGGGGTAGGGAAGGGTAGGGGTAGGGTAGTGGTTGGGTAGGGGTAGGGTAGGGGTTGGTTAGGGGTAGGGGTAGGTTAGGGTAGGGATAGGTAAGGATAAAGTAGGGGTAGAGCTACCTGCAGCGAAGCGAGAGCGGGTCAGCTAGTTTCTCATTATGCGTTTATTCATTGACACGTTGTATAAGGGTAATGCCTTCATCCGTAGTTGATTTACCTAGTGAAACCATTCGGTTTGTTTGGCGTTGAGTTGTTTTGTACGGTTGAAGTGTGAGAGCATTTGATTGATCAATCTTTTCAAATATTTTACTAAGTGCTGGAAAAACAGATATTGGTCAGGAATGTAAAGGATCACCCTTGTCTCCCAACTTCAACAGATGTATCAGTTTACTTGTTTCATGCATGAGGTCTGGGAGAGCTCCATCGTCAACACTTTTATTTAATACTAGCTGACCCGCTCTCGCTTCGCTGCGGGTAGCTCTACCCCTACTTTACCCTTACCTATCCCTACCCTAACCTACCCCTAACCAAACCCTACCCTACCCCTACCCATCCACTACCCTACCCCTACCCTACCCCTGCCCTACCCTACCCCTACCGTACCCCTACCCCTACCCTATACCCCCCCCTACCCCTACCCTACCCTACCCATACCCTATCCTACCCTACTTTTAAACCTTCCCTGGTCAAACATTCAAAACCAAAATCAGCTAAATCGGCCTAGCCGTTCTCGAGTTTTAGCGAGACTAACGAACAGCGATTCATTTTTATATATATAGACTAGCTGACCCGCTCTCGCTTCGCTGCGGGTAGCTCTACCCCTATTTTACCCTTACCTATCCCTACCCTAACCTACCCCTAACCGACCCCTACCCCTACCCAACCACTACCCTACCCCTACCCTACCCTACCCTAACCCTACCCTACCCCTGCCCTACCCATACCCTACTTTTAAACCGTCCCTGGTCTACAACAAACATTTTAAAACCAAAATCAGCTAAATCGGCCCAGCCGTTCTCGAGTTTTAGCGAGACTAACGAACAGCGATTCATTTTTATATATATAGACAGAAGTTGGTACTTCTGATCAAGCTAAACAAGTGCAGAACAATGATCAATGCCACAATGCCAGTCGAACATGCGGTTCCTGAACACATCGAAGAGAGCTTATGATATGTGTTTAGATAAACTAGGGGCGGCACGCGGGCTGGCGGCAGCGTTCGAAATTTGAATGTCATAATATGTCGAAATACTGATACATTATAGTCATTATGTATCTATATACAGATAAGAAATGAGTTTTTACCAAGTAGTACATCATTATGCTGGTCATAACGTGCGGTTTTTGGACGCAGTAAAGAGGGTTTATGATACGTGTGTAGATAAAATAGTAAATTGAACGTGCAAATATTGACAGAAATACCCAGCTTGCCAAGGATGCGTTTTAAAGATGTCCATATACAATGGTTTTGTTAATTAGTCTCATATTGATCGATCCCCAGATAAACTGATTTGAACTTCTGAATCAATGGTTCCTGTGGTATTGATACAGAATGGCTGGAACACTTTAAATAACCACTAATTTTCATGATATTTATAAAAAAACTAGCGGACCCGACAGACGTTGTCCTGCCGGGCTGGTTTGTGAATATAAACCATCCAGGGCGCCACCCAAACTCATACAAAAAAAAACGGTTAAAATCGGTCCAGCCGTTTAGGACGAGTTCAGTGACATACACACGTACAGTAGAATTATATGTATAAAGGAAATAAACATAAACATTTACATACAGGCACATACATTGCTTCTGGCCCCACACTGGGATATCGTGTGTCAAGGGAACCAGAAACAGCGACGTCACACACACATAAACATCCAAGACCTGGGGATTTTATTTTTATCAATCCCCCGGCCGCTGATCGAACCCGGGACCTCTCGCATGGTAGACAGAGCCACAACACAGCGCCACAGAGGTCGCCAAAATATGAAAATGTCTGTTTTGGAAAATGCCTTTTCACTGACGTATTTCGAACAACTGACTGATGCAATAAAGCGACTACTACTACGAATTACTACTACAGGAAAATAAAAAATTTCGTGATCTTCCTTTTATTTAAGACTAGCTGACCCGCTCTCGCTTCGCTGCGGGTAGCTCTACCCCTACTTTACCCTTACCTATCCCTACCCTAACCTACCCCTAACCAACCCCTACCCAACCCCTACCCTACCCTACCCCTACCCAACCACTACCCTACCCTTCCCCTACCCTATCCTACCCCTACCCTGCCCCTACCCTACCCCTACCCTACCCTAATCCTACCCTACCCTACCCATACCCTATCCTACCCTACTTTTAAACCTTCCCTGGTCTACAACAAACATTTCAAAACCAAAATCAGCTAAATCGGCCCAGCCGTTCTCGAGTTTTAGCGAGACTAACGAACAGCGATTCATTTTTATATATAAGAAAAGAGGACCGCTCTGGTCGCGCATCGAACGAGTGCCCTAACTGCCGTAGAATTATTACATTGCCCGGTGGTAAGCGCAAGGCGGACGGGGCCCCCTCTTTAGCTCTAATTAAGGACCCTTAATGCCTTTCTAGGCATAGGGGACCCTAACTAGTGCAATGTAACAATATCAAACTACCAACAAATTTTCTTGCTATCTAACTAAGATTTAAATAACAAAAACCTGCTCATTATATATATATCTATTTAATATTAGATTACAAGAAACACAATAATAATTTCTAGTTGGTACACTCTATCGCAATAATGCTCACTTAGTGCCGGATGCACCCGATCAATCGTCCAGGTACTCGAAGGGTTCCGGTGGCTCTGGCTCTTTGTCTTCCTCGGCCTTGGGTCCGAATGCTGCAACTGGCTCCACCAACACCTGCTCCACCTCGCCGGAGTGCGACAGCATCACGATTCCTCCAATCGTGACGTCTTTTAATGCAATGAATCCGGATCCTTCCACAAGGGAGACATTCTTGAGCTGCTGCCTCATGAGCCTCGCAGGATTGCTCAAGATCTCAAAGTTCGGTTCCGGTTCCTTCTTCTCTTCCTTCTTAGGCTCCTTTTCTTCTTCTTTCTTCACCTCCTCTTTCTTTGCGGGTACCGGCTTCTCTTCGGAGGTGACGGTCGTGCTCAGCGTCGCCACCGGTTTGCCCTTGGCTTTGGGTTTCTCCTCCTCCTTCTCGTCGACGTCCATCTTGCTGGAGGTGGCGGAGGTGATGCTGGAAGCGGCTCCGTCGCTGTGCTGGTGCCGCCGGCGCGCCTTGGCGGCCGCGATACTGAGCACGGCGGTGGTGACGCGCTCCCTCTCCTCCCGCTTCTTCTCTTCGAGCGGCGCGGGGTACGCGTACAGCGAAGGCTTCGAATTCGATCTGATGTCCAATTGAGGCATCTTCAAGTCGGAGTTGAGGGCGATCAGGCAGGTTGGAGTGAATGCTAGGGACAGACAGTGAGCCAGAGGGAACCAGTACCAGTACTGCGTGAACACGAGCATGCCGACGACAGCGAGCATGTTCATATGCCCAGTGCGATTCTGCAGAGACACTGTCACGTTCCGCCCGCCAGCGTCGATGATGCCTTGAGCCATAATCGCTCCAAACTTCGCCATCACATCCTCGTGCTTGTTCGATATCACCTGGGCATATAACTGCCGGAAGTAAGCCACTTTAGGACAGAGCGCTTCCGTCTGCTGGATCAAAATCATTGCGGATGCGATCAGAGCGCCTTGACGGACGAAGTTGACGGGATCGAATTTGACCATTGGTTCGAGGAGGCCGATGGCTTCCCGATTTCCAGTGCCGGCGCAAGCGATGCCAAGCGCCATGGCTGCTCCGTAGCGCACGTGCGGGTTATAGGACTCCGCTAGCAGCGACACGACGGAGGGGCACTGCTCTGGCGTACGGAACAGTAAGAAACCCAGGGCGGTAACGGCGGCACGTCGCACGTCGTCATTCACGTCGGATACGGCAACATGCAGCAACTGACGAATCGAGTCGTTATTCCCTGTGCCAGCATAAGCAGTTGCTATGGTATAGCATCCGGCACGCCTCAGAAGTGGGTCCTTATCTCTCAACAGCTGCTGGATCAGCGTATCAGCCTCCTCAAGTCTTCCGTACATGGTGAAGGCGATGCCGACAGCCAGGCCTCGTAGGATCTTCTCGTGCTGTGTCTCTTGTGCATACGCCACCATGTCTTCAATCGCAGCCGCGTGACGGGATCCGAGCATGACCATCCCCATAGCGATACCTGCCGCCTCTCCAGTGACGGCATCGTCTTGATATAAATTAAACTTGAGCTGCTCATAAACATCCTGTCTGTGAGTACCCATTGCGGCTAATCCTAGGCCGAGACAGCCTCCATGACGCACCATTTCATTCTGAGCATCTTTTAGTTGGGTTAAAAGATAGTCAATGATGTTAGCACCATGGTTGGCATGAATTAGACCCAGGGCGTAGAGGCCGCCACCTTCTGAATAACCAGATGAAGGACCAGCCTCCTTAGGTAGGTATGACTGCATGAGGGCCAGAGACTCACCCTCGTGACCTCTGTGAATTACTCCAAGAGAGGCAGTCACTGTCAGCTTAGCCCAGTTCGTGGCTCTAGCCAGCCATTCGAGGTTGTCTCTTAGAAACTGGTCGCTGGTGGTACCGGCATGCATAAAAGCGTTTGCTATGACTGTTGCGGTGTGGCAAATTGATACCCTGATGGCGTCTTTTGTGTTTTTCAGGATGAGCATGTCAGCATGATTGGATCTGATCAGGAATTGTAATTGCAGTCCTATAGAGACTTCTCCTCCCAAGATGGAGATGAGCTTTTCTACTCTTTTCTGGTGTTCTTTTTCTTCATCACTCAGGCTGTCAATTTCTCTCTCTGGTTTCTTGGCCTCTTCTGGTGGTGCATCTACCTCCATACTGGACTCTGGGAATGGTCCACCCTGGGGCTCCGGCTTGCCACCAAGAGCACTGGGTATCGGTGCTGTGCTCCTCAATGCTTGTAGGACTCTGCCCAGGAACTGTTGTGTAGCTGAGTCATATAAGTCGAATGCTATTTGATATGACATAAGGACAGATTCCTGTGGTCCAGAGACGAGTTTGTCTAGGATTTCTGCAACAGACAGTGGGTCCTCAAGGAAGATCAGGCATTGGCACATGTTGACATAGTCGGGGATGTTGAGGCCTCGGTAGAGTCCAACCAGGGAGCGGAGGACTGTGCTTCTAAAACCCTTGTTTTGGATAAGGCTCATGGCCACTTGGAAGGCATACTGCAGAGTACCTGAAAGAAGTAAAGTACATCATATTTAACAGCAGTCAAATAACAATATTTATTTTCATCCACAACCAGATAGCAGTAAAAAATTCTAGGACCAAGGAGACCAGAAAATTTATTACAAGATGCTTCTACAGATAGCAGTCATTTACAAACACATAAACATGACTAGCAAATTTTGAGAACATCTTCAAAGCGATTAAAAAAACAAGGAGATTACCTGCAATGTCGTCAGATTTCATGATAGATGCCTCAAAGATGTCCATACGCCGGGTCTCCAAGGCCAGCCCCAGCGCCTGTCGGTACTGGCCATCATCCAGACACCGCTGGAACATTCTGTTGACAATAGCCTCCAACCGAGGATCGATGGCATCAGCCCCACTGTCCACAAACAGAGCCTTCCTCTTCAGAGTGTAGAAGTCGATAGCTTTAGCAATGGTTGTGTCCACATACTCATTCCGTGCGTTGACATCAAAAAGGTCACCTGCCCCAAGCGCATAGGTCAATGAGTCTTCGAAAGAACCCAGGTGGTAGTACACCTTACTGGCGACGAGGGCAGCTAGCTGATGCTGCGAGAACACCTTGTCTTCGTGCAGGATCTCGATCTTCTCGATGGACTCAGAGATTTCGGGCCAGAATTCGTCGACGATGTTGTCTAGCCTCTTCAGAGCGAATTCCTTGCATTCTGGCATCGGCTCGTCCAGCAGGGCTATGATGCCCGCGGCTGATGTGATATTCATCTTGATATTTTACCACTATTCACTTGTTTAGAGTAGTATTATCTTTGTATTTCAGTTATAATTGCACAAAATTTTGCGTTTCGCGATGAGTTGACGAATTTCATTCAACTTCAATTTCATATCATAGACAATAATTTTGGTTTCTATACATTGAGGTTGGGATGCCAAGTAAAGATGTTATAAACTCTACAATTTTTTAATAATTAATACGAGGTAGAAAACAAAATTATCAACAGTTTGTACCGATCCCAAATACTTGCTGCTATTTTTACCGTTATTTTTTTTGTACTTGACTTCAGGCGGGGACGTCTGGGTCCTTGTGTGCTACCACCATGGCGCCCTCTAGCAGGCGCCAGGTAATTAATTATTTTTTCACCATTAAACCGAACTTGGGTGCAAATGATGTCGTGAGAAGTAATAGTGTAATAGGTACTTACCAAAGCTGGGCATTAACTCGTTAATCCGTTAATCGTTAATTAACGAAGTTAACGGACGGACACAAAACAGATATGGCAAATAATAAATAGATTATGCGGTAAAATTACAAACTCGATAGATGAAATAATTTGTAAGGCTTTTAACACGTATGTCACTACTTTAACTAATAAATTTGCTGATGAATTCAGCAATAATGTACAAAAAATATGCCTAAATTGCCAAAGGCCACTTCTTGATAACAAAAATCATATAAATATCACGGAAAAGATGTGTGAAAATATACAAGACCAGTAATGAAATCACGAAAAAAATGATTAAACACATGAATTCAAAAAAGAGTCCAGGCATAGATGGCATTAGAGTCTGTGATATTAAAAATATATCAAATGAGTTGGTTCCAATTATCACGCACCTGATAAATCAGTGTATAGAAACTACTATATATCCTGACAAAATAAAAATAGGCATCATAAGACCAATATTCAAAAATGGAAGTAAAACAGAAAAAAATAGAAGTACAACACAGCTATTGTCAAAATTTACTAAAGAAGTTAACCAGTACCTAAATAAAAATAATAATAATAAACATGTACAAATTAACTATTTTTATCGATTTTAGTAAGGCCTTCGACACCAAAGAATATCAAGCATTATATAATAGATTAGAACTAAATGGTATCCAGGGCCCATTCCTAAAATGGATAAAAAATTATCACAGTTGTCGCTTCACAACAATTAAAATAGCGGAACAGTAGTATTCAGTAGTTTGATAAGGAAAGGAAAGACCTTCTAGACTACTTAACCTTTAACTGGTGACAAGGGGTCTTACAGGCCCAGCAGCGTCAGTAAAACTTAATTTTACCCCCTTCCCCGTGTTTCCTTGGGCTCATCACCTGATTAGCTTCGAGTTTACTTGCGTCCATGCCGTAGAAGGGGATAGCTGCATCATATAGGCTCAAATCGGTAAGTTACATTGACGTAAAGTTCGGCAGGGGTCTCTCAGACCCCATGTCACCACTTACGTAATTTTTTAACGTAATTTTGCTATATTGTTTTTTCACATTTTTAACCGAAAACAATCCAAACACCAGGAAAGCAGGAGCCAGTTGTCGTCCTTGATAAAAGCGCCAATCAAATTACAAGTTTTAATCGTGCCCGAAACGTGTGTGCTTGCAGTGTGAAAAAAATATATGCCCGGACTGCATATAAAAATTGGCAAAGTTTAACCATTGTCAATTTCATGAAATTACACTTTTGATTTTAGTTGTTTTTTTTCTTAATTCATTATTACTTCGATGTTATAGAAAAAAGTGTTTTTTTGTCGAAATATGCTGAAATATTTTTTGCTTATGTAATTTGTGATCTCATCTCTAGTTTTTTGATTGTTAAGACGACATGCATTAAATTTGCAAGATCGTAACAAAAAAAAATATTCAGAGTATAGTTATTTGTTTTATTTTATCCATTTATATGTGATAACATAGTTTTTACATAGTGCTAGCTACCACACTTAATTTCTATGATTTATGCTAGATACCGCAGTGGGCCTCTCAGACCCCTCGTCACCAGTTACGTTACACAAAAACCATGTCACCAGTCAAGGGTTAACCTTATCTATATGCCATCATTTACATTACCTAGATATAATAATATATATGGAACTAGAACATGGATGTACTTTTTGCCGGATATGGTCAACGAAATTCCAAACAACCTTCAACATTTATATATTAAAAGCGATAGCAATAAAAGCATAAGATAAAAGATTTCCTTATCAAAAAATCCTGTTTCCAAATAATATAATTAAAATGTGTACCTACTTGCGTGATATTTTTAAGACTCTGTTTTCATAATTATGTTTTTAAGAAAACTTGTTTTTAAGTAAGTAACACTCCACACTACAGATAAACTACTGGTTTGCGTAGTGGCTACAAAGCATAAGTTGTATATTGTATATTGTAAATGGGATTAAAAAATGGTTTAAAAAAATATAACTATTTAACTTTGAAGTTAAGCTGTTAAAATGTTAACGGAAGTTTAATTAAAAAAACACGGCATCGGTATGTTATTACTAATAACATACCGATGCCGTGATTTTTGTGATGCAGCATATCTGGGCGAACCGGTTTTTATAAAATGGTTTATAAAATATAACGCGGCTATACCGTCAAGTGCAGCCGTCGAAAGACAATAATATTGACAATATGTCCTAATATTGACGTATGTATGGTCTTATTTCGCTACGTCAATTTTTACGTTCGTTCACAGAAATTGTCCAATTTTTACGTTTTGTTTACAGAAATAATCCTCACTTAAAAAAGCACTTCGTTATGAGAAGTGACTGCCAGATATACCTATTACACAACTCATTTTAATCAAATTAATTTGTAGTTATTTCGAAAACAGTCCCATAAATATATGCCAAAAAAAACGAACTTGAGATGCAAGAGGGGGCGGCGAAGGGGGCCGCGAATTTTAACATGGCTTTCAAGTCTAGTTTCGAGCAAGCAACAAACATGCTAATGTACGATTACTTTAACTTTACAGCTCGACACTTCTCGGTTTAGTCGCTGAAGCTGCATGATAAAGATGTCCTGGGAACTTCAAATTTGGCACAGGCAAATGCGGCATTTTGCAACCTACGGGATAATCGATATTTTTTTTTTTTTTACAATATTTGAGGCCCTTAGCCAAAATGTGACACATGATAATTGAGTCATCTGAGCCTGAGCTAGGTGTAAACCTGTATTTCAGACTACAGTGCTCTTCCTATAATATATATATAAAGCTAATTTAAGTTACACGGACACTTTTTTATACAAAAATTACTGACTAATACTGACTAAAGACAAAGTTATAAAAATATGAAAAAAATGGGTGTGTGGGTGAGTGGGTGAGCTATGAGGGTGATATGCTATCGCTATGCGTTTCCAATAAAAGAGTTGGGCCCCAGCAATACATGACATCTGATATATTATTTCTCTATGCTACACCGAGTTCATTTTATGTACAAATTAATACTTCTATGTTCGTGAAATATTTCTGCTGTCAACACTTAATTCAGTGTCGATAGACAAGGCAAATATCGGTGACAGCCAAAAACCTAAATAAAATTTCTCAATGTTTCATCCAAGGTCTATCTTTTTATGTTTTTTTATTTATTGATCGGCCATCCTAAATAAAATTAAATAAATACAATATTAAATTGTTATAGATTTAATTTATTCATTAAGATTCCAATAGGTTATCGTTTTGCTTCAAGGAATTGATTGAAATTGATGATGAAGGTTTCAGATTGCCACGGGTAGTGAGTTGTCAATTTTCTGTCAAATCAAAACGAAACGAAACAGCTGCGAAGTAGCAAAGGAAAGGATTCTTAGTAGTGTTGCCGCACTATCGATAGTTTTACAATCGATAATTGACCTCGAAAATCATCTATAATATCGATAGGGCTATCGATAGTATCGATACAATCGATACTATCGATAGTATCGATAGCTGTTTTAGTACAATACTATTGACACACAGCAATACTATCGATAGTATCGATAGTATCGAATTTCAATATTGAAACCACTATCGATAGTATCGATAGTATCGATAGTATTGCTACTGACTATTGCAGGAATAGACGATACTATCGATAGTATCGATACTATCGATAGTTTTGTACTATCGATAGTGACCTTAAATTCAATAGTATTGGTTATGAATATGAGTTGTTGATGTAACTGATGTGATGCGAAGTGAAGAACATGACATGGTTCCTAAATCAAGTAATAAATAAACTAGATTACGTAATTTACGACAACAATAAAGGTGTACTCTGTAATGGCTTCAAAACGTAAATTATACATGAAAGGTAAGTACGGCCACAATCAATACTCTTGTTTATTTGGTATATGTATATAGGCTGACATTTAATTAGCTGACCATATTTTTGGGAATGATAGTACCCATTAATACTACTATCAATCCCCAAAATATGGTCAGCTAAATAAAAGTCAACCTGTCTAGAGGTACGTGTTAGTTACATCGAAGGGCGCTTTAAATTTATGCGTTTCTTGGCGGCTGGCTGCCCCGGTCCTCAGCGGTGCGTTAGTCGCACTGCACACGGACGTTCACCTTTTTTCATTCAAAGCACTGCGCTGCGGACCGGGGCAGCCAGCCATCAAGAAACTCATAAGTTGAAAGCGCCGAAACTGATGGTATTGATACATTATTTATTTATTTTTCAGATAGTGACGTGGACCCTCAACTCATTGATAGTCCACCTTTATTTACGGAACCACTGGACTATAATTATATCAAATCAGGTAACCGAAAAAAACTTATCTATTTAAGATATTAAATTATCATCTAAAAAAAGAAAAGATATTAAGATGTTTGACGTGACGCTAAGTATGTATGTTAATATGTTTCTTATTCAATATGCTAACCAGAAGACTTTCCCTAAGGAATTTGGGTCCATATATGCTAAAAACTCTTCGGTCATCTATAAACTGACGCAATTAACTAACACTACGAGTACGATACTACGATCCGTATTTTTTGGCATTCCGGGTCTATGTTTCATAAGAAAAAATGTCCAGTTATCGATACAGAATTACTGTCAAGAAAACATAGTCATTTCTAACCAATTTTTGTATCCCTATGGCAGATTCAGATAACCACCCTGAAATGGTTATACCACAAGACAGTCAACGATTCGGCGATGACACGCAGGATTTTACAATTTGTGATGATAATGCAGGTATGGTTCAGGATAAATGAAATATGATGATTTGTTTATACCTATTTATATTATCATTTTGTTGAAATTATCTGTAACTAACTTATATCACATTTGCAGATAACGCAGAAAATCAACATGAAAACAAAGAAGAAATCAATATTAAAAAAAACTGTTACACACAAACAGAAGTAAGTATGGATTCTCATGCAAAAATTGATGATAACAAAGAAAATGGATCAGAAGAAGATAATGAAGGGCAAAATTCAGTTACTTGTGTTCATTGTATCTTCGATGAAGAATTGGACAAAAGGAATTATTATTTTGGTAATCTATTGATCGGTGAATTACAATTTTTGCCACCATGTATTCGTTCAGAAGCATATATGGAAATTTTGAAATATGTTGATTCTTTAAAGAAGAAACATAGAGATGAACATAATGATAAAATACAGGACTAGATTAAAAATACAAAGTTACTTTGTTAAATGATTGACAATTGTGATTACAGTTTATATTTGGGCTTGAAAGACAATAAACAATAAAATTATTTTGGCTTTCTTTTTGTCCCAATAAACGTTAAAAAATATATAAATTCACAGGCAAAAAAATATATAAATCAGAACAACTTTCCCTAAGAACCATGGGCCTGTAATCTTATGTAAGTACAAACTTATGTAGCCTACCTCTACAGTACCTACTCAATGATGGTTAAAAATATTTGACTTTAACATACCCTACCCATGTTTCTTGGGGAACGTTATTTAATTTAATGGAACTGAACAACTTACAAAATTAAACTCAACTATCGATAGACTATCGATAGACTATCGATAGTGGCCTATCGATCGGCAACACTAATTCTTAGTTTAGTTACCCATCATCAATCAACGCAGTAACAAACAATTTAAAATAATTCAATATGTTGGACTTATTCAGCATCTTCAGTAAAGGAGGTATAGTGCTGTGGTGTTTCCAGAGTACTGGCGAAATATTTTCGCCCTCAGTGAACGCATTAATACGTAGTGTGATATTACAGGTAATTTGCCCATCATTAAAGACATGCCTTGTTGTCAGAGTTTTAATTCAATTAGTGACCTTAAATTATCGTAAGCCTTGTCCCTTTTAACTTCACTTGCTACGTGTGCAATGAATTACCAGAACAATCGATTTAACCTTTTACCTTTTAACAACATCTATAATTTCGTCACTTTATTTAATCCTTTTCATAAATAAATAAGAGCCCACTGTGTGCATGCTGTTTTATTTGATAGGTTATAAAATAAATAAATAAAATAAACCCAGCAGCAGATGTAACTAATTTTATTTTTATAACCAAAAACCTTTCAGGAAAAACAATATATCTTCCATCTTAGGCCCCTATTACATCTATGATCATATGAATCAATGATCAAATGATCATATCATTATCTTTTAAAATCGAAATCAAAATTTCTTTATTTCTTTAGATATTTTATATATACTTAGCACTTTCACATGAGTATGTGTGTAATTATGGGTGAGAGTGAAGGAACTATAATAGGAGCATATATATGTGATAGTGTAATAAAGGCCTTTTATGCTAAATTTCCTTCTACTATAACAGTTTCTTATTAAATACACATCAACAAATTCCAGGAGCGTTCCGGCAACAACACATTCAACCACAATGCGCTGACACTGCAATACAAGCTCGACAATGAGTTTGAGCTGGTATTTGTTGTCGCCTACCAGCGTATCCTGCAGTTGTCATATGTGGACAAGTTCCTCAATGATGTACACTTGGAGTTCCGCGATAAGTACAAAAACGAGCTGCAAGGTGGCTGCCACACGATACAGTTTGACTTCAAGGCCTGTTTTGATAAAATACTGAAGAGCTCTGAACAATGGGGTAATTAATTTACTGTTTTGATATGATTAAACTAACTTGTTAGAGCCACCAGTAAAAATATGAGTCAACCAACAATTTGAGTCAGTCAACCATCCGATTCTTCTAACTCCACTAACTCCATATAAATTTGTATGGAAATGACAAAGTTATTCAGAGAATAGTGTTGACTCTTATTCATACTGTGGCATTTAAAAACAAATTAATTAAAAAAAACAATTCTGAAGGGTTAGGTAAAATAAAGGGTAATAATAAATAAGTTAAGTGTAAACACTTGTAAATTACACATATTATGATCAAACAAGACCTTACCAAGAGTTATGAGTGCCATAACTGTTAGTTTATAATCCAACATTTTTTTCTCCTTAGTTTAAAAACTATAGATAAATTGTAAACTGTAATGTACTTACTGCTTACAAAATGACGTGTTAGTTTACAATTAAACCATTAAATTGTGAACCGATTTAAACTTGAATTGAAAAGTAAATATCGGGGCAGACACTGAGGTAGCTTAGGTGAAGGCGAGGGGGCGAGCGCAGTGAAGCTCCTGAATAGTCTTCGTGTTAGTTTGACATGTAAGAACAAAAGAAATGTAAATCCAAAACCCTGTCCGTCTAATTATAGTTAATTTATAAACTAATGGTTTTGACAATCATTGACATATATTTTGAACAGGTTTGAAGAGGATCAAATTTTCAAATAAAAATGTATAAAATCACCCCCCATATTTTGTTTTCATTAAGTATGTACCAACTGTGCAGGCGAAGGGGACATGCACAAAGGCCCCGCTCAAGTGGGCCGGGTGCAGGCACTACAACCCCCTTGTAGAAGATAGAAGATATGTACCAACTGAAAGAAACATTTATAGCTTGGGGATTGAAGAGTTTGTTGGTTTTAAATCAGACGGATAGTGATGATGAAGGACAGGGAGGGGAGGGGATTTTTTACTTTCGAGTTGAAGGAAGTGCAACTTAATTGTAATCAGGGGTTTTTTTTTTTTTGTTAAATAATACCTTGGACACCTTTTACACACAACACACACATTGATCAAGCCCCAAACTAGGATTCCCTGTATCTTGGGTACTAGACAACGATATATATACTTATATGTATAGAGAAATATTATACTTATATAGATAAACAACCATGACTAGGGTACAAACATCCGTTCTCATCAAACAAACATTTGCCCCCACCGGGACTCGAACCCGGGACCCTTGGTTTCGTAGGCAGCGTCACTGCCGACTCGGCCATTCAGGATAGGTTCTCTATCATTAACTTAGTCCGAAAAAGTGAAAAAAAAAACAAATGTATCTGCGTGTGTGAGTGTGCGTGTGTATGTATGTATGGATGGCTGTTTTCCGTTGTCAGCTCTAGAGCCCAAACCACTGAACCAAATTGGATGACATTTTTTATTGGGGGTTATTTTGTAAATATCTAAGACACATCTATTGCTTTATTTTTCAGCTAAAACTCAGGCTAAGCTTCCAAAACAGATGAGAACATTTGAAGACTCACTCAAGTCTAAGAAGACTGTTGCATCCATGATTGAGAGAAAGGGAGAAGAGAAGGGAAAGAAGTCAGGTAAACAACTACAATTTAATTACCTTACATTTGATTTGCTCCTATCTCCAGAGCTACGGCGTTGGGCTAGCCCATTCCATAGGGGCTAGCCCCTATTATTCGAAATGGAGTATTGAATAACTGGATAAACATGGACCATGGAAGCAATTGTGCCTCTGAATGATGTTTGATAAAAAGTTTGTTTAATAAACCTAGGTGAATAAGGTGTTTTATTTTTTTTTAAAGTAAATTTAATGCCTTTATTCCATACTGTCATACCAGTACTCTGATTATCACTGTTTGGATTTTTTTTTCCAAACTGTTATCCTGATTCCCATGATCTAACTGTTGGGACATTTTTTTCCAAACTGTTAGACTGACTCCGAGGATGGAACTGTTTGGATTAGATCATGGGAATTGGTATAACAGTTTGGAAAAAAAAACGATAAAATAAGCGATTTAATGCACCCAGTGGTAAATCACAATAGTAGTTTATGTGACTGCAACATAATGGAGGGCATCGAGAGTGGGTTTATGAAACGAGCCAAAGGCGAGTTTCATAATAATATCACTCGAGAGTTTTAATGCCTAATTATGTACAGTTAAATACACTAGTTTATCTACACACATATCATAAGCTCTCTTTGATGTGTTCAGGAACCGCATTTTTGACCGGCATTGTGCCTCTGCAGTTGTTTAGCTTGTTCTGTAACTTCACAGACAAACTAGTGGCGGCAGGCAGGCGGGAGTCGGCGTAGGTACGAAATTTGAGTACCAACTTCACAGACAAACTAGGGGCGGCACGCAGGCGGGCGTCGGCGTTCGGAATTTGAGTACCAACTTCACAGACAAACTAGTGGCGGCACGCAGGCGGGCGTCGGCGTTCGAAATTTGAGTACCAACTTCACAGACAAACTAGGGGCGGCACGCAGGCGGGATTATTGTCATAATGTGTAATTTTTCAGATAAGAAATGAGTTTTTACCAAGTAGTTTAACATTATGCTGATCGTAACGTGCGGTTTTTGTACGCAGTAAAGAGGGTTTATGATACGTGTGTAGATAAAATTCTTTAAAGGCCCTACAATGGGGAAGAACACATAACTTAGTAGAGGGCCTCTGTAGGTATGTTTATGTCACCGTAAGATTGCCAAAACCATTAGTTGATCAACTAACGTTTTTTTCTCGTTAGATGGTCAACTATCGACAGATAGTAAACTGTAGCGTACTGCTTACTATATGACGTGTTAGTTGATAAACTAACGGTTAAAACCGTTAAATAGTAAACTAGTTTAAACTTGAATTGCAAACGAAATACCAGGGCAAACACTGCGGTAGCTTAGGTCAAGAGCTTAGGGCTTCGCTGCGCTCGCCCCCGAATAGTCTTCGTGTTAGGTTGACATGTAAGAACAAAAGAAACGTAAATTCTGAACCCTGTCGGTCTGGTTTACTATCTGTTGATGGTTGATCAAATAACGCGTTAGTTTATCAACTAACGGTTTTGAGTATCTTACGGAGACATTCATAACACAGAGTTTTATTCATCTGGGGTTTGTAATTTGATAAACAAGGTCAACAACAACAAAGAGATTCATTCGTATGTGGTTCTATGGATATCTGAATATTGAAACTCTTTATCATAAAGGAGATAGGGCAATTTGTTCCGAGAGTGTTTACAGTTATGTAAGTCACAGATCATTGGAAAAGTGATAGCAACAATGGCCCTTTTATTCAGAACAACAAACATTTTACGCTCTAAAATAATTCTTTCAAAATACTTATAACCTACAAAATGTCTGTAAGTTGCGTGCCATTGACAGTGTTGCCTATCTTGATTTATTCAATAGGTACTCCAGTTTGCGTCACAAGGCTAGCCCATCGCCGCAGCAAAAGGGATATGAAGGTTTCCGAACAATGTTTTCCTATATTGTGATGTTAGCTACTTATATTCCCATTTGTTATGTTCACAGTGAAAATAGTTGAGAACAAGAGTCTGACCAATGGCAAGGCGGAGTCGCCGGAACAGGACGATGACGTCATATCCGCCAACCGAGCCAGGCTAGCTCAGAAACTGAGCAAGAAGAAGGAGCCCAAGTGAGTCTACTTAAAAAAGATATGATTAATGATAAGATATTGGAGAAATAGTATACAGATCCACGTTTCATTAACTGATTGAATACCCAATTGTTATATTAAGGAATCACACAGGGAGTACAAATTACCGCCAAATTATTATCCAATTTATTTACTTATTTAAATTACTCAAAGTCAGAACACTCCGTTGTCCTAATGTCTGTTTGGCGCAAGACTTTGTGCGGTTCCGCATAGAATGTAACCCATTTACCACCTTAATGTACCACACACTTGTCAAGACATAGTGTGGCCACGTTACCCGTCATGTCCCTTCGCTCCTGTAGGCTCAGCATGCCACGCTCGAGAAAGGGCCTTGTCTATGCAAACATGTCAATTTCTCTTATCTAGCCCGAGATATCTCGACGGTAGCATGGCGACCGCGATCGAGATGGAGACGACCGAACCTTGTCTACATCCGGTAGCATGGCGGCATTGCCGAGATGATTTCCGCCGAGATAGACACTAATTTTGACATATGCGACCGAGACATTGTCTGGTACCCATGGAGGTGCAGACAAGGCCTCGCCAAGAGAACTTCCGCCCCTTTAAACGACACTCTGACCTTTCTTTTCTATGTTACCACTAACAGCCGTGATTCAGTAGGGATTTTACGTTATTTTTACAATACCAAGTTTGTACTTACGTTTCTCCACTTCTCGCCCAGCGGCATTTAATATTATTTGGACCCACTCTTGTAGATGAAAACACTTTTCCATACGGCCGGTTTACTCCCCGTTGGCGAAGTCCTTGCTATTCGACATGCAATCCAGCATCCTCGCTAACAGCTGCTACGTGCTCCTTCCTCATTCTGAAATTTGTTTGTGTATTAAATTCACAGTGGCGAGAAAACTTTACGAAGTGATTTGATACTCTAAGCATAGCTTTGATACTTACATCTTTTTTTTTTTTCTCCTAATTAATGGCTTTCATCGTTTTGATGATTCTGCCAGTGTCAAAGTATCGGCGATGGCACGGAATGATACTGAGGATTCTCCGGTGAAAATCTGAGGATTTCCGGAACCTAGAAAAAAAGGACAAAACAATAGATACATAAATATATAATACTGTTAGTTTAATTAAATTAGTCTACAACAGGTACACAACTACAGTTAGAGTTTGATGTTATTAACATTAATGAAATTACCCAGGGTTTGGATAAATGGGGAGTTTACATATGATAATAGAGATTTGAAATTGGAAGGTCTGGGGATGAAAGGAGGAAGAAGATTGTACAAGGAAACGTTAAGATTAGGGCATTCAAAAAAGATGTGATCAACAGAGCCCTCTGCAAGACCACACTCACAAAGAGAGTTATCCCTGACCCTAATTTTAGCCAGGTGTACTCCGGTACAGGAATGACCCAAACGAAGACGACAAATTGTAGATGTGGTGCGTTTATTCGAGTCGCGGAATTTGAAGTACCAGGGTTTCAAAGGAATCGTATCCTGGATTTCTCCATAGAATTTGCCTTTGATCTGACGGCTAGCCTGCCAAGCCTCGTTCCATGATTTATATAGCTGAGTTTTAGAGATGGAACATATATCTGAACTGAAATTACGGAAATGTTCAGAGCCACCCAAGGCAATAGCATTTTTCGCGCAGGAATCGGCCTCCTCGTTTCCCGTAACACCCGCATGACCAGGGATCCAAGCCAACACAATTTCCAATCCCTGACGTTGACAGTCATACAACAATTCTTTAATTTTTAATATAATTGGGAATTAAATTTTTGATCTGAACTGGTTTGACAAGATGGCTTGAAGACAACTAAGGGAGTCTGAAAAGATAATGGATTTATTTAATTTATGGGATAAGACATATAGGATAGCTTCCAGAATAGCGACCGACTCGCCAGTAAATACAGATGACAGAGGGGGGCATTTATAATGCAGAATGATTTTGTACCTTGGTATCCAGACCGCAGCACCAACACAACCGGACTCTGAAAGTTTAGAGGCATCGGTAAAAACGAGGAGCCAGTCTGCCCAAGAAGAAGCTACTATTTCATTAAACGAGGAGTTGGCGTCAGGAGATGATTTTGTAATTCCAAGGGATAACACAATGTTAGGAGAATGAATTAGAGCATCAAAGTTCGTGCTGAAGAGAGGATTCATGTTACATTGATATAAAGGTTGATTTATATTTACAAGTTTCCGGAGACTTTTGGCAAGCACGGAGGGTCCTTATGGGACCAATATCTACAACTCGAAACAAGCCGACTTAACAGTTTGACTTTAGGTGAAAGAGGGTGGTTTTGAAGTGGGATGACCTTATAAAAGAATCTGTCCGAAAGGTACTGTCTACGTAACTTTAGAGGAGGATCGCCACATTCGACCTGTAAGGCATTCGTGGGAGATGATTTCATGGCACCAATAATGATGCGTAGACATTTAAATTGCACTCTCTGAAGGCTTTCAAGAGCAGCCTTACTACAAGGTTCAAGGAGAAAAGTTCCATAGTCAAAATGACTGCGCACTATGGCATTATAGATCAGTTTTTGACAATATGGATGTGATCCCCACCACGTACCGGAAAGACATCGCATGACGTTGATACCCTTTTCGCATTTTTTAATTACATAGTTAAGATGTGCAGAACCATTCATTTTAGAATCTAAAATGACGCCTAAAAATTTTACGGAATTATAAATTGGAACCACATGGCCATTAATACGTATGTGCACATTCGGGATACGGACTTTTCTGGAGAAAATAACAACTTTGCTCTTTGAGGCCGATAATGACAAACCATGCTCCGTCAGCCAATCCTCGAGATAAATAATGGCAGAATTTACTCTGGTGGCAGCCTCCTCAATCGAAGCCAAAGAAGAGTAAAGGGCTAAGTCATCCGCATACTGCAGTATGCTACAGAATGAGGTAACTACTCTATCAAGGTCATAAGTGTAGATGCTATAGAGTAGAGGACTCAGGACTGAACCTTGAGGAAGACCTTTCCACACTGACCGCGGAGACAGATAATGGTCTTGGTTGCGAATCAACACAGATCTGTCCGAGAATAAGCTCGTGATGAAATTGACTAACCTCTCTGGAATACTCAGATGCAGCATTTTTTGCCTGAGTACAGGAAGAAGTACATTGTCGTAGGCGGAGCAAATGTCTAAGAATGCTCCCACGACCGATTTATTTTTAGAAAAAGCTATTCTAATATCCGTGGTCAGTATGGCTAGGCTATCCATTGTGGATTTATTTTTCCTAAAGCCCAACTGGGATTCAGGTAAAATGTTTTGACTCTCTACAAACCATTCCAAACGATTTTTAACAAGATGCTCCGAAATTATAGAGAGAGTAGATGACAAAGCTATTGGCCTATAAGAGGCAGCGTCAGTAGAATCCTTACCAGGTTTTAATATAGGGATGATGATTTGTGACCTCCATGTTTCCGGAGGGGACCCATATGAGAAAAAAGTATTAATTAATTGTAAAAAGTATTTTTTAGTTTCGGACCCAGAGTTTCTAATAAAAGAATACGGGATGCCATCTAAACCAGGAGAAGAGTCCTTTAGACTATCTACTGCCAGATTGAACTCGGATTCCGAAAATACTTCATCCAATCTATGAGAAGGAGATTGGAGGGAGAGTATAGGCGGCAGACAATCAACATAAGGAGCAGAAGGGGGGGCTAATTTACTAGCAAAGGTCTCCAACCAGACTTTGGGGTCGCTATAGGACGAGTTAGGGGCGGAAAAAGAACTCCTAAATATTTTAATATTTTTCCAGATAAGAGAAGCTGGGGAACGAGGACATAGGTTCTCGCAAAATTTTGACCAACCTAATTGCTTCTTTTTACTTAGCAATTTTCTAACCATGGCAGAGATTCTTTTAAAGTTGGTAAAATTCTCTGTAGTCATCTCGGCCTCTTTTCTTTTATTTACTGCTTCAGTGCACTCAGGATCCCACCACGGGGGTGAACGGATCTTATCAGGGGGAGGTCTCTTTAATGGGATTGAGGAGTTAGCACTGGTAACAATTGCTTCGAGGAATTTTGCATAAACATTGAGGGAATTTTGGGGAGAAACAGGGTCGAGTAACTTAATCCTATAGTCACATTCTCTGGCAAACCTTTCCCAGTCTGCGCCAGACAGTCTATATTTGAGTAGGGGATCGAATTTCTTTATTGGGGGATACTTATTAGGGAAGTGGACTAAAATTGGGAAATGATCACTACCAAAAGTGGAAGAAAGAACATCCCAAGAGAGGCCAGAAGCTAAATTTGAGGAACAGAGGGAAAGATCAACTGCACTTCTGGGATCCTGAGTCGGGGACACCCTACGTGTTGGGCGACCATCATTTAGAATACAGAGGTCAAATTTATCTAAGATATCTAAAATTATAAAAGAATTAGAGTCATTCCTATAGCTACCCCATAACTGGTTGTGGCTGTTGAGATCGCCTAAAATAATAAGAGGAGTGGGAAGGGGAGAAATAAGGCTATCCAGTTCCTGGAGATTGGAAGAGTCAGGATGAGGAATATAAGCTGAAATAAAAGTGGCGTCAAAACATCTTGCGGCAACTATGTCAATGTTAACACTATGGGGGGGGAAGATTTATTCTGGAAAAAGGGATGCCTTCTTAATGAAAAGAATGGCACCCCCATAACCATCTATTCTGTCCTCCCGAAGGCTGGTAAAACCTGAAACTCGAAAGCGAGAACCAGGCAGCAACCAACCCTCAGATAGGGCAATAACAGAAGGTTTATATTTATTTATTAAATAAATAAGATCAGATTTTTTAGGATTCAGGCTCCTGCAATTCCACTGTAGAATGCTGGCCATTTTGTTGGGAATGAGAAGAGTTAACAAGTTGTAAGATCTGGTTAAGACCTTGTGTCACGTTGGGCGGTAATGGGCAATCACTGAACTTAGTCAGAAGATTGATAATGGTAGAGAGAAGAAGTTCAAGGAGATTTTCATTTGGCTGGGCCGAATTGGGTGGTAGAGAAGGGAATGCATGACCATTAGGGAGAGAAGAAGGGGGTGAGTTAGTGATCTCTAAGTGAGCATTCCGGTCATACCCCTGTCTATGATCAGATCTGGGTTGTCTTGTTGTAACTACAGTTTTGCGGTGTGATACAGTCTTTGGGTATTGGGAAGGGGCCATCAATTGGCTTGAAGTTGGGGTTGGGGGCACTGTTTGGAAAGAGCGAGCAGCATCTGCAAAGGATTTTCTAGGTGGTGGAAGACGAATTGATGCCTCTTTATATGATACACTTTCTTGTGACATGATGATCTTGATGGCTTTTTGCCTGTGAAATTCAGGGCAGCACTTATCAATGGCTCTATGTGGGCCAGAACAATAGAGGCAGGAGTCCTGTGTTTTTTCACAGGTATTACCATCGTGGGGTTGGGAGCACTTGAAACAGCGTGGCTTGGACCGGCATTGGATTTTGACATGGCCAAATCGGCAACAATTCCAACACTGAATAGTAGGGAACTGGTACTGCTCCACCAGAATAGAATTATAAAAGCAGTAGATTCTTTCTGGAAGAACCTGTCCTGAGATTGTTATAACAACTGATTGTGTCGGGGTATATGATACAGTGTCATCGTCCTTTTTTGTTTTTCTACTAATTCTGCGGGCTTTAATGATAGGACCACAATTAGGGGGGAGCTGAATAGCCTCTACAACCTCCTCCATACTCCACTCCACAGGGATATCCCTAATTATACCCATCCGGGTCACATTATAAGTCGGTACAGTTGCTTTGTAGTTGGCTGTGGCTAATGCTGGGTGAGACAAGAATGAGTTGGCGTCAGAGGCAGACTTAAACTGAATCGCAACCCGGTTGCGACCTACACTCTTAACTCCATCTTGAGCAATGTTTTGAACATTATTTCGATGTAGAAATTGACCGAACTTGATTGGTCTCATAGTGAGACCTGAGGAGGACTCCTCTTCAATTCGGACCACATGTACAATAAATGGACCTTTGTCTTTTTCTGAGTATTTCTTCAGTGAAGAATACTCTGCTGTAAACACAGTTTGAATGGATGGTTGGGACAAGGAAACATCGGTGACAGTTTTTTTTGGGCGTTGGGTTAATGGAAATATCCGCAGCACGCTTGCGGGACACAGTATCTTGGGTATTTTGGGGAGATTGGGAGTTGGCTTCAGCTGACAGGAAGAGAGGAGGAGAGAGGGAAACATTGTTGACCGAGTCGTTTATGGGAGGAGGTATATCCGGAGGGACAACGTCCGTCTCCATGATTTACATATAGTTAAGCCTACTTACCACCACACAGGGACAAACACAAAACTAATACGGACAAATCACAACAATAATGATAAATTCTAGGCACAGGAAGAGTCAGCAAATGCTCTAAATTTTACTATCTATTTCGAACACGTGCGACAACCTCCACAATGACGGCAAGAATCTCTACTTACATCTTTCTTTTTGGGATCATTTTAATATTTTTGAAAAGAAAATTCACCGCCGCGAAGTAAAATGAAAACAGAAAATGACAGGTATGCGTTTTGTTACTAATATTGTAACACGAGCTCATTAAAGAAATATCGAATAAAATGAATGTTTTGACTAATTGTTTGCGTAGGAACGAAACGAAATTCTTAACTTTTTAGTGATGTTCCATTATCGCTAAAAACCGGTAATCAAATTTACAGTGTTTCCAGACAAAAATAAATCACTTTTATTTAAAATGGCAGTAAGTAGTTTTGGTAGACAAGACCGCATTCTATCGAATATCTCGAGTCCCATCTGCCATGTTCGCACTTTAGACATGGCAAGTTCTCTTCTCGAGGTCGAAAGAGCGTTAAAATCTGCATGCTAAGCGAACTGATTTGTCGGTTTTTTGGCGCGAGTCAAAGGACCGGCAGTATCGGCCAAGGTACATTGAGCGTCGCGATTAATTGCGCGAGTAGAGCAGTGTGTGGCCAGAGTCCGCCAGAGGGCAACATCGCGGCAGCGAGCAAGGCGATGAGCAGCACGAGGAGCATAGTTCTGCAGGGAGGCGCATGAGATCACCCCACTCATGGCCAATTCTGTATCTCAAGACATTCCGATTCATTTGAATTTCAAATTACAATGACTTTAAATGACAGCTCATGTATTTTTTTTAAATTGTAATTTTTTAATTTTATTAAAGATTAAATAACATATTAACAACTAATGATTTATTCGAATAATTAAATTGAATAAATTATTCAAATATGCCATTTAATCTTTAATATAATTTGTCCATTATATAATGAAATTCATGGTTTATTCTTTTTATAAAACGGAAACTATGAAACGTTAACATGACTATATATTTTTAATTCGGTACCTGCCTACTTCGTTGTTTGTTTTCGGTTTTGTTATTTTGTTACTCTATGTTGAGTGCAATAACGGTATGGTTAGTGTGACGACCATGTACTCAATCTTCACTATTCCACAAAGTATTACTCGGTAGGTAAACAATCTCGCAAGCCCCCGCAGAGCTGTGCTTTCTGCTAGTTTTCGTTATTGTTATTTATCCAAAAAATCAAGGCGGTAAATAACGATATTTTTATAGGCTGCCTGAACTACCATAGATAAAAATATCAGTATTTACCCCATCTCTATTTTTTTGTCGGATAGGGTCTTTCAAACAAGTCCATCGAATTACCAGTAAATATCAGACCAGAGATTCTCTATCACTCACAGACATTGCGACTTAGAATTTGATTGCAATTTTGATATGTCATCTGTCAAACTCGCTCGCAATCAAAATTTGCTCTGAAGGCGTCTACCAACCATCATAAAGTCGATTTTGCAGGATGGTAGACGCCTTCAGAGTTAGTGAATGGAGCTGATTGCTGATTGGTTTACGTCAATTTGAAGCTGGGGAATAGCTTTCAAAACATCTATTTGAAGGTTATCTGAGTTCATTTTACACATATAGTGGCTCGATTATGTATCATTGACCAACTTAAAAAAAATGTTGTTTATATGTTTGTCCGCGATTATCTCGCATTTGGCTGAACTGATTTTGATGTTGTTGTCAGAAAATAATTTGTTACATTCTGGAGAAACTTTTGGACAAATTTGAATAATTTGATTTAAATGACAGCCCGTGTGAAATAATCACGTTCTGATTGCTCAAACGACAATTTGAAGTTCAAACATTGTTCAAAACATGAATTTGAAATGGATTGCGATAGGAAATCCTAGATGTTAGAGATACATATAGCGCTCAGTTCTTACAACCCTGTTCGTCTCCTTCAGGAAGTCCCCCGCCGCGAAGAGTCCCCAAGTCCAAGAGAAGGACCGCAGCAAGAAGCCCCGTGTGTGGGAGCTGGGCGGCGACTCACGCGACCTACCCACTCTAGAGTACTGCACGGACAAGCCTGGCGACCAGGCCAGGCCCGAGTTCACACTGAATACTGAGGTAAGTGACGCCTTGAGTGTTTGAAGAAATATAATAGAATATGTGCTTTCTTGCAGTTGGTACAGAAACATCTGTGTTCCCAAACAAACACTCACATCACATAAACACCTCACTCGTTTAGGTTAGGTTATATCAGGTTCATCAATACGCATCCTTGCTTTACCCCGCAGGAAACTATGAAGAACTCAGACTGTTCGCTGTTTGCTGTTACACAACACTTAATGTCGTCATGCAGTAGCCGTATCAACGGATTTATCGGTGCAGCCCATCTTCCCCAATAATGTCCATAGAGCTTCTCGTGGGTCGCAGTTGAAGGGCTTCTCCAGGTCCACGAAACAGAGATTTGTTGACCCTGTTCTCTGCTTTCCTCATGTATTTGGCGGACAGCGAAAATGGCCTCGCAATTATCACGCTCTGGACGAAAACCAAATTGCTATTCTGATGGTGGTGTCAGTCGGTTAAGCAGAATATCTTTCCGGGTGAATACAGCAGTGTTATCACTAACACTGTTCGCCATCTACTTTGATGAAGTCGTTAAAGAAACCCTAGAAGAATCGCCAGAGGGGATCCGAATTCGCTTCTGTACGAAGGGACAGCTCTTTAACCTGCTAAGACTGAAAGCCCGGAAGTCGGAAGCCCGGAAGCCAAAGTCTCGCTTGACATTATCACAGAAATAATACGCGGATCACCTGTGCTTCGTGTCAGCAACAGCAGACGGCCTACAGCTGCTGCTCAGCAAACTTATTGATGCCTGTCAGCGTTATGGCCTGAAAATAAGTGTGGGCAAGACAGAAGTCATGACCTCAGGCTCGCAAGAAGGCAGAGGAGCATGGAGCACCATTCTGGCCTACAACAACCTTAAGGAAGTGTCCAAGTTTCGGTACCTGGTAGCACGATTTCCTCTACATGCGATCTAGAACCAGAAATGAACTTTCGAATCGGTGCAGGATCCACGGCATTTAGGAAACGCGAGCAAAAATGTTCCGCTCACACAACGTCAAGCTTCACCCAAAAATAGCTGCATACCTCGCTATCATTCTCCCGAATCTATTGTTTACTTCCGAAGCCTGGTGTCTGTACCGAAATCACATCCGTACACTGGAGAAATTTCACCTGAAATGTCTACGAGATATATTTAACATCATGTGGTCTGACTGAGTCAGGAATACGGAGGTGCTCAATCGCTGCAATGTGGGTGGTATAAAGGCATACCGGATGAGAAGGCAGCTGCGGTGGTGCGGACATCTACGACGGATGCCAGAAAACATATTGACCAAGCGCATTACATTTTCTGAGTTGAAGGACGGGTAGGCGGGACGGGAAGGCGGCCAGTTCCTAAGATTCAAGGATGTCATCAAACGACACATGAAAAAATGCGAAATCGATTCAACCAGATGGGAACAGCAGGCAGACAACAGAACGGAATATGGAGACTGACTGTTCAGCAGAAGGTGTTCCAGTTTGAGAGGCATCGTAGAGCAGATCGTCATGACCCTTCACTTCATTATTAATTGTTTTCGGTGTGGCTTAACATATGTAACACGTTTGAGCTGAACGTGTGTTCGTTAACGCGTTACATACATTCCCATCGACCACGACATAGTCAAGATGAAATTATGTTTGACAGAAATTTGAGCAACTTCTTCTAGCAATTTGGCTCGATTTGTGTAAGTTCCGTTGATTTCTTTGAGAAGATGAATTTTATGGGTCGGCAGCACATAGTTGAGGATTGACGTGGGTTTTGCCAAATAATAAGATCTCCATCATACAACCTCAAAGTAAAAAAAAGAAAACACAAATAGAAATTTGTCTGTGGCCCTGGAGTCCTCAAATTTCTGTTTGTTAGCACTATGGCGAGAACTATCGTCACAACCCCACTTGCTTATCAAAGTGAATGATGATCTAGGGAGCACACTCCTATTGACACTACTTTGTGACTCAACTAATCTCTCCGTTGTCTTATCTAAAGGAATGTGCTCCGCTGAAGGGAAAGAACAATGAATTGATTTACGCATGCTATGCCCGATGAAAACGTGTTATGTCCCGCCTTCATTGACCACTTCCTCACCGTTTTATAGGAATGGCTATACCCCTAAGAGTCAAAATAATAAGCCTAAGCCTCGTTGGTAGTCAACTGCCTACCACCTGGGTACGAAGAAATTTTGGGGTCTCACCATCACTTGCCCGTTTTATATGCGGGATGGTTATCTTTCCTTCCGCATTGCTTACGACCTCAGCAGCAGTCGCCAACTCCTCAGCACTCCACTTGTTCACAGTTTCTTCAACACGCCGTTTCTTTGCCTTGAACGAAGCTTCATCAAAATTTGACTTTGGTCTGCGAGTCGTTGTTAGCCTTGCGACGCTATCGATGCCATGGGGCTAGCTATTCACTAGGATCATGAATTTAATGCCGGCATGAGCTTCTAACCAACTTTTATACTTGGTCAGGAATTTCTCTCGGTTATTATGTCGTACTGTATTCCATTTTTCGGCCATTCTTTTGGAATATGGAAAAGAATAAGAAATTTTCAGCTTCGTTTCTCGGGTAGAATCTTCAGTGACATTCGAGAGGCCAGACCTCATCAAAAGAAAGTCAAAAACTCGAGAATTACAGTTTTCTTTATCATGTTACAGCCATTCCTCGAAAAAGTCAATTTTCAAGACGGTGACGTGTTCTGAGAAAACAAAATGTCGTGCAGTGTCTGGCTCAAATATCTAACAGATAAATAAAAATTAGCCTTTATACAGGCGTATACATGTAAGTTCTGGAGCTCTATTTTTGAATCTCTCGCATGACTTTTATGTCACGCTCTTTTCTACTGATTTTCCTTCGACATACGAAATTTCGTATTTTTCAGTCATTCGCCTACAACGAGTGATCAGCACCACTCGTTGCGCAAGTCGAATAGTAGAATAAATAAATAAACGTCAAATACGTCAAAGCTAATGTCAACAGTGTCAATACAATTTGAAGTGTCAGATTTTGCTGTTTTCGCGCGTTTTTTTTAAATTGGAATCCAAAATGTTAAATTTGTGACTTTTCGACAGATAGAACAGCCCGATTTGTTCCATATCATTGCTTGGATTTAGCAGGCAGCTTAATTGAACAGACACTGTCATACAGCCTATAATATGAGAGCATTTAACGTTCCTTTTCCAATGCGATATTTAGCGGTTTTTACTTTTTCTGCGTGCAACGGATAAATATCAACATTTCCAAATTGATTAGCAACACCAATGACGAACGATTCAAAAATGCAGAAAACAACGTCATGCGACTTGTTAGTCGAACGTGACATATGTCTCATGCGATATATTATGTCATGCGAATGATTCAAAAATAGAGCTCCTGGTCATTCGAACTTAAAAAACGGGATACATACGAATTTTTGTAGAGCACATTTCAGAAAGTTATAGTAGGTACAAAAAATATTTGGAATAGGTTCGAATATAACAACATGATCTACATACCTTTAAGATTAAGATCCATAGCACAACACTTTTCGTTTTTCACAAAATAACTCATGAGACCCTTTCGATCGTGTAGCAAAATTGCAAGGGACGATAATCAATCAAATAGAAATTCATAACATTGAAAAGGGTTAGAAATTCTTACTCTTTTACCTGTCGTTACTTAACGACTTCCGTAATTTGAACAATTCTTAGAATTCTTAGGGTTTGTTTACGAGGTGTTTCTTCTTTTTTCTTCTTTCTTTTTCTTCATTCTTGGAAATGAAGTAGTTAATTTTGTCCAGCTAGCATGTTCTAGTCTAGACGTTTCAGAGTGCGTGGCCACAAGCCTGATACCCTCCATCAACCAGCACTGAACCAGCGTGAAGTATGGATCAATCTTACTCGATTCCAAGTAAAGGCTTGAATCGAGTGAGGATATTAATGGCATTATAATTAAATAATTTTACAGGTCAATTTATGATAAGGCCCAATAATAATAATAATAACAATAATATTTATTTATTTCCGATATACATCCATAATTAAACACGGTAAAATGAAAAATAAATTGAAATAATGACACAAAACAAAAGATAAATTAATTGGTAACACAGAAAACAAGATCTAAGTATGTAAGTTAAGTCCACACACTGACTATCGCTTTGCAAAGTCTATATAAATAGCTAAGTGTTGGTAAGCGCGAAACTCGAGAACGTTGGATGAACTTTTTTAAAAACTATTAATTAATACTTCAACTGAATTCTTGGGAAGGAAGAAAATATTGAAAATCGGAGAGGCACCATCCGAAAAGTCGTAAGATTCTTCTTTCGGCGCTGTTGGTAGGGGGACTGCCGCAGTCCAATAGTTTATGATAGAACGAACTGTCGGGTCAGCTAGTTATACCTAACCCGCCAACCACTCTTGTCCTCCACAGCTGATCGGCCAGATGCAAGGCAAGATCCGGGACCTGGAGGTGGAGTCCTCCGAGGATGAGAGCAGCGACGAGGAGTACTCACCATCACAGCCCAGCCCGAAGAAGGCTGGCGGCATGTTCAGCATTTTCAAGGGTGAGATTCATTCTTTTATGTAGCCTTATTTGTGTCCCACAGCTGGGCAAAGGCCTCCCCTCCTTTAGACCATTTCGAGGAGTGGTCCATTAATTACGTATGTAATATGTCAAAAGGAAACTATAGTAGTTACTAGATTAGTGAGTTAGTAGTTAGTGATTCTAGACTGCTATGTTATTAATCCTTAATACTTACTAGTCTTTCTATAGATATCTCAGCCACCAGGGGGGGGGGGGGGTGCAGAAAATCGTCAACCTCACGTAATTAATAGAGGCCCCCTATCTTACACTTCAACCTAGCCCGGAAGGACTTGTTCCGCCTTTGACGCCTCTCCCAACCTCTGGCTAAATACGATACGGAAAGATCCGCTGGCCTGGAGCTGGAGTTATTTGAGGATGAGGGCAGCGATGAAGAGTCGGTCCTCTTCGGACTGGCGGCATGTCATTTTAAATAATTCATTGTGGAATTAGGACTTTTCTGACAGATCAAATATTAAAACAGGTTGCTAGATGGCGTTGTAGAATTTGCTGCTCTACCACAGAGTGCAATTATTAGAAATCTGTGACATGATTCTGTCACATTTTATATTTGTACTGTGGTCTAAACTGGTAAAGTGCTAAGCTCGGGAAAGGACATTTCTATTAGAGATGCAACGATACGCCTTTTTGCCGATACGATACCGATACGCTTATTGAATTAAAAATGAAGGTTAAATAGATAAAATACAAGTCAGACTATTTTTTTATTAGGTAATATAAATATATAGACAGGTTGGTACAGTTTTAGTAGGTAATTAAAATTAACATTAATCAGATTTTTGTTTAAAAATAGAGCGCGGGCTTTCCCCTAGCGTAGTTCGTGCTTCGTTTGCAACGAAATAGACGAAAAAACACGCGCGTTTACATTGCATTTTTAACGTGCCTCATTTTGAGAGAAATTTGAAAAGTATCGTTGTATCGGCCATAAAAATATTGTCGATGCCGATATATCGGCAAACCTGAAATATCGCCGATAATCGGTATCGGTATCGTATCGTTGCATCACTAATTTTTATCATTTCGTTGAATCATGGTTAACACTCAAATTATCTCATGCCCTCTAGCGAACTATTCGGACGCTTTTTAACAGCAACAAATTATCTCAAGTCGTTACTTTAAGTCGATAAAGATCCTGACCAAACTATGATCTTTCAAATATACTTACTGACACTGGCAAAATTTATTTTGTTATGATTTAAAAATGTATATTGTTTAAACTGTAAGCCGTATTGTCTCTCTCAAGAGCGTCCTTGACTTCGTGTCTAGTGGTTACGTCGCTTACGCAGTAGATGCTGGTTTATCTTTAATTCATTTTACGGACTTTCCAACCAAAAAATCGTGAGCAAACCGTCATAAATCCATAGCTGCGGTGATGGGCTAGTCCCTTCGCGCAATATGAATTAAACATAAGAAACAAGAATTTACAAACAGGCACATACATTGCCTCTGGCCCCACAATAGGATACACTGTGTCGTGGAAACCAGATATGGCGACGTCACATGTATCAAAATCCAAGACTTCGAGATTTTTTTTCTTCTATCCCAGCCGGGGCTCGAACCCGGGAGGCAGAGCCTCGAACCACAACGTCACACAGGTCGTTAAATTATTGAATAACTGGCTAAACTTGGTCACAATTGTGCCTCTGCCACGCTGTAAGGGAATCCTTGACCCATGTTTGTTTATATGTTGTCTTCCAGGACTGGTCGGCTCGAAGGCTCTAACAGAGGAGTCGATGCGTTCGGTACTGGACAAGATGCGCGACCATCTTATCACGAAGAACGTGGCCGCTGACATCGCGAACAAGCTGTGTGACTCCGTGGCTAGCAAGCTGGAGGGGAAGGTAAAGTGTTATATTACCTTTTTGTGGGAGCCTACTAGGTACTAAGCACAGTTGATGGAAAACGAGATTAGAGCCTACAGCTCTATTTTTACCCATGATGGACGGAATGGACGTTGTTTATGTGTGGTGTGTGTCCATTTTTCTGGAAAATTAGTGGACGGTTTTTGATGCGGTTTTTTGCTTTAAATTTTGTGTGAAAAGGCAGCATTTGATTATGACATCACATGCTCGGATTTCATAGAACTCATGAATAACATTACCGTTTTGAAAGTTGCTAATAAGTATCTATTTTGACTCGCAGTCCCATACCGTACTGCATAACCGACCACCGACGAATGTGCCTGGTCAAACTCATCTTTATCATATACAACTGTCTCTCGCTCGGGATATGGCAGCGCCAGGACACAATATAAATAGGTACAGAAATCAATCTACATACAAGCGCGCTCGAGCAACGCACACATAGATATGCTCACGGACACGATATCTCAGAGCAGTTCAAACTAGTGCGAGCGTGAGTGCCATCCGCTTGACACGCGCGTCTGTTAATGCAAATAATGCAACAATGGAACAACGGAAAAAAATATATTATAACTGTTCAGTGGACGGTTGTTTAAATTCAACATTAAACTATGAATTGGCGTTTTTTAAGTTACCAGTGGTTTCGGAAAGTAGCTATCTGCCTGTATTTCGATGGTTCGTTTTAACGTTATATGTATAGAACAGTTAGGTAGGTAGGTAAGGTCCCCGAATAATATATCTAAGATCGATTTAAATAAATATCAGTTGCCTATTTTCCAATCAGTATAATAAAATAAGTATTAACAAAAATTTTTACTTACGTAAGTTGAAAACATGTTTTTTTGTGTGTAGATATTGTGTTGTTTTTAATGTCATTTGACAGGTGTAGGTCTAAAACGGACAGAGCAAAAGCAATTTTGTAACTCGGGTAGTCCGTTTAGAAGTTATCAGGGATTTTCGATAGTGAAAATTTACAAACATAAAATTGTGTAGGTATTTTTCTGATCTGTAAACCTTTTGTATTGTTATAGTAGTGTAATTTTTTCATTCTTCTCGTTTCATTCTTCATAATAAATCATACAACTAGATAGGACCACGATAATTTTTCGTGCATAAGCCGTAGTTGACAACCCTAGAGCGATCGCCGAGCGTAGCTATGAAATGTGAAGTACATACATGTGGTTGACTTCTGTACCTATTTATTATGTGGCCAGGATGTCATTTAAAACAAACTTTATTTGAGCAGCAGTTTATACATGCGCCCTACAGACGGGTCAACAAATATCAGACTGCCATAACTTAACCGATATGATATTTATCAACTCTTGAATATACTTTATTGCACGAAAACGGAAGATACAGATACATCAAAATGAAAACTAGGCGTAGGCGAGCTTATCTTTAAAAAGAGGCTTCTTCCAGCATACCTAGGATGCACAGAATACGTTAAAGAACAGGTAGACCTTTGTGCACAACGTAAAATAATAAAAATGATGAACTACTTACCAATATAATATATAATAAATACATAATAACAATTCAAAGAGATAAAATTGTACTCCAAAATATACAACAATACAGTATACTTACATAAGTCTATTATGGAAGAGAAAGATAGTGTTATTTTAAGCGACTTTTAAAAATAATAAGTAACGGGCAGTCTCTGATGGCGCTAGAAAGTTTGATCCAGAGCCTGATAGCTCGTAGTCTGAACCCATGTTATATGCGGCTGTGTTGTGTTGCGGAGTTACAAGGAGTGACTGAGCGTGAGATCTCCGAGGCCTATCCGAAGACATAAATTCAAAACGATCTCGTAAGAAGCCAGGGTTCGCTACCCTGGCTTCTTACGAGATCGTTTTGAATTCTCGCTGAATTAAATAAGATAGCATGTGAGGATGTGAGAATCCCGACGAAGATGGATAGGGAGCTACTTCAACTCCCTGCGATACTCCAAACGAGAAACCGAATCCCGAGGTTTTGAAGTCGCTCGAGTTTGTCCAGTTGTTCTTCGTTCGCGCTCACCCAACATATGTCAGCGTAATCGATCAGGGTAAGGAGAAGAGACTGGGCAAGCTGTATTTTTGTCTGACGAGGCAGGATATTTCGAAGTCTTCTGAGGGAGTGCAAAGTGGCAAAGACACGCCTACTGACCTCGATGACACGCCGTCTTTGCCACTTTTCCCTCCCTCGCTGGCGTTGAACAGGAAATTTGGTTATTGAATAAAACTCCTTGATTAATGGCCTTAGTACTATATGAGATTATGGACAGACTCTGTAACAAGCTAAGGGAAAACCTGGAACCAATAATCAAAGCCTGCGGCTTACTAGGGTTGACAAGTAGTCCAAAAGAGGTGGCCAAGTCCCTGATTCTCTCGAGATCGGCATTTAATATCCCTATAGCAGAGACCATATCACGAGGAGAAAAATGACGATAAATCTGGAGATCGGCTGCGTAAAGTTGATATGATGAAGAGATAACATCCGAGATGGAATTGATGAAGACAGAGAAAGGAAGAGGAGAGAGAATACCTGAGGGATATCCAAATCGACACAGTTAAAGGCGCTACTGAAGTCGAGCAGTGCAAGCACAGTGAGCTGTTTCTCTTCCATGGCATGCTGAATGTCATCGGTGACTTTAAGTACGGTCGTGACAGTGCTATGACTGGGCCTAAAAGCGTATTGGAGTTGATTCAGCAAGTTGTTTGAGGATAGGTAGTAGGATTGCTGAGAATGGACAATGGATTCTTTTACTTTGGAGAGGATATTCAGAATGGAAATTGGACGAAACTCTTTATAAGAGGAGCGATTTGATGTTTTGGGTAATGGGATAACTAAGGCTTTTTTCCACCCATTATTATATATAAGTTTATTATATTTGTGATAGCTGGAAGAAGCTCGTCCAGCACGCCGCTGATCATTTTGGAGCAAATATCATCATCACCCACAGCTTTGGAGGAAATGGCGAGCAATGTTTTTTTAACCGCATCAATTCCGACGAGTCTGAAGTCAAATGAAGGTGGAAGCGGACATCGAGCGCAGGTGACACAGAGTGGGATCCATGACGACAGGGGGAGCAGAAAAAAAATAGTTGAGACCGTTGATATCAACATTGTCAGCCACTTGATCCTGAGACTTACCGACACCAAGCGTTCTAAGGAATTTCCACACTTGAGCAGGTGATGCATATTATATTTGAGAGTATCTTTCGATACACTCAAATATATGACGGCGCTTGGCATCACGACACATGCGATTACAGCGGTTTCTAAGTCATGTGAAAGTGGCAAGTTTCTCGGCTGTAGGATCCTTTTTGTACTGGCATTTTGCTCTGTTCCTTTTAGCCATCAAACGCTTGATAATGTCGGTAAGCCAAGGTGCCGGAAGTGGTTTCATCTTAATCTTCTTAACCGGTGCATGCTTGTCAAACAGTCCCAGAATAATTGTGTTGAAGTAGTGGATGTTGTCATCAACTATCTAACTAGAGATAATAGGTGATCAGTCAATCGATGCGGAATCAGATTTAAGGGATGCAGAATCAATACACTTGAAGCTACAAATGTGTATAAATTTTGCTCTGCTCTTGGGAGGCTTCATCTTATATTAGAGATAAATCAGGTCATGATAGGAGAAAGGAGAGTTAAGTTGTCCATGTGTCGCAACTTTGTCCAAGTTACAAACTATCATGAGATCAAGAAGAGCGGGAGTGCAATGTGGTTGGAAATGAGTAGCGATGAGAGGAAGAATATGCAAATTGAAAGAATTTACAATTTTCTGTAACGACTTTGACTCGAACTCCCAAAAAGCGTTAAAATGCATTTGAGTTTCTCTTCTATCTGCAGAGTTTCTCTTCTATCTGCAGAGTTTCTCTTCTATCTTTTTTTCTTGAGGGTAGTTCTATGTGACAACAGTAAAATTTTGTAGCTCCCGATTTTAAATTAATTTAATAATAAAAACAAACAACAAATGCACAATTAATTATAATTAAACTTACCTAGACTCTATCATAAATATATCTAGATATCTTACATAAATAATCATCAAAGAACAAGTGCAACAATGGACCTATATGCAGAGCTCTCTAAGAACATGGATGCTATTGTGAAGTCCTTTGGGGAACGGATGGAGAGGTATGAGCAGGAGCTGCAAGCATCCACACCTGCTCTCGCTCCCAAGAACATCAGCAGCTTGGCGAGTGAGTTTTCCGACTTCAGGTCTCTCATATGGAAGTGCCTCGGGTTGCTTCAGTCGCAGATGCAGCTACTGACATTGGGGCTGGACCGGCACGAGACTGCATCACGGCGGAAGGTACTGCTGGTGCATGGAGTGCCAGAGGTAACTGATGAGCAGCCGGAAACTGTCCTGAAGAAAGTGCTAGCTGACCGCCTCAAGGCATCCGTCGACTGCATTGGTGCCATCAGTATCACACATCGTCTGGGTGCTAAGGGGGCGAAATGCCGGCCTCTGCTAGTTCGCTTCACGACGTTGGCGGCCCGCGGTGAGGTTTGGAGACTCAAGAAGGCGCTGAAGGGTTCAGGCATCACAGTCACCGAATTCCTGACTAAGTCACGCCAGGAAGTATTCACAGCAGCGCGCAAACACTTCGGAATGAGCAATGCATGGACATCCGAAGGCAAAATAATTGTGCTGCTGCAAGAAAGTCTCGTCACAGGGTGGAGTGCTGGGGTGACCTTCAGCCGTTGACCTCAAAGCACCCGAGTAAGGACAGCCCTGCGACGCCAGCAGAACAAGGTATGAAGCCAGCTGCGGGCGCAGCTGCTGTTTCGAAAAAGGGCGTTACGACTAGGAAGGGTGCTCAGAAGAAGTGAGGTTGGGCCATCGCACATTCACCACATATCACCAATCTCCACTCTTTGTGTAGCTGAATGTGTTCCAACATTTGTTTCCCACTGTGAACTGGGCTCACCTTTAGCGGATGACCTTTATTCCTTTGCTGGTAGTACATCAGAACCCACCAATTTTAGACCCATATCGATACTACCAACGCTTAGCAAAATATTTGAAAAACTCATACTTAATCAATTGCAAAGTCATTTTTATCTCAATAATTTAATTCATATTGCTCAGTTTGGTTTCACAAAGGGTCGTTCAACAGCCGATGCTGGTGTTGAACTAATCGACAATATTTTTGATGCCTGGGAAGACGCAATGGATGCAATAGGTGTCTTCTGCGATCTATCCAAGGCTTTTGATTGCGTCCATCATGACACTCTTGTCAGGAAGTTACGCCATTATGGTGTAAAAGATCAGGCACTTGGCCTTCTGGAGTCATATCTAACAGATAGGGTCAGATGGTCGATGTTAATGGGAAAAGATCACCTGGGTCTTCAATAAGTATGGGCGTACCGCAAGGTTCAATTCTTGGTCCTTTCTTGTTTTTAGTATATATTAATGATTTACCTTACCTTGTTAAAGCAAAACATGGGTTAGTATTGTTTGCCGATGATACTTCTTTGATATTTAAAGTTAAAAGACAGCAATCAAATTATGACGAGGTAAACAATGCTATCTCTAGTATAGTGAACTGGTTTACTGTTAACAATTTATTACTTAATGAAAAGAAAACTAAATGTATTAAATTCGTGTTACCCAATGTGAACCCGGTAACTACAGACATATTTATAAAAGGACAGAGATTGGACCTTGTGCAGTCGACTGTGTTTTTGGGCATTACTTTAGACGCCAAACTACAATGGGATCCTCATATAAATAAATTGTCGAACAGACTGAGTTCGGCAGCGTTCGCAGTTATAAAAATTAGAGCTCTTACCGACGTAGACACCGCTAGACTAGTCTACTTTAGTTACTTTCATAGTCTAATGACCTATGGTATTTTATTGTGGGATCACGCTGCGAATGCTAATAGTATATTTATTCTGCAGAAACGGGCTGTTCGTGCAATTTATAGATTAGGGCCTAGAGTGTCACTGAGGGAAAAGTTTAAAGAAATCAATATTCTGACATTTGTGTCTCAATATATCTATGACAATCTTGTGTATGTAAAAAGAAATATAACTAATTTTCAGAAGTACAGTGATATACACAATTTTAATACTAGAAATAAAGACAAGTTGGTTGCTTATGTAAGCCGACTACATAAAATTAGTAATTCTTTTAAAGGCAATTGTATACGCTATTACAATAAGGTCCCTACTGATATTAAAATCTTACCTTTAGACAAGTTTAAAATAATAATAAAACAGAAATTGTATAAAAAAGGTTACTATAGGATATCTGATTACTTAGAGGACAGATGTCCATGGGAATAGATTGTTTGAGTAACAGGCTGTTTCGATATATAATTAGCATTCATTTTGTAATTTGACAATATTTTATTTAAAAAAGGAAACGCAAAAGATGCGACGACTGTGGAGTTTCTTCGGTGAGCTCTTCTCCACAGATTCCGCCATTGTGTTAGTGAACTCACCCAAAAAAATGTAATGACGGATCTAAGTGATGTAACAACATCCTATGGAAATAAATGATTTTTGATTTGATTTGATTTGACCTACTCGCTAGGGCGTCCAAACTTTTTTAGCATCATGTTGGGGTCATTTGATCATCTTCCTGAAAGTTTCAGGTTGCGGAATTCAATAGTTTTTAAGAAATGATTTTTTGAAAATCTGAAAATACTTTGTAAAATGATGTAACGCAACGCAAATAATATGTTTAAATCTTGTCTGTGGTCAAAATACATTACCTACATTTCGTTGTACGAATATTTTAAAACTTTGAAAAAAAATTAATAAGTAAAAACATTCCCTGACAAAACACGTATAATTTATTTTCATAACAACATCAAAAGTTTATAACAAAATATTGAATGACAACCGTGTGTCGGACAAGGTGTGTGTGTGTGGTTATATGAATGATTGCCCAATAAGTATGCCGAAAATATCTTTAACGGTGGCGTGCAAATGCCCTTAGGAATTAAGATGGATTAATGATGAACAGACTACATAATCCTGTTCAAAGATTGAATGTCGTCCAAAGAGAGAAGCCGCGCTAAGAAACAAAATTTAAATTAATATACATACGACAGTTCAAATAAACTAAAATATGGTTTAAATACGAGATTTCCTGAAGCCGGCGTCCTACTTCCTCGTTCACGTACGCTCCAAAGCACGCCTTGGCTAGGACTACGCGTCCGCGGTGTCGGTTTTGAATATTGGGGTTATGGCTCGATGCGCAGCTCTCCACCAAAAGCTACAAATAAGATAATAAGTACCAGAATAACGCTAACACGACCAAAATGCCACCACGGAATATAAACACCAAATACATACCCAGATCGCTTCCAACATCTGGCCTTTGACTTCAGATGAAATATCGGATGAAATATCGGGAAAACGCCAGCAATCTTTTAGGCCGGCATCAATTCTTGCCCAAGGTCAAGGCTGCCCAAAACACAGATCACACGACAACTCCCAACGCGAACAAAACTGGCCAAACGAAAAAAATGTGCATCAAAATGCCTTCGACTCGAACAGCTCAATGAAAATGAATTTTTCCAGACCTGCCAAAACTGACAACTACCAATAAGAATCTAGAATAATTCGAACTTTCAATTTCGCATAAACTTATCAAACATCAACCAGCCTGTATCCCAATAAAATCGAAATAAAAATTTGCATTACAAAGGAGTCTTAAAACGACGTCTCCGAGTTCACGCTGCAGATCACAGGAAAACTCCCAACGCGAACAAAACTGGCCAAACGAAAAAAATGTGCATCAAAATGCCTTCGACTCGAACAGCTCAATGAAAAATGATTTTTTCCAGTCCTGCCAAAACTGATAACTACCAATAAGAATCTGGAATAATTCGAACTTTCAATTTCGCATAAACTTATAAAACATCAACCAGCCTGTATCCCAATAAAATCGAAATAAAAATTTGCATTACAAAGGAGTCTTAAAACGACGTCTGCGAGTTCACGCTGCACAAGCTACGCATAGTACACGAATATACGGCACTTATAGCTCGAAAGCATCTGATGGCAAGACTGTAAACACGCCTGGAAGTCACAGTGACTGACGTCGTATCTAATTCCATTTTTAATTTAATTTAGAAACCGAACTCCTGGACTTATTCCCAGATCCTAATTTTCAAAAAATGGGACAAAATTGGAACTGTGTGACCCTTTATTTTTTTTAAATAGGTTCATAAATAAATAACAGTTTCGAAGTAACAAACATAAAAAAAACAATCAATATAAAACATGCAACCGAATTGAGAACCCCCTCCTTTTCTCCTTTCCCCAGGTCCTAGGCACGTTCGACAGCGTCGCCAAGACGATCAAGGCGACGCTCACGGACGCGCTGGTTCAGATCCTGTCGCCGAAGCGCCGCGTCGACATACTGCGCGACTGTCTGCAAGCGAAGCAGGAGGGCCGCCCGTATGTCATGTCGTTCTGTGGGGTGAGTGTCAAGGCCTATTTGTGTTGAATTCAACTTCAATTTCTTAATTAATGGCGGTCTAACAACTAGGTTAATTTTACTAATGTCATGTGTTTTTATAGAATTCACTGTATTTGGACAAGTTATCATTCGGGAACCTGGGAATTTATTGCTGGTTAGCAATACCCAGGGGGCCGTGCAGAGCTGTGGGATCCATGTATTTCCTGCAGACGTGAGCAGCTATTCCCCCCATGAGGGTATTCTCGCAGGTTCAGATGTCTGCAACGTTGTCAATATTGACAGCGTTGCCCATGTGTCGACATTGTCAATATTGACAGCGTTGCCCAACTTTTCCATTGCTTTGTAAGGCTATCTTCCGATTATGCGGTGGTGTGAGGAGTTTTTGTAGTACTGAACGAAGTAAAAACCTACAGACCATTTAGTACATTTATTTTCTTGTATCCAGCACCTCAACATGTTTTCTATGTCTTGATTTGATCTCTCAACACTGCCTGGAGTTTGAGGACGCCGAGGACTGCCATGAAACATTTTACACTCTAGCCACGTCTTCACCAGCTCTTCAATAACATGTGCGGTGAATTCTCTCCCATTATCACTTTGTCATATACATGGGGCACCGAACACCAAAGAGATTTTTAAAAGCTCCATTGCTACCTCCGCAGCTCTCTTTGATTTCAAAGGCCGAAGGTCTAGAAACTTCGTCGCGTGGTCTTGGAAATTCATGAGCCATTTGTAATCTCCATTTCGAGCCCACTGTAGGTCAACTAAATCTACTTAGCCTTGGACTTTAAAATCTTTGGAAATTATTGGCTGTGTCACAAATATTTTTCTTCGTACTGACCGTTTCATATCACATATGGAGCACATGTCAACAAATATGTCAATGGCTTATTGTGGAATTTGCAGCTTATTTGTAATGTACTGATGCATTTTCATTCAAAGTTTTTATGACTTTCCGTTAGGATTTCATAATATTTTTCCATTGGTACTATCCGAAAGTTCATCAATGTTTTTCTTGTTGATGATCAGAACTTCAGAGCAGTCAAGGATGTCATACTTAGACATCCACTAATAGTCCGCGGGCCTCTTGGTCAGCCTAACTTTCTTGACTTGTGGGATAACCTAAATGTTAGAAATGTATGTGGGTAGTCGTAGTCAGTCGACAATATACTCGCGCTTCAATTGGTTGTGTGCCTTTGATTTCGCTCCCGTATCTCCAAAATAACAGTGACGACGAGGCGGTTTTTCGAACTTTCGCGTACTTTGTGCAACCAACTAAAAATGGCCAAGAATGTGACTGTGGGCTCGTTAAATATATTTAATCACGAGACACAAGAGTGGGAGTTGTACAAAGGCCGGTTGGAACAATGGTTTTTAGCCAACGAAATTACCGAAGACGAGGACAAGTCGGGAGCTAAGCGTCGAGCTATTTTATTAAGTAGTTTATCAGAAACTACTTATCGACTCATCAGGGATCTAGCACTCCCACGGGACGTCGGATCATTAACCTACACGGAGACTACGGCACTGTTGGACGGCCATTTTAAAATAAAGAAGTGTGGTTTAGCAGAACGCTATAAATTTCATAGTGCAATACAGAAGACGGACGAGACATTAGCGGAGTGGGCGGCACGCGTTCGTGGCTTAGCCATGGACTGCGGTTACCCGGCGAGCTCGCTGGAGGAGACGCTTCGCGACCGGTTCGTGATCGGCATGGCGGGCGCGGCTGAACGGGACAAGCTGTTCACCAAGTCTTTGGACGAACTCACGTTCGCCAAGGCTTTGCAGCTGGCGGAGGGCGTGCGCTGTGCCAGGGAAGGTGCTCGTCAGGCAGCTTCGTCGGTGATCGCGCCTCCGCCTCAGTTCATGGATGTGCACAAGATGGCGGCGCATTGCAGCAGTGCTGGTTCATCGAATGCTTCGCGTGGCCAAGGGCCGCGACCGCGTTCTACAGAGCTGTGTAGTGTGTGTGGTTATTCTGGCCATGATAATAAAGTGTGTCGATTCAAAAATTATACGTGTAAAAAATGTAACGAAAAGGGACATTTACATAGGCAGTGTAAAAAGTCTAACCTAAAACAACATTTTCTTCAGTGTTGTTTGAATGATGGCGATGATGGTAAGCGAATGATATTCAATATCCGTAGTTTAAACGGGCAGCCAATGCAGGAGTCGATTACTGTAGATAACATCAAATTAACTTTTGAGTTTGGTACGGGTTCTGCGGTCACGGCAATATCTGAGAGCATTTACTATAGATATTTTTCAGGCCACCCATTACGTGAGAGTACCAAGTTTTTGCAGAGTTATAATGGCAGTGAAATAGACATATTAGGCATTATTTCTCTTGCATTTACGTATGGTAAACGTAGATCTTACATAGATGTTTATGTAGTGAAAAATGGCGGGCCGCCATTAATTGGTCGCGATTTTATCACAAAATTTAATTTACAGATAGGGCCGGTCGAGTCTTGTAACACTATGGCTGATGGTACCACGGAGTTGATTAACAAATACCCAAGGTTATTTTCAAGTAGTGTTGGTTGTTGCAAGGACGTTAAAGTCACGTTAAACATGAAGTCAAATTCAACGCCGATTTTCATTAAAGCTCGCTCAGTTCCTTTTGCAATAAGACCAAAATTAGAGCAGGAAATTGATAGACTGGTCAATCTAGGTATTATTGTACCAGTCAGACATTCGGAATACGCAAGCCCAATTGTACCTGTGTTACGGAAAGATGGGAAAATTCGTCTGTGTGCAGATTATTCGGCTACCCTCAACAAACAACTTGTCATAGAAACATTTCCGCTTCCTAGAATAGATGAACTGTTTTCTAAACTACACGGGGGGCAACAATTTACTAAATTAGATTTATCAAATGCGTATAACCAACTAATGCTAAGCGAGGACTCCCAAGACTTAACATGCATTAATACACATAAAGGTCTATTTAAATTTAAGCGGTTGGTTTTTGGATTGTCCAGCGCGCCAGCCATTTTCCAACGCACACTTGAAAATATACTTTCGGGAATTGGAGGGGTACTCCAATATCTTGATGACATATTAGTGACGGGTAAAACAAGGGAAGAACATGTAGAAAGACTTCAGGAAGTTTTTGACAGATTAGAAAATGCAGGATTGGTGCTAAGACATGATAAGTGCCATTTTTTCCAAGATTCTGTGACTTACCTTGGATTTGTTATAGATAAGAATGGGTTGCACAAATCAAAAGACAAGGTAAAAGCTATAATAGAGGCAAAGGAACCACGGAATGTTTCAGAGCTAAAGTCCTTTTTAGGCCTGGTCAATTATTATAGGAGTTTCATAAGGAATACTTCTAGTATTTTAGCGCCATTACATTCCTTAATACAAAAAAGTGTGAAATGGTCATGGGACGCAGAACATGAACAGGCATTTTTGTGCATAAAAAAAGAGCTGGCGTCGGATAATTGTTTAGCACACTTTAATCCGAATGCAAAGCATGTCTTGACCGTAGATGCATCACCACACGGGTTAGGTGCAATTCTATCACAAATCGAGAAGGAAGTCGAAAGGCCTATTTCATTCGTGTCCCGCTCGTTAAATCCCGCTGAAAAAAGGTATAGTCAGATACAAAAAGAAGCCACTGCAATAATATTTGGTGTGCGTAAATTTCATCAATACTTGTATGGCAGAGTGGAGCCGTTTGTTTTGAAAACAGATCATAAGCCGTTATTGTCCATTTTTCAACCCGACAAATCAGTACCTGAGGTATCAGCTAACAGATTGCAAAGATATGCAATTTTCTTATCAGCGTACAACTACAAAATTGAATACGTGAGCAGTGCTCATAATTGTGCAGATTTTCTAAGTAGGGCCTTGCCAGTAGATCATGAGATCGAGAGACAAGCGCGAACAAACAGTAGCAAACCGGTTTTAGATACAATAGAAATGTACGATGATGCGTGTTACATTAATTTCATTTGGGAGGGTGACTCATTGCCTATTTCTCTATGCGATGTTAGTGAAGCGACGCGATCAGACTCACTACTATCACAAGTAGTTAGTTATACCTTGAATGGTTGGCCCAGGTCGGTTACTGATAGAACGTTAAAAGCGTTTTTTAATTGTCGTTCGGAATTAGCAGTGGAGAAAAACTGTTTGATGAAAGGTACCAAACTGATAGTACCGGATAGTCTGAGATGGACCATAATTAATGAGCTGCATAAAGGGCACCTAGGATATATAAAAATGAAATCTGAAGCGGTGTCTAGGTTTTGGTGGCCCGGGATGGCGACTGCGTTAGAGCAGGCGGTGGCTACGTGTGACGTATGCAATCAACTAAGACCCTCCCCACCCCGCGCGCCGCTTACTCCTTGGCCGTATCCCCCTGAACCATGGCACAGAGTTCATTTAGATTTTTTAGGGCCGTTCAATACAAAAATGTATTTAGTAGCAGTTGACGCATATTCAAAATGGGTAGAAGTGTTTGACGTTACTACAGGATATAGCACAACGGTGGTGATTGAAAAATTATGCGAATTAATGTCAAGATTCGGGTTAATCGCCACAATTTGTACTGATAATGGTCCATCTTTTGCGTCACAACAGTTTGACAATTTCTGCAAGTCAAATGGTATTGCACATTTAACTTCGCCGTCGTACCATCCTGCCAGTAACGGGCAAGCGGAAAGCTACGTTAAAATCATAAAGAAAGCAATAAAGTCGATTTTGTTATCAGGGTCACGTAGGTCAGATTTTACCGTAAAGTTAAATGAATTTTTATTTAATTACCGTAACTCAAAACATTCGTCCACTAATCGTTCTCCTGCGGAGGTCTTGTTCGGTAGAAAATTACGTTGTAGGCTTGATTTACTAAATCCGTTGCCACCGCCATCTTCAGACCCAACACTGACAGAAACTGTACAAATAAGTCAGTCCTTACAGGCTAAATACTATCGGGGGAGGAGGAACATTGACTTTGTAGTTGGTGATTTAGTTATAGTAAAAGCGTACCAAAATCAAAAACAATTCTGGAACAAAGGAGTTATATACAAGAGACTTGGGAAATCAGCTTATTTGGTGAAATTAGACAAATTGGAGCGCATCATTAAGCGCCATAAAAATCAAATATATGAATTGAAAGAAGAGGAGAATGAAGGAGAACGTAGAGAGTATAGTACAACGGACGTGATGGAACAAAACACTTCAAACACAGACAACACACGTCGCTCTTCGTTGTCAGAGGAATTGAACGATAATATGCCACCACCAGTGTTGTCTTTGGTTAGAGGCGACCCGGTTGCAATGCCCAGGCTGGATACAGACGTTGGTCTAACTTTGGTCAGTGAGACAACGGCCCCGTCTACGTCGGACACTGGACCGCCTGGACTATCATCAGTTGACGAGGAGTGGACAGATTGCCAGGATCCTGTCGAGGCGATACCATCCGGAAACTCCGTACAGACAGTAGATCAAACGGTTGTCGCTGCCGCTCAAACAGAACCGTTATCTGATAACCCACAAGAGTCTCGTTCCCTTAGGAGTAGGAAACCTGTTAATTATAAGGTTTAGATGGGTTAAGAGCCGTATATAAGCAAAAGTTTTTTTTTGTTATATTTCCACATAATTTAAAAATAGTGGTGGAGGGATGTTAGTAATGTATGTGGGTAGTCGTAGTCAGTCGACAATATACTCGCGCTTCAATTGGTTGTGTGCCTTTGATTTCGCTCCCGTATCTCCAAAATAACACTAAAAACATAAGTATGCTAATTAATAACTGGCATCCGTTTAATATGAGTTATTTTGGTCAACCTTTATGAATCAAATGTGAAGGTAGGTTTCAAGTTTGTGTTGATTTGGCTAGCACATATGCTGTATGTATGTAGTGAATGATTTGAATATAGTGCATATGCTGGTCTTAACCTACTGTGGATAGAGGAACCATAATTACCTACCCGAGCCTAACCAGTTGCAGCATATGCACCACCGCGATTATTTTAGCCCCCAGAGGGAAATCATGAATGAAAAGAACCGCGTTCAGTCTACCATTTGATCTGGCTTCCATCAGGGCCGGATTCAGATTAGGGGCCCATAGCTAGTAAAACACTCGTCCGAACGTGTTGGAGGTTGAATCTTTCGGCTGTTCGCCGAGAAAATACCTGTATGTGTCCGGCTGTGATGACTATCTTCTCCCCGGCGAGGTACGGGACGTGCGCGTCTCGGTAAGTCCCAATTCTTCTCTGAAAAAGGTTCTCTGCATCTCCTTGCCGACAGCAAGTGACACACTCTGTTCCATTTCATTCTACACGATTCGGACGGTAATGTCCTGCGGCCTCCCAGCGAAGTTTCGAACGTACGCGCGTCCGTCCAAATCTCTTGCACTGAGGTCCTTTTCTGCAATCTGATCCAATCTTTCAGTGCGAGGCTCAACTTTGAGGTTATGTTAAAATACACTCGAGGGTCCGCGAGCTCCGTAGCCTACAATTACGCGGATTGAATGCTGCTGGATAGTGAACTACATGATTTCGACAGAGCAATTCAAAATCCCGGCCAAACACGAGGTAACCTTTTCGAACACATTTGTTCCTAGTCAAGTCTAAATGTTATACCGATTGCACTGACGACTACGCGGAGTCACAACACACACTACCAACACGCGTTTTGGGAATGGATCACTGTAATATTAATTTATTTCCATTACAAATCTCCAAAAACCGTCGACATTTTCGTGGGAAAACCCAACCGAGACGAAAATGCAATATCAGTGACAGCTAAAATTTCCAACTCATGTTTCATAGACTAAACACGAAGAAAGCGTTCCGATTTATACTAATCCTGACGATCCTGTGATTCGAAAAAAAGTGAAAAGCTAGATGTCAGAATTACGTAGTAAGGCTGCAAGTATTTCAAAATTCGTGTATAAAATTGCAGTCACAGTCACAATACCTTTCAAAGGTATCGAGAAAGATGTCCAGAGATACAGAATCGAACTACCAAAAGTTTATATTGACTGGCAGTTACTGTCATTCCTCAAAAGGTCAGCTAATTAAAAGACTTTCTAGGTAGGTGAAATTGTGAGCCTCATTTCCATCAACCAACAATGAGCCAATCTTTCTCGTATCCGTTAAAAAGGCATATGCCCCTCGGTGGGGACATTAATGCGCTATATTCATTTATTTATTACTTATATGTGAACCCCAGGTGAACGGCGTCGGCAAGTCCACCAACCTGGCTAAGATCTGCTTCTGGCTGATCGAGAACGACCTCTCCGTGCTAATCGCGGCGTGTGACACGTTCCGCGCCGGCGCCGTGGAGCAGCTGCGCACGCACACGCGCCACCTCGTCGCGCTGCACCCCGCGGCCCGCCACGGTGGCAGGACCATGGCTACGCTCTACGAGAAGGGATACGGTGAGTAACATAATACATGGGCCACCTCGCCGCGCTGCACCCCGCCGCCCGCCACGGTGGCAGGACCATGGCCACGCTCTGCGGGAAGGGATCGGTGAGTAACATAATACATGGGCCAACTCGCCGCCCGCCACGGTGGCAGGACCATGGCCACTCTCTACGAGAAGAGATTCGGTGAGTAACATAATATACGCGCCACCTGACCGTGCAGCACCCCGCCGCCCGCCAAGGTGGCAGGACCATGGCCACGCTCTACGAGAAGAGATTCGGTGAGTAACATAATACACGCGCCACCTGGCCGTGCAGTACCCCGCCGCCAGCCAAGGTGGCAGGACCATGGCCACGCTCTACGAGAAGGGATCGGTGAGTAACATAATACACGCGCCACCTGGCCGTGCAGCACCCCGCGGCCCGCCAAGGTGGCAGGACCATGACCATGCTCTACGAGAAGAAATTCGGTGAGTAACATAATACACGGGTCACCTCGCGCTGCACCCCGCCGCCCGCCACGGTGGCAGGACCATGGCCACGCTCTACGAGAAGGGATCGGTGAGTAACATAATACACGCGCCACCTCGCGGCGCTGCACCACGGCCGCGCTCTACGAGAAGGGATACGGTAAGTAACTAGATATATAGATCAACATTTCATTAATTGTAGCGAGCCAATGATACATAGATATATTTTTAATTCATTATTACGAGATATTAATGAAAAATAACACCACGTCAACACGACACCAACCAAGAGCCCAGTCATGCGTCATGAATACAGCTTCATGGTAGAGAACGGCGAGGCTGAAGGCCAAGGCTAAAAACCAATCATATAACAGAACAGTACAAAGCTGAAGGCTAACCCAAGTCGGAAACGCCTAAATAAAAGCCGAGGCCGTAGGCCGATCCATGTGTTAAATAATCCTACACCTAAGATTAGTACGACATCAAGAGCCGAGTCAAGCATCACTAAGTCCCCACCATCTGTCGGAGAAATTCGAGGCCATAGGGCGAGCCATGCACAACGAAATGTGATGTAAACGTTATTTTTTCACCCTCCAGGCAAAGACGCAGCCGGCATAGCGATGGAGGCGATTCGATTCGCGGCCGATTCCAAAATCGATGTTGTGTTGATCGATACGGCGGGACGCATGCAGGACAACGAACCGCTGATGAGGGCTCTGTCTAAACTGATCAAGGTATAAAACATTTATATATATATACAGACTCATACATCGCCTCTGTCCCCACACTTAACCTCTATAGTGGGTACCAAAACCAGCGACGTCACAAACACAACAAACATCCGAAATCCGGGATTTGTTTTCCTCCCCGGCCGGAATTCAAGCCATGACCTCGCCTGTGAGGCTGAGTATCGACCCCTACGCCACGAAAGTCGTCGCTTCGAATACGTTTACCCCCCGAAGAAAAAGAAGTGGTGTTATGAATCTGACGTGCTGCCGTATTGTCTCAGACTGCAGATATATTGAGTATGACGTGCGGTCGTATTGCCTCTGTCTGCAGATATAATAAGTATGACGTGCTGTCGTATTGTCCCTGTCTGCAGATATATTGAGAATGACGTGCTGTCGTATTGTCTCTGTCTGCAGATATATCGAGTATGAAGTGCTGTCGTATTGTCCCTGTCTGCAGATATATTGAGTATGACGTGCTGTCGTATTGTCTCTGTTTGCAGATATATTGAGTATGACTTGCCGTTGTATTGTCTGTCTGCAGATATATTGAGTATGACTTGCCATCGTATTGTCTCTGTCTGCAGATATATTGAGCATGACGTGCTGTCGTATTGTCTCTTTCTGCAGATATATTGAGTATGACTTGCCGTCGTATTGTCTCTGTCTGCAGATATATTGAATACCTATGACTTGCCGTCGTATTGTCTCTGTCTGCAGATATATTGAGTATGAAGTGCTGTCGTATTGTCCCTGTCTGCAGATATATTGAGTATGACGTGCTGTCGTATTGTCTCTGTTTGCAGATATATTGAGTATGACTTGCCGTCGTATTGTCTCTGTCTGCAGATATATTGAGTATGACTTGCCGTCGTATTGTCTCTGTCTGCAGATATATTGAGTATGACTTGCCGTCGTATTGTCTCTGTCTGCAGATATATTGAGTATGACGTGCTGTCGCATTGTCTCTGTCTGCAGATATTTTGAGCATGACGGGCTGTCGTATTGTCTCTGTCTGAAGATATATTGAGTATGAAGTGCTGTCGCATTGTCTTTGTCTGCAGATATATTGAGTATGAATTGCCGTCGTATTGTCTCTATCTGCAGATATATTGAGTACGGCTTGCCGTCGTATTGTCTCTGTCTGCAGATATATTGAGTATGACTTGCCGTCGTATTGTCTCTGTCTGCAGATATATTGAGTATGACGTGCTGTCGTATTGTCTCTGTCTGCAGATAGATTGAGTATGACTTGCCGTCGTATTGTCTCTTTTTGCAGATACATTGAGTATGACTTGCTGTCGTATTGACTTTGTCTGCAGATATATTGAGTATGACTTGCCGTCGTATTGTCTATTTCTGCAGATAATTGAGTATGACTTGCCGTCGTATTGCCTCTGTCTGCAGATATATTGAGTATGACTTGCCGTCGTATTGTCTCTGTCTGCAGATATATTGAGTATGACGTGCTGTCGTACTGTCTCTGTTTGCAGATATATCGAGTATGACTTGCCGTCGTATTGTCTCTATCTGCAGATATATTGAGTATGACTTGCCGTCGTATTGTCTATGTCTGCAGATAATTGAGTATGACTTGCCGTCGTATTGCCTCTGTCTGCAGATATAATGAGTATGACGTGCTGTCGTATTGTCCTTTCTGCAGATATAATGAGTATGACTTGTTGTCGTATCGTCTCTGTCTGCAGATATAATGAGTATGATTTGCTGTCGTATTGTCTCTGTCTGCAGATATATTGAGTATGACTTGCTGTCGTATTGTCTCTGTCTGCAGATATAATGAGTATGACTTGTTGTCGTATTGTCTCTGTCTGCAGATATAATGAGTATGACTTGTTGTCGTATTGTCTCTGTCTGCAGATATAATGAGTATGACTTGTTGTCGTATTGTCTCTGTCTGCAGATTCAATACTCATGATGTGCTGTCGTATTGTTTCTGTCTGCAGATATAATGAGTATGACTTGTTGTCGTATTTTCTCTGTCTGAAGATATATTGAGTATGACTTGCTATCGTATTGTCTTTGTCTGCAGATATAATGAGTATGACTTGCTGTCGTATTGTCTCTGTCTGCAGATATATTGAGTATGACGTGCGGTTGCATTGTCTCTGTCTGCAGATATAATATACCGTAAGATACAAGCTTATAACTCTTTATTTTTCATCAGGTTAACGACCCAGACTTGGTCCTATTCGTCGGCGAAGCTCTAGTCGGGAACGAAGCGGTCGACCAACTCGTCAAATTCAACCAAGCACTGGCCGACTACAGTGCCAACACCAACCCGCATACTATCGACGGCATCGTCCTAACCAAGTTCGACACGATCGACGACAAAGTCGGTGCTGCCATCTCGATGACTTATATAACTGGTCAGCCCATAGTGTTTGTTGGTACGGGTCAGACTTATACAGATTTGAAGGCGTTGAATGCTAATGCAGTTGTTCATGCCTTGATGAAGTAGAGTTGGGGAGTTAGCATTGCTTGTGGGTAGGTGAGATGTTGCACTCAGCCTTTAATAATATTAAGTACTTGGAGATACGACGCTCCTCAAGTAATTACAGAAAAACAGATATTTATTTATTTTGAGACCTAAAATATAAAAGGCCCCTCTTTTGCACGTTTTTATTTTATTTTGTATGGATCTTTAACAAAATTATGAATTTGAAATAACGTGTTACATACCCTGCATTCACGGAATCTGCTGACGGTCCCGTCGCCCGGCACCTCGCTTTGATGATGTCATTGCGCTTGCATAGTGATAGTTTTAGGCAACAACTAATTATTTCACTGTAGTTTTCCTATGCAGCGTCAGCAACCCGTGTAACAAAGCCAAAGTTCTTTATGACTGTAGATATTTACATATTCTTAGCAAACGTCATTTTTTGCCTCTTCTCTACATTGGACCACTGTGGGAGAAGCAGGGCGTGAAAACTCCCACAGATTGATTTTTAGATCTCTTTTAAAAATTGCTTGTGCCTAACTAATACAAATATTACAATATTAATTATTATGATTAATAAGCAGGAATAAATAATTAAAAAAATATTACCAGCAAGGTCTGTGTTGAGCTTGATTAACCCCGTACAGTCCCATCATTAAGTAATCTTGAACATTGTAATATCCCTTTTTCGACAGTCGTTTTAAGATGCTTTTTAAATTGCTCAAATGGCAAATTCAAAACCTACATGCTATATACTTTATTCATTTTTAGTGCCTATTATTTTGTTAACTTTAGACGCACTTCAATTCTATTATCGATTGAATATAGACATAAGATGTAACTGTAATTTCTATTCTTTAAAATTATGTTTTTTTTTAATCCATCGGTTGCCGAGTCCTTATTTCAAGTTCACAGATTTTTATTCATAATAGCACAAAAATTGAGACTTAATCAACGTCATAACATAATCAAGCATAATATAACATTAAGTAGGTGCCTAATTTTTACATGGTTTAATTACTGGTTGAATGCCAGTTGTCGGTGTCTTGTAAAAAGTCATTAATTTTGTAATAGGCCTTAGTACACAAAGTGTGCTTTATACATTTTTTTAATCGAGATTCAGTTAAGTTTTGAATTTCTTGCGAAATTTTATTGTAGATGCGTATACAGTGTCCCATAAAAGAACTGCTAACTTTTGGCGCAGCCGGTAGGACCCTCGAGTCAGTAGGCGCGCGGGAAACCAAAGGACTCCAGACATCGTTGCTCCTGTTGGCTCCGCAAGCCTCTGGTTTAGCTTTCAAGCCTTCATCAAGGATTCGACGAACGAAGACGAGCAGCCGAGAGGATACCATCTCGGCTGCTCGTCTTCGTTCGTCATTCGTTAGATAATTGATTCGCGAAAAAAACCGATAATTAATTTAATCCTTCATTTTAAGGAATAGAAATTACAATTAAAACTTATGTCTATATTCAATCGATGCTAGAATTGAAGTGAGTCTAAAGTTAACAAAAGAAAAGGCACTAAAAATTTATAAAGTATAAAAGTATGTAGGTAACACTGGTTGCTTACGTTGCATAGGAAAATTACAGTGAATTAATTAGTTACTACCTAAAACTATCGCTTTGCAAGCGCAATGACGTCATCAAAGCGAGGTGCCGGGCGACGGGACCTCGTCAGCAGATTCAAAACACCCTCAGCCGTCTAGTGACGTCACATCAGCAAAATTGTTAAAAGACAATACAGTAAGACACTTCTATGAAAGGGACAGAGCTATGCGCCACTCTCCCTTTCCTTATCTAAGCTGACAGACTAACATCGGAAGTGTAAGCCTGTTTACGCGCCAAACAGTCAACTGTCAGTTTGAATGAACCCGCGATTTTACGTGGTCCACATGATGTTCGTGAAAATGAAAGCCAAAATGAAATTTTTGCATGTTTTGTTTATACTGGCGCTGTCGTTTCCCTGAGAGACAGCGCACAAAAAACGACAACACAAGCTTCGCTTAAATGGATGTCTTTATTTATGATAGGGCTCTGCCAATCACAAGTAATGCGAGCTGTACCGATTTCGCCTAACTTTTTTGGGGGTGACATGTTATTAATTGAATTATGTATGTAATTGTTTATATGAGGATGAATACACTTTGTTATTGGATAAAGCCTTTTCATTAAATATGTTATAGGGATGTTAATTCTTAATTTTTTATATGAAAACAATTGGGTCTAAGAATGTTTTGAGTTTGTCAAAAAGGGATAATATCGTCTCTTCCGTGTGTTCCATGCTGTATTATGTCCCCGTATGTACGGGGAATAATCTTGGGTAAGAAGCGTTGTGTAAGACCCGTTTACAAAACGCTTCTTACCCAAGTAATAAGTAAGTATTCCATTGATTCGCTTTACGTTAAGTTTTACAAATTTAGATTTAAAAATAATTATTTATTTCTTCTAATTGCCTTTACTGTATTCAAATAATACTCAGGTAATTAGGGTCTTACCACAAAAACAAACTTCTGTTCAACACTTGTTTAAAGACAAAAATGTTTAGGATTTGACGTTTGTGTTGAGGTAATTTTTTTTGTAGTAACACAGTTAATTTTTACTTCCTAAGGTTGGTTTAAATACAGGGATCTATGGAATGAACATGACAATATATATTTGTACATAATTCCCAACGAATTCTATTTCTATGTCATACATAATATTATCAAATATATCATAACTTATTCTCTTTTCACATTATTGCTAGAGCAGAGGTATAATATTTATTTTGATTTGAAGAACTGTCAACTGCAAGTAGATATATATGAACCATGGTTAGTGCATCTATAGATATATATGAACCACGTGTTAGTAGTGCATCTATATATTTATATATATGTCGCCGTTAGTCGCCGACGTTTAACCAAGTCGCTAAACTTCCGTCAGACAAGTGAGTGAATGAAACGTTTAACGAGTTGTCTAAACGTTCCTAGACAACAAGACATATACAATATAAATACATTTAAGTACAATTTAAATACGCTTAAGTACACATAAAAAATATTTTATGTATACTTAAGTTTAAGTTTTTTTTTGTTGTTCTTACATATTCAACCTAACACGAAGGATAAAGGGGGCTTCGCTTCGCTCACCCCCTTTACCCTTCACCTAAGATACTTTTCAGTAGTGAAAAGATAGACTCTGAAAATAATCAGCTGTTGTCGTGACGCCATCTTGTTTTACATTATTTAACCAACACACCGGCTTTCGGTACCTACGACAGATTGTTAAACGTTTTCCACGATGCTTTATTTAAATCAAAATGCTTGTGACTTGGTTAAACGTCGGCATTTAATTAACGGTCTAGGGTGTTAGTTAAGTGTCTGATTTAACCAACCAACTGCGACATATATATGAACCACGTGTTAGTGCATCTATAGATATATATGAACCACGTGTTAGCGCATCGTAGACATATATGAACCACGTGTTAGTGCATCTACATATAGATAGCACTGCCTTTATTCCTATGTAAAATCATGATATTTCTTTTTTTTTTCGTATTTAAATTTTGCAACTGTGCAGTTTTCTGTACATTTGTGCTAATTATTTGACATGTTTATGATGTATGCAACCAATAAAGGTATTTAAAGTGTTCACGTTTCTTGGGGAAAATTGTTCATCTTTGGTTGAGTGTTCATTTTTCAGTAAATAAATTGCTTTTGTTTGTAAATATTTTTAAGAAATATTCATCATTCTTTGGTTTCATATACTTAGTACAAAATATACTTATTCATTCCTGTATTAAGTTTTGGATCGATTTGTGGCTCAGAATTATTGAATAAATGTTTATAATGAAATAAATATTATATTTAGGTATATGTTCTTGATTCAACACCGCTTATCCAGTCAGCCGTTCAGGATTTTTTTGCGAATTTCGCACCCGAAGCTGCGCGACATATAAGTTTATGGCTTATGTTTAAACGATCACAAAAAACGCACCTATTTTACTTTCAATAAATTCGAAACGACCTTCAGAATTAGTAAACACTACCAAATTGTGTTTTGGATAAATGATCACCAAACTCCTTTTTGTGTAAGTACTTCAGTTTATGTTTTAGGTATTTTTTGTTCTTACATGTTCAACCCAACACGAAGGATAAAGGGGGCTTCGTTTCACCCCCTTTACCCTTCACCTAAGCTACTGCAGTATTTTGCCCTGATATTTTCTGCAACTTTTGGTGATCATTTACCCATTTTGAGTAGGAAAAAAATATTTTGGTGATCATTATATTTGTTGCCAAAGTTTATTGCTGGCCAGTATAAAACCAAATGCATTCTAAGAAAGCTGAGGAAATGCAGAATTAGTATTGTAAATAGGTAGTTTCCTGTTTGATGAACCAAGCGCCAAGAACAATAAAAAGTTGCCGCATCCGGAATTGCCGTGTGCGTGCCTCCAGAAAGCCCAAAGAACGGAGGAGCATGGCATATACACCAGGTTTTAGAGCACAAATGGAGCACTCCGACAGCCAAGTGCCTGAATTAGAGCCTCAATAGAAACTGCGCTACAAGCTAAAAACACTAAAAACAAGTTTTTCGAGTTGTTGCTTGTCATAATTATAAAAAAGAAATATTATTTGATGGATGACTCGACTCTTACCGAACTCATACGAATATCCCGCTGAAACTGCAGCAGGTCTACCTCGTATCATATTGTACCTACACATTTCTGAATATTGATTCTTTGTTACTAGGTAGGTAAGTAGCTTCTGTTATCTTTTAAATATTCAGTAGGTAATACTACGTAACTTCTGAGGTTTCGATGCATCTTTGTAGTTATATAACTGTGTTTCTATAAAAGATAGGTTAACTTTTAAAGAATGGCGATATTCACACATGATTTAGCAGGTATTTTTGATGAGTCTATATTATTCGAAAAAAATATAATACTTACATACTTGAAGAAGGTATGCAAGCCCCCGGTCTATAATTATGGAATGATCATGTTCATCACAGAGGAAAATGAGTCTTACCTGTATTACTGCAATACTTATTCTTGTATGTAGTGGAAGAACGCCTAAGCTAGTTGCACGAAGCGGCAATGTCGTGCAACTAGCGTATTGTGGTAATAGGTAAGATTTAAAATTTTGGCGTGAAAAACTGCTTTTGCTGATTGCATTGTATCCGCAGGGCCTAGCTTTTCAGATGATTTGGAGCGTAAAGCTCTATTTGTGACCGTCAGTTTGAGATATTACTGGAGTAGTTCTTGATATCGGCCAGGGCTTGCAGTAGGCGTGGACGTAAGCAAGTCCAGGCCTTTAAGGCTTATTATTCAAAAAGTACTAAACAGACGCTAATGAACGATTTGGAGCCCGATGCTCTAATTGTTACCATTAATTTGAGATATCAACGAGAAGTCTGCATTCAGTAGTTCTCGCAATCTGCCTGGGGTTGCTTAGGCCGACGGACGCCAGCAACCCCACGGATATTGGCTTGTATCTCTCGTAATCTTCAGTCTTCGAAGTTGTAAACTTGGCAGCGGAGTGCTAAAATTATGCTTTGAAACTTTTAAAGCACCATTCTAAGGAATCGCAAATTTTCTTGGAGATCCAGCTTGGGGTTGCTGGGGGGATTTTCCCCAGCAAGATCACGGTTTTTAGCTTGTAGCGTAGTTTCTATTGAGGCTCTAATTCAGGCAATTGGCTGTCGGAGTGCTCCATTTGTGCTCTAAAACCTGGAGTATGTGCCATGCTCCTCCGTTCTTTGGGCTTTCTGGAGGCACGCACACGTCCTCGATTTTCTTTAAAATACTGTTTCAAGGAAATATATTATTTGGAAACTGAGAAAATTATACTTGAATCTTGTAGGAAAATCATTACGATCAATTTGATATGCAAATATCTTAAGTAGTAAAACTCACCTACAAATATCCTTCGTTATGTATGAGTAAAGAGCCCGCCGCACACTTTTTACTTCATCAAGTTGTTCAGTTTTTTTAACTGGTAACAATTCGTCGGGATCCGTTGTTTAAAATGTAAGTATGTTCATAATTTCATAATTTATTTATTGCACACAAATGATAATTATAAATAAAACCGGTCAAGTGCGAGGACCGCACATGAAGGATTCCATACCATTGTACACGGAAAAACGTAAAACGACAGTCTTTTGTACGAGTACATATACCTATTTAATTTTTAATAATAAAATATTAAATACTGGGTATGTATACATTCAAGGCCGTACATCGAAACATTAAAAATAGTTTTGTGTATGTAGTACCTACGTAAGCATTAAACTATGTACTCAGGTTAACGAAACTCTTTGCTCATTGAAACCGGAAGTGGATAGAAATTGAGAAACTTATTTACAGAAATGAAATCGAAATTTTAAAAAAAGCTTAATATATTTTTTTATAATTCGAATGAGTAATTATTAATCATATAATGACAAATAACTAAGCACTAATATCTATACCTGTAATTAAAAATATTTTCCGATAAGATCGGGAGAGTAATTTTTCACCGATAAACAAATAAAACAAAATACCTAAGAAAATGGCCATACCAATAATTTCTTCTATGGGTACTTCATTTAATTCTTGAAACTCGGTATTTTTCATTATTTGTTGCTGTTGCGGTACATTCTGTGAAAATTTCAGCTCTCTACCTATTTCGGTTGATCCGATAGAGCCCGGTGTTGGACGGACGGACAGACGGACAGCGGAGGCTTAGTAATAGCACAGTGTAAAGAAGTAACAGTGGGCCGACGCTTTTGATGTTTGCGTAAATGCCGACACCGCTCAAGGCCACAGTACTTACCTAGGGTTGTCACAGACATTACTTTAACTGCCCAAAAAAGGAGGGTAATGTTTTTAGGTTTCATGCTTGTAAGCATGTATTTATGTTTATGCATGTACTTTTCTTTGTTCCGCCATAACATCTTCCTCTATTCCATGGTTGCTTTATTCCATGGCATGTTGCATATTGTTCCATGCACTATAATTAATTGCTTATGATTTTCGATTCAAACACCCTCAAAATTTTGTTTAAAAATTTATTTCCGCAATATTGGATTTCAAAATGGATGTCATTTTCGTAATCGGCACCCCGAGGAACCTCGAAAATGACACCCATATCATTATATTAAAAAAATTACCTCCGACACCTTGGATTTCAAAATTAATGTCATTTTCGTAATCGGCACCCCGAGGCACCTCGAAGATGACACCAATATCGATTTTCAAGAAAAATGAACGTCCGCCATCTTGGATTCCAACATGGATATCTTTTTCGTAATCAGCAACCCCAAAAACCTAGATAATGACAACTATATCATATATTTTTTAAATAATGATATGGTGGTCATTATCTAGGTATCATAGTTTTAAAAAAAAAACTATGATACTCAGCACTCAACATCCACGGGTATCCGTGCGACGCGTGCCACAGGACGTCGCAGGTGGCCTGACTTAGTTTTAATTTCGACGACCCTCACTCGACCATCTTTTCCGGGAAAGATATTTTCGACCAGACCTTTCAGCCAAGAGTTGCGAGGGGAATCGGGATCCACTATGTAGACCAAGCCACCTACCTGCAGCTGACGATCTATTTCTGCTTCCCACTTGCTCCTCGGGATCAGCTCCGGCAGCACCTCTTTTCTCCATCTACGCCAGAACATGTCGGCTAAGCACTGAGCATTACGCCACAGCTTTCTCGAGTTCAAGTCTGCCTGAGAGAACGTACCAAGTAGAGGAAGATTTGAAGAACTGCCCAAAAGAAAATGGTTTGGCGTAAGGCTTTCCGTGCTGCCAGGTTCGACTGAAACACGTGTCAGTGGGCGACCATTCACCATATTTTCTACCTCAGCCATCAGCGTACTTAATACTTCTTCTCTGGGAGCACGCTCGTTCGACGTTTTCACGCTTCGGACCAAACGTTCCCAAGCCCCTCCAAAGTGCGGGCTTGCTGGTGGTATAAAATGCCATTTAAAACCAACGTTCATACCGTGTTGCTGTAGAGCGTCATGGTCGAGCCCCAGCAGAGATCTTTTCAGCTCTGTATCAGCCCCGCGCATGTTCGTACCATTATCCGAATAGAAACAACGAGGCCAGCCACGTCGTGAAGCCATCCGCCGCAGTGCCAGGATCAAGGAGTCAGATGTAAGACAGGTATAAGTTCGAGATGCACAGCTCGAACTGTTAAACAAGTAAATAGAACCCCATACCTTTTTTCCCGACGACGGCCGACGACGATCTCCATAGGCCCATAAAGATCTAAGCCGCAGTGAGTAAATGGACGAAAACTGTGCCCCATTCGACCGAGGTAAGTCACCCATGCGGGGCACCTGAGGTTTACATTTTCTTAGGCGACACAGCATGCATTGTGTTACGACATTTTTAATGGTGGGCCTTAGCCTAATCAACCAGTAAAGTTGCTTCACTTCGTTCACGACAGCTTCTTGACTACCGTGAGCCAACTTTATGTGGTAGTGTCTTTCAATTAACTTAGCAATCCTATTGCCACCTTCCAGGATTACTGGTCTCTTTATTTCAGATGGTACATCATGTGCAGCGTCGATGCGGCCGCCGCATCGGAGGATGCCATACTCGTCAAGGTAAGGTGACAGGCTTAGTAACTTACTAGAGCGAATAATAAATTTTTCTTGTCTTACAGCAGCCAGCTCTTCGCCGAAGGATTGTGCCTGTGCGTATTTAATTAACAGTCGTTCTGCATGCTCCAGCAGTTCACAGGACATTTCAATGTTTTCTTTTCTACACTTACCTATAAAAAGCAGGACGTTCACTGTGGCCCTCTTCAAACGAATCCACGATGAGAATCGCTCCGGGTCTGGTACAAGCGGAGGTGTACTAAAATATACATTTTGGACTACGGCTACATACTCTACATCGCCATCTGTAGTAGTGCTATTTTTGAAAGCAATTGTATGCTGGGGCCATGATGACTCATCGTTCAGTAAAAACTTAGGGCCGTTTAGCCAATCGCTCATGAAAATCGAGTGATCAAATTTATCACGTGTTGCTAAATCAGCAACATTTAATTTAGTAGGAATATATCTCCACTCCTTGCTCTGGGTTAAATCATCAATTTCCCCCAGCCTATTCGCGACAAACACATTATAATTACGCAAATCTTTATTAATCCAGCGCAAAACGACTATGGAATCGCACCAAAAACATCTACGCGCCACATCAAGTTTATGCCGTTTGACTATAGAGTCTGCTAACTTAGCGGTTAAGACACTCGCTTGTAGTTCCAAACGAACCACGGTTATAGGTTTCACGGGGGCTACTCGCGTTTTACTCGCAACCAATGCTACTACAACCTGTCCTTCATTGTTTATCCAGCGCCAGTAGGCCACAGCACACATTGCTTGCAGACTTGCATCGCAAAATACATGTAACTGCAGATCATTATAATCATTATCAGTGCAGGCAGGCCCTCGTGGTAGTCTTGTGCCTGCTCGGTCATCAGAGAGAGCGCTCCGTACTAGTACATTTCAGTCAGTGTACTAGTACACTCTAACAGCTCTATTAGTACTATTAGGACGTTGGTTCTTATGACTAAAAAATATGCCTGCTCGGTCATCAGAGAGCGCTCCGTACTAGGACATTTCAGTCAGTGTACCAGTAAGATCTAACTGCTTTATTAGTACTATTATGTATGACGTAGGATCGAATAAAAAATGGAGCTATTAGGTTAACCTTTCTTTTCGTGCAGAGCAGAAACTTGAGGAATATTATACTCTGATAATATTAACATATTTATACAATTCTATGTGTCTGTTTGCATAGCAGAAATAAAAAGTTAAATAATATTTGATTTCCCTTCATACTTAAACAGGCTTAGGACTGTCATTCTAGTCAAGATGTCAATACCGTGTCTGTGTGTGCAAGAGCGAGTCGGCATGGCTCAATGCCTCCCGCCCGCCACCGCCGCTCTCTCGGAGCGATGTCCTAATAGTCCTAATAGACCGAATGTCCGATTAGCGTAAGGAAACGTTTCTTTTCGTTCATTGCACAGTAACGTTTCCTATTCGTTCTTCGTACATGACCGACACAAGACTACCTCGTGGTGGGTGCGGGAGTAGGTACCGTCGGCGGACGGGGTTGAGTATGTACTTCCGTCTCTCTCCCACCCATCGAGCGCTGAACGCTAGATAAATAACACATAGGTATTCTTACCTTATCAATCAGCTGTAGTATCGCGAGCCATTGAACCCATTTGGTGTGGATTTCGTCGGTGATAGGGTCATCCCAGTTGACGTTCGCCTTCCAGGTGTTCTGAAGCATAATTTTGCCTAGAATAACGAATGGGGCTAACAAGCCGAAAATGTCGTAAACAGACATAATGACGCGAAGTAAAATTCGTTTAGTAGGCTTTTTAATACCTTTGATAATGTCGTCGGGAATCCGTTTCATCGACACGTCGAAGCCTAGCGCATCTTCAGCTGGGTACCATATAAGACCGAGTGTACGTTCCCCTTGAGACTGCTTATCGACTTTGAACTTTATAGCAGCAGTGCCCAGGGTCGACTCGGGTACACAGTCGAGCACAGCTGGACTATTGCTAGTCCAGTTGCGAATTTCGAAACCGCCGGATTTGTGAATGTTTGTCACATTTTTGACTGACTCGATCGCGGTGGATTCGTCTTTAAAACTGTCTATGTAATCATCCATGTAGTACTGCGGAAGGCAAAGTCAATTCATACCGCGCAGCATTTATATTTTTAATGTGCTGAGCTACGAATGGGGAGCAATTAGCCCCGAAGATCAGTGAAGTCATATTAAACGTTTTGATTGGGTCCGTAGATTTACAGCGCCACAGAAATCTTAGACAATTTTGGTCTTCGGGGTGAACTTTTACACGCAAAAACATATATTTTATGTCCCCAGTCACGGCCACCCTGTGCTGCCTAAAACGTAGCATTATCCCGAATAACGATACTAAAAGATCCGGGCCCGTCAGCAGGTAATCATTTAATGACATACCTTTAGATTTGGCTGCGGCGTCAAAAACAAGGCGTAACTTCTTTTTATTGGGGTTGTCGACGCCGAAGTGGGGCAGGTACCACGTGCGCTGCGCATTGACGTCATCACCTATCAGCTGACTAGCGTAGACATTATCAAGTAAGTGCTGCACACGTTCGGCATACCTGCCGGCGAATTCTTCGTTTGACGCCATCTTCTTCTCCACAGATTTGGAGCGTTTAAGGGCCGTGTCATAGCTGTCATTCAACTTACATTTTGGGTCCTTCCACGGCAGACTCACATGCCAGCGGCCATTGCTGAGGACTGCAGACTCGTCGAGCTGCACTCGAGCACGGTTTGGCAGACACGCCGAGTGCGTCGGTGGCAAAAGAACGCTTTACCTCCTCATGCAACTCCCTCAGCTTACGCTGCACATCAAAATGGTTTTCTGATATAAACAGTAGGTTAGCTGGTTGTGCGCGTTCGCTACTATGCGCGGGAACTACCCCGTGCACACACCAGCCTAAGGCGATCAATGTCAGAGATGGTTCCATTTGCCTACCTACCTAATCTTCACACTACACACTAGCGGGGCTAACAAATGGTAATTATCTTGACCAATCAGTATTTCAGGTTTCAAGTCGGTATCGAAAAGCAAAGAATTTTGACTTTTCAAAAACTTCAAGTTCTCGAATTGTAAATTATTTATTTATTTATTTTAATTAGGTCTACTAACAATTTATGCACTAGTTACATAACATATGATTAATCTAGTATAAAGGGTTGCTGAGTACATAAATCAATTACAAGTAAACAATCGACCAGTGATATGTTTTGAACAGGCAAGTTCAAATTCTTACAAGTACGTACAGTCAAGGAATGCATCTTATTGTCCATACCTGTGAGGTCCATTTTTACCACACTCGAGTTGAACTCTAGGTCGCTCCCAGCCCAGGCGCCGTGCACGCGCACAGTGTCGGGGCGGCCGCGCAGGCCGGCGCGAGCCGCCAACTCCTCGCTCAGCAGGGAGATCGTGGAGCCGTCGTCCAGCAGCGCGCTCGTGTGCACCACTCCGCTGAGGCCGTGGAGCTTCACCGGCACCACCTTTAGCAGGACCTTGCGAGTGTTCGCGTTGACGTGCGCCACCGTTCGCGTGTCGGCGGCGGACGTGGAGGGCTCGGACTCAGGTTCCGGCGGGGCCACTGTCGGCTCCAACCGGGGCGCCGCGCTCGGCACGTAGTGTAGCAGGCGGTGGTGGGCGGCTCCGCAGCCTTCCTTGACACAGGTTGGCGCGGGGCAAGTCTCGCGATCATGTCGAGCAGCTATGCACTTATAGCATATACCAATACGCCTTGCATGGCTCCACCTGTCCCTACGCAAAGCTTTTTTAAACTTACGACACTCCGCGAGCTTATGTTTGCCGACGCGACAAAACGAGCACTTGTTTTAAGTTTGATCGGACTGCACTAGCAGTGGGAACGCTCGAGACGCACTATTATTATTATCATCTATGGACTTTTGAGGCTTATTTTCACTTCGCGCACTGATACCGCTTAAAGCACATAAGTTAGCCGTCCTAGATATCTTGACTGCCTCTTCATTCAGGAAATCTGCTAGTATCTGCAGGCGTGGCTTCGTGCCTTCTGCAATCATGGCATAGCTGTAGTCTGCCCATTTAGATATCAGTACAGCAGGGAACTTGGACAGTACGGTCGTTGCTACGTTCACACCCTGCAGATACTACTCTCGGCCGACAGCTGGACAGCCGCGACGAAATTCTTAATCTTTACTGAAAAGGCAACGATGTCTTTGTGGTACTCTGGCGACATTGGCTGTAGCTTGCGTATATCACTCATTATTTTGCCAATGATTACGTCTGGGTTGCCGAAACGCAACTGCAATGTGGACATAATATTTTCAGACGTTGCTGACGTTCAGAATAGCGCTGACACGGCTTCTTTGGCCGCGCCTTGAAGACACTTTCGTAGCCTCCGAACATTCTCTCATCACTGTACTTGCACAATTGTGTAGAGTCCTCGTATGCCTGTTTAAACTATAACCATTCTATAGGGTCCCCGGAGAAATTCGGTAGGTCCCGGGGAGTGCTCATACGGCTGAGCAGGTTGGCGTTCCCGTTGTTGGCTGCAACGGAAGTGGCGAGGTCCTTCAGCGCGTTAGCCAGAAACTGTACGGTGCCGTCGTCGGCAGCAGGCGGCGGCGGCAGCGGCGGAGGGCACGCCCTGTCCGATTGCGGGACATTCTGGGGAACAGGGACGTACGTGTCATGTGGGCTACGCTCAAGCCAATTTTCTACTTTTATTTTGGAGTCGACATCACTGTTACGTGGACTGCAATCATCTTCTTCAAGATCGGCGATTTCATATTGGAGTCGTTTTTCAATAAGTTCCAGTCGAATCTTGGCCTTCTCTTCTTCCGCGATTAGTTCCAGCTTTTTTCTTCGGGCATTCAAGGATGACGCCGTCGATGTAGTGCCGACTTCGGAGCCAGGCGCCTTTGCTGGCGCCGACTTTATCGACCTACCCTTGGTAGCTGGCGTCTTCCGTTTTGTTAGCTCTTGAAGATTTAGCGGAGATTGATTTGCGGTGTCAATTTTTTTATTCTCAGCACCTTCATTTTTTTCGTCAATGGCGGCGGCATTCAGGCGACTCTGCAAACCTCGCGTCATCATTGTGGGAGTGCGGGGTAACATGTCCAGAGATCCGGCTCGAAGGACCACTTTGTAAGGCACGCACTCAAGAAAAGACTGAATCCGCTTGAATTACTATATATTGGTATAAACACGCAAGGAAAATAATTATAATTTTGTGCGATACTTTTACATTTTGAAAACAACGACGACTGCCGAAACGCCACACGCATGCGTGGCAAGACTTGAAATAGACATTATATATCTATAAAATAACAATAGTTTGTCCTTCATTATGAACCTAATAAATTATACAAATTAGGCAAATATTTAATAAATCAAAATATAAGATTCTTGTGTGAATAACTAACAATTTGAAAACTTTACATTAACCATTTACTTTCTAATGTCACGCAACTATTACAACATTTAGTGCGGCCGGACAAAGCCGCGGGCTAAACATAGTTTCTGGTCAAAAGTAGATATCTATGGAACGCGTCGCTAACAGCACACTTCGGGTACGGAACCCTAAAAAAGAGTTAGGTACATAAAAATAGTTCATCGATTTCTCCAAGACCGATTTGGAAAATTATTTTTTGGCTTATGTTTAAACGATTACCAAAAACGCACCTATTTTACTACCAATAAATTAGAAATGACAGCCAGAATGGATAAATGTCCATCAAATTGTGTTTGGATAAATGATCACCAAACTTCTTCTTATGTTTTGGGTAGGTTTACGTTTTAAGTATTTTTTGTTGTTGTTACATGTTCAACCTAACACGAAGGATAAAGGGGGCTTCGCTTCGCTCACCCTACCTAAGCTACTCTTTACCTAAGCTACCGCAGTATTTTGCCCTGATATTTTTTGCAACTTTTGGTGTTCATTTATCCATTTTGGGAAAAAAAAAATTTGGTGATCATTATATTTGTTGCCTTATTTTTTTGCATTAAAGGGTACCTTACGATTGGTACCATTTTACCATCACAGGTCATGGGATCCTGGAGAAATCGAGGGAACTCTTCAAATATTGTAGGCAGACATATAGCTATATTTTGTAATATTCAAAGTCATTCGTGCATTTACTCTCATTTTGTGAAGTGGAACTGACGATGGAGACCACAGACGGCCAGCAGAAATGCTCAATACAAGGTAGCCCACAGGTTGTGACATGATAACTTTATTAGGGTTGGCCAGTAATGTATGCTCGTCATAACCATAGTGAAATGAAAGTGATCGTGACGTACCAGGAGAGCTTCTCAAACATCAACTACTTACCTACGGTAAGGATCTGATGATGGGATCATGGAGAAACATAGGGAACTCTTAATTTATGAAGACACGTAAAGGCATGTTTTGAAAAAATATGCTTTATAATTGTGCTATTGGGCACATGTGGGACTAGTCATAGACACACAAAAAACCAAACTCGTGCACATACACACTCTCATCTAAAATCTGATGATAGCGGCTCACAAACAGCAGATAAACCTGATTAGGTTTCCGCTGATGTTATCTTAAATAATCATGTATTATTAAACATTTTGAATAAATAAATACTTATAAGTGGTGGTGGTTAAATAAAGCTTTTATTTCAATTTGTAAAAAGGTGGGCCTTACCATACGACGGTACCTTAAGTAAAAAAATATATATTGAAGTCAGGTTTTTTCTAGTTTTACTTTTTGTTTTTAATTATAAGTATAATACTGTGAACTTTCCCCCACCACTACATGGAATATTACAAAACAGCATATTGTTACAATTTCGACAGAAAGTTCCTCCTATTAAAATACTAATACTCTAAGTCAACTCTGTAATTAATAGAAAACATTATACCAATTACGTTTAATTCCTACATCCTCATTAGTCCAACCTACCAAAAAATACCAATATTATCACATTTGGCTCATTTCACTGATGGCTTACCGTCCGATGAACCTGTAGTATATTTAAATTAGTTTGTAAAATGGATCAACATTATCGTAATGTTAAAAGGCGAGTGGTGAACTTCAGATTGGCATACTGCTGTTGGGTTGCACCGATTCGAGATGCACTGCTGGTTTTTGGATATTGTAGCTTCTTCATAGCGGTGAGTAGATCTAATTCTAAGTACATACATTTAAATGTGTGTGAGTTTGTGCTACTGTATTGCTGCAGGATAATAACGATCCCATTTCCACGTCCAGCAAAGGAGTAGTTACATATATTATCGCATTTTTTAAAAGTGAGCTGCGGCGTCGGTCTATTAGGCAAATCTGTTTGTCAGGCAACTTTGAGTATTGAATAAATGGGTGAACGTGGGCGCAACTACGCTTCTGCCACCTCACACGGGAACTCGTGACTCATGTTCTTTTACCCGTAATCAATCCAATATATTTACACCTCGGATCCAATATAAGTATTTAAACCTCGGACGAAACACCGCTCGTCATCATCAGTCTGTCAGGTAACCCCTGGTCTCCCCATGTATACGCTATTCACCTCGGTCCCGTGCAAACCGTGTCCATTGTTTTCCTGCTTTACTCGCTATGCCATCGGACCATCTGGCAGCTGGTCTGTCGACTTGTTTTCTGGCCTCCTCTTGGCCACCACTCTGTTACCGATCTGATCCATCTGGCGTCTTCTAAACTCTGCTCACGCAATCTTGTTCTACTAAAAATCTACTAGGTTCATCCTTCGATCTCTTAAATACTCCTACTGATGGTCGACCGGTTTAGCCTAGCGGGTAGTGGACCCTGCCGAAGCTGACGGTTCTGGGTTCGAATCCCGGTAAGGGCAAATATTTGTGTGATGAGAATGAATATTCGTTTCTTGGTCTTGGATGTTTTCTGTCTTTACTTAGGTATTTAGCTCTATTAAATGTATCGTCGTCTAGTACCCATAACACAAGCCTATTGAGCTCACTATGCTAGTTAGATGTCTGTAGGATTCTCCTAACTAAAATAATAATAATTGGACGACGAGGACGAACCTGATCTCCTTATATTTCCAGCTAATCTACCTAGTAGGGTCAGCAAACGGCACTTTCGCACCAACCCTCAAAAAGACACAGGAGCTGATTTTAGGCGAAGAAGCGAACAGCACATTCTGTCTATTCGCGTATGCTGTAGATGCTGCATCGTGCGTGCTTTTGTTGGCTGCTATACATCGGGTAAGTATAAGGGACAGGATTTAGTTGTCGTAGGCTCAGTCGCGTCTTCAGAAAAGCCCGCCGGACACGACGCGCCGTGGCAATCTGGCTTTTCAGAATGTTTTCAACTTTTCAGTGTAGGAAACCATACGCGTCGAAAAAGTATGCGAATCGTACTATCAGTGACTCTTATGTAGAATGACATAAGGTTCATTTCGTCTGAACTCGAACACTTTTTCACTCTGGTAATTATTCCTGCTTGAGCCACAGATATCGATATTCACTCACACGAGAGAAATATGCTTCTAATTCTCATTCTTTGCAGCAATATACTTATTTATCAATTTAATTTAATTTTACTTCAGTTTTCTCCCTACGAGGTACCTTTGACATAAGTTCATGAAATATGTGTGAGAATCTCAAGGTTTATTTGCCTTCCGGACCCACGGCACAACTACTCCGCTCAACTGGTTGTGCCGTGAGTACTTTTTATTCCCTTCGGCACAACTGATTAGTCCGTTGGGAAAAAAAATGTACCCATGGTTCAACTGACAAAACGTTTGAAAAAATAATTACCTATGATGAAACCCAACTGATGAAAACTGAATCTGATTTTGGTTTATTTCGAGTAAATTACAAGGCAAACGGTCGTGCACTGCCAAAGGGTGAAGTTTCACTAGTAGGTTCTGTAGATTCCCCTCAATCCACTAAAATACATATGAATATTGATATTAAGAATTAATATATGAATACATATGGATATTAAGAATATACCTCCTGCAACAGTCTGTTGCCCTGGTACTTAAAGGATTTCGCAAAGTGGATTTTTTTGAACTAAAATCCATAACAAATACTTCCAACCCATACGTCCACTTTCGTAACCGAAGTTGGTAACCGATTCGTAACTGGTTGTGAAAGAATAATTATTTTTCCACTTTCATTCATATGTATACAAATACTTCCAACCCATACGTCCACTTTCGTAACCGAAGTTGGTAACCGATTCGTAACTGGTTGTGAAAGAATAATTATTTTTCCACTTTCATTCATATGTATGACTTCATAGTCATGCCTGTGAGCCTGTGCTACCCCATCTGAAAAAATACTCATAATTATGTAGCTCGGACATTACTTGTGGCCATCCTTCCACTTTCGTAACAAACGTTACTTAAAGAGAACGAGAGTCTGTCTGTGGGTTACAAAAATGGAAATAATGCAATCTACGAAAGTAAAAATAATAATATTAAAAAAATATGTCATATATAACCCAATAGATGTGCTATGGGGAAACATAGTGGTTTCTGAGTCCCCCACGACTCAGCTAAGTAGATCAGCATAGTAGTTGCGCAATGGGTCTGGGTTGAGTCGTGGGGAACTCAATTGTGCCGAAGGGAATTAAAAGTACTCACGGCACAACCAGTTGAGCGGAGTAATTGTGCCGTGGGTCCGGATAAGGTTTATTTGGGCTTATGTTTTTCCGTGTACATTTTTAAGAAACTGTTGGTATCCTGAATATAAATAAATCAATAAAAGAAAAGTATCGCCTCCTGAAAAGCCAGAGCGCTACTTCTCCACGCCGCGCCGGCGTTGTACCACACGGGTTTTTCTGGCTACTATTGATAAATTCATCGCCTAAATTGCCAGTGAGGAATTTAGAGCGCCAGCGACGTTATGCTTTCCTTGAATTAATAACAGCTAGAAAAACCGGAGCGATACAGCAGAGGTAGGACAAAGCGCGAGGGACGCATGCACTGGCGTCATTGGCACGTGACTTTGTGGCGCTCTAGCTTTTCAGGCGGTGCTACATTCTGAACTGCTAGTGGCACAGCGCGGCCCAGCATTGTATACGTTGTTTTTCCGAGCCCACCCCGAAGTCTCGTGACATATAGAACAGACGTCGCGAAGACACCCCTTAGAAATATGTGTATATTTCTAAGGGGTGTCTTCGCGATTTCGACACACTTAAGTATTACATACATTTCAGAGTGACAAACACTTGCTGAGTGTGTACTTCGGTTACAAGATAATTCTGACAACGGTGTCAACACTGCTCTACTGTTCTGTACTTACTGCATCCGCACTGGATGTGCTCATCAAATTCGAAATATTTGTTGGCGTTCGTAAGTACATCATCTAGGACACTGAAGATATAGACACCGTTCGATAGACATCTGCGCTCGTGACTTTACAGTTACATTCGCATTTTACTTACGAAGTTTGCTATTCATATTATTTATATAACTTTTCTCAGACTTATGTACGACACAGCACAGACAGTTACTTTATAATAGCAAAAATGGTTGCTTTAATTAAGTTTTGTAACTAGTTCGCCCATCTTAATGTAAAGCAAATATGTAGTATCATGAAATTGTTTTTTACAGTGATCGACTGCTACTTAGTATTGCTTATATGGAGCGGCCTCGTCGAGATCAAACAGAAAGAGGAAGAAAAGAGAAATAAAGAAATATTTTTAGCATTAAATAGGGGTACAGTAATCTATAAACAGAAAACGGCCAATGATGCTACGATTTTCAATCCAGATACCGAAGTCACAACAATAGAACTTAACAACGAAGTAATAACAAATGAGCCTACGTTTGAAATTGTCAGAGAAACCACTTTGCCTACTGTAAATAGAGTTGAAGACTCTATCACCACGAACATAAACCCAGCAATTGAAAAAACAGTAGATACAGAAATACAAAATGTTGATGAAACGAATATAGTAGAGGAAACGCCCAAGTCGCCACCAAAAAGAAAGCTAAGACTATTTAGAAGTAAGGATAAGAAGAAAGAAGATATGACGAAGGCAAGCGAAGAAATGTATAAGAAAGTTGGCAATGGTGAGAAAGTGTCGAAGAAAGAAGCAACGGTTGAAAGGGATGGTGCCGAAAATGTTGAGGCAAAAAACAAGGAAGCCAAGGTCATAAATCTGAACTAGTTATGAAATTTAAACTAAAAAGCTCCAAAGTAGGATACCAAATAGAATGTGTTATCTGTTCAGAATTATTACAAAGAACGTGGAAGACAAAAATATACTTAACACAAATTAAAAAGTATGGAAAAGTTCTCGGTTTTCGGTGGCGCAAAATCACTTACTAATGCATCAGAACCATGAAATAATCAACAATATTTGATGGCAGACTCATGAAATAAAAATAATGAATTGATTAAAAATACGTAATTATTCGATATACATTGATAGATTTAAACAACGAACAAATTCGACTTTTTAAGACTTACTTCGCTAATCTTACTTACTCTTAGAGATTGTAAATGAACAAAAATAAACTGTAGAGATACATACATAACAAAATATTTTTTATTTCCTTAATATCTATCAACATTGTCATTTAACGATATTACTAGCACAGCTCTATCTCCTACAATAATTCGTATATTTACTACTCCACCAAGCCAACTATACGCATGTCAGGCATCTTTCCTCTCATGTCACACACACACACATATGTGAAAAAAATGCTTCAAAGGCGTGTGACATGAGTAGTTATAAAATAACCGTTAAATCCAAAAGTGCAAGGTTAAATTAGAACTACTGTGCGTATTGTACGGTCAATGTATTTTATGTCGAAACTACTGCAGATAGAAACTTGTGGTGTTTAGGAGCTCAAACGTCACTACTTTGACAGAAAATTGATCTAACCCACAGATATATAAAAAACAGCCTTCACATTCAAAACAAAAACTATTAAAACAGCATTTGCTCTAAATTTTCCCCTTATAAATACATATTATTTTACCTTAAAAATTTATAAACATATATTTTCCCCGGTGCTTGCGTAATTCGTTTCAAACCGCGGGACAGTGTGAATGGTGAATATGATAATATTTCGCGATTCCGTAGTAACTTTCGGTCGGGAAATCCTTTCATAGAACTCTATAACACCCATGAGGAACTAATTATGCACATATCGATTTGACTGAAGTAGTGTGCAGCACAAATGAATTTAACGTATACACGAGATGGAAGATGCCTGAGAGGCGTCTAGTTGGCTTGGTGGAGTAGTACTGGCCACAATAATAATATTCACAGGTACAAAAATTCAGACTAAACATAGCTTACCTCACAATCACAACACTGCATAATTTTATAACTGTATTAATTGGTGATAACACTAATATTTGGAATATAAGATATTTTTAGACTGAATTCTGGCATTAATTACACCGTATACCAAATAATAATTGTAGTCAGCTAACAATTCTAATTCAAGCAGAACAATTTAAAATTGATTGATACAGAAAAAAGTAGCAGTGTATTGAAACATCCTGGGTCTTACCACAAATATATATACACAGTCAGGTCATAAGTTCTGTCACACAATAAACTTTTGAATTTAGAACGCTGGCCACAAAAGTTTATTGAATTCGAATTTCGAATTTTTCATGAAAATAAAAATGTGTACTTTTTAGAATTTTACTCATTTTTAAATATGGAGTGGACACTTAAAGAAGACCGTGTCGCAGATATTGCGTTGCATCGTTGCGGTTACGCGCCAATTCAGATTTTCGACTTGCTGAAAATTTTAATATAACCAAAAGATTCGTTTATCGTACCATAAAACGATACAATGAAGACTCTAGTGTAGATGACAGGTCAAGAAGTGGTCGCCCTCGCTTTGTTAGGACTCCAGCAGTGATAAAAGCTGTGAAGGCGCGAATTCAAAGAAATCCCATACGTAAGCAGAAACTGTTGGCCCTTCAGATGGGGTTAAGCAGGACCACGGTGAAAAGGGTGTTAAATGAAGACTTAGGGCTTAGGGCATATCGAAGAAAAACAGGACATCGTTTGGACACTCGTTTAATGGACCTGAGACTGAAGAGATGCCGCGCTTTGTTGAAGCGGTACGCGGAAAAAAAGCATCGGGAAATTCTTTTTTCGGATGAAAAAAATTTCACTGTGGAAGAGAGCTACAACAAACAAAATGATAAGGTGTACGCACACAGCAGTGAAGAAGCGAGCAACCGTATTCCGCGTGTCCAACGAGGTCATTTTCCATCCTCGCTCATGGTTTGGTTGGGAGTCTCTTATTGGGGCTTAACTGGAGGTACATTTTTTTGAGAAAGGCGTAAAAACGAATGAAGTTGTGTATCAAAATATAGTCCTCAAGAACCTTGTGGAACCTGTTTCTCATACCATGTTTAATAACAGGCACTGGGTATTCCAACAAGATTCTGCGCCAGCTCATAGAGCGAAAAGCACACAAGACTGGCTGGCGGCGCGTGAAATCGACTTCATCCGGCACGAAGACTGGCCCTCCTCCAGTCCAGATATGAGTCCGTTAGATTACAAGATATGGCAACACTTGGAGGAAAAGGCCTGCTCAAAGCCTCATCCTGATTTGGAGTCACTCAAGGCATCCTTGATTAAGGCAGCCGCCGATATTGACATGGACCTCGTTCGTGCTGCGATAGACGACTGGCCGCGCAGAATAAAGGCCTGTATTCAAAATCGCGGGGCTAATTTTGAATAAACTTTATTACCATAATAATCTATGTTTTATTAAGTTCATTTTGCTATATAAATGTTTACATAAATAATAAACATGTCTAAACTATTTCATATTGCACATGTGACAGAACTTATGACCTGACTATGTATATATATACTCTTGTCCAACACTTGATGTATGGCGGTCAAAGGGTTACATACCTTTGACCGCCATATATCAAATTAAAAAAAACCACTCACACGCCAAACAAGTTTGATATGCTATGCAAAATACAATTTGATTTATACGAGGTCTCTTTTAATATAAAAATTGTGCCGGCTATAGATGACGTGGCGTCAATGGCACGACTTTCAGTTATCGGCCAGTGCCGACTGGGGCGGTCAAAAGATTAAAGACAAATAAATATGGGATTTGACGTTTGTTTTGAAGTAATATTTTTTGTAGTAACACGGTTTTGGTCTAAATATCGTAGAAGCCACACCGGCCCTCATATTCGGTAACCCAAATCGACATAAATCCCCTGTTAAGGCTGGGCTACGGAACTTATATTTCACCTTTAGCTTACTTTTAATTGAAAGTTAAAAAAGGATTTTAGCCGAGGTGTAGAGGACTAACAGAGGAATATTACTTAATATGTTCAATACGATTAAATAAATATTCAAGACATAAATTCAAATACGGTGCGAAATTGCAAAAAAATATATTATGGAAAAACAGATTTTGTGATAACTTCGGGATACTTAAATTTCGAACAAAAAAAATCAAATTACGTTTAAACAGAAGCGAATGCAAGCTGACGCTCGTGATCAACAAGCTTGCATAAAGAGACGATTGTTTTAATTCTCCAATTTTGCGTAACCTATGTGATTAACAAAAGGCTCACTTGGCCTAATGCGTTTCCTTAAGTCAATTGGAATTCCGTTAGCGAAAGACAGAACATACATACATGACATGCCATAGATAATTTGTATAGAAAGTCGTCGGCAACTCGAGGTTAGTTATCTCGCTTCCTATCGTATAAGGGAGAAGATCAGTTTTGCTCTGTGCCAAGAATGAACACAAAATTTTCAAATGATCTACAGTAACATAATGGCCGAATCCGCAACTGCTTCCCAATTAAATTATCGGCGCTTTTAGGCCAATTGTTTTAGGGTAATGTATTCCGTCTGTTTGATGATTCTGCCCATGTTAACTTTCAGAAATGGCACATATTTATCGCAGTTGATCGATTAGGACTTAGGTGTTTCAAGTAAGTCCAATACTATTAAAATTATCTATTCTGTGAGAGATGTCATAAACCCGGTCTTGAGACGCAGAAACTTATAAAAATAGCATCTTAAGTCCGTGTTTAAGACAACTCTGATGATAGCGTTTTATTAATACAGGTCTTATGTCCAATTCACTAAATACGTTTAGGGTCTGAAATAGATTTAGCAAAAGTCAAAATGTATGAGATATGTCAAACGTTAATCAGTTTAGCACGTTAACCCTTAGCCAGGTTGTGGGCACATAGTGACCACATAGCAATATTTTTTTTTAACGGGCTGATGCTATATATTGGCCACAATATGTCATGACAATATTGTCTATGAATGGGTTAATAAAAAATAAAAAAAAGTTGGTGTATCCGAACAAGTTGTTTGACATTTCGATTGTCAAAATCAAATCTGCGTTTCAACTGCTACTTTTGCTGTTCTGTGTTGAATTTAAATGCAATTATGTCGAAAATAAACAAGGTATGTGCTATTTATTGTAACTTTTTGATAGTTTATATGTTTATTTATCCGTGTTTTTGTTCGCTTTATCGTTGTATTTGATTTTCTGTGAAATAATTGCTCTCAAAGTATGTGGTCCCCATACGCCATCTGCCTGTCTGAATAAATGTATGTGGTCTCCATGCGGCCACTGTCTTTCTAACTATCTAGCTAATTATTAAGGGTAAGATCTCACTCACGGGTTGGAGTGTAGATAAGGGGGCGCCAAGGAAAAAAACTTTTTTTTCTGCGTTTCTTCCGCCCCCTTATCGACACTCTGACCAAGATATTTTACCAAGTACGTTTTTGACTCACCCTTACCCAACCTATGACATCAACAGGGCGTTGGATACTTTACAAAATGTGACAGACGAAGACCTTCTGCAGGTCTTAGAAGATTCTTCACCTTAGAAGATTATTCGCCTAAAAATAAAACTTTTTTCTTTATTCTAGTGTAGTTTTATTAGATCAACGACTCATTTGATCTTCAGGATAATATTCTTCATTACCTTCATTCATATTTCATACTTTATAACTTGGTAGCGTTCACTTACTGTAATGTAGCCCTACCCTTAACTAATCTAAAAACTACTTGCCGGGCAGTGGTCACATACAGACCACATTTTTTTCTTTTTAACGGCCTGTGGTCATATAGAGACCACACGGTTTTTTTCAAGAATAGGTGAAGATAAAAAAAAAACAAGAAATTAGTTTTTTCATAATCCTGTTATCTACCAAAATCAGTATTCAAAATAAAAAAAATCTCTGGGCCTGGCTAAGGGTTAACAGATAAAGCGAATTTCGTGCAAGTGGGCCTCAGCTGACTTGTACCACATCCACTTAACAAGTTTAGCGTCTTGTATGGATTTAGCAGCTGTCAAAATATATGATAGATGTCATAGCACAAACTGATTTAGCGAATGTGGAACAAGTCACCCCTAGGCATCCGATCTAAGGCAGACAATTTTTGGGCTTTTTAAACATAACAATCAAAATTCGAGTTAAGTTAAAATACAAGTCTCTCACGACACATATTACTCTATCATCATAGACATATTTCCTACCACTCTCCATCTAATATATATTTATAGGTACTATGACAAGGTTCCTTAACATTAACTGTCCGTGGGACAACAATCACATCGATTCCAGAGGCGTCACAACTAAACTAATTAAACAAACGGTATCAATAACCAGACAAGAGTTCTCTAATAAGAATTTCAAGCTGGCAGATAATTTCCTTAGTCAGATTGACGCATTCAGAATTTCACAGAATGTAACCTAGTTAACGATAGCTAATCGGTTAAAAATAAACAAGGAAATATCAGGTGGAGGTGAAATTGGCTCGGATAATAAACAACGAAATATTCGGTGGAGGTGAAATTGGCGACCAACCACAGCTGTCAAACAGGGGACAGCAGATAGGGGTATGTCGTCTCCTGTGGATACGTATTACATGTAATCTATAAAGGTTTTCTTGCTATTAAAATAGTCTAAAAGTAGTTGAGGATTAGAAGGGTAATGCCAGATCTCCCCAACTTCCAAGTTCCCCAAAAGTTGTAAGACTCTTTCTTGACCGAAACCGTGACGGTCACGGATTCAATGTTTACGTACATATTGTTTAATATTATTTGTTATTGAGTGAACCGTAATAAGTGAGCTAGCGACTTCAAAACCTCAGGATTCGGTTTGTTTTCGGTTTGCGCAAGTTCGACCACGTCTCGGAGCATCGCAGGGAGTTGAAATGCATTTGGCTCTTCAATATTTTATGTAATCCTCGCTGTTCTGGCTTCTTACGGGATCGTTTCGTTTTTGTCTTCGGATAGGCCACGGATCTCACACTCGGTCACTACTTTCAACTTCGCAACAGAACACTGCCGCTTATGAGAAATGAGAGACTACGAGCTATCAGTCTCTGGAACAAACTCCCCAGCGCCATCAGAGACAGTCCGTCAATTTCCACTTTTAAAAGTAGCTTGAAAGAAATTTATGACCCATGATAAGTATTAGTATTTATTTGTATCTACTATTTATGTTTTTTTTTTATTACTGTTTATGATTATGTATATTGGTAAGTAGTTTAATATTTTTATTAACATATTTATTGTTGTGGCCATAGTTCTACCTGAAGTTTCTTTTTCCCCCTCTCCATTCTAGGTTTGCTGGAAGAAATCTCTTGTTAGAGATAATCGCCTTTGTACATGTCCTTTCCTTCATATCTGTGTTAAAGTATATTATAATATATTGAAGTGATTTTAGATAACAAACTATGTTGTTCTGTATTTAATTACCAAACAGGCGCTCATAGAGGTGTGGCTGAGTGGCTGCGAAGGGAAGGAAGTATCAAAGCTTGTTTTTGCACTTGTGCGCTTCCTGGGCCGTTATATCCGTACGAGATCCACAATACGTAACGCGACAAATCATTGATATGTTGGTGAAAGTATCATTAGCATTCATTCGGTCACCCCCTTTACCCTTCACCTAAGCTACCGCAGCATTTTGCCCTGATATTTGCTGTGCTAATCAGTATTTTTGATGTGCAATTTAATATTTCCCAATGTTTTTTAGGTATTTTTCACTGTCTTTTTTTATCTTGTTAACAACCACCGCTGAGTCAGAACTCAGCCATTGTGGAAATCCGGTCCCAGAGCATGATGCTTATATCTAGATCGCGCCTGTCGAAGTAAAACTGCTATGAAAGTTATGTATTCAGAAATAAGAGCCATCCTCTATCAAATAATGGTTGACTGCTTGGCATCGTACTAAACTCTCTTTCTATAAACAACTTTTCAAAGTTCAATGGCAGGCTTCTATGGGCGTCTCCTACCTTATTGAGATCATTATCAGAATTTAAGCGAGGATTTTTGTAGTTGGGATAAACATAAAATCGTAAGGTAACTTTTATTGAGATGTCGATGTTATAATTCTCTAATGTTGGGAATATATCATATCATACCTTCTTGATTGTATCCTGTTTAACCAAATTGTTGTCATTCATTTTCTTGTCTTGTCATGTCAAAAGCCATGTGCCGCCCATGATACAAGCTTACAGGTATAGCCTCGGTATAGCGGTCCAGTCCTGTCAAATCCACACTACGTCATAATCCAGTTGCTATTTAAAACTATCCCTATACCCGTAATACTTGCATCATGGGCCAAGGCCATGGCGCAGCCCATGTCGCGTTCCATTTCTGTTTTCCAATTACGTTTTATTTTAAATTTTCAAAAAACTTTTATCTTCTTTCCATAGCTTTAAAAAATATTTGAAAAACGTAGACAAATCCCTAGTAATGAAATTGATAAATTGGGAAAAGACGACCTCAAAGCATTCAAAATTATATGTGGTACGCCAGCTGCCGTTATTCAAATAGTGACCACCCAACAAATCTTCAAAAAATACGTAACAAACAAGCGTAAGCATCATTTAATTTTGCTTTAACGAAGTATATTAATTACTACAACATTTTTTGCAAATGTTTTTGGTATTTTTCCAATGTATGTACAATGAGCAGTATTATTCAACTGCGCGTTTCGCGGAGCCAGAAGAAAACTCGAGAGCGTAGCAGCTTGTCCCACTTGACGAGATTACAAGGTTCCGCATGAAGTGCGAGAGTTCCGCGTCCTGCCCGATGACAACGACCAACCTCAACATCTTGAGGACATACGGACAAGAACAGAATGCCTCGAGGAATCTCCTCATTGAGGACTATATATCGAGGCACGATATCATTGGTATGTAGCAGATGCATTGAAAATAATTACAAGGCGATCCCTCAGAACAATTGAATTACAGTACAGAATGAAAATAACTCTTAAATTTTATTTACAAAAATTGTATATCTTCCAAAATATGTTTAATTTTAACTAAGTAATGATTTTGTATTTTTCTAACACTTTTTGACGCGTCAATATGAGGGTTGTTCAAGTGAGACCTTTACAATAATAAAATTTTATATTTTGGGGACTTTAGGTACGAAAAATAATTCTGGGGAACTTGGGGATGTTGGATATTGAATATATGTGGGTAGGAGATCATAATAAAAACCAGTACAAGCTCAGCACTCGTGTTTGATTGACATGGCGCAGCCGGTAGGATTAAAAAACGATTACCTGTAACGCGAAAACCTAATATTTCATTTAAAATAGTAAACAATAAAGTGTTAAATATCCGTGAAAGTTAAATTTTACACCTAATAGAAAAATGGAGGCGGTGTTGAAACCGCCGTCGGCGTTTCAATTTGATAACAATTTATTGAGTGTTACATCTGGTAATCTATGCAAGTCGTGGAAGGACTGGAAAAAATCTTTTATGGTATATTTTGAAGCGTGTGAATTATCAAAAAAGACAGAAACTGTTCAAATTAACATTCTGTTACACGTCATCGGTCCAAAGTGTCAGGAAGTTTACGAACAATTTAGTAAAAAAAGTGCAACATTAAAGGAGGTATTGTCTCAGTTCGATGATTTCTTTTTGCCTAAAAAGAATATCACAGTGGAAAGACATAAATTTTTTACACGTGAGCAAAAGGAATTCGAGTCAACGGAACAGTACGTGTACGAATTGAACAAGATGGCGGCGACGTGTAATTTCAAAGATCTTTGCGATGACCTGGTTAAAGATCGTTTAGTCTGTGGCATTAATGACGGTGCACTACGTGAGCGATTATTAAGAGAACAGGATTTAACATTGAGCAGAGCCCTCGACACATGTCGGTTAGCGGAGATGTCGCGTGCACAAGCCGGCAGTATTAAAAGCGAGAAGTCAATACACGAGGTAAATCATCATCACGGAGATTGCTTGGAGCAGCCAGGAGCACGCGAAGGATCAGTCAGTTGGGTGCAGTCTGGGCGCTGTCGATGTGGAGCAGCGCAGGCGCAGCACGCCTCCGGCACGCAAGACGTGCGTGACCGTCGCAGGCGTGGGCGCGGCCGTGGCCGCGGGCGCGGCCGAGGGCGCCGAGGGCCGCCCGCCGCTGCCGCCGCCACCGCCACCCCGTCCTACAGCGGTTCTAATAATTATGCAAATAAAGTGCAAACCCAATGCTCAAAGTGCGGTCTAAATCACGAGCTATACAAGTGCCCGGCCTATGGAGTGCAGTGTAACAATTGTAACCGTTACAATCATTATTCAAAAATGTGTAGGCGACAAGTTTATGCTATAGATGGCGAATCGTCTGACCAGGTAATTTATCATGTTAGTTCCAAAAATGACTGGTGTTCAACTTTATTTGTAAATGGTTGTGCTGTAAGGTTCAAGTTGGACACTGGGGCTGATGTGAATATATTACCTATAAGATTTTTAAAACAAATTGGAGTATCAGAAAGTGAGCTAACTGAAACATCAATTAAATTGCGAGGTTATTCAGGAAATATCATCAAAGTGGTAGGTAAATGCAACTTGAAGGTAGTTCATAAAGATAATACGTATATTATAAAATTTATCATAGCGGATGTCGACTCTCCACCAATAATAGGCAGAAGTTCATGTGAGGAACTAAACTTAGTAAGACGCGTGTTGTCGTTATCCAAAAATAAAGGAAATACTGATATTTTAGATACATACTCTGATCTGTTGAGGCGGGAATGCTGTAGCTGATGAATAAAAACTATGCTTTGCTATTTGCGAACTGAGACAGTTTATTTAATATTATAATGCAATATATACAAAATAGCTGACCCTGTAAGGATCGCGCAAGGCGATTACGATGTGCGGAGGGTGCGAGTGGAATGCATGATAGGCTGTCTCACACCATATAATAAACCGGGCCGCGCCTCTCGATCTTCAGTATGAGTCGCTGTGTCGATGCTGCTACAGTGCTCCCCCTCAAGCGAAGCGTACGGGAGGTCTAACAACACGTCCTGATCTTGTCCTCCGTTCTATGTTTTCCTCAGACGACTCTTCGCTCATAGTGTAAGCTGGTTTGAGGCGATCGATGGACACGTTGACTTGTCGACCCGGCAATTGTAGTAAAAAGTACTTGTCGCATCTTTGTAGCACCGGATAGGGTCCTTCGTAGGGTGCCTGCAGAGGTCTTCGTACAGCGTCAACACGCATGAAGACGTATTCACATGTGTGCAAGTCCTTGTGCACGAAAATCGTACGTTGTCTGCTTTGTTTACGTTCTACCGGACGGAGGTCATTGATCTGTTGCGCCAGCTGATTGACGAAGTTGTGAGTCATTTCCATTGGCCGCGTTGACACCCCTCTTGCTGGAGATGCGATGAAATCGCCTGGCAGGCGAAGTGCGCGCCCGTATGTAAGTTGAGCTGCGCTTGTTCCCGTGTCCGGTCGCGTCGCTGCTCGTAGCCCCAATAGAACGGTAGGTAGTTCGTCTGTCCATTTGTTGATGTTTTCTAAACGGGCCATAAGCGCTGCTTTGAGTGAGCGATGCCAGCGTTCTACTATCCCGTTACTTTGTGGATGGTATGCAGTAGTCCGTATTTTCTCAATGCCGAGTAATTTCGCCAGTGCAGAGAAAAGTTGACTTTCCCATTGGCGGCCTTGGTCGCTGGTGAGGCTGGCCGGACATCCGAAACGGCTTATCCATCCCTCGAACACAGTCTTCGCTACAGTTTCGGCGGTTATTTCTTGCACGGGTAAGGCTTCAGGCCATCGAGTCTTGCGGTCGATTATAGTGACGAGATAGCGATACCCTTGAGCTGTCGTGCATAGCGGCCCAACAATGTCAACATGGATGTGCTCGAAGCGGTCACATGGAGGGTAGGTCGCTATGTTGCTCGATGTGTGTCTTTGAATCTTCGCTTGTTGACACGAAGTACATGTTTTGGCCCAGTTGCCGATGTCCGTGTTCATGGAAGGCCAGAAGTATTTTTCTTGCATGAGCTTGCGCGTGGTTCTAATGCCTGGGTGGCTTATGTTGTGCACGGCGTTAAATGCGATGCGACGAAAGTCTTCAGGGAGGTAGGGTCGAACGTGTGATGTAGATACCTCGCAGTAAATCATCTCGTTTGAGTTAGGTATATTCATCTTCTTTAGTTGCAAATTTCTTTGTAGCAGTAGCGGTTTAATTTGTGTGTCCGTCTCTTGTGCAGCGGCGAGCTCCCTGTAGTCGATGGGGGCGGGGCAGGTGATAGCTTCTATCCGTGACAGAGCATCTGCGACGACGTTATCTTGCCCGCTGATGTGTCGTACATCTGTTGTAAACTCGCTGATGAAAAGTAGTTGACGCGTTCGTCGGGGCGTGTCGTTGTCAGACGGCGGCTTGTTGATCGCGTAGGTCAGCGGTTTATGGTCGGTGAATACGGTGAGATGTTGCCCTTCGAACATCTTCCTGAAGTGTTTCAGTGCCATGTAGATAGACAACAGCTCGCGATCGTATGTGCTGTATCGCTGCTGTGTAGGCGAAAACTTCTTGGAAAAGTAGCCGAGTGGTTGCCAGGCGTTGTTTACTCGCTGTTGTAGTACCGCTCCTGCGCTCGAGTCGGATGCGTCACACATGAGGGCGAGGGGGGCGGAGGCAGACGGATGTGCGAGCAAAGCTGCGTTACGTATGCAGTCTTTGCTCGAGTTGAATGCTTTTTCTGCTTCGTCGTTCCATACGATTTTGCTTTTGTCATTCTTCTTAGAGTTGTGAAGGTAAGCATTCAGTGGCGCTTGTATTTCCGCGGCCTTTGGAATGTTTTCTCGGTAAAAATTTAGCATGCCGAGGAATCTTCGCAATTCTTGTATTGTTGTCGGTTTCGGGAACGTGACGATAGCTTGAGCTTTCTCTTCGAGTGGTTTGATGCCATCCTTGGATACTGAGTAACCAAGAAATTTAACTTCTTCTTGTCCAAGTACGCATTTCGACGCGTTAATAGTGATGCCGAACTCGTTCAATCGTTGTAAAACTGCGCGGAGGTGTCTAGCGTGTTCCTCTTCCGTAGTTGAAGCGAGTATGACGTCATCCACGGATGGAAACGCATAGTCTAGGCCTTGAAGTACTCGATGGATGAACCGTTGAAAGGTTTGGCCCGCGTTCTTGAGTCCTGGGCACATTCTTGGGAACTCAAACAAACCGAAAGGTGTAATAATGGCTGTTTTCTCAATATCGGCTTCTAAGACTGGCAGTTGCTGGTACGCCCGGTTCAAATCCAACGTTGAAAATATTTCCTTCCCGCTGAGTTGATAGGTGAAATCTTTCAGTCTCGGTATTGGGTACCGGTCTGGTCTTGTGACGGAGTTAAGCCTTCTGTAGTCTCCGCAAACTCGAAGGTCTCCATTCTTCTTGGGTACAACGTGAAGAGGCGTCGACCAAGGGCTTTTGCTGGGACGGCATAGGCCCTGCTGCATCATGTCTTCGAATTCTTTCTTGACTGCATGATAGCGATGCGGAGGAATTGGCCGCGCCTTTGAATATATAGGTGGACCCGTGGTTCCGATGTGATGTTCCACGTCATGCTTGGGACACTCCTTCATTGATGATAATCGTGTGACGTCTGGGAATTCTGCCAAAATGTCGTGGTACTTTTGTCCGATGTCAATGGTGCGAATTGTAGGCACCGATGAACTGCATAACGGTGCTTTGATGGAAAGATTGGTGACTTTATCGATCAGTGATCGACCGGCGATGTCGACGAGAAGTTGATGATGTTGTAAGAAATCAGCGCCTAGTATTGGCTTACTGACTGCTGCAATGACAAACTTCCATCGGTAGGGTCTTCCTAAGCTGAGGTCCAGGTCCAATGTTTTCTCGCCATATGTTGGTATGACGGTATTGTTGGCTGCATACAATGATAGTTTCGTTGGTTCCGCACGTCTTCCTTTTTGTTTGGGAATGACGGAAATATTCGCACCGGTGTCGATCAGAAACGATAGCTTTGACTGCTTGTCGTAGACGAATAGACGGTGTGAATTATTCCAAGCGCCGGTTGCCGTCTCAGCCAACGCTGTATTTAGTTTTCCGACGGCGAAGTAAAGTTGTTATGATCAAACTTGCATGGCCGTGTGCATCTCTGCGCATTCCTTCCATAGCGACGATGATAGTAGCAGGTATCATTGGCGGCGGTAAGCGGGCCCTGTTGCGAGTACATGTGAGGTGCGCTGGAGTGAGAGAGGTGCGGTCTTCGTGCGTTGCCGCTGCCGGTGCGCTCACTGCGCCCGCGCCAGTCACGGCGGAACGGTGCTCTGCGTTGGTCGTCTCGTCGCTGTGCTTTCAATTCCGCGATTTCGTAGACAAGCATGTCAATTTTTTCGTGTATGGTCATTTCTTCATGATTTTCAGCACTTTTCTGCGGACTGGATGACGTGGATGGTTGTTGGTGGTCGACGGCGGCAATTGAAACGGAGCGTGCGGCTGAGCAAACGTTGGTTTGTTCCAATATTCTATCTGCGACAAGTGCGAGTTCGTTCAGGTCCGTTTTCTTGGCTATTGTTTCGCTAATCGTTAGTGCGGCTTGTGCTGACTGAGGCAGGTGATTGGTCCACATAATGCGTAGCGTTGACTCGGGAATGCTGTTGCCGGCGAGAGACTGCATGCGCCGCAGTAGCTGGGAGGGTTTGCTGTCACCGAGCTCCATTTCAGAAAATAATCTTTGGATTCGGCGCTGCTCTGAATCCTCGTAGACTTCTAATAAGCGCTTCTTAATTGCTGGATACTTGTTGTTTTCCGGTGGGTCTAACATAATGTCGCATATTTCATCGATGTCCTGGCGCTCCAGCTGTCCGACTACGAGGTCATACATAGCCTTGTCTCCTTTTTTGTGAGAAGAGACGATTGACTCGAACTGGGCGAACCAAAGGCGAAGTCTATCACGCCAGATGGGTGGTATTCTCATATTCACTGATATGCCGGAGAGTTCTTTGTAATCGGTTGAAGATCCTTGGTTTTGATCCTGATTGGCCATTTTGCGTTATTTGTTGTTGCGTGTTTTTAATCAAAGTCGGGGTCACCACTGTTGAGGCGGGAATGCTGTAGCTGATGAATAAAAACTATGCTTTGCTATTTGCGAACTGAGACAGTTTATTTAATATTATAATGCAATATATACAAAATAGCTGACCCTGTAAGGATCGCGCAAGGCGATTACGATGTGCGGAGGGTGCGAGTGGAATGCATGATAGGCTGTCTCACACCATATAATAAACCGGGCCGCGCCTCTCGATCTTCAGTATGAGTCGCTGTGTCGATGCTGCTACAGAAGGTTTAGGTTGTTTACCAGGATGCTATAAAATACAACTTAAAGAGAATGTGAGTCCGGTAGTGCATGCGCCGAGAAAGTTACCAATAGCATTAAAGGATAAGGTACATATATGGCCGTACGGATATTACGATAGAAACCGATCACAAACCGCTCATTAGCATAATAAACAAACCTATAATAAATGCGCCTCCCCGTTTGCAGAGAATGCTAATGAGATTACAGCCATATACTTTCACACTGGTATATAAGCCGGGTAGGTATCTATATGTTGCGGATACGCTATCGCGCGCCTGCCACTCGTATAGCAACAGCGTTGACCGTGACCTTGAGCCCCGGGATCACCTCGATGCGCAGGCGCAGGTGTGTTCGGTAGCCATTAATAATCCTCTCACTGATTCACATTTCCTTGAAATTCAAAAGTACACTCGTAATGACAATGAGTTGCAATTATTAATAAAGGTAATAAAAAACGGATGGCCTACACATAAAAAAGAGGTTAATGAATTAATTAGGTGTTATTGGTGTGTAAGGGACGAGTTAACCGTTCAATACGGTTTAGTTTGGAAAGGTACTCGCATTATTATACCTAAATGTATGAGACAAGAGATGTTGCGTAAGATACATATAGGACATTTAGGTGTAGAAAAGTGCAAATTGAGAGCGCGTGAAACCATGTATTGGCCTAACATGAACTCCCAGCTAGAAGATATGATTTCTAACTGCCAAGCATGTTTAACCTACCGAAGGGCCAATTGTAAAGAGACATTGTTACAACACGAGATTCCTAACAGGGCTTGGTCTAAAATAGCAGCGGACTTATTTCACTACCGGGATCAAACATATCTTTTGGTTGTTGACTATTACAGCAAGTTTGTGGAAGTTATCAATATTCAGTCGATGACGTCACAGTCCGTGGTTGAGCAACTGAAGATTGTATTTAGTAGAAACGGTATTCCTGACGTCATCATGACTGACGGAGGCCCAGAGTTCAAAAGCGGATTTTTTATGCAATTTTCTGCTGAATGGAACTTCAAACATGTTACGTCATCTCCTAGGTATCCGCAATCTAATGGCCAGGTAGAAAGAGCGATTCAAACGATAAAAAATATATTAAAAAAGACTACCTATGATAACTCGGACTTCAGATTGGCACTATTGGAGTATTTAAATACACCAATTGATAATGTGTTACCTTCACCTTCCGAATTACTTAATAACAGGAAAATTAGAAGTGTTGTGCCATGCTTACCTACTTTATTACAACCTAAAATACATAGGGACATATGTTCGAAGTTAAAAAATCGTAAGGTTAAAGAGAAGCGTTATTATGACAAAAGTGCTAAGGATTTATCTTTATTGCAAGTAGGTCAAAACGTTAAAGCATGGTTAAATAACAAATGGCAAAATGGTATTGTCTGCGGTTTAAAAGGACCACGATCGTACGAAATACAAATGTACTCAGGTAGTGTAATTGTGCGGAATCGTAGACATTTAATAGAAGATTCAGTTAGCCGTCCCGAGTCGCATTCGTATAATAATAATAGCTATTGCTATGATGATATCGTGACGATGACTCAGCCGAGTAGTGCTAGGTCCCCGCGCCCGCGCAGCCCCAGTGTCCCACTGCGAACACCTATACCTAATGTAACAGCTGATTCTTACATAACTCGTTATGGCAGGACGGTGAGACCCCCTGATCGCTACGGCTACCCCGCGGCACCATCCACCACAGCTAGGAATTAGTTTAAAATTTTCAAGTATTATTATCTGTATAGAATAAATTGTACCTAATATCAATTAATGCGAATGTTAAATGAATTACTATTAAATGAATAATTTAGTTATAATTTTTTTTTATAATTTACAAAGAATTTCAAGTATACTGCCGATCTTTGTTAGTAAATATTATGTCGTATAATTTATAATTGTTATATATATATTATCTAATGTAATGAAATGCGTTATGAACTAATGAATAATGATTGTTAATATACCTTTATTACACAAGTAGGCAAGAGGTGAGAACATACCTACCTATGTACCTAATAATTATGCAATATACCTAAGCATACCTATGTACAGAATAAATTTGTGGTACTTAAGTACTTACCTACATTGTTACATGTTCTATGTTCTGTTACTATTGTCTAAATCGAATGTCTTCGTAAGGACTAAACAAAATTACTTAGGTACCTACTATCTACAAGTTTTAAGCATGTTATTTTCTTTTGTTTTTGTTTGTTTGCAATACAATGCATGTTACATATATGAATAATAATGATCAATAATTAATAATTATAGTCCAACCATTTTATGAGAAAGATAAACTGTCGTTGTTGAATTGTGTATTTACCTACTAAGTTAATTTAATACATGTCATTGTGTTAGTGATTAGTTTGAATTATATTATGCATGTTTAAAGAGATGGTACTGTTGTGTCATATTATTGTGTAACAATTATTTGGAATTATTTAAATTTCTATTATTCTTTTTATTCGTTATAAGAAGAGGGATGTTGGATATTGAATATATGTGGGTAGGAGATCATAATAAAAACCAGTACAAGCTCAGCACTCGTGTTTGATTGACAGGGGACATCGGGCATCACCGATTAGACTTCCCTGTATCAGCACGAAGTTTGGCGTAAAGTAATCATTTCAACGTTTACTGGCCCAAACTCATCTTGTCCAGCTTTGAGCTCAAAGATCCGGAGCCACGGCCTGTTAACAAGAGAGAGAAACAAATTAATAAATAAATCGAGACGTCAAGCCTATGTAGCCGAGCAAATTCGAAAGCCCCAGTCCAGGGGGGTTACCACAACGTCCTATGCCGATTCAGATTAGGAACCTAATTTGATCTGCAAAATTACCTTGACCGTCGTAAAACAAGTCTTGGTATTAGGTAAATAAAGCCCATTATGGCGAATTGGAGTGGAAATGGTTGACATGGTTATGTTCTTGTTTTGAACCTTATTTGAATCGGAAAAAGATTGTGGTAACCCCCCTGGTTATAACAACACACAAAAAGGCAAACGTCACAATCGCGCATGTATATACGATTTTTTAACAACACAACATAGCGTCACGCCTTTTCCCGTACGGGGTGGCAGAGGCAAAAAAGTGACGTTTAGCCAGTTATTCAATAATAGATTTTGCGTGACAGGGGGCTAGCCCATCGTCGCAGCCATGGAGATTTTTTTGATATGGTGTTAGTAGTTTATAGTAGTTTGCAACCTGAATACCCCTGGTGCTCGAAAAACTACGAAATTCTGGCTTTAACCAGCATACCCCCTTGTGGGAGCAAATTTCGATAAAAACTTTACGGAACGCCTCATGTCTATGAGCTATCCTACCTGCCAAATGATTGCTTTATAGGTCAAGTAGTTTGTTGATGTCCATAAAAAGTTAAAATTTTGTCAGATCCCTTCACAGTAGCTAAGCTATACAAGGTATACAAGGTAGGTAGGTATTCCCTAAGCTATACAAGGTATACAAGGTAGGTAGGTATTCCCTAAGCTATACAAGGTATACAAGGTAGGTAGGTATTCCCTAAGCTATACAAGGTATACAAGGTAGGTAGGTATTCCCTAAGCTATACAAGGTATACAAGGTAGGTAGGTATTCCCTAAGCTATACAGGGTGACATTTAATTAGCAGACCATATTTTGGGGAATGATAGTACTCATCATTATGAACAACTTCCTCCAAAGACTGTGTGTTAATATATCAGTCAGTGAGTCAGCCAATCAGGACCTTGAATTTTATAAGTTATCCAGAACATTCCTTCATAAGTGGCGAAATTCAGGTTCCAAGAGGGATGGTTTCATTCCTGCATGCCATCAGTGGATGTGATACCACCTCTGCCCTTTTCTGGCAAGGCAGGATGAAGTGGGGCAACGTCCTCAAAATAATATTGGATAGACCTCGCCAGCTCATTCGCAGCATTACTCTTGATCCAAACTCCAACCAGGAACAAGTAAGGAATGCTGGTGAGATCTTGATGAACCTCTATGGAGGAGACAAGGGGATTCTAAACACTCCACCATGCACAACATTTGTAAAATCGGCAGCAACGACCAAAGTAAACCTTGCCCGCCTCCCCCCTACCACAGAGACTGCAATAGTATATGGTTCAAATTCTTTCAAGGGTCAATGCATTCTCTACTTTTCAAAAATTCAAAATTCAAAAAGAGTTTATTTCCATAAGAAACACATAGGTAACATTTGGAGAATGTCAAATCTTAAACTAACACATGTATAAGGTACAGGGAAATATAGAACTCAATTTGAATTCCTTCACCTCAATGTTTTAGATGCTGGAGGCAAAGAGGCGACTAGAAACCTCCAGCTTTATACGTTATTTTTTACAGAATTGGAGCAAACACCTTCCCAAGCTTTCTTGTCTTCTACATAATCTGATATTTTGTAGTACTACAATAAGATACCTCTGGAGATCACAGACCTTGCTGGTAATAGTTTTGTAATTATTTATTCCTACTTATTAATTATGATATTATAATATTTGTATTAGTTAAGCACAAGCAATTTTTAAAAGAGATCTAAAAATCAATCTGTGGGAATTTATACGCCCTTCTTCTCCCACAGTGGTCCAATGTAGAGAAGTGGCAAAAAATTACGATTGCTAAGTATATGTAAATATCTACCAGTAATAAAGACATTTGGAATTTGGTTGTCGAGGCTGGAAAGTGAGCAATAGATGGACGAGTGACTTTGAGGGCTGAGCTCCTTTGTAGCCCTTTAAGAGATGAGTGCATCTATTGCATTTTTGGCCGAGACATTACATTGCGCTTTTCAGGACTACTGTGAGGAAATAAAAACAATTCCCGTAATAAATTTTCTTAAGACCGACTTTACAGCCTCTTGTGATTCGGTAGCGTCCATACAATCACTATCACTAGATGAATCCATTGCAGATCAAACTTTGGGAAACTTAACTTATCATCGAAAATTAGAGCATCGAAAATTTCACACCATAAAACTTTGACCCTCTTTCTTTTTTGAATATTTTTGGGTCTCGGAACGGGCAAGCATAGATCCAGCAATGGTACTCCTTATAGGCTACGTAAAAAAAGAGTTTTCCACCTCACTGCTCAGAAATGTGGCAAAAGATGTTCAGTAATGTATAGTTAATACTAAACAATGAATGGTTAAAACAAAAACGTTTTTGGCCTGTTCAACATGCCAGAAAAAACAATGTTGGCATGTTTGTTATGCTTCTGCGACGTGTCAAAAGATGGCGCTACATGCCGTGTAGGTTTTTACCGACATACGGTCATGTCATCGCGTCGGTAAAAGCGTGCCTATAGATGGCGGACCAGTTTCGTTCATCCGAGATCTGACTCCGCCAGGCGGATCAAAGAGGCGGAGTTCAAAACCAAAATCTGTATAATTAATTGAGGTACAAAATAATGTTCTGTTTCATTAATTTTATTTCCTCGCAGTGGTCGTGAAAAGCGGTGTGTAATGCCTCGGCCAAAAGCCATCTATTATTAATAAAATTGATCTAGTGTGGGGAAGCAATGTCTTTTGCCAGTATATAATAGTAGTTTATGTGACTGCTACATAATGGAGGGCATTAATACTCGAGAGTGGGTTTATGAAATGAGCCGAAGGCGAGTTTCATGATAATATCACTCGAGAGTTTTAATATCTAATTATGTACAGTTACTTACACTAGTTTATCTACACACATATCATAAGCTCTCTTTGATGTGTAGAAGGAACCGCATGTTTGACCGGCATTGTGGCATTGCTCATTGCTCTGAAGTTGTTTAGCTTCTTCTGTATTACCAACTTCATAGACAAACTAGGGGCGGCACGCAGGCCGCAATGTCATAAATTTGTCAATTTTTTTATTGTCATAATGTACAAATTTTCAGATAAGAAATGAGTTTTTACCAAATAGTTTTACATTATGCTGGTCTTAACCCGCGGTTTTCAGACGCAGTAGAGGGTTTATGAAACGTGTGTAGATAAATGTTTTTTCACACCTTTCATTCGGAACAGCAAGTTTTGTTCCACGACGAGGGGGAGCAAAATGCTACTTTTCTGTTTAAGCTACTTTTTAAATTTATTCATTGGCATGTAGCATTTACGCAATGTGCCAATTGAACACAGATCTTAATAAAATAATCGATTGTAATTTAATCGTAGTTGACTAAAAACGAACATGTTTCAAGTTTTAACTTTAACAACGTTATATGAAAATTTATGAATTTTTCGTAATATTTAAAAATAAAACCGGTCAAGTGCGAGTAGGACATCGGACCCGCACACGAAGGGTTCCATACCATTGTACACGGAAAAACGTAAAACGACAGCCTTTTGTACGAGTGCATATACCTATTTAATTTTTAATAATAACATATTAAATACTGGGTATGAATACATTCAAGGCCGTACATAGGAACATTAAAAATAGTTTTGTGTATGTAGTATGTAAGTATTAAACTATGTACTCAGGTTAACGAAACTCTTTGCTCATTGAAACCGGAAGTGGATAGAAAATGAGTAACTAATTTACAGAAATAGAATCAAATATGATAAAAAACTTAATACTATTTATGATAATTCGAATGAGCAATTTTTAATCATATAATGACAAATAACTAAGCAATAAACTCAATACCTGTAATTAAAAATTATTTTCCGATAAGATAGGAAGAGTCCATTTTTCACCGACCGACAAATAAAACAAAATGGCTAAGAAAATGGCCATACCAATAATTTCTTCTATGGGTACTCTTCTTTTAATTCTTGAAAATCGGTATGTTTCATTATTTGTTGCTGTTGCGGTAACAGAAATGCACATTCTGTGAAAATTTCAGCTCTCTACCTATTTCGGTTGAACCGATAGAGCCCTGTGTCGGACGGACGGACGGATGGACAGACGGACGGACAGTGGAGGCTTAGTAATAGGGTCCCGTTTACCACCCTTTGGGTACGGAACCCTAACAATGTCACAATAAATTATATGTTTTAGTGAAAACAAAACTATCCTTGACTGTTATTTTAATATAATGAATATTGATATCCGATACCATTGTAATATTCATTTAGATTATTTTTACAGATTGTTAAACAAAAAAATAAAAACACAATAAATTATATGTTTTAGTGAAATAAAAACTATTGATGACTGTTATTGTGATATAATGAATATTGATATCGGATACCATTGTAATATTGGATTCGATTATTTTTACACATTGTTAAAAGTAGCACAGGAATATTTTATCTGTGGTGACCACAGATATCGAGAGATAGGTTGAGGGGCGCGGCATGTGCGAACAAATGTAGCTCCGACAGGTTCGATATTAAAAATTCTCGGTAGTCACCGGGCGACCGCAGTGATGAATTCATTTCCGTTGTTTTTCTAAAATGCCGACCTGTGCAATACTCACGTGCAAAAATAGAAGCGAGATTGTGAACTCCAAGAACGCCGGTGTCACATATCACTTGTAAGTCTCATTCTAACTATTATTTCTTCTTAAAACACAAGAAATAAACATTATTACGAAAATAAATCATTCGCGGAAAATTCGTCACGAATTGACATTAAAGTGACAATGTCATGTTGTTCTAGCTAAGTTTGTTGCTACATTGCTTGTTTTGTATCTTAATTTCACTTCGTATTGCCAAGCTAACACGCAATGAATATTTCACACTTATCTAAGTACGAAAGCAAAGATGCATCGTGATACGGAGGCGAACTGTCACACGCAAACAGAGACGACATATAGTGATGGGGATACTGATAGGAGAATTATGTTTTTGAATCGATAGATTTTATCATTCCGCAATTACTAATATAGTTAATGTAATAATATAGTTATTTTATTACTCATAATAAATAAGTTTATTGTTAGTTATTCCAATGATTGCCAAACAGGCAGTTTAGATTTTAAGTTTGTTTAAAACCTCGCCCGACGAAGGATAATGGGGTGTTATAAGTATTGATCGGAAATTCCGATGCTTTCAGTCAGGTCCGAAGAGAATTTCTCGGCTAAGTCCGAATCAGAATGAACTCCGTTCACAGTTATTCTACCTTCATAAACCTCTTTGCCTCTCTTTCTAGCTGTAAGGATTCTGTTGAAAAAAAGAAGAGAGGCAAAGGGGTCTCTGGAGGCAGAACAACTGTGAACGGAGAATACACGGGTAATTTCGACGCAAAAAAGTCGGGATAAGGGGGTTGTATAGTTATTAGTCCGATTTAACTCAAAATCTATATCTGGGGATCCGGTTGAGGTCCAATCATGATTCTGTCATATTTTGAAAAAGTTGCCGACATTTCGAACTTCGTAGTTACTGGTCCGATTTACTTCAAAATCGATATCTGGGGACCCGGTTAGAATACAATTATGATATAGATGTCAGATTTTGAATATTGGACGCCATTTTGATTTTTATATTTACTGTTCCGATTTGCTTCAATGATAAAGTTATGTATTTTATTACGCTAATCAATGTTTCAGTTTTCCTAGTGAACCAAAAATAAAAGAAAAATGGATCGAAGCGGTAATGAGAGGGCCTCGCTGGTTTCCACAAAAACAATGTAAAATATGCTCAATTCATTTCGAGGAGAAATGTTTTCAAAAATTAAAGAAATACAGGCGAATGTGGCCATGGGCAGTGCCGACGATGAAAATACCAGTTATGATGTCTCATGTTAGTAATTTTTATTTAATTTCATACAATGGATAGGTTTAAAATATTTCTTACACCATACCACTATAAAAAGACTGTTTCTAGATTATTAATTGAATATCCACTTGAAATTATAAATTCCTTTACTAACTACATATAACTTTAAGTAATGCATCTTATTTTATTAGGGTACCAGAGATCCAGAGAAAAACCATATCAATGAATGCGTCTCTGTAGGAGATAGCAGCGATCAGGTGTATTTTTTTGAAATTTTAACATGAAAAACTGCGTGATACGTATTTGAATACTGATTGCTTGCACCTTTTTGTCTTAGGATACCATAAAACCAGAGAAAACACATTTGAATGAATGCGTGTCTGAAGGAGATGACGGCAATGATGTAAATCGGGTCAAATTAAAACAATTTATAAAAATCTTCGGGTTACTTATTTACATCTTTATTTTTAGACATCAAAACAAGCTGAGTCTGAAGAACCGTCTTTGCTGACCACGGACAGAGTAGGTAATGAAAATGTAAGAAATGTATTTGAATTGTAATTTTATTTAATTTTATAAAAGTAAACATACAGACAGTGTCACGCCTTTTGCCTTGCGGGGTGGCAAAGGCACATTTGATCCCAATTTATCTTAATTTAAAGGTACCTTTCTTTCTTTATCATACTTCTATCGCCCATTCATATTCCTGTGATAAGAAGACTAACAGCAACTAAATTAAACATACAAATTACAGGACAAGGACCAAGAAAATCACAGCATTTTCGAGACCCCACGCAAGAGGAAGCTGCGCCATCGGATAGACCAATTGGAAATCGTACTCGAGCAAAAAAATAAGAAAATTAAAACTCTTCAAAAACAAAACAGCCGCTACCGCAAAAAAATTTTAAACATGAAGGATGTTCTGAGAGATCTTAAAGATCAAAAATTAGTTAATTCTGATCAAGTCACACAATTAGAAGGTTTAGGTGTAGGAGGATCTCATTGAACGATGTGAGAAAAAACAATCTGTCGACAAAAAATCCACTGAAAAATACTCAGCAGAATTGAGAACTTTTGCCTGTACACTTCATTTTTATTCGCCTAAGGCCTACGAATATGTGCGGCAAAAGTTTCAATCTTGCCTTCCCCACGTTCGCACCATAAGGAAATGGTACGAGGCGATTGACTCCGACCCCGGGTTTACAAAGGAGTCATTTGAAGCTATCAAGCTGAAAGTTGAAAATACAGATTATACACTGGTGTGTAATGTTGTACTCGATGAAATGGCCATTCGCCGTCGTGTAGAGTGGGACGGTGAGTATATGCATGGATATGTAGATATATGCAATTTCAAAATGGCCGATACAGATTCTTTGCCCGAGGCAAAGGAAGCTCTAGTTTTTCTAGTAACCGCAATTAATGCCCCTTGGAAGATATCTGTCGGGTATTTTCTAGTCGCTGGTGTTACTGGAGAACAACGAGCGAATCTAGTTACACAATGTCTTGAACTGTTACAAGAAACGGGAATCGAAATAACATCACTTACTTTTGACGGCTGCCCTGCAAATATGACAATGACTAAAGAACTTGGGTGCTCACTGAACATAGAAGACTTAAAAACAAATTTCGAACATCCCGTTACAAAGAAACCGATCTTCATCTTTCCCGATCCATGTCATATGTTGAAGTTATTGAGGAATGCTTTTGAAGCCAAAGGAAGCTTTGTTGATGAAACCCAAAAAGAAGTGGAATGGGCACATTTAAAAAAAATTGAACGATGTCCAAGAAGAAGAAAAGATGCACTTAGCTAACAAATTGCGTCGAGGCCACATATTCTTTAAAAACCAGAAAATGAAAGTGAGATTGGCATCCCAATTGTTCAGCACCAGTGTGGCAGTCGCATTAACATTTTGCTCAGAACTAAATTTACCAGGTTTTCAAAATGTCAATGGCACAGTCAACTTTCTGAAAATAGTCAACAATCTATTTGATATATTGAACTCCAGACATGTAGCCCAGTTACATTACAAAAAGCCAATCTGTGAACAAAATAAGGTTGAAATCTTTGATTTTCCGGAAAAAGCCGAAAATTACCTGAAAAAATTGAAGCTTGTGGATGGTACGGCAGTAATTGACTCATCGAGGAAAACTGGTTTTGTCGGATTTTTGATCTGTATAAAGAGCCTCAAAGATTTGTATGTTCGGCTAGTTGAAAAAGAACGAAAACTAAGCAACTTCCCTGTTTACAAGATTAGTCAGGACCATCTTGAGCTGCTTTTTGGCCAAATCCGAAGCCACGGGGGTTGTAATACAAACCCAACAGCACGACAATTCAAATCAATATACAAAAAATTGATAGTCAAGTCAGAACTCCGAGACGTGGACAGTGGGAACTGCCGAGCACTCGAAAAGATGTCCCTTCTGACATGTTCATCGGCTGTTCGCATCAACCACACTATCGATCCCCGATTACGAGATGAAGAGTGTGACGACATAAATATATTACATGAAATGGCAGTATTCGACGAAGAAGTAGAAATGATGGTTGATGTTCTAACACAATACAGCTCACAAACCATAACTTACGTAGTGTAATAGTGGGTTGCATACGACCTGTATACAAAAAAGGGCCTAAAAACGAAATTAATAACTACAGACCGATAACAATATGGTCTTTAAAAGTCTGTGTTGCAAATCGTAAATTTTATTTATGTTAGTTTTGAATGTGCGGCCATAACTACTTAAACAATAATTTATAATGGAGTCTGCAAGTGATAGGTACAACATTCTCAATATGTTGAATGGTACTTTAAATTTTAGGATTTGCAACCGAGACAATATTGCCCTAAGTTTCTTACATATATGTTCGATATGAGGTTTCCAATTAAAATTATTATCTATGATTAGGCCTAAGTAGGTATGTTGCCTAACCAGTTCCAATTTAGTACAGTTACAAACTATAGGTCTGTTGATATCCGAATGAAAGCATTGGTGTGAGTGAGATGTAATAGAAGGCGTGGCCATTGTGTGCAAGTATGGTGAGTGGATGTGTAATAATTTTGTTTTTTGTGCGTTAATGATTAGACCTACGTCATGTGCCCATTTGCATAACTGGTTGTAGTTGTGTTGGAGTTGTGTCTGAGCTATTGAAATATCTTTGTGTGCAGTAATTAGACAGGTGTCGTCGGCAAATTGATAAACCGAAGCTTCAGTAAATATGTTACACATGTCGTTGACATATAGAAGATATTCAGTTGGTCCGGTTATTGACCCTTGGGCCACGCCCTCTTCGGTGAGGATCTTCTGGCTGAAAGCCCCGTTTATGTTTACCGCGGTGAACCTGTTTGTATGATAGTTTTTTAACAATTCTAGGAAGGGTCCCTGTATGCCGTTTTGTTGTAGTTTTGAAAAAAGTGTGGTATAATTTAGAGTTTCAAAGGCTTTGCTGAAATCAATGAAAACAGCAAGCACGTGAAGTCGATTATTCATGTGTTTGTTGATTTCATTGGTAAATTGAGAAAGAAGTTGTGACGTATTTTTCTGTTTTTGGAAGCCGAATTGTTTGTTGTTAATAATTTGGTTTTTTGTAATAAATTTATTTAATTCATTGCCTAAGTATCTCTCAATTATTTTATCTATGCAGGGTAATATTGTTATCGGTCTGTAGTTATTAATTTCGTTTTTAGGCCCTTTTTTGTATACAGGTCGTATGCAACCCACTATTACACTACGTAAGTTATGGTTTGTACCATACCATAGTACCTCTAAAGATAAAACAAAAATTCAACCAGAACGAACCAGGTTTGTTTCACTATTGTAACATACTAACTGTATACGATAAACTGGAATCGTCCATTCTGTGTGAGGAATATGGTCGTATAGATTCATTAACTAGAAAAATTAGACCTAAAAACCTACGAACCTTGTCCTATTTGCCTACCTATGTCATTCCCCGCTATAACAATACATATGGCCAACGGACCTGGGAATACATGCTTCCCAGTATTTTAAATAAGATACCTAAAATAACTATAGACAATTTACTAAATAATATATTCAAGAGAAAATTTATCTTAAAATCATATTACTTTTCCCGTTACGTTTAAAATAAAGTGCAATTGTAGCAATGTATACATAGATAGATATAGTCATAGATAGTAGATATGTAGATATGTATGTAGATATTATGTAGACATTGTTTCTATTGTATCCATAGTACTTACCGTCGAGTAGTTAAGCGATCTCACCATGTCGCACTTAAATCTAGTGGTTTCAGCGCATGGTTACTGTATTAACAAATGTAATTTATTTACTTATTGAATAAACAAAGTTAAAAAAAAAAAGTTAAAACGTAGCTGGCTTCGTCGTTCATGCTCTGATTAAAACTGTGAAATGCGACGTATGCACAAGCGCGCTACTGTCAAGCGGCCCGGACGATACACATAAGTTTATAAAACTCAAGGATAAAGGCGGCTTAATATATCCTTCCCATGACGTTATAACAATTTGCAAAAACATGGAAGTGATCATAAAATCAACTGTGCTTACCAAAGACAAAATAAAGGTTAGGGTTAAAAATCTAAAACAATCATTAATGTCTAAAGCACTACCCCGATTCATTGGCATGAATCTGTTCAACGAAATAGATTTTCACCAATTCGAACAAAACCCAATGGATCATCTAATATTACTGATAAAAGCTGTAATGGAAAGATATACCAATATAAGACTGCATTACTTGGCAAAAAACGCTACGCCTCAATTGTCAAAACGGCAAGTCCTTAATAAATATTTACATTTTTCTGGTCAATAGATAGTATTTAACTGTACAGGATTTTACAAAAAGGGTATATATGCCGAAAGACGGTTGTTAAGGCCATCATTCTGAACATCTTTCTTGATTAAACTGATTTGATCAGCATTGTTTTTCACTTTTCAGTACATTTTGGGCCGAGCTGTAGGTCAGCTGATTTGTATGGGGAAGTAAAAAATAAAGTTGCTCTGATCAAATCAGATTCATAGAGAAAATCGTTCAAAATATGTCGCAAACAACTCTTTTCGGCTTGTCACCCCCGCATCTGTTACACCCTGTATACACAGTAATAGGTATTTCTTGTAAAATAAATATGTCGTATTTACAAACAATTTACTATTTTATTTATAGAACCCGGCATTGTATACGACTGTCTCTACCAGTATCTATAAATTATAATCGATCGATGATACACGCTGTCCTTGCATTGTCCCAACACTATCTCGACTAGCTAGTATACCTGCGGTAGTGTGGGTGTGTTCGGACGATAGGTGCATGACATTGCACTGACCAATAAAAGCGGAGGGATTGATGTACGAGTGGTGTAAATGTATGCGTGTTCTTAGTTTTCGGCGACACTGGTTCCGATACAAGCTTAGCGCCAAGGGCCTATCTCTCGATATCTGTGGTGGTGACCTTTCCCTAATCCTTCACAATCCACCATTATAAAAAAAGTTTCGTTTTCCTTGTTCGATTACTGTTAAAGTAGTGAAAGTATAATTCAAAGTATAGTTATTTCATTATTTTTAGGGCATTTATTATTCTCATAGTCGGTGTGAAAAGTTGTATGTGTCACACAGGAGCAAATTTATTTTCGTCACGGGCGTTAACGCTTGTATCCTTCGTTACGCTCAGGATTCTATCGTAGAATCCTTCCCTTCACTCTGTATTCAATGTACCGCCCTCGCCGTAAATACATCATTTTGCTCCCTTGTGACACAAATAACTATTGTTGATGTAAAGTCAAAGTCAAAGTACTTTATTACTGTAGATATTTACATATACTTAGCAAACGTCATTTTTTGCCTCTTCTCTACATTGGACCACTGTGGGAGAAGAAGGGCGTAGAAACTCCCACATATTGATTTTTAGATCTCTTTTAAAAATAGGTTGTGTTGTGCTTAACTAATACAATTATGTTTTTTTTTTATTTAATAAGCAGGCAATAATAAATAATTACAAAATTATTAACAGCGAGGTCTGTGTTGAGCCAGATTAACCCCATTGTAATAGGAAGCTTACCTCTTCCCGCGCCGCCCATCGACAGTGCAGGGAAGTCGCTCTCAGAGAACTCCGGAGCCGCGTCCGCGTCCAGCAACTTGCGCGAGTCTGGAACGACAAATAACGAGATGAAAGATTGGAATATGCATAAATATTAATAATAATAAAAATCGTTTAATTATATAGGCTTACAACTTTTTTATGGTGTCTCTAGACCCCACACAAGGATTCCCCGTGTCGTGGGGACTAGTCTCTTTCGCTTATGTACTTTAAAGTTATCTTGTGTATAAATTTAAATTAAGTTGAAAACAATTAATTCTAACATGCACACCAACAGCTGATCAATTCAACCAGTCTATCCAAGTTGATTTTGTAATTGATGACTCTTACTAAGTAGTACTCATTATTAATTCTTACATTTTAAAATTGAAGATGGAAACAGAACATTAGATAAACACAACTTAGTCGTAATGGTGTGGTAGAAAATAAATGTATTAGGTATAGTATGAGGATTACAAGGAAGGTATTTGATATGATAAACTGGTAACCTACAAAAATCTACGGGAATTTTTGAATTGCGTTCCCAAATAGCACATATTCGGTGCTCCAGAATCCAGATGCGTATTGGTTTTTTGCACTGCTATTTCATGAGAAGCAGAAACGTTTTAGTTTTGTCTGTTTTTGTGTAAAGAGAAGGGCCTAAAAATAAGAAAGTTCTCTGTGCGAATAGCGTTCGGCACAGAAGGACTTCCCATGAAGGAAATCTCTTTGGTATACTTTGAATTGCTATAGAAAAAAGACCCGTTTTGTGTAAGCGAGCGTATCTCTAAAGGGAGTTAAGCTCAATGCGGCGGGAGAAAGTATATAAAAAACCGGTCAAGTGCGAGTCTAAATCGCGCACGAAGGGTTCCGTACCACCGTTCAATGGAAGCGATGGCGTGGAGTGAATAGTTTGGATTTTACACAGCAAAATATTGTTTACAAAGTTATTGGTGCGGTTACTTTCACACTCCATGTACGTAACCAGGTGCATCCATAAGTTTGTATGTGGTAGTGAAAGAATTGTTGTATGGGAGCCCCCTTAAATATTTCTTTTATCCTGTTTTTAAGTATTTGTTGTTATAGCGGCAACAGAAATACATAATCTGTGAAAATTTCAACTCTCTAGCTAGCTAGGTTCTTGAGATACAGCCTGGTGACAGGCTCCGTTCTTACCCGTTGGGTACGGAACCCTAAAAAAGTACAAAATGTTTACTCACAATCAATCTTCGGTTTGCGAAGAGGCACGTGCGTGCGTTTCTGCCCGGCCGCTGCGAACATGGACACGTAGATAAGATAAGATAAGATTTGCTTGCTGCTTGCTGTCCATTGAGCAAGTGAGATTTATTTGGCAAATAACGGCAATCGGCCTGGCCAAAAGTAAAGACTGAATACACCGCGGGTGCGCCGTCGGGTCCACATTTGTACATACAATGTATAAAACATACAGCCACATACATTACTTCTGGCCCCACACTAGGATACCCTGTGTCGTGGGAACCAGAAACAGGACATCACACATAAAAAATCCAAGACCTGTTTTTTTTCTGTATCCCAAGCCGGGATCGAACCCGGGACCTCTCGCAACCGCAGCGCCACAGAGGTAGGTAGTCGTATCTGCTTATATGTAAATGTTAAATGACGAGTAACGAGGTCGTACTCACTCTCATCCATAGACTCGCTGCACGCTGACGAGTCAAGTGTCTGGTGCTGTCGATGGGAAAATCACATGTGGTCTAGAGGGTTTAACGCTTGCTTCTTACGCAGGCGATGCAGATTCCAAACCCGGTGCTGATCTTTTACCAATGAGATATTTATCTTAAGGACATTATCAGACGTTCCCTACACCAACCCGCACTGAGCCAGCGCCAGCGTGGAGAAGTATGACTTAATCTTACTCGTATCGTGGGGACATGGATGGGCTTAATTTATTATTATAAATCGATATAAACTTAGATGACTTTGAGATACACTTGAGTACAATAAGGTAAAGTAAAGTATTCAAGCACGGCAAGTGCATGTCAGCCAGGCGCCCACTTACCATGGTCGTTTGAATTTAAACTGTCAGCGACTCCCAAGAGCCTGATACAAGTCGGCCATATTAGCAAACAAAATTAGAATTAGCATATTTTTCTAAAGTGGCTCGTTTGGGAGATATTTGGTGGGAAATTCAGTTATTTATACTTACGCCTGCAATAGAGGGGCCAGCGCGCTGTTTCATATCCTCCTTGTATGCCTGGATTTTCTACAAAAATGGAATCAAATTAGTAAAATAATTACTTAAAAGGCCACAAAAAGGTTATTTATTCATCAAATTCGAAGAAGGTTCTAAGTTCTAACCAATCTGAAAGTGTGGTTAGTGACAGAAATTTGTTAGGAGATACGCCGGTAGATAGTCTGCGGCTCACTGTGGGATATGATGAACACCCTACGGCTGGACTCACACCCACCGGAATTCAGAAAGTGGATTGCATTCCAAATGCATTCAAATTAGAGATTCTCCACACAATCTGATTTTTTAGATAGATGATACTAACGAGCGCTCGGAATCCGAAATTGTGAATGAAGATACTGAATTCAGAAATGCATTTCTTTCCATACATTTTCTAAGAGCAGGAACAAATAAACGCGAAATTACTGAATTCAGAAAACCATTCCGGACGTGTGAGGCCAGCCTTGACTCGAAATGAAGTCATCAAACGAATAGAAACTGAAATAGGTTTGCGCAATGCAGATTTCTATATGACTAAATTTAACCGCGCCAGCGCCACCTGTTGACTGCCCGTGCAAACTCACGCTGATATCAAAGCCCGCCGGCAAATGCGTGACGGGTTGAAGCTCGATGCCCACTAGATGGCAGCAGTGGTCGAGGATGGTATAGGTCCAGCGTTTGGCGCGGGACTGAGTGCACTCGAGCGGCTTGTCTCCGTTTTCGTGATGCTGTCGAGGCAGAATACAAAGAGGTTATACAAGGTTTAACAGAAATATGTAGTTGTAGTCATATTTTAAGGGGTTATTAGGGACACCACTCAGAACAACTTTCACTATTCGACCAAATTAAACCAATGTGATAGCGATGAGCGATGAGCGACTTTAATATAATATTTAATTTAGTTTCACCTGTCCGGGGCACTGAACATATGTAATCAAATCCTGCAAAATAAATTTGACCCACTTCAAGGTTTCCGATTGAGCTGAAATTTTTCATGCATATGTAAATCGGATGACATGGAGCTGGTCTGCTGATGGAGCCGGAAGGTGGCAATGGGAACTCTGTAATAAAACAACGCAACCTCTTCGGATTTTTCTTGACAAGTACTCTGGTCAGAGATTAAGTTTCTTACTTTTTAGGGTTCCGTATTTATTAGTTCTGTTTATGTTTATGATTTACAACTAATAAAATATTAATTTACAAAATATTGATTGTTTAGTTGTCCATACAAATCAGCTGATCACCAGACTGAAAATGTATGAAGATATCAAAAATTAAGTTGCTCTAATAAAATCGATCCAAAGACCCAAAGCTCATATTGCTAATTATGCAAACCAAATTATTTAAGGCTAGGTAGTCCAGCTGAGGCCGCAATTTTGTATTTTGTAAACCATCTGAGACACAGAAAATAGTGTTCTAAAATCTGAAAAAAAGGTATGAATTAGATAAGGATCTAGACTAGTCAAAGTCGCATTCAGAAACATGATCTAATGAATTTCACTCGATAAAAATAAATAAAAAAGTTACCCCTTTTTTTTAAAGATTTTCCAATATTATGACTAAAGTACTGATTTTTTAAATATTTTTTTTATGCTCAACTAAAGCTACTAAATATTTATAGACAATTTCGCAGAGTTTGACTTGAAAAAATAATGTTCTTTTTTACTATGATTTTATACCTAAAAATGCGCGAGGGCGGCGGCTCGGAAGGCCCGATCAGTCGCCACTGGCGCTTGCCGACGACGGACCTGTGCCAGAGTTTGCAATTTTGTGCACCAGTTCATAATTTCATACAAGTTCGAGATTACATAAGCAAGTTATTAAGTAAACATGGGCAACAAACAACGCAAGCGGAAAAAGTCGTGTAAAGCTATAAAAATAACAAATAAAAAGAATGCGCTCCAAAGATGCACTGGCGCTTGCCGACGACGGACCTGTGCCAGAGTTTGCAATTTTGTGCACCAGTTCATAATTTCATACAAGTTCGAGATTACATAAGCAAGTTATTAAGTAAACATGGGCAACAAACAACGCAAGCGGAAAAAGTCGTGTAAAGCTATAAAAATAACAAATAAAAAGAATGCGCTCCAAAGATGCACTGGCGCTTGCCGACGACGGACCTGTGCCAGAGTTTGCAATTTTGTGCACCAGTTCATAATTTCATACAAGTTCGAGATTACATAAGCAAGTTATTAAGTAAACATGGGCAACAAACAACGCAAGCGGAAAAAGTCGTGTAAAGCTATAAAAATAACAAATAAAAAGAATGCGCTCCAAAGATACGTGAATAAGTAAGTAAATATTTGAGTCTTCTCTTTTCTTACTAAAATTAAATTTATTATAAGGTAAGTAAACATTCATTAAATGGAATAAGGTGATGAGCTAGCAACTTGTCACTAACTGTTCGTTTATACACTTTCCCCTAAAATAGCTGAACGTCGCTGTAGGATCGCTTATGTGATCTTGCAGCTCTGGCTACCCCTTTATGGTAATATAGCCGTGAGTATATATGTTTGTATGTAGGTATGGAAATTTCGAAAAATATCACCCTAAAATTACGGCCATAATGCCACAGTATAAGAAAATGTCAGAAGGTATAACTAGAGAAGAACGTTACGATTTTTGATAACTATATACTTTATATTGCAGGTCTAAGGGGCAACCTCAAAATTCCGACATGGATACTGCTGCAGCAATAAATCTTCTATCTGTGGATTTAACTGAAAATAGGTAAATAAAGTACCAAATTACTGCCATAGCTCCACAGTATAAGAAAATCTCAGTAGGTATTACTAAAGAAGAATTTTACTGTTTTGATAATTCATATTTTGTCTATACAAAAATAATATGGCTTTGTTTTTGTCTTATAAAAAATATATTCAAAATCATTTATTTTGCAGACACTTTAGACAACTACACAATTCACAGGATTCATGCATAGGTACATTTTCAAAAATATTGATAAGGGTAGTTGTCTCGGGAGATTGGTTGCGAAGCGCGCACTAGGCGAACCTGTATCGCGCACTTCAATCAAAATGTCTTCCATACACAACATAGCCGCGACCTATCCACGACCGCGAAATTAGAAATTTTATTTGAAGTGTTGAAAAATTAACCTCTTCTTACCGATACCAAAGGAAAAGTACATAATAGTTACTCTATATACTTTATATTGCAGGTCTAAGAGGCAACCTCAAAAATCCGACATGGATACTGCTGCAGCAATAAATCTTCTATCTGCGGATTCAACTGAAAATAGGTAAGTGCCTAATCACCAATAGATTGGAGAGAGAAAAACTCAGGAACGGCGCTAAACGAATTCTGCTTGTATGAGGTTACGGGCGAAAGCTAGTCTTTATATTTTTTCTCTTTGTTTGTCTGTCTATGAACTTTAAATTGTGCAAACATAATGAACTCTAAAAAATCTTAAGTAATGTGCGTAATATAGGATATATCCTCAATTTAGGAGATTTAATACTAACCATTATATCTTCGTTTCAGAGTCACTGAAGAATCAGAAGAATCTCTTATCGTAGAAAAGGAATTCAAAGAAGATGTTTATCAACCTGTTTCGGGCCGGCGAATTATTGATATAAATTATATTTTACAGGAGTTACAAGACAAAGCACGTCATAACGGTCTATTTGACTGCACATTAGGTAACTTTCGTTTAATTGGTGAAAAAAAACGAGGACTTTTATCGGTATATCGTTTTGAATGCAATATGTGCAAAGTAGTTTGTTTGATTAACTCTGAAGACCAAAACGACAAAGAACAAGTAAATCTAAATATAGCTGCCACAACTGGAATTGTGGCTACCGGTATCGGCTTTTCTCAATTTGAGGAGTTATGTTCAGCTATGGATATTCCTGTTTTCAGTTCAAAATACTATTCAAAATTAGAAGAACAAGTATTTGAAAAGTGGAAAATGACGGCAAGTGCTTCCATGGAAGCTGCAGCTGAAAAAGAGAAAGATATCGCTATCGCAGAAGGTCGAATTAAGAACGGTATCCCTAAGATTGATGTTTACGTTGACGGCGCATGGTGCGCTAGATCTTACGGCACAAACTATAAAGCGTCATCAGGCACAGCAGCCATAATCGGCAGAAGAACAGGTCATGTCCTTTACATTGGAATAAAAAATAAATATTGCTTGGTATGCGCTCGAGCTGAGAACAAAAATATATTACCAAAGGAACACAAATGCTTTAAAAACTATGAAGGTTCTTCAAGCTCCATGGAAATGGAAATCATTGTAGAAGGTTTCAAGGCATCGATCCCAATGTATGGCATCATATATGAGCGAATGATAGGAGACGGAGATGCTTCTACTTATGCTGCAATCCTCAAAACCAGACCGTACGAAAATGTAACCGTTGAAAAAATTGAATGTAGAAATCATATACTGCGTAACTTTTGCAAAAAGCTACGAAGTCTAACTTCGGAAACAAAATATATTCTAGCTCACCGTAAAAAGCTTACTAAAGTTAAAATTTTGACGATGCGGAAATCAATTGTAAAATCTATAAAACATCACAAAGCCTCCGAAAAACCTCGAAATGTTGCTATAACAAGTCTTCATAATGACATTATTAACTCCGTAGCACATGCTTTCGGCGACCATAGAATGTGCCAAGAATATAATTGTACCAAAGACAAAAATGACAGCAAAGAGCTGAAAAAGATCCAGAATTCAACATTAATATTCAGAATAAATGCGATTGTTTCAAAAGTTACCTCTAAATCACGCAGTTTAGTCGAAGATGTTGACACAAACACTGTTGAGTGTTTTAATAGTGTCATTGCCAAATTTATAAGTGGGAAACGAATAAATTTTGCACTGAAAGGAGGTTACGAAGGGAGGTGCTCAGCAGCAGTTGTTTCGTTTAACTGCAAATCCGGACTTTCAGAAATCCAAAAAGCCTTTTTAAATAGAAGCCCTAAAGGCAGGGTTACGATAATTGAAACAAGAAGAGCACAAAAACGAAAGTTAAACTTAGAGCATCCAGTAAAAAAATACGGAAATTAAAAGAAATTAATCAAAAGCAACATGATTATGGTTCAGAGAGCTCATCACCAGATTTGTCTACACATGACTTAAAGAAAGCAGAAGAAGAGTTCTTAAATAATTTAAAACTTCTTACTTGCGATAGGCAAGCTATCGAGAGAGCTACGGTTTTACAACGAGATAGTAGTGATTGGCTGGAAATACGGAAAAACCTAATCACCGCATCTAATTTTGGGCAAATATGTAAAAGAAAAGTTAGCATAAATACAGCTCCTTTGGTGAATAACATACTCTACCCAAAAAATTTAACATGTATAGCTGCTGTTGAATACGGAATAGAGAACGAAAGGCAAGCACTTAAACAGCTTCAAATTCAAGAAAATATACTTATTATGCCTTGCGGTTTGTTCATTGATAAAACTTACCCATTTATTGGAGCAACTCCTGACGGATTAGTAGGCGATGATATGCTTGTAGAAATCAAATGCCCTATAACTGCTAAAAAAGAAGGATTAACAAATGCAATACAGCAAAATAAAATTCAAATATTAAAATACGACAGAAACACTTGTACCATCACAATAAATAAAAAATCTAATTGGTTCTATCAAATACAAGGCCAGCTTCATGTCACTGAAAGACGACTCTATCTGCTCGGAATCTAGGCCGGAGAAAATGAAACCGTGCTTACAAAACGCATTGAAAGGGACGATAATTTCTGGAAAACGCAAATGGAGCCAAAGTTGGTAAAATTTTACATGAAATGTTTGATGCCGGAAATTGAAGATAGTAGACATGCACGTGGAATGTCAATAAGAACGTTGACCTTAGAAGATGACAAAGAAAATGTAAACTATGTAGACTCCCGAGCCTCACCATCACCTGAGCCACCAATGGGAAATGTACATTCTCTAGAGTCCATAGTCTTAACATCTCCTGAACCACAAATACATTTACAACCGGGTACTAGCACACGGGAAATTAATTTCGCAGAATTTTGAGATAATAAATAATAATATTTTATAAATTTGTTTTATTTGACACCCTTTATATTTTTAAGCTAAACTTTTCGAGATTTTGTGACTAATCAGAGTATATGAACAATAATAATAATATCTGGTACATTTTTTTAAACTTATTGATCTACAGCCCCAAATAAGGATTATCTGTATCTTGAGTACTAGACAATGATATATATACTTATAAAGATACATATTATACCTAGATAGATAAACAACCATGACATGGGAACAAACATCCGTGCTCATCACACGAATATTTGCCCCTAATGGGACTCGAACCCGGGTGTCGAATGATCTTTGATAAAATTCTCAAACAAATCTGAGTAGGTTTGAGACCCAATGTTTGTTAGGTTCAATGTTGTTACGTATATTAAATAACGACTTATGTGCCTGGTTGATTATTTTCGATTAATTACTTAATTTATTAACGAAACTCTAATTAATCACTACCGTAAACAAAGTTTGTATTATATAATTATAAGTCAAATAAAGTTATTATACTGCCTATTTCTTGCACTGTGTCGCTGGTGAGGTCATGTGAGTTCACTGCCGCTGCGCCCGCGCGAAGTATATTGTGCGCGGCCGAGACAGCGCTGAATGCCTACTTTTACAGGATTAGAGGGCCTTAACTGAGAGATCACTGGCTTCAAAATTTTCATTACAAGACAAACAAGTGTTTGTGTTGTTAATAGCATACCAAATGATTCCAATGTGAGAACAGTGACTGATCACTGGCAATGACTATCTTTGTAATTTTCTGTAGACATATTCGACCCTCAAGCTGGATATAAGTCTCAAGGTAGAGGGGAAAAGACTTGTTGGCAGAAGGAGGAAGAAAGGACGGGAGTGGTGAAGAACAGCTGATGCGCTTGGCGAAGAACGGAGGAGTATAGAGAACTGACCGTCCACCTCCAATAGTGGAGAGGAACGAAATTTGGTCAAGTGCCATTGTAAAAGAAAAAACACACGTTATTGTACGGGATTTTTTTATTATTTTTTGCTTGTAGTTACTTGTTCTTGCAGCGTCAACAGGTGGCCAGTTCCCTTATCGACACTCTGACCAAAATTTCAACTCTCTATTACTGTTTATTAGATACAGCCGCCGGACATACAGACAGACGGACATACGGATAGCGGAGGCTTAGTAATAATTACGTTTGGCAGCCTTCGGGTACGGAGCGCTAAAAAGAAGAAGTATCATTAACTTACTTGGCAGGCCAGCCCGGGGTTGTAATCAAACGAGTCCTTATTCAGCTGCGCCAGAGCAAGCGTGTCCTCGGGAAGGCCCTCGTCGGCGCCGGTCTTGATTGCGTTGATGAGTGTGTAGAACAGCAGGTCTAGTCTGTAGATCCGGAACAGGGACTTGTCTAGGCCTGGGGGGTTACCACAAACCTTTAAGGTGCCTTCAGGCTAAGGGATGGGATTCCTCCCGGAAACTTTCCAATTAATTGGAAACTTTCCATAAATCTTCACTGTAATGGGAGTTTCGTAGGAAGTTAAAATTTATATTTTTTCTTTGTTCTTATTTGACATAAAGTAAAGGTTTGTGCATAGTTTATCATTTTTCCGAAACAACATTGTTGTTTTTATAACTAATAATCGAGGGATCATCCAAAATCAAATGGTTACATCATAATAATTCGGTTGAGAGAAAAAATTAACTCATAGGTAGATTTCGAAGGAGTTTTTTGAGTTTTGCTCATGGACGTACTATTTTGCTAAATATATAGTAAAAGGAGTAATAATGGTTGAAGTGGTTTTTAGTGAAACTCCTTTCTACAGCTTTATTTGTATGTACTTTGGTACATTTGTGAGGATTTTAGTAAAGGTCATATCAGGACTTTTCACCATTTAATCCTCTACTGTGCCAATAAAATAACAAATATTGATCTGTCTGGAATATTCAGCTGTAAACGCTGTAAAAACTTCAATCTTGACTGCCTGGATAAAGCCTGTGAGTTTTTTTATAACAAACGCTCGCTCGCAAATATGGTTCTAATTATTATATAGACTTTTATATTGATATGATTCTAAAGATAAGGGTATAATTATTTTGACAACCTTTACACTTTTTTGAAAATATCGTTTTAAAAAGTGACAATTTGTTGCCATTGTTAGAAGGCATTCCATTGAGTATCGAACTACGCGGACGTGATTTAAGTACCTATTATTCTAAAACGATTTTGGCTTAGAAACCTGAAACTGATTTGCTTGTGGAATTGGACTTTCACAAACCTGGTACTGACAACTTTGGCAACAAAAAACTGATTTTACGAGAGCAGCAACTACGAATATTTTACAGGCGTGAATAATGCTTTAATTATAATACTTTGATTATATTAAAGGAAACCATTGGATAGGGGTAGCATCGGACCGAGTGGAGTGGTGCCTGATATTATAACTGACTATAATCTTAATTAAAACTGTATACATATTTACTAAGAGAGCAATCCGTGGTTGAACATGAGTGATTATAGTAGTTTATGTGACTGATACATAGTGCCTAATTATGTACAGTTACATACACTAGTTTATCTACACTTATCATAAGCTCTCTTTGATGTGTTCAGGAACCGCATTTTCGACCGGCATTGTGGCATTGATAATTGCTCTGCACTCGTTTAGCTTGTTCAGTAGTACCAACTTCACTTTTGGACGCTGTAAAGAGGGTTTATGATACGTGTGTAGATAAAATTGTTTTTCTAAATAAAAGAAACTGTACAATACAACTATAGGTACCTGTGCGATATCAGGGTCGGTTTGACAGCCCCAATTTGAATATTTTCTCCATTATTCCAACAGGGATATTTATAGGCTACATTTCTCATACTTATGTCATAAAACTCCTACAATTATAATATGTGCGAGAAATGCAGACTATAAATATCCCCACCCAACAAAATTCAAACTTTTAAGGGGTGTTATAAGTTTGTAGAGTCTGTATGTATGTGAGTATCTCTCTGTATGTATGTTTGTATCTGTCTGTGGCACCATATCGTTCGAACCAATGGGCGGACTTTGATGCTTTTTGTTTCGTCGGACGTTAAAAAGCGGTGACGCTTCGTTGTTCATAATTTCTTTATTGCACACAAAAGATAAAAATATAATAGTTACATGAAAATAGTGTACAAAGGCGAACTTATCTCTAATAAGAGATATCTCCAGTAAACCAGGTTACGATGGGAAGGGTTGTTGTTGTGTTTGTGCTGCGATTTACCTGCATATCTGCACATCTCATTGAAGTAGCTCTGCACGCATTCCACCTTGTCTGGCATCGTGAATATCGGCGGCGGGAGCTTCTTCAAGCTCATGTTCTGTCGCAATCGAGACATCGACGTTAGAGACATCGCGAATGTTTGATGATGAAAAAGTAAGCGAGTCCACATGAAATGATCTTTATACAATTGTTTAAGAGTGCAGTTACTCGATTGTTAATTATTCGTGATTGGGGGTCAGAAATGGGAACTAATTAAATGCTTTTACAACTGTTTAATATCATACAGCTCGCGCCAAACATCTATTCATAGTGATCTCTGTTTTTCTGCTTGCACTGGTGTATTAAAATGGCATCAGTTGCCTCTTCATCATCTAATAAAAGGATAAACCAATGGTCCATTCTCAAGCACGAGAACTCGCCAGAACAGTACACAATTTGTGAAATTGAAAAAGTTTCCAAAAAACTTGTTTAGACACTAGGATATGAATACTGTCGGAAAGAAGTCGGAGAAACCAGTGATGAAAATTTCTTTAGTGCCACCAGTCAAAAGCAGAGTCAACACTTTTCCAGAATTACTTTACTCCATACAAATTTATAAGAAATTGTCAAAGCTTTTAAGAGAACATAATAATAGTAATAATAATAATTATCATTTTGTTGTCATCATCATCATCATCATCATCACCTTTTTGATTAAATGACTTGGACTATTAATCACTTACTACCGGTGGTACTACTGGTTTATTTTTTGCCCGCTACTACTACTACTATCCTGTCTGTTAGTACCACGGAAGATTTTACATTATCCCTGGTGCTACTTAACAATATAACATATAAATATTATTAACATATTCGAGCCTATCAACAGCCTCATTTTTCTAACATAAGCATACTTCAAACGCTTAGGCACGAAATGTCCATTTTACCAAAACAACCACTTTTGTTTTGTTTTGACTCTAATGTCTATTTTTTCACAAAGTACTCAAACCTCAAAATGTCCACACTTAATTTTATTCAAAACTACTTACACGATCTACTTTACCAAAATGACCACATTCCCTTGAAGACTACTTTGGATGGAAAATGGACTAGTAATATTTTTAAGAATGTTGCGTGAAGAAAGAACTTAGAAAAAATCGTGATTTTCCCAGGAGGCACTTCAGATAATTTTTATGTTTTTTTATGTAATTGATAAGTAGCTCCAGGGGTCATGCAAAATCACCCATGGTACTACCAGACAGGACAAAAAATAATCCCCTGGGTACTACCCGTAGTACCACTGATAGTAACAAGGGTAAGTACTACCAGTAGTACCACTGAGAGTAACACGGGTAAGTACTACCAGTAGTACCACTGATAGTAACACGGGTAAGAAATGCCTATTAATGCCCTTTTGTGACTTATTCTTAAATTCAGATTATAGTCAGATCAGTCACGCAAGTCACTTAGGTGGGCAGGTCGCCTCAGAGCTAGATGAGTGGCCCCAGCTGTATGTATGAAAATGTCTCTATTGAAGTAATTCAGTACCTCAACTCCCAAATACTCCATAATGGTGGCCAAGATCTTGCAGTAGTCTGATGGGCTGGAGCGATCAGGCATGCTCAGACCAAGCTTTCCACAGGAATACTTGATGTCAGACGCATAACCAACCGGAATGTCGTCTGTAAAATAGAAGTTATGAATTTATTCAACAAACAAACCTTAAAAATCCTACCCCTCTAGGATGTATCGCGCAACTCGATATGTCGCGCACTTTATCCGGTCTAAAATGTCAAAATTCGCGACTCTGACTCCTAAATACCATAAATGCACGATATATGTGAGTCCCACGGAAATTGGGGATATATACATAGTGTAAGCTCTTTGACAGCCAGTTGCAGAAACGATATTAACATTTTAGAGCCCTCAAAACGTGTCAAGGAGTGTGAACTGTCATGAACATAATGTACTAATTTTCCTTCATTCTTGCCCAGATAATATCAAAAATATTTTCGAAGTCACTTGAACAAACATTTTTATAACCCTCCAAGCTAATTGTCACAACTGGTATAAAATGTTATCAATATGTGGATATGTCAAAATATGTTTGCCTTCTTACCACATAGGGTATGCTAAGGTCTAGATGGTTTAACCCCTCAGTTACCACCAGCGTTGGCTAAGGCCACTTTTCCGTTACAGGTTTTAAATTTTATTACCATGGCATAGGGTTCAAAATCGCGAACGGTTCCAACTGCCCTCGATTTTTGAGTAGTTAAAACGCCATTCCTTAATAATTAGGTAAACTAAGGAACTTACGAGGATTCACCATCACATGGTACTCATCAAGGATGCCATCCTGTAGGTTAAAGCGGAGTATTGTGCTCTCTCCTATCACATATTTGTTGTCGCTGCTCTCTCCAATGTCATACATGGGCTCCAGGGATTTGCAGTAGCAGAAGAAGTTCACATCCATTATGTAGAAGTACTCCTTTACAACGGCTGAAAGTTAGTTCATCAGTTTGGTTGTGAGCTGCTGGTCTACATATCATTCAAATCGGGGCGGAATGTGTATTGGGAGAGATTTATGTTAAAAAAGCAAGTAATCAATAGAACAAAAAAGAAAGTGGGTTATTGCATATATGAAGGATCAGTGTTATTGAGAAATAGAATAAATCATGTTATAAAAGTATAAAATAACTGATACCTCCACCTGTGACCATCTGATATAAAATTAAAATGCACCTAACTTCCAGTTATTATTTTGAAACTTTAACCTTTAACTGGTGACAAGGGGTCTTACAGGCCCAGCGGCGTCAGTAAAACAACATTTTGGCACCTTCTCCGGGTTTCCTTGGGCTCATCACCTGAGTAGCTTCGAGTTTACTTGCGTCCATGCCGTAGAAGGGGATAGCTGTGTCGGATAGGCTCAAATCGGTAAGTTACATTGGCGTAAAGTTCGGCAGGGGCCTCTCAGACCCCATGTCACCACTTACGTAAGTTTTTTACGTAATTTTGTTGTATTGTTTTTTCACATTTTTAACCGAGAACAATCAAAACTCCAGGAAAGCAGGAGCCAGTTGTCTTCCTCGATAAAAGCGCCAATCAAATTACCAGTTTGAATCGTGTCTGAAACGTGTGTGCTTGCAGTGTGCAAAAAAATTATGCCCAGACTGCATATAAAATTGTCAATTTCGTGAAAACACACTTTTGATTTTAGTTGTTTTTTTTTCTTATTAAATTTTCTTATTATTTATTATAATTATTTCTTATTATTACTTCAATATTATAGAAAAAAGTGTTTTTTTGTCAAAATATGTTGATTAAGTTTTTGCTTATGTAATTTGTGATCTCATCTCTAGTTTTTTGATTGTTAAGACGACATACATTAAAATTGTAAGATTGTAACAAAAAAATATATTCAGAGTATAGTTATTTGTTTTATTTTATCCTTATATATGATAACATAGTTTTTACATACTCTGGCTAGCTACCACACTTAATTTCTATGATTTATACTAGATACCGCAGTGGGCCTCTCAGTCCCCTCGTCACCAGTTATGTTACACAAAAACCATGTCACCAGTCAAAGGTTAATAAAAACTTCTTTGTATACAGCTCAACAACTGACACTTACCACCACCGATTGATTTGGTAACAACCATGTTTCTGATGTCCTTTCTCTCTGTCTCTTCCGCCTGCCTCAGCCTCTGCTGTTCCTTAGTGATATGAGAAAAAGGCACTCCCTGCGATGTGAACTTGTGGTCATCTGCATTACCCCTTCCCTTATCTCGTTTGGCCATTGTCTCATATTTAAGCCGTACCTCTGGTGATGCTGCCTGAGTGAAATACCATTAAGAATGTGATTGTAATGTAGTTTTTCTTAGTTAAATTTAATGCAAGACTTTTCGGATAAAACTCGGTATTTAGGGCCATATTCTCAATATGAGATGGCCAGTCTTCTAACTTGCGTTTTGGGAGAGGCCTATGCAGTGGGGTGAAATGGCTCAGAGTGTAGATAAGGGGGCGGAAGCTGGGCCGATATGTATTTCACGCGATTTCGATCATTGGCGGCTGTCAGTAAGATTGAAATATGTAGTTTGTGGCATAGTGTAACTTGTTTGTGGAACCACAGCACAATGATCAGTAATTCCTTAAATCCTTACCTTCCATACAGGATCTGCAGCCTTAGCGACATCGTTCAGTCCTTCGTATTCGATGCCTTTCTTTCTCTGTTGTTCTCTGAAGTTCACCATGAAGAAATAGTATGCGTTCTGCGGTCGTTTTTTCGGCATAATGGAAGTGGTTGGAAGAGAGAATTTGAAAAAAAATACGCTTCAGAGGCGCTGAGGAACGTTACCGTGCCGTACGGTATACGCCGAACAGTATCATAGATGGCCGAACACGAGACGAGACAGAGAGGGATGTATTCTGTGAGAGAGGGTACCGCACCAGCCGAGGAGAGATTTTAAATTAAAATAATAATATTTGCCGCAAGCTATGGCCGGGATTATCCTATATATATGTAATGTATTCTGTGGCCGGGATTTCCATAAAAAAAAATTACGACAGTACGTACCAGTGTTACCGGATGAAAACTATAAACTACCGTGTTTATCTGTTAAAATTACGGTGTTTAAGACTTAAATTACCGTAGAATCATTTGGAAAATACTGTGTAAATTACCGTATAAAATGCAACCGAAACAACCTTGAATTTAGATGTTTTTCATATATGGCTGCCGTCATTTTTGATAACATGTTCTTAGTAGGTGTAAAATCAACACAGTTATGACCATTCCGGTGAATAGCTTGTTGAGCAAGTATATTTCCCTTAATGGTTTTCGGTATCAGCTTGTTCCTTTTCTTCGTTTTTATGTCGTCGATTTGACTGAATATTATTTCACACAAAAGTTAAAAAATATCATCGTATCTCTGCGACCCGATGTCGGCCTATTGGCCTATCTTCGATTTCAAACTTTTATTGTGTGTGCTACTTCCCTACACGGTAGTTAATATCTAAGAATACCGTAGTAAAAGACACGGTAGTGGATCGCTACCGTAGACCGTGTATTAGCCAAAAAAACCGTGGTTCTACGGTAATTACCGTGTACCTGGTAACACTGGTACGTACTCTGTACTGTACGGTACGACGTACGACCAGTGTTGCCAGGTCCTATACGGGAAAAAGGACGGTCGGGATTCTGAAAAGGGACGGTTTTTACAAGAAAAGGACGAATTCTATTTTCTTGAAGTACATAAAGTTATTATCAATTATTTGCAATAGGAGCAGGACTGCCAGTGGAAATTTTAAATTATTCAGCCATGTTTCTGAATTATACAAAATTACATGTCAGGATACAAACACTGCATAAAAATCCTTCACATACATAATGTTGATTGTTAATGACGTGAATTTACCTACGTTTAATGGTTTTAGCTAATTAATAGCTTAAAAACAAATATTCAACAAACAACGGTTTTATATTTATTTTATAGCTATTGTAGTATATTTACTTATTTATTTTAAATGGATATCATAAACAATTTCACAGACAGTTTTTTCTCTAGCTCTTCTAACGGCGACTCTCTTGGTTCAGGAGGTGTCGACTCCCTTGCGGACGCATCATTGTCTAGCAATCTGAAACGAGTGTTCAACAAGTCGGAGTTCAATTTCAATGTCGTTCATATTAATGCCCAAAGCATTCCTGCTAGTTACGCTGATCTCCTGGAAGCTTTCAGTGATCAGATTATACATGGTATTTTTGTATCCGAATCATTTCTGAAACCATCTCTTCCTTCCTCCATGTATTCTCTACCAGGGTTCAGGCTCTATCGCAACGATAGGACAGGCAAAGCAGATGGTGGGGTTGCTATCTACTTACGTTCTGACATTCCGTGCAAAGTCATCTGCCACTCGCCAAGCCTGTACTCTGGTTCAGCTGAGTATCTCTTCCTTGAGATCAGCTTGCACCACAACAAAATTCTTCTGGGTGTATATTACAGCCCCTCACTTCGTATCGATTACTTTGATTCTTTTGAATCTCTACTCAGTGACTTGACTCCTCTCTATAGTGACACTCTCATTCTCGGTGATTTTAACACCTGTCTCCTGAAAAATAACGCCCGCTCTGCCAAACTTAAATCTATTGTAAATTCCTCTAACTTACATATTCTTCCCCTTGACGCTACTCACTTTCAACCGCACTGTATTCCCTCCCTTCTCGATCTCATTATTATCTCCAACATAGCCAAGGTGGCTGCTCATGGCCAGCTTAATGCCCCATTCTCCTACCACGATCTGGTGTATGTTTCATACAAAATTAGGCTCCCTAAGCGCAAAGTCAAATTCCTTGATATTCGAAGCTTCAAAGGTGTGAACCTCGATTCCCTGAAATCAGATGCCTCATCTGTCGATTGGACCCCCGTTGTAACTGGTGAGACCGTTGATGACAAAATCCTGAAGTTCAACTCAATTGTCCTGGGGCTGTACGACAAGCACACACCAATGAAAAAGGTCAGGGTAAAACATTTTCCTGCTCTCTATCAGCTAGATCTTTTCCTAGTCTGTGGAAGAAAGCTCTTGTCATCCCACTGCCCAAAAATTCCAATCCCTCCTCCTTCAAAGATTACAGGCCCATATCTATTTTACCTATTCTCTCCAAAGTCCTTGAATCCATTGTCCACTCCCAACTCACCTCCTACCTTTCATCAAACAAACTTCTCAATCCTTTCCAATCTGGCTTCAGACCAGGGCATAGTACTACCACAGCACTCTTAAAAGTCAGCGATGATATACAGCTAGCCATGGATCAGAGGTTGGTTACGGTGCTGGCCCTGCTTGACTTCAGCAATGCCTTTAACTGCGTCGATTTTGACATTCTTGTCGCTATATTAACATCGCTGAATGTCTCCTCCCACGCTGCTGGCTGGTTCGACTCATACCTGTGAGGTCGTCAGCAGCGCATTAAGTCTGAAGAGACCGAAACTCAATGGTGTGATCTTTCCTCAGGAGTGCCTCAAGGTGGTATTCTCTCTCCTCTTCTTTTTTCAGTCTTTATAAACTCCATCTCCGACGTCCTCTCTTCTTCGTATCATCTGTACGCAGATGATCTACAAATTTATCGCCACTTTTCCCCCTGCGATGTAGTTTCATCCGTGGAGGCACTGAATGCTGACCTCGAGAATGTGAAAGACTGGGCCTCATCATACGGGCTGTTAATAAACCCGAATAAATCACAAGCCATGATTTTAGGAACCAGGCACACTCTTTCCTTGTTACAAAAACCCATTGTTCCCGTATCATATAATGGCATCACAATAGAGTACACAGATAAGGCGAAAAACCTTGGGGTTATTTTTGACAACCAGCTGTCTTGGTCTCCACATGTCAGCGAGGTCAGCAGACGGGTCTTTGCGTCTTTTCACTCCCTCAGGCGTCTGCAGTACTTCTTGCCGCGGCAGACCAAAATCACCCTTGCTCAGTCCCTTCTCCTGCCGCTAATCGACTACGCCGATGTCTTTTGGGCGAGCGCGAACGAAGATCTTCTGAACAAACTCGAACGACTTTAACCGAAGATAAACCGAATCCCGAGATTCTGAAATCTCGGGATTCGGTTTATCTTCGGGCTGCGCAAATTCGACCACGTCTCTCAATTTCGCAAAGAGTTGGGGTGGCTTCCGATTCGTCGTCGCCGAGACTCCCATATTCTTTGTTGTCTTTTCAATATATTGAAAAATCCGCGCTACCCCAGCTACCTTCGAGACCGCTTTGAGTATCTCTTTTCAGGAGATCGGCAACGGAGATCTCACACGGTCTCACTCTTAGCCACTCCAAGGCATACCACTTCCGCATATGAGCACTCCTTCAGGTTGCAGGCGGTCCGACTGTGGAACGCACTTCCTTGTGCGATAAGAGACAGCCCGACTCTTTTCGCTTTCAAAAACCGGGTAAAAGAGCACTTCCTCTCTCTTTTGTGATAGTTGTAGTATGTATATTATTATTATATGTAAACTTTATGTACAGGTTTATGTATGTATTGATACGTATTTAGTAGTTTGTTAGATACGACTATGTATTTTATTTACCGTATTTTATAGATATGTAATTTACTTATATGTATTTTATTATTGTTTAGATATTGTGCACTGCCTACCCTTTATTGATAAAATTTCCTGTCATGCCTTGGTTTGCTGTAAGAAATCTCTTTTTAGAGATAAGCTCGCCTTTGTACATATGTTTTCTCTTAATGTATCTTTTTTAAATAACTGTGTTCAATAAAGAATTATGAATTATGAAAACGGGACGAAACTTGTCGAAAAGGAACGAAAAATCAATTCGGTTAATGTTAAATGGCGCCAAAACCCAGACAAGACAAATGACAATCTCTGGCAGTGAATTAGTGATGCTACAACACAATCGAAACTCGAAACTAACCACAACCATGGCTCCTGCTCTGTCGCACTTGAATATTTAAGCGACAGAGAAGGATATATCGCGAGTTTCGATTCGACTTTAGTTTTGAGTAGTAGCATTTGCGAACGTCAACGTAGCGACAGGTCCGAATTGTACTAAGAAAATAACTACTATGAAATCAGATTACAACCTATAGGTTTTATGTATCCAATTATACACGAGGGTCCAGGATACAAAGAGGATACAATCAGTCACCTAATTATACAGTTTTTGTATCCAATTATACAATCTGGCAGCCCTGAATAGGAGGTACCTAAGTTATTGAGTACTGCATGATAGGTAGGGTTAGGTAAGTTCATGCGTATTCATAAATCATTATCAATCAGCCCACATTCGTATTATCGAATGAATACATTGCATTGCTTGTTCGGAAATCTGAAGCTAAAACTATCAATAATTGATTGACAAATCTATCTCCTTCTAAAGTTTAAATTAAATATCAAAATCTTTAAAATAGTTCCCTGTTAATGTCATTATTGCAAGCTGGATTTTGATAGTTTAGTTCATGCAAAATAACGAATCAAAATATTACATTGCTAAATCGGAAATCTGAAAAGCCACGATTATCATAATATTATCATTGAAAAAATAAAAAAATAAAAATACAATTCCAACAACTTTGTTAACCCCTGGTCAGTGAAACGACCCGGAGGCGGTGGTTAAAAAAATATGCGTACACAGTGCGCCGACCCGGAGGCGGTGGAAATGAGTAGGTGGTATTTCGCACTCATTGCAGCGTTCATCTTGTTCCGATCTCTTTCTACCATATGTCAAAATGCACATGAAGGAAAAGGCTAGATGATGAATGAATAATTTGATGCGCTTCGGTCATTTTACACCGACGCTACTCATTCCAACGGTCCAGCCTTTTTTGTACCATTTTAAAAAGTAGTTTTATGATAAATAAATATAAGAAGATAACCTGTGTTTAAGTTTATAATAGTTTTATACATGATAAAGCATAGTTTAAACTAAACTTTAATGCCAAATAAAGCTTTATTTAAAAATATTTCAGTAATTCAAGTATAATTTAGGGTACTAGATATTGAACAAAAAATATTAGCAGAAAGCGAATTGGAATCAGGTGCAATTGTCAGAAAAGATAAAGTATTCTATTAGGATTACTATTACAATAATAAATAACCATAATTCTAACTAAAATTAGAGAATTTCATTATAATCAGAAAATCGGCACTCAAAAACGCCTGTCAGTGAATCGTCCTAAATTGGATTGCACAGTGTGGGTGAAGAAATACAAAATGACGCCCACTGTAGACAGGTTAAGTTGCATTTGTTTGCGTTTTGCGTTGATTGGTTGTGATTTATTTGTACCTTCACGTCACTCAGTCAACCAACCAACATTCAAGATCAAGTAAGTTTGCACAAACTTAACATTAATTTCATTTATTCTGGACATTGATAAAATAGCGTTTAGATAAAATTAGTGAAATTTATGGATGCATTTATAAAAAAATAGTGCATTTGATGTCAACGTCCCAAAAGGGACGGTTTTACCCATGGGTCGGTAACATGTTAAAAAGGACGCAAATCGTCCCTTTTAGGACGATCTGGCAACGCTGCGTACGACCGACTTGCTTGACATTGACAATGACAAGTCGCTCTTCTTTTAATCTGCGCAATTTCGTACATTCCGTTAATTATGGTAAAGCTACTCAACGGTAGATGGCGTATGATTAAATAATGAAAACAGTTTAGAAAGAGTTATTCGAGGGATTTCCTATAAATGTTACCATTTTACCCAATATTTCGATAAAACTTGAGGTAAAATGAACAAAATTCCCCATTTTTTACTTGTATTATGAACAGTGGCAACAACTGGTACAAATATTCGTTGATTTTGAGGTTACTTTATTCTATCTATTGATATTTGATAATTTATCTTTAGCCATTGGTGCATTTTTTATGTTGTTTTGCGGCTTCTGCTCACATAACTGAAGTATCCAGCACATTCCATTTTCAATGACAAGCAGGTTCCATCTACGTACGATTCTGCAATGAGACCGTATGATATGTAACTTCCTGACAGAACACTTGTGTAAACTTACGAAGAAGCTCGGTGCCGCTCCCGTACCCTGCGAATACAAGGGTCAGAGTGTCGATGAGGGGGCAGAACCAGCCCCTATCTACAATCCAGCCAATATCAGCACTGCTTGTGCTGCAACATCTCACCGGCTTATCTCAGAAAAGGCAAATCGCACACATCAATGCAGATAAACAGTTGTCTAGGCTCAGACATATCCAACCTTCGTCTCAACTCTCGCAATATACCAGGTCTAAATGATCAGCCACACCACTTCCACGCAACTGCAGAACCTAGCTGCAATCTGCAAGCAATTTGATTACATTCAAGTTGTGGAGCAGATAATTAATAAATATTTAGAATTCCAATTTCATATCTAAATTGTGTAAGATTATGACAAAAAGCTTTTAGACTTTATATCATACAACAGCATCTGGGCAACGTTGAACTCCAGCACAACTCAAAGGAGAATGGAAAGAAGTAACCTGGGTATAAACTGAAAGACAAGATGAAGTAGTATGTAGATATCTACGACAAAACAAAAGTAATGACACCCTAACCATCTCATTACAAATAAAAATGGAAATGAGTAGACTACATAGCTGGATATACAGACAATAGATGGACCCAGAGATGGATGGATGGACCTCGGACAAGCAGTAAAAAAGCAAGACACAGGCTATGTGCCAGATGGTCAGACACAATTGTGACAGTGGCTGGTCGGATATGGCCAATGATAGAGAGAGGTGAATATCCTTGGAGGCGGCATTTACCCGTGAGGGTTCCATACAAATGGGCTAGTATTTAATCGCACATCCAAAATACTGATTTGCACAGCAAAAAAGGATTATGTGTACTGAAGTTTATGTTTTAAGTATTTATTGTTGTTCGCTTTGCTCACCCCCTTTTCCCTTCACCTAAGCTACCGCAACATTTTGCCCTGATATTTGATGTGTAAATCAGTATTTTTGGTGTGCAGTTTAATATTTTCCATACAAATATAGTTTATATTTTAATATATGAATACAAATTAAAATATTAACATAAATATATACATGCATTCAATGAATGAATTGTCAATCTATGTGAAATTGTACAAATAAAAAATTATAGAAGTGTGTATTGATTGTTTATTTACATAAAATTTAAAACATGTATGTATAGGCTTATCCATTGCTTCTGGCGCCACACCAGGTCACTTTGTGGGAACTTGTTTTTACCACACAAAACTGAGGTCCTCTTCGTCGTATTCAATGAACAGCGACTTCTGGTATCACCTATTGTGTGCTCTAACGTGGCTGGCGAATCAGAATGTGCTCTTAAGTCTATCATTGTACGGCTCTAATTTAAGGGTTTTTTTTTTCATGGCCCTAAAATATAGTCCTTTTATATCATCTGTCAACTATAAATGGACCGCACAGGCCGCGAGATGAATAAAAACGCAACAGTTTTGACAACATACTTTTATCTGTGGTTCTAGTCTCAAAAGGTCGTCGTTCGGTGCGGTTGTGATGTGTATCGCTCGTCCTCCTTTCCTATAAAAAAATCGTGAATTTTGTTCGAATTTATTGTTATTTCGTTTATTTATTCGTCCCATCTCAGCAATTCAAGACGAACATTTAATAAGTCATTGCTATTTCGTGTTATCAAGCGTTCAGCATCATTAAGGAATTATCGAAGTGGTAAGTTTTGTGTTTCGTGATTTTAATCTTGTTTTATTGACCTGTTTCATTATTTCCACACGGATTGTTTGAACTATTTGATAAAGTGCAATTAGGCCGGGCTTTTGTCTACTGGCGGTGGTACACTTGGGAAGTCAATACTACTGTTGTAACTTGATTCAAATTGTTTAGAATAACGCGTATCCGGTGTATTTGATTGCTTGTCAGCACCTACGGGCGTCATCAAATAGAGATGAACCTACCACACAGGTACGTATAGTAAGAAAGAGACACATCAAGCTATACAGGTGGAATTTGACTTGATTTGGACAGCCTGGACAATAGTCTGATTGTATAGATAACAGCATAAGATACCTTTTACATACATACATACATGCATAATACATGTTTTGTTTACTTTGTTCTGTTTTTTATATTTATTGATTGCCCTGTTTCATAATTGAAACTTTGTTTTCTCGATAAATTGTATTAAAAATTTTTGTACAGCAAAGTATACTCGGCGCCACGACTAAAGAGCTTTGTCCTTGAATAGTCACTTTTCACAAGTGTTTGGCGCGGGGAAGTGAGGAGCGACAGGGGCGGTAGTCAGCGCCGGCACCTGATTCGTTGATCAGTCGCTTCCCGATGCCCGCACCGAAAGCACGTCTCGAAGCTTCTTGAGTACAGTCGCATACAATATTACCCAACGTTATCTTTCGCCCCGGTCGAAAATGCCGAAAAATAAAGTACTGACTAGGCAAGCTAGAAAAATGGTTTACGATGTGAACTGTTATATCAAAAAAGAGTCTGATGAAATCGTTGCTGATTTAAAACTGGCGAAGACCACATCAGCCACCTCTTCCATCACACTACAAAACTTGTTAGAAGCCACAATTCAAAATTTAAATGAATTTAGAAACAGGTCAATAAGTGTTACAGACCAAAACATTAACAGGAATAAACAGGAATATCATTACTGTCAGATGAATAATATTTTTTGTGTTAAAAACTTAATTGTGGTTTAATTGTTACAAATTATTAGTCAGCGGGAAGAAAAGAGTGTGCAGGACTATTACTACAAGTATCTATATTCACTAGGCCCTAGTGACTAGGGGCATTCTATGCTAGGGGGTTATTTATATATAGGTTTCAACCTTGACGTTAACAAATGTTGTCAATAGAGAGTACCTATAGTTTATTTGACTCAAAGTCCATTATTTACATCGGCTAATATCCCAATCAACAAAATATCAAACAGAGAAAAAATAGAAGTGAATAAAGTCCTGAACACTCATTCCTTCACACTAACCCTAAAAACGCACTTCGGAATTATGCCGCGACTGTACACATGCGCAGTAATCCCCGCCAGTTTCTCCGAGAGCTCTTTATTCGTGGCGCCGAGTGTACTGTATTACTGTAGATATTTACATATACTTAGCAAACATAATTTTTTGCCTCTTCTCTACATTGGACCACTGTGGGAGAAGCAGGGTGATGAAACTCCCACAGATTGATTTTTAGATCTCTTTTAAAAATTGGTTGTTCTTAACTAATACAAATATGAAAAATGTAATTATTATGATGAAATAACCAGGAATAAATAATTACACAATTATCAACAGCAAGGTCTGTGTTGAGCTAGATTAACCCCATACAGTCCCATCATTTAAGTAATCTTGGACATTATAATATCCCTTTTTCAACAAAGTAATAATAATAATAATATAATAATAATACCTTGGACACTATTTACACACATTGATCTAGCCCCAAACTAGGATTCCCTGTATCTTGGGTACTAGACAACGATACACATACTTATATAGATAAATATTATGCTTAGATAGATAAACAACCATGACTAGGGTACAAACATCCGTTCTCGTCAAACAAATATTCACCCCCACCGGGACTCGAACCCGGAACCCTAGGCTTCGTAGGCAGGGACACTGCCGACTCGGCTATTCGGGTCGTTAAAGTAGCATTAACATGCTTATTAAATTGCTCAAATGGCAATTTCAAAATCTCCAGAGGTATCTTATTGTAGTAGAGAATGCACTGACGCTTGTAAGAATTGCTAACCTTTGCGAGTCTAAACCGGGGCGCACATAGTCTGTGATTATTTCTTAAGTTAACATTAGCAAATAAACAAATGAAATGAAAATACGAGTCGAAAAATAAACACAAACATATGATGGCTTAGAATCACACCTATTTTCATATGGCTTGGCAGAGGCAGAGTTTGATTGATTTTCGAGTTCTTAATTTTAAAATCAGTATACAATAGTTGCATTGCCAGATCAAACTGGCACACAATAACCTTAACTAAAATAATGTTTCTCAGGCTAAGGGTACCTATATAAAACTTGAACATTCAGAATTATCCAAATATTTGCGACATAAACTTATATAAAATAAATATGTTGCATTTGTAGCAATTTACAAATTTCTAATCATAAATAAATCATAAATTTTATAATCTACAAAAACTTTATATTCGCATTGTGCATATAACAACCGTCCGGCTGCCCATCAGTGCTGTGAGCGACCGCAGCGGCGGCTAGCCGCAGCCGCAATCATTGCTTCTAAGATTTTGATTATCTTTAACCGACTTAAAAACCAGCCAAGTGCGTGTCCGGCTTCCCACAATTAGGTTTCCGTACCAAATGTAGAATATAAGCCTAAGAATGAGGGAAATTCAAAGAAAATATCAGATATATCATTGTATTGGTATTTGCTATTAAAATATACGTACATAATAAACATTATCACATACATAAAAGTAAAAAAAAACTTCAGTACATTAAAAAAAAAACTGACTTTGTTGGCTTCTCCAATATTTTTTAAAACAAAACATATGGTATGAATCTACTCAACAAGCTCTAAACAATGATACCCCACACAATGGGGTAGGACAATTTTTTTCGCATCCCCTTTAGCTGTATAAACATCAACTCTAAAACCTGTGTGACAGCCAACATACCTCAGAGTAAGTAAGTAAGTACAGGGAGGGCTATTTTCCATGAACAGATGTAACTATACATACAGACACTTTTTACGCATACGACCGTTTTACTTTGTATGACTGAAACCAATACAAGGACAGTTTCACGTGCTATTTTAGTAACAAACAGCGATGGGGTAAGTGTCGATATAAGAACGGGTATAGACAAAAATGATAGATAGTTACCTACTTTGTTTATCGATATTTTAGAAGACTGGTATTTACCTATGAGCTAATGATCACTGTTTAAATAATGTCGATAAACGAAGTCGATGTGATAATTTATTTACATTCCCTCAATAACCAATTTCCAATACCTTGGTCATTTAGTGAGTGAGGGATGACCTAGTCATAGAGTGGGAGCGCTGCAGTTTGGCAGTTCAGGCGAATATGTAAGCTTGTAGGATTGCACATTGTAAAATCCAGTAAAAATCTCACTCTTCAAGACACACTGTCAATCAATCTACACGTGCGGCCTATGGGTCAACTATACCCAAAATCCTATAAATGCCCTGCTCGTCCAGTATAACACTGTTGCTGGGGCTGCCATTGCCACGCTTCTGTAGTACAAGTTTGTTGAGGCACATACTGATGGATTCCATGCCATCATACGTAAGAGAACGGCATCCTACTGAAGCAGAACGCGTGGCAGCAGCAACAGTATCCTAGAGGTCATTGCAGGTCGGCTCGACGGCCAAATACTCAAACACAGGCTGAGTGGTGTGACTGTTTGTGACAGTGCGTGGAAAACAGAGCCGTGCCACAGGCAGGCCTATTTTTATGAAATAGATTGAATTGAGTGTGATTAAGTATTTTGTCTGTTACAAACAAATTAAACACTCATTTCATTAATTTATAAGATTAATAATCACGATTCAATTATACAGTACCATTGACGTACCGTGACGAAGTAAAGTATCAGTACAATATATTGGAAAATATCAGCAGGCATCTACGAGTATAATGTCTATTGGGATATTTTAACGAATCGTGAATGTTGAATGCCGTGTGAATGAGCACTTACTCTAATAAATGACATATTAGTGTTGGTAAATTAGTTTGTATTAGTCTGCGATTTTTTTTATTGCTGGTAAAATCATTCTGCAGTAAAATCTTCTTGAGAAAATCTCCAGCCGAACATATCGCCGCAATCCACACATTTAGCAATAGTGTTTCACGAGGAAATCTAAAATTAAAAGGGTAATATTTAATCACACATCAAATTTCACATATCAATGTTACTTTGTGGAAAAGGTTCATAAATACAGATCAAATAATTGTAATTAAGCACTATCATTTCTTACTATACAATGTATCGATAAATATTTTTTACATCACTATCGATATTTCTTGGACAAATTTGTACAAGATAACTTATTGTTAATACGCCACTATAAACGTATTTCTGATAATTCTGTGCTGAAATAATTTGGGAAATCTTCCGCCATCCCTAATGTAGCCAATAAAATGTATAAAATACAAAAAAAACTACGAAATAACATAAATTAATATTCACCTGGCTGATTACTTCGCCTAAGTTTTTATGATTTCTCCTTACGATGTACATTTTATTTTGTATGATAGTACACAACATGGCAAATGACAATATAATTTTACTAGCGTTTTCCCGAAAGTTTCGATTTCAAATATTAAGTCTTTGTTTATGTTAAGACTGTGACAGATGATGTTCGATGCAATTGAAGAGTTCGTTGTTGTCTGATAAACTATACACATGGCGAGTATTACCTAATTCTGTAGAGTAAAAAAAACAAATGAAACCAAACCATAAACAAAGGCGTACGCAATTTAAAATTGAAGCTACATCTATTTATGGAAAGCGTTTATCTAAGCGACGGACGGAAGGACGGGCACGCGAGTGACAGTAATAGGCCTCCGTTTGGACCCTTCGGGTATAGATCCCTAAAGAAGGGGTGGTTCTCAATTATATGTGTGTAATATTATCGGAATCGCAAACCATTCACCCGTGTTTATACGATTAGGGCTTCCAAATAAGTATAAAACATTTCTTAGGTGTATGTATGTATGTTTGTCCACGTATTTCTCCGAAACTATGAATCTGATTGAAACCACTTTTTATTGGCTTACTTACTCCAACTTAGAGAACAGTGCAAGTTTTATCAAAATAGGTTCAGTAGTTTTTAAGATATGGACTATTGCGTGTAAGTATAGTATGGTGGTCTAGCTTATTAAGACGGGCTGGGCAACAAAGGGATAATAGCCAGCCAAGGAAGGGCCCGTTGTCCCTCAGTTCCAAGTTCCCCAAAGCTTTTATTATTAAGGTAATACGAAAAAAAAATGTATTTTTTCGAATCCATTTACTCCACCATGAAGTCATCTACAGATTTGATTTTTGGGTTAGCGTTTATTGAGTATTTGATTAAGATTTTCACTAAAGTGAAACGCGATTGGATGAAAATTTCTCTATAGAATTTAAATTTGTTATTACTTGAGAGAACCAATTAGGTAAAAATAACAATATTAGGTAAAAATAGTAATATTTTCACTGTGATGTCATTAAATATTATTAATACTAAACAATACTGATAATTAAATTAAATAACAAACGATGTTGTTCTGTATTTAATTACCAAATATAGGCGTTCATCAATAGAGGTCTGGATGAGTAACTGCGAATGAGATGAAATATCAAAGCTTGTTTTTGCACTTGTGCGAATGAGATAGAAATATCAAAACTTGTTTCACTTCCGTGTCCTGGGCAGTTATATTCGTACGAGATCTACTATACGTAACGCGACAAATCCATGATATGTTGGTGACGTAATCAAACAGTATAAGCTAACACAGCCATTGTTGAAATCTGGTGCCATAAACTCTCATAGCAGGATGCATATTTCTAGATCGCGACTGTCGAAGTAAAACTATCATGAACGTTATTAGTGATGCAACGAATACCATTTTTACGAATACGAATACGAATACGAATATCAAACAACCGGATTCAATAACACTTATGGTCGAAGAACGGATAAATACATAATGCCACGGCTAATAAATGAACTACCCCTCAGCCTAAAAGAAACAATAACAATCACTAACATAAAACACAAAATAAAAAATTACTACCTACTAAATTAAATACATAATTGAATACATAATATGATACATAATATTTAGAAAATTACTACAATAACAAGATAATAGCTAATATGTAACCATATCACAAGTATCACATAGGAAGTGCCCACTTCTTGATCAAAGCCACAACCGGTCAGTCAGCAGTGCTAATACCGACCCAACCAAACAGGCGTGAGAGCGAGACAAACGCGCACTGGCTTCACGACCCACCGCCTGTTACCTAGATCAAAACACCTATACATCGTACTTACTGCCTTTAAACAGTGGAGGTACATAACTGCAATAAGTATCTTAAACCTATCCCATCATAACTACACCTACTCAACACTTAGATGATCATCATATAGTTCATATGATTAGATCAATGTAATGCACAGGACATAAAATAATTAGGTGGGTTAGTTACGGTGTGCACCCAAACGGTTGGGAGAAATTTGTTCTGTGCTGTGCTTAGAGAATAAGCCTGACCAATGTGTACTTACCTAATACCTACTTTGTACATTAAAACAACCACGAATATCTTGTGCCCAGTAAAACCTCTGTGGTTTAAGAGCACATCGGAACTGAAATGTAAATATTTAAGTTAAGAAATAAATAAATAAAATAAATAAAATAAATACGCCATGGTAATAAAAGACTAATTTATTTGATGAATTTCTATTCTCCTAATAATTAAAATTTACATTAGGCATTTTTTTATTTAAAAAACATAAAATTTGTAGATTTTCTGGTTTTAGGCGATTTCTTTTTTCAGTCTGGATGTTTCCAGTTTCCATCCTTTACCTTTGTCTTCCAATTGCACCTACCTATATTCCTATTGGATTGCAACTAAATTGGTTCTTTCAATTTGCAGTACCCTAAATTTTACTATAATTACTGAAATATTTAATGAATAAAGCAATAGTGAGTCATAAAGTGTGGTTTTGATTATGCGAAAACTATAATAAACTCAAACACAGGTTGTCTTTATACATTTATTTTTTACAATCCTTCTTTCTAAAGTGGTACAAAAAAAGAAGCCAGGTTCGCATGAGCAAGGGTTCCGTTGTAGCAAGTAATTATGTGACTGGATTTTTGTGTTGTAGCTTTTTTTTATTAGTGTTTGTATGAATGACAAAGTTATCTTTGCGGTTTATTATAATGTTTTGTATCTTAAAAACTACTTATTTTATTTTGTTCAAACTGAATTTCGTTGAAATTGTATATAGAGATACACAGCATATATGTTTTGTAGATTTTTCGCTCTCTTAATTCAAAAGTTAGAGGGGGGGGGGGGACACATTTTTCTGAGAGCCCCCTATAGTAATTTAAATTTTTGTATAAAAGTCGTAAAGCGGTTTAAGAATACATCTACATACCTAGTTTCAACTATGTAGTCATAATAGTTTCTGCATAAAGTTGCTGTGACATACGGACGGACGGACAGACAGACAGGCTTGACGAAACTATAAGGGTTCCTTGTTTCTCTACGGAACCCTAAAATAGGCCGGAAGTGGGACTGGCCAGCGAGTGGGTTCGCAATGACCGAAGCGCCAAAAAGTATTCAATCATTAGCTAGCCCGATTCCTTCCGGCTTATTTTTAAATACGCTAGAAAGAGATAGGTAATAAAGCGATCGTTTAAATGAGCGCGAAATCGCACCGAATTTAAAATCCGGCTCCCGGAAAAGCTTCACTTAAGGATAAAATTTATATTCCGGCTCCCGGACAAAATACAGTCGAGGGGTTAATTTTGATCTTGACACAGTCACCCAACAAACGCAATACATATTTAGGAAATACGTATCAAAGAAGCGTGAGTATAATTTAATTTTGTTTTGTAAACTTAAGTACTACAATGTAATAAACAGCAACTATTTGTTCTACTAAACGTTTTTGGTTGCTTTCGGATGTTTGTACACTATTACGCACCTGCGCGTTTTGCGGCGCCAGAAGGAAACACGGAGCGTAGTAGGACAAGCAGAATAAGACGAGATGCTTACAAGGTTTTGCATGAAGTGCAAGATTCTGCGACCTGCCCGATGACAACGACCAACCTCACCATCTTGAGGACATACGGACACGAACATCATGCCTCGAAGAACCTCCTATTTGAGGACTATTATCGAAGCACAATATCATTGGCAGGCAGCAGATAGATGCAGAGGAAATGATATCAAGGCAAACCCTCAGAACAATTGAATTATAAAATGAAAATAAAGCGTGAATCTTATTTACATAAACTATTTATTGGTTATTATTAGAATAGGTATTTATAGAAAAATATATCTTCCAAATAAGGTTAATCATAACTACTGATTTTATTTTATTCTAACACTTTTTGAAGATTGGTCAAGTATGAACTTTGCAGATAATTTAATTTTATATTTTGGGGACGTTGGGAATGAATGTACGAAAAATCAATTAGGGGAACTTCGAACTTGGGGACATCAGGCATCACCCTAATAGTGGGTAAACTGGGGAACAATGCAAGCTTCATCATAATCGATTTTGTAGTTTTCACATTATGAAATTCAAGACTGAAAAAGAACAGCTGGCAAACATGACAAATTGGCGGAGTTTAATCCTTTCTGAAGTTGTGAATATATGAGCGTATCAATTTCAGCAAATTGCGTTGACCTATAATTTTGTTTTGTCCCCAACTTGAGACCACAGACACGATCAATCTATATAAAATTAACACCACTATTTGATACTGACATAACCGCCTGTCCTTCATCATCATTATCCAGTTAATTTAAGCACGACAAACATTTGCACCTCGAAGTTATACATATATGTGTTAACTGTAATCTGTATAATCCGGTATTCTATACAATCCCTAGGCAATGTATAGAATGCCCAAAACGTGTAGGTAAAGTCAAAAGTCAAAGTCAAAGTACTTTATTACTGTAGATATTTACATATACTTAGCAAACGTAATTTTTTGCCTCTTCTCTACATTGGACCACTGTGGGAGAAGAAGGGCGTAGAAACTCGCACAGATTGATTTTTAGATCTCTTTTAAAAATAGGTTGTGCTTAACTAATACAATTATGTTTTTTATTTATTTAATAAGCAGGCAATAATAAATAATTACAAAATGATTAACAGCGAGGTCGGTGTTGAACTAGATTAACCCCATACAGTCCTGTCATTTAAGTAATCTCGAACATTGTAATATCCCTTTTTCGACAAAGTCGCTTTAACATGCTTTTTAAATTGCTCAAATGGCAATTTCAAAATCTCCAGAGGTATCTTATTATAGTAGAGAATGCACTGACCCTTGAAAGAATTGCTAACCTTCGCGAGTCTAAATCGGGGCGCACACAGTCTGTGATTATTTCTTAAGTTAACATTGCAGCTATCGCTAAGTTTGGTAAATGTTGTAAGGTTCTTGCGTACATACATTATATTTTCGAAAATAAATTTACTAGCTACAGTTAGTATGCCAATTTCTTTAAAAAGCTCTCTTAAGGAGTCTGTTCGTTTTAAATTATAAATTGCTCGAATAGCTCTTTTCTGTAAAATAAAAATAGTTTGAATATCCGCTGCTTTCCCCCACAACAAGATACCATAGGACATGACACTATGAAAGTAACTAAAATATACTAGCCTAGATGTAGCCACATCCGTGCTTTGTCTGATGTTCCTAACAGCGTAAGCCGCAGAACTTAATTTACCAGCTAATTTATCTATGTGGGGTCCCCACTGCAATTTGCTATCAATGGTTATTCCAAGAAACTTCGCATCATTTACTAATTCTAACGTGCTGTTGTCTAACACTAAACTGGTCTCAACTTGCCTGCCATTTGGAAGTGAGAATTTGATACACTTGGTTTTACCAGCGTTAAATAAATTTTATTAAAAACAAAATATTCTCGAATTTTAAAGAGATAATTAATTAAAAAAAATATTGTAATGTATGAAATATTATTTATTTCATACTTTGCCTAGGTATTCTATACAATACGGATTGCGCAGCCGGTAATTAGCTTAGGTGTAACATGTAAGAACAACAAAGAAGCTTAAAACTAAGTTTTTATCGTTGTTCTTACATGTTTAACCTAACACTAAGGATAAAGGGGGCTTCACTTCGTTCACCCCATTTACCCTTTACCTAAGCTACCGCAGTATTTTGCCCTGATATTTGCTGTGAAAATCAGTATTTTTGATGTGCGGTTTAATATTTCACAGGTGGACGAGTAGGTACTCTATACAATTCCTAGAAAATGTGTATATTACCTACTCTATACAATTCCTAGAAAATGTGTATATTACCTAGGTAAAGTATGTAATGAACATTTATATTAATAATATTTCATACATTGCCTGAACGCCCCAGGTATTGTGCATATATGTCATCGTAAGAAAGTCAAAACCGTTAGTTGATAAACAAACGATTTTTTTTTTCTCGTTAGTTGGTCAACTATCTACAGATAGTAAACTGTAGCGCACTGCTTACTATACTGATGCGTTAGTTGATAAACTAACGGTTAAAACTGCTAAGTGGTAAACTGGTTTAAACTTGAATTTCAAACGAAATACCAGGGCAAACACTGCGGTAGCTTAGGTGAAGCCTATAGGGGGCGAGCGCAGCTAAGCCCCCGAATAGTCTTCGTGTTAGGTTGAAATGTAAGATCAAAATAAACTTAAATTCTAAACCCTGTCGGTCTGGTTTACTGTGTGTTGATAGTTGATCAACTAACGCGTTAGTTTATCAACTAACGGTTTTGACTATCTTACGGGGACAAATACATTGCCTAGGTATTGTATAGAATACCTGCATTATACATATTGCCGATTACATATGTATTTAGCAGTTGGTACATAGTTAACGAAAAAATATATTAAAATGCCTCTTAAAACGTTGGGAGGGTAAGGGAATAAAAAAAAATGTCGATAAAATGTGATCCTCTTCATCCCTTTTCGATATGTGCGCAAAGACTCATACAGTATTATATAGATAATAGCAAAGTACTTTTTATAAGAAAACTGTTGACCCTACATAAAAAGTAGTATGTAATCGGGGGGCACGGCAGTACCCCCGCCAAGTCGAGCGCGAAGCAAACACTGCCGTACCATCCTTTACTGGAACCTTACTGGAACCATTTCGCCGCATTTTCAGGCCCCTATTCGAGAACCTCTGGATAAGACCAGAACGCAGAAATTTTCGTCATCCAGTAAGCTATAATCACATACTTAAAATACAAAATTTCAAGTCTGTAGATCATTTAGTTCTGAAGTTAAGCGAAAGCAAAGTTTCGCATTTATGACACTCACTCACTCACTCACTCATGATCATCAGAATAGAACTAGTACTTCCCATAAACTCAGAGAGCTGAAATTTGGTACAGAGTTAGGGTTTAAGGGCCACATAAAGGGAAAACTATAAAAACTAGGATAATCGAAGATCTGGAGTACCTGGTGACCCTGATTAGAAAACACAAGAGCTTGGTTTTCTCTTGGTATAATTCGGTGTATACCGTTTTCATATCTCCCGGATATCTCCCGAAAATCTAATAAAATAAATCAAAATGCCCACGTTTCTACAAAAAGAAGTGATCCCACCAAAAACATTCTGTAAAAAACTAGTCAAGTCTCGACGGAGCTGCTTGTTTATCTCTAAAAAGTAATGAAATCTAGACTAAGTCGTGCCAAGTCAGGTTCCTTACTGCGATTTCTTTATTATTATAGTTAATGTTGTGTGACTTGACCGTTGAACATTCTTGAAACGTTAGTGGCTACACGTCAATTTTGAACTGCGTCGTATTTAATTACAATAAATTGAAGCTGCAAGTTTCCTGATAGGGACACGTTATGAAATATTAGAAAATGACTGCAGGCGCCTTCCGTGATCGTTTTATGCTGCTCGTTAAGTGTATACAAAGGAATTCTGTTTTAAGCAAATTAGTATGTAAAATAAAAATAACTTTGCCATGACTTATTTTTTATTGACATTGAGATTAACATATATAACACAGGTAGTTACAACAGATATAACATTACGTGTTAATAAAATTGACGTTTACCCACTAACGTATAAAGAATGTTCAACGGCCAAGTCACACAACATTAACTATAATAATAAAGAAATCGCAGTAAGGAACCTTAGACTTGGCACGACTTTGTCTAGATTTCATTACTTTTTAGAGATAAACAAGCAGCTCCATCGAGACTTGGCTAGTTTTTTACAGAATGTTTTTGGTGGGATAACCTTTTATCTATGCACGTATCACAAAACCCTCTTTACTGCGTCCAAAAACCGCACGTTACGACCAGCATATCGATAAACTTCTTGGTAAAAACTCATTTCTTATCTGAATATTGATAAATTATGACCATAATGTACCGAAATTTGTCATATTATGACATTCAAATTTTGAACGCCAACACCCGCCTGCGGGCCGCCCCTAGTTTATCTGTAAAGTTGGTACTACTGAACAAGCTAAACAAGTGGAGAGCAATGATCAATGCTACAATGCCGGTCGAACATGCGGTTCCTGAACACATCAAAGAGAGCTTATGATATGTGTGTAGATAAAATAGCGTATTTAACTGTACATAATTAGGCATTAAAACTCGAGAGCGGGTTTATGAAACGAGCCGAAGGCGAGTCACATTAACTAATATTCTGTACAGAATTTGTGTAGCTACATTTTAAATGTCTATGTTTGGTAGTTCGAACGGTAACTGATACAAAAAGGAAAACGTTTTTTTTTTTTTTGCAAATGTACTCAAAACGCAGCATTTTCAACAGTGCCACAAATTCGAAAAATTATGTTTCTTCAAGGTCAAACGAAGAGATTGGGACTACTTCCACACTTGCATCATCAAGACGCACATAGATGTACCTACATTTGAAAGCCGACTTATAGAGACAGGTCTAATTGATATTTATTAATTGAAATCGAGTGCCAGGCCTTTTTAGAATTTCCCTGATTATTGTAAGGCCGTGTGAAAGCGGTCACTGACCTAGTGCCTTGATGTAATCAAATACAATTAACTCTTGTAGTTAGTTCAGGCCAATCAGTAGGTATAAACCAGTTTTATATCATGAATAGAAGAATAATTTATAAATGTTCAAGTACAGCATAGTGTAGTAGTCATTTGGTAGTTTTGCCTGGAGAGTTATCAGGGAGTTTTGAAAATTGGTCATTTTATAGATTTTGATGTGCTCTTTACGAATACCTCGTCTCTGAATGGAGCCAAAAATAGTTTTGGCAATACGGCATAACATGAAGTGAATAATGAAATAAACTAGAGAACATTTCTTATAATTATTGTTTCATCCTCTTTTAGAGAAGTCAACTTCGCTCGAAATTAACCACCGACCCCTATTTTTTGGTACCTAAGTTTGAATTGGTTTGGTTGGTTAAATTTCTGTATGTGTAACAATATTATTTGTTACTTTTGAGTTATTTGAAGTCGACTTGATTATTTTAAATTACTTTTTATTTCGTAATTGATAGTTTTATGGAAATGCTTTTAATGATAATTCTTTAATGGCGGAAAACCCCTTACCACTTTGGTGCGCTCTTATTATATTCACAACTTCAGAAAGGATTAAACACCGCTAATTTGTCAAGTTTTCCAGCTCTTCTTTTTCAGTCATGATTTTCATAATTTGAAAACTACAAAATCGATTATGATGAAGCTTGCATTGTTCCCCAGTTTACCCCTATTAGGGTGATGCCTGTTGTCCCCAAGAGATTTTTCGAGGCATGATGTTCGTGTCCGTATGTCCTCAAGATGTTGAGGTTGGTCGTTGTCATCGGGCAAAACGCTTAATCTTGCACTTCATGCAAAACCTTGTAAGCATCTCGTCTTATTCTGCTTGTCCTACTACGCTCCGTGTTTCCTTCTGGCGCCGCAAAACGCGCAGGTGCGTAATAGTGAGAAAAACAACCAAAAACATTTAGTAGAAAAAATAGTTGCTGTTTATTAAATTGTAGTACTTAAGTTTACAAAGCAAAATTAAATGATACTCACGCTTCTTTGATACGTATTGCCTAAATATTTCTTCTTCTTCTTTCTTTTAAAACTAGGTTAATATCGTCAAGTATCATTTCTCTTTTTTTGTCTTTCCTTTTGTTAAGACTCCTATCTTCCATCCAAGCTTCAGAAATTAAATATAACAACCTATAGGTATGAATATATTTATATATATATAAATATATTTATATATATATAAATATATAAATATATTCGTACCTATAGGTTGTCTTTCCTTTTGTTAAGACTTCTATCTTCCATCCAAGCTTCAGAAATTAAATATAACAACCTATAGGTATGAATATATTTATATATATATATATATACATATATATATATATATATATATATATTATATATATATATACATATATATGTATGTACAAGGCATGATTTGGGACTTGATAATTTGGGGGGATAAATTGAAAGCCTGCCATCCCCCGAGTTGGGGGATGCAGAAATTTTTATTTATATGAACCATTTACCCAAGTTATTACACTTTTAGTATACAAAGTATGTTTCGAAACTTTAGAGACACAGCGTATGTTTCGAAGTCCATGTCCTTAAATTAAACAGTGGGTAAATTTAGACACACACACACGTGCATTTTTATGAATGTAGCGTTTAATACGGAGACAAGACCTCAAAATATACATTAAGGAAGTAAATCAGATAGGTGATGCAATTCGGCTATTACCTACGTATTTATAAATTGTCGAATTCCGAATAATTTTCCGTAAATGCTCTAAAACTCATATATTCTAGACTTGAAGTGATATCGACTCATGAGCATGATTGATCAGTTCCGAGATGAAGTCAAATAAATAAATCAACACCCTGCATGTTGAAATCAAAAACGTTTATCTGCCGTAGTATTTGCATAAAGGCCATTTCTATCATAATGGCCAATATTAAATTAAAATGGATTTGATAAAATGGAAAATTTTAATATATGTAACATAATAGTAGTTTATGTGACTGCTGCATAATGGAGGGCATTAAAACTCGAGAGTGGGTTTATGAAACGAGCCGAAGGCGAGTTTCATAATAATATCACTCGAGAGTTTTAATGCCTAATTATGTACAGTTACATACACTAGTTTATCTACACACATATCATAAGCTCTCTTTGATGTGTTCAGGAACGGCATGTTTGACCGGCATTGTGGTTCTGCAATGGTTTAGCTTGTTCTTTAGTACCAACTTCACGCAGACGGGCGTCGGCGTTCGAAATTTGAATGTCAGTACCAACTTCACAGACAAACTAGGGACGGCACGCGGGTGGGCGTCAGCGTTCGAAATTTGAATGTCATTATATGTAGAAAAACTACACATAATGACCATTATGTGTAGTTTTCCAGATACGAAACGAGTTTTTACCAAGTAGTTTAACATAATGCTGATCGTAACGTGCGGTTTTTGAACGCAGTAAAGAGGGTTCATGATACGTGTGTAGATAAACAGGATAAAATGCCTTTCTCTTCATTATATCAGTGAGCTACTGGGGGAGAAGAAGGAATCTTTTCTTCTTGTTAATTGTAATCTGTTTTATATAGGGAATCAAGACCAAAAATTATCACTTTTTTGCATAATACCTTAGATACCTACGTATAGTTTGAGAACATTTACGGAGTATACCTAAAAGTGTGTGAAAAGTGGGATTTGGGCACCCCCGTTTTGCTACGTGGAATATGCGGAGGGCGATGGATGAAAAGATTGATGAAGTGTGTGAGATGATGGATAGAAAGTGAATAGATGTGTCTTGTATGAACGAGACTAAAAGGAAAGGGTCAGTAACAACAATCCATGGCTCCTTATCAGCCTTCTGGTCTGGGGTTACAGAGGCCGAGGTAGGATGTAAAGAGGTAGGCATTGTCCTCTCCCAACGTATGTCGCAATGTGTTGGTGAGTATGAATGTGTAGATTCAAGACTCCTCTGGATAAGACTCAGGGTGGGGCTCATACGACAATTTGTGGTAGGCGTGTATGCCCCGGATATAGGTCTACTGAAAACGATTCGAGAGGAGTTTTGGGAAAATTTGCAAGAAGTGTTGTTGAAGTGCGAAGCAAACGAGAGGATTATAATGCAAGGGGATTTCAATACATGGGTAGGAGTGCAGCGAGATGGATATGATCAAGTCTTGGGTAAGTTTGGTAATAAACGAGTAAACGAGAATTGCTTAGGACTTTTCGAAGTGTGTCTGGAAAATAATCTTTCTGTGACAAACACTTTGTTTTGTTACAAAAAGATTCACAGGTACACTGGAATGGCAGAAACAGCAAGATCATGATCGATTTTGTAATAGTTGACGAAAGACTGAGAAACAAAGTTGTCGACACGTGAGTATTCGGGGTCAATTTTACGTCACACGAATGAGATATTCGTCTCAAATAAATGACTGTACACAAAATACATGTATTTTTAGATTGTCTCATTCGTGTGCCACAAAAATTCGTGAAATCGACCCATGGCGAGGCGCTAACATAGGGTTGGATTATTTTCTGGTAATTTTCCAAATAAATGTTCGGTTCAAACGTTGGCGACATCGCCCTCATATGCGGAAAACAAAGTTGGAACAACAGCGCCAACAACAGAGCCTTTAATGGTTTAAGGGTGTAGGTAGTAAGTATGTCCTTGAAAATACATTTTCTACATTTACACTTAGATTTATTTTCCTCCAATTTAGGGTTAGTCAGTGATGTACATAGGGAGGTTGCATGAATATTGTATCGTCTATGAGGAAACAATATCAAAGGAAATGGACTCCTAGCATATTGACATGGCAGTCTATTTCTGGACTTCTCCGTAAATGACCTCAATCTATGCTATAACATTCAACATGTCCTCTAACTATGCTTTGTTTTCGGGAGATGTGTATATAGATAGGGACTTGATATTTTTGGGTGACTTTATTGGTACTTGAGACTTGACTTTACTGCCTGGTCTGGGGTTACAGAGGCCGAGGTAGGATGTTTAAAGATAGGAATTGTCCTCTAGCAACGTATGTCGCAGTGTGTTAGTGAGTATATATATGTAGATCCAAGATTCCTCTGGATAAGACTCAGGGTGGGGCTTATACGACTATTTGTGGTAGGCGTGTATGCCCCGGATATGGGTCTACTGAAAACGGTTCGAGGAGTTTTGGGAAAATTTGCGAGAAGTGATGTTGAAGTGCGAAGCGAACGTTATAATTATAATGCTGGGGCATTTTAATACATGGGTAGGAGTGCAGCGAGATGGATATGATCAAGTGTTGGGTAAGTTTGGTGATGAACACGTGAACGAGAATGGCTTAGGTCTTCCCGAAGAGTGTCTGGAAAATAATCTTTCTATGACAAACACTTTGTTCTGTCACAAAAAGATGTCACATGTATACTGGGGGTCGATGTCACGTCACACGAAATACACGACTTTTAGATTGTCTCATTCGTGTGACACAAAAATTCGTGAAATCTACCCGTGCCGAGGCGCTAACGTAGGGTTGGATAATTTTCGGGTAATTTGCCAGATAAAAACGTTGGCTACACCGCCCTCAAATGCCGACCACAGAGTTGGAACGAATAAAAGTAGAGAAATTGCAAGAATGTTTGAGCTGAATGGGGCATTCGTGGCTAAGAACGTCATGATGGTAATTTTGCTTCTGACTACATCGGTCTCGAAGATAATGACTACACATCGCCAATAACAGAGCCTTTAATGGTATAAGGATGTAGGTAGTAAGTAGGTATGTCCCTGAAAATACATTTTCTACATTTACAGTTGAATTTATTTTCCTCCAATTTAGGTGCAGTCAGTGATGAACATGGGGAGAGATTTCATGAAGATTGGATGTCAAAGGAAATGGACTCCTAGCATGCTGGCAGATTATTTCTGGACTTCTCCGTAAATGTCCTCAAACTATGCTATAACTTTAAACATGTGCTCAATCTATGCATTCTTTTCGGGAGATATGTATGTACATACAAGGCATGATTTGGGACTTGAGATGGTTTTAGGGTGATAAATTCAGCATGACTTATATAAGTAGGTTGTTACAAAAAGGGGGTTACACCCTAGGTTTGTGTTTAGTAGAGTTTATACTGCTAACAAACTCATCAGTGCACCTAATGGTAATGCCACGAACGCTTTTCGTTCTTTTTCTGAAGAATTCCTGAGAGAAAATATGTATAAAAGTAGTATGAATTAACAGGCTTACTTCTTAGATTTTTCACAATCCCAAATTGATTTTTTATTTTAGTTAATAGGCCATAGAAGACAAAATCAGTGTTACGATTTTTAAATTTTTTAAGGCTATACCAAATTTTTGTACAAAAAGGTGACATTTTGACATCAAAAATTAAATCAACATTCATTATTTATAAAAGAACGATAGCCAGCACGACCTAGTACTAAAACTAGGTCAGCTAGAATGTTTTGTATGAGGCGCGGGAGAACCCCACTTTCCCCCCTTCCCCTCCCAAGGGGGTTATACAAATGCAAAAAAATATTGTAATTTTTTCATCTTTATTCTTCTCATAGACATTCTTGTATTAAAGTCAACCGTTGAAGCATTATTTAAAAAACCGGTCAAGTGCGAGTCTAAATCGCGCACGAAGGGTTCCGTACCACCGTTCAATGGAAGCGATGGTGTGGAGTGAATAGTTTGGATTTTACACAGCAAAATATTGTTTACAAAGTTATTGGTGCGGTTACTTTCACACTCCATGTACGTAACCAGGTGCATCCATAAGTTTGTATGTGGTATTGTTGTATGGGAGCCCCCTTAAATATTTATTTTATCCTGTTTTTTAGTATTTATTGTTATAGCGGCAACAGAAATACATAATCTGTGAAAATTTCAACTCTCTAGCTAGCTAGGTTCTTGAGATACAGCCTGGTGACAGACGGACGGACGGACGGACGGACGGACGGACGGACGGACGGACAGACAGCGAAGTCTTAGTAATAGGGTTCCGTTCTTACCCGTTGGGTACGGAACCCTAAACAGAACAAACTTTGGCCGAAAACTTAAATTTTTCATGGATAGCCTCTACTTAAGCGATACAAATTTAAATTTCTTCTACTCCACCTTTTGTGGGGCAAAAACTTCTAATTACTGGATTACTAGGTACCTAGGCAAAGGGAAAGGTGAAGACCAACTAACTAGCCATGAACATCGAACATTTTTGTATGGTGCCTGCCTGGGTGGCATACTGGGATACTTGCGTACCCTAAAATTTCGCTTTTTCGTGTACACACCTATAAAACTTTTAATAGTGTAAACTAATGACTAAATTGGATATTCAAACTGAACTTTCTCAGAAATGCTATACTATTTACGACATTATTTCAAAAACATTTGTTGTTTGTTATTAAATTCTCTACCGATGGACAATTTCATATAGGTGTACACAGAAAAAGTTTAATTTTAGGGAATTTCAACCCCAGGTTCTAGGTATTTATAGAAAGGTTCGAAGTTCTGAGATTTTTTTTACTTCATTCTAAACAACAGTCACCGAGAATCATTTATGATAGCAAACGACAAAAATGTTTGAGTACACAACCCTTGGCGCTAATATCGCTTGCAGGCAGGCGCGACACGGCTTAGACTGCCACGGGATTATTTTTGGGGTTTCATATTTCAAAAGGAGAAAACCTTATAGGATCTATCACTCGTGCGTCTGTCTGTCTATCTGTCACAGTCCATTTGCTCAGTATGTACTGGACCGATTTGGTTGAAACTTGGTACACTAGTTGTACGTGGATATGCTCAGATTTGGCTGATGCGGCTGATGATACATAATTCCGATCACAAGATATAGGTAGACCCAACACATGTATATTTTTCACTTGCGAGCATTTCTTCGGCATAAAAACGTTGGCGACACCGCCCTCAAATGCCGACCACAGAGTTAGAACGAATAAAAGTAGAGAAATTGCAAGAATGTTAGAGCTGAATGGGGGTCTTGGCTTAGAAAGTCATGATGGTAATTTTGCTTCTGACTACATCGGTCTCGAAGATAATGACTACACATCGCCAATAACAGAGCCTTCAATGGTTTAAGGATGTAGGTAGTAAGTAGGTATGTCCCTGAAAATACATTTTCTACATTTACATTTGGATTTATTTTCCCTCAATTTAGGTGCAGTCAGTGATGAACATGGGGAGAGATTTCATGAAGATTGTATAGTCGATAGAGAAACAATGTCAAAGGAAATGGACTCCTAGCATGCTGGCAGATTATTTCTGGACTTCTCCGTAAATGTCCTCAAACTATGCTATAACTTTAAACATGTGCTCAATCTATGCTTTCTTTTCGGGAAATATGTATGTACATACAAGGCATGATTTGGGGCTTGAGATGGTTTTAGGGTGATAAATTCAGCATTACTTATATAAGTAGGTTTTTACAAAAAGGGGGTTACATTACACCCTATAATTTCTTATAGAAATTATATGGCTAACATCTGAAGTTAATAGTTAATAATAAATATGCCTATGAGAAGTTAAAATTTTGACGAGTCCGATACATGGCGCACATCCCTTTAATTAAAAATGCAAATACCTGGGACTCAATCTCTCCAATGTTCTTAGACATTCCCGCGCACCACCCTCCGATCAAAAAAGCCCAAAATATTCATTTAATTACGTTATTGGAATAATCGATACGCCAGTCTATGAAGGAAATCAATAAGTAACACTACATTTTTTAGACTGGTGTATTGGCGGGTCATTTACTCCACAAATGAATATTTTGGGGCTGAAAGAGTGGGCGGGAGTCCGAGGGGTGCGCGGGAAGGGGTAAACGGCGCCAACGTGGGGAAAGGCCCTTAAAATGATCTTGATTTGAATTCGCTACATAATTTACATATTTATTTGAAGTTTATGTGCGTGCATTCAATCGGCTTCGAAAGAAAAAAAAAACATGTTTAAGTACTTAAAGATTTATTACGATAGATAAAAACACACTGCATAAATTATATAATCTCAAAAATACTGACCTTTATTTTCATTATAAAACTAAAAACAAATACCTACTAGAACACGTCATAAAAGTTTAGGTAATGGGCGTCCCAAAACGTGACATCAAGCAGGCACCAGCTGATAGGCCTCATTGATCATACAGAGCGTGAAACAGTACCAAAAAAATCGCTATCCCACTTGGTTCAGTTTTATAGGCTTTTTAGAACTGAACTACAAGACTACTTAAAAAGACGTGATTTTTATAACTTTGACACAATTGACTAGTTTAACGGTGTTTATGATTATTACAATGGATCTTTGAGATCAAGACAAAGAAAAAACAAAGGTATTTGGGTAATTTGTTGTCACAGTATCCAGAATTGAGGTGCAGCATTGAACAGTATAATGCCTTTAAAATCTAAACCAACTGGGACAGCGATCTTTTGAAACTGTTTCAAGCTCTGTATGATCAGGCCTATCAGCTGGTGACGTCAGCCGCTTGACGTCACGTGTTGGGTGCGTGGGTGGACACCGCGATGCACCGTGTGTAACGGTCAAACTTAACTCATACTTTTTGGCAATGAGGTAAAGCTGAACTTAACAAATAGTCAACCCTAGGTAAATTTAGTTGAACACAAGTTAAATGATGTAAAATGAACACGCATAATAAAATAAGATGCAATTAATAAAAACCGTAACAAATAGGTAGGTACTTTACGCCGAACACTATTGAGTACCTTGTGTTCGGTCGGCTTTACCTCACCGAATGTAAAGAGATTCAATGATGCAATGGGATTCTTGGATGGATGGGATGATAACGTGATTATGCCTGATACAAATCGACCGAAATATCGGTTGCCCATATCAACGAACCGCGGTAAGAGTCCCGTTGCATCAAGTAATTTGTCGTGTCTTCATTTTACTAATACGCGTTGCCCTTAACCCAGAGCGCACCTCGGACACTCCATACAACGCTCGTAAAATAATCACCTATTATTCTAAATAACCAAATAACGCTTGTACACGTGCAAATGTGTGCGTGCCAATACAAAGTGGAAACGACGAGTCCGCCCGAGTCCTCTGAATCGACCTGGGTTAGGTGCGGTATCTGAATCAGCGTGGGGAAGGGAGTGGCCGTTCTGTACGTAGTACTATCTCTATCTATCTCTTCTGTGCCCAAAGGTAACATTTTGACATGAGAGGTAAATCGATTATTCTGAAATAACATGACAGACCGACCGACAGACATGTTTGGCAGACACATTATTATTTCAGAAGAATCGAGTTAAGTTAGGTACCTCTGGGTTAACGGCTTTGCGCAATAGGGCCATAATGAATACAAAAGTAAGAACATAATAAAAAACACTCGGTTTTACAGTTCCAATAACAGAATATCTCAGCAAATATTTTACGCAAAGTCATAGAAGAGATACACACACATTTAAATGCTTATGCGCTTTGAATGCGTATAGACGATTGACCAATCGCGAAGCTTGAAATACGCGCTTCAGTCTTCGCGGTTGGTCAATCGCCTATACGCATTCTAAGCGTATACGCATTCAAATGTGTGAGAATAGCACTCCTGGGCGTCGATTCTCGCGCTTTCGTTATTAAGATATCAACAGCTATATCGAGTGATTCCCATACAACTCTCTCGATATATGTTGGGATATCCGTATGATATCGAATGCGCGAGAATAAGCCCCTTGATAATTGTTGGTAACTATTCGTAAAATTGACATACACATTAATTAAATAACTCACAAAATAAAAGTTGCACTTACGGCAAGGCTTAACTTACTTAAAGTTAAGTGAGATAAAGCTGAACTTAGCTTAACAAAAATAGTTACACCTACTCGTAGTCGAAGTTAGTATAGTTACGTGTTACAACACATACGTGAGGTTAGGCAGGCTGGACAAAAGTTTATCAATGTAAAATTAACACACTTATTAAAATAAAACATAGACTGTATCACGTGATTGATATGAAAGTAGCAATTACTATTGTTTGTTTGACTTACGATAGTTATACGCTTGCATGCGAGTTTTAGCTTTTCTCTGGTTGTCGATCCAGGTCTTAATTTGTTGCGGCGTTCTTCTAATCAAAGCTATATACTTATTTGACGCCTCAAAGCATTGATTTAATGACGGCAACTTAGAGCATTTGGTTGGATCACCAAAACAATTGGTGATTGCAGCTTTTTCCTCAACGTTCCATCTGATACGCTTTGTTTTGCCAAATGGGGAAGCTGAAAGAATAAATTTTATTATCATAAATGCAAAAGTTTTTGAGGATGGATGGATAGATGGGTGGATGGATCATTGATATTGGATGTCAATTACTCTTTCACAATATGACAACACCTCCAGGTATTTAAGAACACAGATAAGAAGACAAGCAAACATGTTATCGCAATTATGTTCTGTCAAGGAGGTATAAGTATTCAACCAGCTGTTGTTCCCCTTCGTTCCCACTAGTTACATCGAGTTAAAGATGGTAGATTAAAGATGGTAGTTGCGGGATTCTACAAATAAGTGTACAAAGGCGAGCTGATCCTTACTACTATTAGTAAGGATCAGCTCGCCTTTGTACACTATTTTGTACACTAATTTGCTGGAAGAGATCTATATCTCTTCCAGCAAATTTCACATTACTTCACTTTATGGTTTTTGACAGGTGTCACTATTTTTTACAGATGTCACTATTTTTGATAAGTGTCACTATTTTTGACAGGCTTTTTTTTGACAGATGTCACTTTTTCGACAGGTGTCATGGTTTTGACAGGTGTCACTATTTTTGACAGATGTCACTATTTTGACAGGTGTCTGTCTAAACCATGACACCTGTCAACAAAGTGACATCTGTCAAAAAAATTGAAAGCCCTTTCAAAAATCATATAATACTATTCCCAGTAGTTACATCAAAAGAGCGAATGGAACTAGTGGGAAAATATAGTCCCACTAGTTACTTAATGGAACAACTCGATGTAAATAGTGGGAACGAAGGGTTGTTTCGGGTGTGCGTTTGTAGCAATAGGTACTATGTATCGTAGTATGCTATACCTGTTACCTCACCCCGCACAGCGGCTAGCAATATGTATTAAGATTTTAAAAAGGTTGAAGCGTTTCGTAGTATAAGTACAGTAGTAGTACTAGAGGTGTCATCTGTCATGATGAGCACTATTAAATTCTACATATATCAAAATAGTGCTCGGCTACCTAGATTTTCCTTGACAGTATTAGTACGCAATTAAAACACTTACTGCTGCGGCGATGTGTAGATTCAGCTTCAGAGCAGGTTGAATCATCATTTTCCTTGGAATAATCATCAGAGTCTTTTTGTTCAAAAAAATCTGAAAGACGCTTTCGAGGTGTTTTAGTAGTTTTTTTTTGTTTGACAAGTTCCCTAGAGTCCCCTGCTGACCCGGAGTCTGAAAATGAATCGCTAGAAATAAAACTCCGCCTACGCCTTTGAGTTGTTTCTACAGGTTCGTATTCGCTTTTTTTTTCAGTCAGTGTAGCTAATTTCGCACTTGTAGTAGGTTCTTCATTATCTTCTACATCGTTACCCATGGCACTTTCTAACATTTTTGACACATTTGCCAAATCGCGTAATGGTACAGGGACTCTATAAACATTTTTATGGATATCTTTGTGATGTCCCATAAAATTTGCAAGATCAGTAACTTCTCGCTCTTCCATGCCTTGCATTGCTGTATGAGAAGCTACGTGTTTTCTAAGAGTAGTTCCTCGAAGAGTGCTAGGATTCATGGCACCACACTCCTCTGAAAATTTGCGCATAAAAGGGCAAGCACGTAAATATTTTTTTTTGTTCATATCGTTTCCTGCTACTGCGAAGACATATTCGTTTTTTGAACTCACACCTGCTTTACTACGATTTCCCAAAATCGTTTGAATGCATTGTACAATGAACGTGTCTAGTAAAACTGGCACGATTCTACCAAGTTTTCCACGTATGGTAATCCTTATGAACTTTTTTGCATGATTTCGTGACTCTGGAGATATATTATCATATAAGTCAGAATTCTCATTGTTATCGATAGTTTCTTGATTATTATAATCTGATATTAACAGTCTTTCAATTTCTCCCGCACGGCGCCTGTTAAATGTTTGTAGCAACACTAATGTGCTCTCTGCCAAGGTATTATAATATTTTAAGTCGAATTTTTGTTCAAGGGCATCGTGGGCTTCTGACATCTTTTCTTTCAAGAAGGAGTATAGACATGAAATGTCGCTCTTTGTTGGAAGCACAACTTTTTTATCTTTTTTCTGTTTTTGTTGGTCTTCAGCAACTTTTCTATTTATCGTATTTGGAATGTCTTCCTCGAATAAAACCAGGAAATCCTCTGCAGCCTTTTTCGATATCACTTTTTCTGTCTTGATACACTCAGACATATACATTTTTAGGCATTTTTTAATTAATGTTCCTAATGTTGTTGCTACTGATGGTGCTTCAAACATTCTTTTGTCCTGGTTATAGCTTGCACATGATTTTATACTTTCTAATGCCGTGTCGAAATATTTCGGTTGAAACACTGAAGACAAATCTGTTATATCTTTCTCTCGTTCCTTCACAGCCGTTAAAAAGCGGCCTAACAGTCTTAGATTACTTCTAATCATGTCATGTTGGTGATCCAAAGTGTACTTGTCACACAATTTATTACCGAAGAGAATTATCAATTCATCATATTTTATAAGTCTTGTTATTGGGTCATCCCGTAACACTGGAAATACTTTTCGTCGAAGAGTTAAATTAGCTCGAGGATGTATGTATCCCGTTAGTTTTCTTCCCATTACCATCATCTGTTTAGATCCTTTTATATGATCTTGGTGTAGGCAATTGCTGGAATGTAGCCTTAGCGTTCTTTTTGAAAAGAATCCTTTACAGTTTTTACAGCAGGCATAGTCTTCTGCAGAATTTTGAGCTTTCGTTTGTTGTCTGCATGTAATGAGTATTCCTGTGTTATGTTCAGGTTGAGTATTGTGAATATAATTTCCGTGTTTACGTATAGTTTCTATAATTTTTATTCTTTCTGAATTTCCTTTCGGCAATTTTATAAACTTTTGAACGTCTGCTTCGGAGGAATGAATAAGTTCCAGATGTCTTGCAAATTTGCTTTGAAGTTTTTTGCAAAATGGGCAAAAATATTTCTTTGTTGTTCTTTTATCTGACTTTTTCGACGGTGGAACCGTAATTAATCTGACGTCTACAGGCGGACAATTGTTATCAATTTCAGATTTTTGGGAATTTTTTGAAACATCGTTATTATAAGTTATTGTAGACTGATCTGGTACGTAAGTCGAATCATTTGCGTTGGTTAATGTTGTGCTTGCATTGTCATCAGTTGAGTATTTAGTTGCATTACTTATAGCAACTTCCATTTCCGGTTCAAATAGAGGCACGTTATCACCGTAAGTATGTATGTCAGATTTCATTTCAGGGTCAACGGGAGGCTTGCCATCACCGTAAGTATGTATGTTAGATTCGATTTCAAGGTCAACGGGCACGCCTCCACTGTGAGTATGTATCTCAGCTTCCATTTCAGGGTCAACGGGAGGCACGCCATCACCGTAAGTATGAATTTCAGCTCCCATTTCAGGGTCAACGGGAGGCACGCCATCACCGTAAGTATGTATCTGAGCTTCTATTTTGGGATCAACGGGACGAACGCCATCCCCACGAACAAACATCTCAGCCCTTTCCTTTTTGAGGTTAAAATTCAAATCATACTTTTCAATAAACTGAGCTATAGGCAAATCTTCAACATCATGAAACGGCTCATAGTCTGCAGGCAATAGAATAGTGTTGAACGGTTTTTCATCTTTCTTTTCAGAACGTGTTTCCGACACGGCTTTATTTGATAATATTATAACATCGGAACTGTGTTGTGCTTTGTTAATATCAAGAATATCTGTGAGTTTTATTTTGCAAAGATGTGTCTTCTTTTTTTTCGCTTTTGTGGTCTTTTTTTCTAAGTTTTCTTTGATATCTGAAAGATGGAAAGTACAGTATAGTATATATGTAGCAGGTATTTAGGACCAAAGTGTACGATTATTAGGCAAATGGGGTCTCTGATTTATTAATTAAATCCTCGAAAACTAAGATGAATTTATTTTTAAGATGATTGTAATCTGGCGGTTTTTACAATATTACGGTGACAAATAGACACATCTACGAGTAGGCGCTAGCCACTCAAAGGTCACATCAAGATAAAGTTCAAAACCTATGAACAAATAGGCAATAGATTTGGGTCTTTCGGGGATTCTGAACGGCTGAGTGGCTAGGTAGTTCGTGGATGAAACATTAAACTTATCAGACTAGAAAAACTACCAATCTATCCGTAGAACCCGCTGCCTAGTTAGGTACCTACCTAGGTAAGGTCCTCGTACTGTCACAAAACGTCGAAATAAGACCTACTAAAACTTTTACAACTTCTTATCAATTCAAAGCTGCTTTATGTGAGTTTGTACACCGCTCCATGCAGACATAGCAGGCGGCTCCAGTTTAACACACTTTTTCTCACCCTAGGTTGCCCCTGCAGCAGGCATGTGTAGCCGGCTTAAAAGCCCCTACTGACACATGCCTGTTCCTACGGCGATCTAGGAAGGGGGGCGGTCGGAGCAATATCGGAGCCGCTCTTCACACACGCCTGCAAGGAAGGAATCGCTACCCCTGCCGCAGGAAGAGCCATAAAAATTGCCTCTCCAGTTTAACATACCTACATTTACACACTAGCTTGCCCCTGCAGCAGGCATGTCAGTAACTGGCAAAATTGCAAAGCGCTCATCGCGAAGTACAAGTTAGACGGAGTTGTTTTTTGCGCATAAAAGGGTTTGCCTAACATCAGACGTGATCTTTTCACCATTTACAATACGCGAAGTATAGGTAGACCTACCTACCTATTACCTATACTTCGCGTATTGTAAATGGTAGAAAGATCACATCTGAAGTTAGGCATCCCCTTTTACGCGTAAAAAACAACTCCGGCTAACTTCAGACGTCATCTTTTTTTTTTACAATACGCGAACTACATTTGCTGCATCTAACTTGACTACATTGATGTCTGTCTGTGGATATATCATACTATATATAGCGTACACTTAACCTACAATAAGTACCTTTTTAATTCAACCTACCATTCGGCTATCAGAACTTTAGCCCAAAAGCTATAATATACCTACCTACCTAGGTTTGGACGAATAAATTAATAAATTGAACTTACCATGGGTTTTTAATACAACTGCACTATATTTTGATCCTTTGCAGTTTACTGTACATTTTCCGCCTTCGCCAATTTTAATGCGTTTTGTCGGCACTACTTGCCGCTCATTATTATCAAATTTGACCAAAGAAAACATGTTTCTGTAAAAAAACAATAGACATGCATTTGAATTATTAGGTAAGTAGGTACCTAGCCTACCTAGTTTCATACAAAACGATGTTGAGAATTATGTCCACCATTTAAATATTATTACTAGCGTAGTAATGCACGTAGTATTGATAGTTCATTGGTAACAATACAATTTTTCGGTTTGTTGATGCCCGTTTTCCATCATGTATTTTTATCTGATCTTTGTAGGTAATTTGATTGAAGCGTCCGTGGCCGAGCGGTATCCGCGCATCCGAAACGATCGTGCGGGTACAGACAGCAACATCTGGCCGAGACGGGTGTTGGATGGGTGCTATCTGGCATTTGTTTCGGGCGCTTCCGTGCTTCGGATGACACGTTAAGCTGTAGGTCCCGGCTACTATCACTACTCGGTATTAGTAGTCGTAAAGCTGTGTCAGAGACCCTAATAGGGCAGCTTCATAACTTCTGACAGTCGGGTTGGCCAATAGCCCGACACCGCTCCACCAAGCCGTACTGAGCCAGCGTGGTGGAATATGGCTCAATCATACTCGTATCCGGGTAAAGGCCTTTGACAAAAGACATAGATGTAAAGACATTCATGGGCTACATTTACATTTAACATTTACTTTGTAGGTAAATTGAGTTACTATAGGTATGCGGAATTAACGACCGACTGACTAAAACTGGCAAATAAGTCGACTACCTATTAAACGTTAAATCAATACATACATGTTGTACACCATTGAAAGACCATTAAATAGAGATATTATAAGCAAATTTATATATCTAAATCACTATTCGCTGTTTTATAATTGCAAAGTTGGATGAATAGGTACCTACTAGGTAGAGTTTCTAGTAGGTAGAATCTAATACTAGACTTTACTAAAACTACCTACACCTATAGTTAAAATAGTAAATGTAGCCCATTAATGTCCCCACCGAGGGGCACAGGCCTTTACCCGGACACGGCTAAGATTGAGCCATACTCCACCACGCTGGCTCAGTGCGGGTTGGTGGAGTGGAGAGGTTTTACGACTACTAATATTACCAAGTAATAAATACTCGCTGACAGATTTTTAAATGGTGTATTTCTTTTCGTGGCAGTAACAAAAGTGTTCTCAAAATCAAAGCAGTCCTATTTATAACATCTATTCCCTCCATCTCCCGCGTTCGTTTTCGCGGTTAAACACACCCTTCTTCAGACTATCCAAAACCGGAAATGCAATTTACACGTATTATTTCTAACACGAATTCTATAATTACTACAAATATTCTGGATAGTTCTAAAATTGGCTTTAACATTATCAAGATTTAACAAATTATAAAACATTTCAATAAACCATCAGATTAATATTAGCATCGAACGGAAATGTCTAATACATCGCTAGTTACCATTTTTAATCATGTCACTTCCTGTTACAAGTCTAAAAGATTTAAATATGAATTAAACATAATAACGATAGGACCTTCATAAATGGCTCTAAAATCAGAATAGACTTTATTATGATTTTAGAGTTCAATTTTCAAAAAAGGATATAACCAGAACAGGGTACGTCTATAACGGAAGTATTACTACATCCGGCTATAGGTTCGACAAAGTTAAATTTGAAGAAACGAGGATAGATTCATGATTTAAACCAAAGACAAATATAAACTAAAGAAATGATGATTAATTACAATTAATGTCAAACATAAAAGGATTTTAACTATCATCATAATCCTTCAAATAATCTAAACGGAAATGGAAAGTTGCTTTACGTTAGTACAAGCCGGCTCCACTAGATGGCGTTAGATGTAAGTATAGTGAAATATACAAGGTGTAACTAACAAGAGCTAACATTCGACCGTCCTGACTCTAAAGTTTGTCTCTAAACTTATACAATTACTTCTACAAAACATTATTTCTGCAAACTAGGTATACTATCTCATTATAAAACAGGGAAATAATAATATCAAGACTTTGTAAGCATGCCTCTTATTCAAGATAGGCTTCGTTATCTGCACCTGATCCCTCATTCCTGAATCTATAGTATAATAACTACAGATTCATTAATCGTATCAGACTTCCAGATCTTCAGTTTTAATATCCGCACCTGATCCCTCATTCCTGAAGCTATAGTATAATAACCACAGATTCATTAATCGTATCAGACTTCCAGATCTTCAGTTTTATTATCTGCACCTGATCCCTCATTCCTGAATCTATAGTATAATGACCATAGATCCATTAATCGTATCAGACTTCCAGATCTTCAGTTTCAATATCTGCACCTGATCCCTCATTCCTGAATCTATAGTATAATAACCACAGATTCATTAATCGTATCAGACTTCCAGATCTTCAGTTTTAATATCTGCACCTGATCCCTCATTCCTGAATCTATAGTATAATGACCATAGATCCATTAATCGTATCAGACTTCCAGATCTTCAGTTTCAATATCTGCACCTGATCCCTCATTCCTGAATCTATAGTATAATGACCACAGATTCATTAATCGTATCAGACTTCCAGATCTTCAGTATCTATCTATACTATTCTTTCTTTTCTATAAATTTTAAGCATTCTTCTCAAATCATACTTTCTGTGCAATTTATAAATTCTATGTAAATTACACATTTTATTTAAATTATGCTCGTAAATCATCTAAACACACTATGATACATTATTATCCAAATTAACTACAACTTATATGTTCATCATCTGTGTTGTCACTATCAGTATCACTCTCTACAGTCACTGTAATCCAAGGACGTATGCGATCTGTTGACCAAATATTACTATATTTTCCTTTAGTTATGTTGGAACCAGGAATACTTGATACCTCGTATCTATCATTTTCTAAAACCCTTGATATCTTGAACGGGCCCGTATACTTGGGCAAAAGTTTTTTACTCTTCCCATCATTAGAAGGAGTAGGTTTTAAAATTTTCACTAAGTCACCTATCTTGTATAGCGTAGCGTCTTTTCTAGTTTTGTCAAATCTCTCTTTTTGTTGAGCCTGATTCTTCTCAACGTGTTCATTAATCTCTTGTATAATTTGTTCACTAGCTTTCCCGTTTTGTCGTGTATCTACCACTGTATCTCCTAGTATACCGTCTCCTTTTCCTAACAATCTTTTCCCAAATAACGCTTCTGAGGGCGTCTTGCCTATCCCTTTATTGAGTGTATTATTAAGTCCCCATTGTATCTTCCCTAGTTCTTGATCCCATTTGTTTTCACCTAAACTATCTGTATAGGTCCTAAGTCCATCTAAAATAGTACGGTTATACCTCTCCACTTGTCCGTTAGCCCTAGGAGTAGAGACAGCATTAAGAATGTGGCGAATTTCATATTCTGTACAGAATCTTTTGAATTCGTTTGAAGTAAAACTCGTACCTCGATCTGAGATCAACCTAACTGGATGACCGAAGATTGAAAACAACTCTATCAAACATCTGATAGCAGAGTTTGATTTAGTATTGCGTAGTGGTTTGAGTATACTAAATTTAGTAAATCCATCCACAAGTACAAATAGATATTGATTACCCCTGGAACTCTTGATAAATGGTCCTAAATGGTCTATGTGTACTGTGTGGAATGGAATATCATATTTAGGAATATTGTGTAAATAACCTTCTTTTGGTCCTGAGGGTTCTTTACCGAAAGCACAGTGTAAGCAAGATCGTACATATTTAGTTATAAATTTCTTCATTTTGGGGAACCAAAAATCTTTCCTGATCTTGTCCAAAGTTTTTTCTACCGAAAAATGTCCTACATCATCATGATTTCGTTGGCATATTTGCCACCTAGCGCTCTTCGGGACTACCCATTTTAGTTGATCTCCTATTTTTCGGTATATGCGATTGTTTTGTACGACAAAGTTTTGTCTTATATCAGTCAATTCCTTGTATTGCGAGTCTTCAAGAATGGATCGAATATGTTGAATTTTAGGATCTGTCAATTGAAGACTCAGTACCCAATCTTCTTGAGATATATGCATTACCCGAGACAAATGTTCATACTTGTCATTATCCTGTCCATCTTCAAGAGGATTTCGACTGAGCGCATCGACATGTTTCATTGTACAACCGGGTCTATATTCAATGGTACAATCGTATTCTTGCAGAGCGATCCACCAACGAGCTATCCTTGGTATTAAATCTCTCTTGGAGAAAGTTGATCTTAAAGCGTTACAGTCTGTGTGTATTGTAAAGGGTTTACCTAACAAATAAACTCTAAACCTATTGAGAGAAGTTATAACGGCAAGAGTCTCTAATTCATATGCATGAAATTTCTCTTCATCTCGCGTCGTTTTTCTACTAAAGAAAGCGATAGGTCTTAAGTCAGATTTCATATTTTCCCTTTGTAATAATATTCCTCCAAAGCCTTTTTTTGATGCATCACAATGTAATTCCGTGATGAATTCAGGATTATACAAACTCAAAATAGGTCTGATGATTAGTTTCTCTTTTAATGTTGTAAAAGACTCTTGCTGTTCTTTCTCCCACTGCCAAGCAATATCTTGTTTCGTTAGGTCAGTCAAAGGCTTAGCGATGCTAGAAAACCCCTTGATAAATTTCCTAAAGTAGCTAGCCAGGCCAATAAATTGTCGAATCTCATGCACTGATTTGGGAGTTGGGAATTGTTCTACAGCAGAAATTTTGGCTTTACCAGGTCTAATGCCCTCGACAGATATTTCGAACCCCAAATATTCTATTTCAGTTTGAAAAAAGTTACATTTATTTATATTTAACGTCAGTCCAGCTTCCCTTATGAGAACAAAGGTTTGTTCTAATTTTGCTAAACATTCTTCGAATGTCTTTCCACATATTAATAGGTCATCCATATATGCCAAAGCACATTTCTCACGAGATTTTCCCAACATTTTATTTATTGTTCTTTGAAAAACAGCTGGACAATTAACTAGTCCAAAAGGAGCTCTACAAAACTGATACAACCCATCAGGAGTTATAAAAGCTGTCAAGTGCTTACACTCATCTTTTACAGGAATCTGATAGTACCCGCTGGCCAAATCTAGGCTGATAAAGTATTTATTTCCACTCAATAAATCTAGTTGATCATCTATTCTTGGGAGAGGATAATTATCTCTTATTGTCTTTCGGTTCAGTGCCCGATAGTCGACACACAATCTATATCCTCCTGTCTTCTTTGAAACTAACAATACAGGACTAGCATACTGTGATTCTGACTCTTCAACAATATTATTTTCCAGCAGCTCATTGACCATATTTCTAACTACCTCTTTTTCAGTATGACTCAAACGGTAAGGTCTGTAAACAACGGGGATTTCATCGTGTAGTTTAATTTCTAGTTCTGTTATGTCTGTACAACCAAGTTCGGCTAAGTTTTGCGCAAAACAGTCACGATTTTTGTTGATTACTTCATAAGTTCTACTTTTCTGCTCGGTTGTAAGATCAGGGTTAACATTAATTTCCTCCTTACTGAAAGGTTCTAAATGCTGTAGAGCAAAGAAGCATCTTGGCTGTCCGAACATTTCTGAACTGTCTAGAGAATCTTCACTTTCACTCAAGGTAATACCCCGAGCAACACCGAAGTCTTTTGTAAAGTAAATTGGACTGTTGAAGATATTCATTATAATAATAGCACACTTCCCGTCTTTTAATTTATACAACCCTTCCTGAATACAATACTCAACACCATTTATGTTTCGATAATTACCTTTTAGGTATATATTTGCATCGCGTACATCCTTACAGTAGCATTTAATTAAACCTACAGTTTCAATTTTAGTGTCGGAGTGTACGTATAACATGTGTTTGTTATAAATTTGGTCATTATCAAATGACGGTAACTCAGGATTAAAATCTCTGGTCATGATATTAAGGGAGCTATCTGTTTTTGTGATAATCACATTAGGTAATTCGGTGAAATCCTGTCCTACAAGTAAGGGTACGTGCAATTGTTCGTCTCTTACAACTAGCGCTGTTATCGTAGCTTCAACTGTATCAATAAGTAAAGTTAATTGCACTCTACCTAAAGGCTGAACACGTACATTCGCCAATCCATGAACTGTCGGTATACTATCAGTCGCAATTGCTAGACCTATTTGGGTGGCCAATCTTTGCGTAATTAGTGTGCAATCGCTTCCCATATCAACAAAGCACTGAGTTTCTTTTACATTATTAATCAGAGCTCTTTTGTAATATTTATGGCTAGGATCGGCTATGCTGTTTATAACAAGAACCTGTTTTTCAGTATTTTTCTTTTTACGCGGACAATCATTGGTTTTATGACCGTATAACTTACACTCATCACATTTGAGAATAGTTTTGGGGCATTGCTGAACCCTGTGACCTTTTTCGTTACAGTTGAAGCAAGCATTAGTTACTATAGGTGTATATGTGTTCTGGGAACCGTTTGCGTGACATTGAAATGTTTTATGACCTGTTTCATTACATTTATTACAAAAAATGTTACTTCCCCTTTTGTTCCTATTGAATGATCTCGCTGCATCTTTTTGATCTTTACAAACATCCTTCAAATATTTGAATAAATCCTCAGGCTTAGAGAATCGAGCTGATGATGCACCTGCTCGTATAGTGCGATCATCTAAACCATGTATGATGCAATCAGCTGCTCGTTTGCCCGATATTTCGCAAGCATTCAATAATGCCGTTTTCTCAAAGTAGTATTCGTCCAAGTTATCCCCAAATTTTAATCGTTTTTCTAGCATATCTGACAAGAGAGTACCATAGTTGACTTCAGACGGAAACGCTTTGCATAAAAGGGTTTGCCATTCGTCCCAACTATGTAACACGGATGTTTGGGTTTGGTACCATTTTTTAGCATTACCTACCAGTTTGGGCAAAGCATAGTGTCTGATTTGTTTCTCATCCCAAGTATAGATTTGTGCACACTCGTTAACTTTTGCTAACCATATTTCAATTCGGCTATTTTTGATAGATGGGTCAAACTCTGGGATCATGTTTTCATTGCCTCTAGTGGATAAACCTGGTTTTAGTGACTGTAGGAGTTTATAAAATTCATCGAAAGTTACTAACATGCCTGAATTAGACGAGTCAGTTTTATTTCTAACCTGTACGTCCAGCACCGTATTACTCGTCGCTGTAGCACTCGGGTTCACGTTTTCTTCGTCTCGTCCGGTCGTAGAACTACTTGACATCATAGCAGCTGGGTCGTCAACTCCGATTGCAGAATTGCTCGACGTCATGGCGACTGGGGCATCTCGTCCGGTCGCAGCATTGCTTGACGTCATGGTGACTGGGCCATCTCGTCCGGTCGCAGCATTGCTTGACGTCATGGCGACTGGGCCATCTCGTCCGGTCGCAGTATTGCTTGAGGTCATGGCGACTGGGCCATCTCGTCCGGTCGCAGAATTTTCTGGATCATGTACTCGTATTGCTGAAGAAGTACCTGGGGTTTGAATGCTTGAAGATCGTATGGAATTCTCCTTTGAACGCCTGACGTCCTCATTGTGGATACGACGTCGTTGTGATGAAGTATCCCTGGCCGATTCACGAAATCTCTTTTTTGATGGACTAATATTTCGTTCCCGCGATCGGCTCGTTCTAGGTGTCCTGCGGCTTCTATCACGATCTCGACGTTTACCACGCCGATAGCTTCTAGATCTTGAACGTGATCTTCTGGATTTAGAGCGGTCCATCGTGGGGCAGTTGAAGAATTTGCTTCTTTCGTAGAACCACTTCTGATAATAAATACTCGCTGACAGATTTTTAAATGGTGTATTTCTTTTCGTGGCAGTAACAAAAGTGTTCTCAAAATCAAAGCAGTCCTATTTATAACATCTATTCCCTCCATCTCCCGCGTTCGTTTTCGCGGTTAAACACACCCTTCTTCAGACTATCCAAAACCGGAAATGCAATTTACACGTATTATTTCTAACACGAATTCTATAATTACTACAAATATTCTGGATAGTTCTAAAATTGGCTTTAACATTATCAAGATTTAACAAATTATAAAACATTTCAATAAACCATCAGATTAATATTAGCATCGAACGGAAATGTCTAATACATCGCTAGTTACCATTTTTAATCATGTCACTTCCTGTTACAAGTCTAAAAGATTTAAATATGAATTAAACATAATAACGATAGGACCTTCATAAATGGCTCTAAAATCAGAATAGACTTTATTATGATTTTAGAGTTCAATTTTCAAAAAAGGATATAACCAGAACAGGGTACGTCTATAACGGAAGTATTACTACATCCGGCTATAGGTTCGACAAAGTTAAATTTGAAGAAACGAGGATAGATTCATGATTTAAACCAAAGACAAATATAAACTAAAGAAATGATGATTAATTACAATTAATGTCAAACATAAAAGGATTTTAACTATCATCATAATCCTTCAAATAATCTAAACGGAAATGGAAAGTTGCTTTACGTTAGTACAAGCCGGCTCCACTAGATGGCGTTAGATGTAAGTATAGTGAAATATACAAGGTGTAACTAACAAGAGCTAACACAAGTAGTAATAAGCCGGGACCTACAGTTTAACGTGCCATCCGAAACACGGCGCGTCCGATAATGTACTTAAGACAAATTCATTATCTCATTGGTAGGTACATGGTCAGCACCGGGATCGAACCTGCATCTCCTGCGTGAGAAGCAAGAGTGAAACCCACTAGACCACGGAGCTCTTCGACACCTATAGTTATCTAATTTAATTTATGAACATAAAGTTAAAGCTAAAAATATGAAACATAGGTCGGTAGGTACTTACTTGGTCTAATTCCATATAGGTATCACTTTCACAAAGCTTTCACATCACATGTCAACGACAACAGTCTTACTTATTTATAATTAGGTACCTATTCTAAGCAAACTGTTCTATTGCAAACGGTGCTGGTATTGGTCCATTACAAAACGAACGGCACTTTATATCAGATTTGTTTTTATTACACAAGACATGAAAACACTGAAGTCTGAAGCAAGGGCAGCACTGAATGACTGAACGATCAATCAATCAATGAAATAATGAAATGAAGAGATCAACAAAGGGCGGCGCGGGGGCGGCACGCGGTGCGGCGGCGCGCGGGCGGCGGGAAAATTGATCATAGATCACAAACAGACAACAACTCTTGAGTACCTACAATTTGTACTACGCCGAGTGCACTCAGATCGCGCGCGTACAGTACCTATAGTACAATCAATGGTATGAAATTAAAGGCTCTGCTCTACAAAAGGTGAAGTAGTTTTGTTTCCGATTTGCATTGCTTCAGAATAGGCTAGCCATGAAAAATGTCGGTTTCCGACATCGAGGAGTTCCTGCGTTAGCCGCTATTTTGAATTGAAGGGGCTAAAATTTGATCTTTTATAAATAATGCTTCAACGTTGACTATATGACAAAAATGTCTATAAGAAGAATAAAAATGATAAAATTTCAATTATTTTTTGCATTTGTGCAAAACTATGCCAGCTAGAATGTTTTGTATGAGGCGCGGGAGAACCCCACATTCCCCACCTCCCCTCCCAACCCTGAGGGTTATGAAAATGCAAAAAAATATTGAAATTTTATCATCTTTATTCTTCTCATAGACATTCTTGTAATAAAGTCAATCTATGAAGCATTATTTAAAAAAGAACAAATTTTGGCGGAAAGCTTACATTTTTCATGGATAGCCTCTACTTAAGCGATACAAATTTAAATTTCTTCTACTCCACCTTTTTGTAGGGCAAAAACTTCTAATGACTGGATTACTAGGTACCTAGGCAAAGGGAAAGCTGAAGACTAACTAACTAGCCATGAACATCGAACATTTTTGTATGGTGCCTGGGTGGCATATTGGGGTACTTGCGTACCGTAAAATTTCGCTTTTTGTGTAAACAAATGACTAAATTACATATTCAAACTGAACTTTCTCAGAAACGCTATACTATTTACGACATTTTTTCAAAAACATTTGTTGTTTGTAATTAAATTCTCTACCGAGGGACAATTTCACATAGGTGTACACAGAAAAAGTGTAATTTTAGGGAATTTCAACCCCAGGTTCTAGGTATACCAGAAAGGATCGATGTTCTGAGTTTTTTTTTACTTCATTCTAAACAACAGTCACCGAGAATCATTTATGATAGCAAACGACAAAAATGTTTGAGTACACAACCCTTGGCGCTAATATCGCTTGCAGGCAGGCGCGACACGGCTTAGACTGCCACGGGATTATTTTTGGGGTTTCATATTTCAAAAGGAGAAAACCTTATAGGATCTATCACTCGTGCGTCTGTCTGTCTATCTGTCACATTCCATTTGCTCAGTATGTACTGGACCGATTTGGTTGAAACTTGGTACACTAGTTGTACGTGGATATGCTCAGATTTGGCTGATGCGGCTGATGATACATAATTCCGATCACAAGATATAGGTAGACCCAACACATGTATATTTTTCACTTGCGAGCATTTCTTCGACGGGGATAGGTACATGAGTGTGAGTCTTACGTTATCCACGAGTCTTATGTACCTATGCATCAGGAGAATCCACGCTGGTGTTGCCTTTGGATCAGTACGGATAAAACTAGGAATTATCCACTAAAACTAAAATCTAGTAACTACGTACCTACTTGTAATGTCTCACACTCGTCTATTTAAACTTATTCTTTGACCTTATTTCCTATCTCTGTCCGTTTTGAAAGTCCTCAGAAAATGCTTTGACTGCCACAAAGCATACTTTGAAGGCCATGGGTAGCTAGCTCGCGTGCCAGATGCAGTGTTGCCAACTTCGTGGATTTTCAACCTGGTGGTGGTTCCGACCGCATGCACTGCACAGGAGGACATGCAGCTGATGCATTTTTTTAACGTCCCTGGCCAGCACGGGAATGTTTTTATAGTTACAACTTACCTTTTTATTGTAGTTCATTTTCTACTTGATTAGATAGGTGTGTAGGTATGTTAGTTGTTCATAAAATTTCACGTTTCCGCCAGCAGAGAGAGGCACACATTTGCACCCACATTTAACTATTGTGATTCTCTTTTTGTGCGGATCAGGGGGCTACCCCATCGCCGCTCGGGAGAATCATTAACCCACCATACCCAACCGGCCACTGTCGGCTAGTTTTACATAGCAGAAAAATCTGTTATGCAGGTTTCCTCACGATGTTTCTTTCACCGGTTGATGCCTGTCTGGATAGAACCCGGGACCTCTAGTTCCGTGGTCTGATGTCTAACCACTAAGAGGAGAAAAAAATATCTAGAGTTAATCATGAAAACCGTATGTAGCAACTTTCAGCGCAAAATCCTCTGTTTATATACCTACCTTCTTCGTATAAAACAGTTTGGGGACAATGCACACTAACATACAGAGCATATAAATAGTAGCGTATAAAAATTTGAGACTCAATGTAAACGATTATTAAAATTTTGTATAAAAGATTTCTCTGACCCCATAGTAACCGTTGTATACGTAATTACTTCGAGTCCTGTCCCCAAACTATACGAAAGTCCTCAAAGCATGCTTACACTATACATTTAGTCCCCGAAGTAAACATTGTACATACATATATATATATATAAATATAAATATATTCATACCTATAGGTTGTCTTTCCTTTTGTTAAGACTTCTATCTTCCATCCAAGCTTCAGAAATTAAATATAACAACCTATATATATATATATAGGTTGTTATATTATGTATATATATATATATATATATATATATATATATATATATATATATATATACATAGTCAGGTCATAAGTTCTGTCACATGTGCAATATGAAATAATTTAGACATGTTTATTATTTATGTAAACATTTATATAGCAAAATGAACTTAATAAAACATAGATTCTTATGGTACTAAAGTTTATTCAAAATGACCCCGCGATTTTGAATACAGGCCTTTATTCTGCGCGGCCAGTCGTCTATCGCAGCACGAACGAGGTCCATGTCAATATCGGCGGCTGCCTTAATCAAGGATGTCTTGAGTGACTCAAAATCAGGATGAGGCTTTGAGCAGGCGTTTTCCTCCAAGTGTTGCCATATCTTGTAATCTAAGGGACTCAAATCTGGACTGGAGGAGGGCCAGTCTTCGTGCCGGATGAAGTCGATTTCACGCGCCGCCAGCCAGTCTTGTGTGCTTTTCGCTCTATGAGCTGGCGCAGAATCTTGTTGGAATACCCAGTGCCTGTTATTAAACATGGTATGAGAAACAGGTTCCACAAGGTTCTTGAGGACTGTATTTTGATACACAACTGCATTCGTTTTTACGCCTTTCTCACAAAAATGTACCTCAGTTAAGCCCCAATAAGAAACTCCCAACCAAACCATGAGCGAGGATGGAAAATGACCTCGTTGGACACGCGGAATACGGTTGCTCGCTTATTCACTGCTGTGTGCGTACACCTTATCATTTTGTTTGTTGTAGCTCTCTTCCACGGTGAAAATTTTTTCATCCGAAAAAGGAATTTCCCGATGCTTTTTTCCCGCGTACCGCTTCAACAAAGCGCGGCATCTCTTCAGTCTCAGGTTCATTAAACGAGCGTCCAAACTATGTCCTGTTTTTCTTCGATATGCCCTAAGCCCTAAGTCTTCATTTAACACCCTTTTCACCGTGGTCCTGCTTAACCCCACCTGAAGGGCCAACAGTTTCTGCTTACGTATGGGATTTCTTTGAATTCGCGCCTTCACAGCTTTTATCACTGCTGGAGTCCTAACAGAGCGAGGGCGACCACTTCTTGACCTGTCATCTACACTAGAGTCTTCATTGTATCGTTTTATGGTACAATAAACGAAGCTTTTGGTTATATTCAAATTTTTCAGTAAGTCGAAAATCTGAATTGGCGCGTAACCGCAACGATGCAACGCAATAACTGTGACACGGTCTTCTTTAAGTGTCCACTCCATATTTAAAAATGAGGAAAATTCTAAAAAGTACACATTTTTATTTTCATGAAAAATTCGAAATTCGATATCAATAAACTTTTTTGTGGCCAGCGTTCTAAATTCAAAAGTTTTTGTTGTGTGACAGAACTTATGACCTGACTGTGTATATATATATAAATATATTCATACCTATAGGTTGTTATATTTAATTTCTGAAGCTTGGATGGAAGATAGGAGTCTTAACAAAAGGAAAGACAACCTATAGGTATGAATATATTTATCTATATATATATATATATATATATATATATATATATATATATATATATATATATATATATATATATATATATATATATATATATTATAAGTGGGTGAGCGAAGTGAAGCACCCTTTATCCTTCGTGTTAGGTTAAACATGTAAGAACAACAATAAAAACTTAGTTTTAAGCTTCTTTGTTGTTCTTACATATTACACCTAACCTACCGCAGTGTTTTACGCTTTTACATATATTACCGACTGCGCATTCGGTATTGTATAGAATGTAGGTAATGTATGAAATATTATTTATTTCATACTTTGCCTAGGCATTTTTTTATAGAATGCCTAGACAAAGTAAGAAATAAATAATATTTCATACATTACCTCCATTCTATACATTGCCTAGGGATTGTATAGAATGCCGGATTATGCAGCTTACGGTTAACACATATATAACTTCGAGATGCAAAGTTTGCCGTGCTTAAATGAACTGGATAGTGATGATGAAGGATACTGGCGGTACCGCCTGTACCGCCAGTATCAATTTCAGCAAAATTGCGTTGACATATAAGTTTGTTTTGCCCACAACTTGAGACCACAGACCCGATCAATCTATATACAATTAACACGACCATTTGATACTGACAGTACCGCCTGTCCATCAGCATCACTCAAAACTCAACACACATTGTAAGTAGGCAAAAATAATGCACTTTTACAAGTCAATCACTTTATTCTCATATACATGGAGAAAAATAAAAAAGAAATCAAAATGGTCGTCAAAACTAGTGAGTGAACTATTATGGTTTTAGTTTCAAAAAGGAAATGTCTCTTTCAAGTGTCGATTCATGGCACAATCTCGCACAGGAAAAGGAAACTCCATGAACTCTACCAGTGCTTCGGAAATACGCACTAAGAAACTCTAAGGAGATGTATTTTTTTTTGAATTTTCGTCTTTTTATGCCACAATGTACAATATAAAAATAACATAATCTAATGACAATATTGTAACATCGTATCTATAAGTGCCAATAAGATGTCTTAAAATAACAATTTTACCAAAGAAATAAATAAGAACAAACAAAAGCTGTAATGAACATAACTTATGAGAAACCACCCCCCACCCAAAAATCACCCTTTCACGAGTATGACTTGTGCACCAGCCATTACCCCCCTCGCCATATTTGAGGGAGAGGAGCAACCCGCTACACCCAGCCGCCGTAAGCAAAGACATTCTAGTGAGGTACATTCCGTTTATTTTTTTATTTCTAGTGTTCAAATTATGAACATAGCAATTTTTTAGGTTAAAAAGGTGTTAATATTTTTCCGAAAGTACAATATTGCAGTGGCTTCATCAGTCTGTCTAATTTTTCGTTCAGCAACAGCTGCGGTGCTCAATCATTCAGCTGTAGACGATTTGTGAGGACCCCACTGCAATTTTGAATCTAGATTAATATCCAAGCATTTAGTTGACTGTACATTAAAATACTTAAAGTGGGAGCGATAATTTTACACATTGTTTTGTTTTAGAATTTAACACAAAATTATTGTTAGTAAATCAGTTAAGAACTAGCGTGATTGCTTTGTTAACATCGTCAAAATTTTTCTGTGTTCTAAAAATAATCATCAGAAAACAAAACAATATTGTATAGGTTCTTTTTTTTACGAAAAAGGCAAGGTCCAAATATACACCATAATCACCATGTTAAAAACTAAAAAAAACGACTCCAAGTCCAAGACCAATTTCTTCCTCATTGATCCTTATTTAACTGCAGTTAACAGGATAATTTTTATTGCCGGACTTAAATAAAGTTTACTATTTTTCATTACTTCGGGAAAAAACTCGTTCATCAACACACTTATTAAAAATAATCACTAAGTATGAAGCAATTGAATCAATAATACAAGTTAAAATGTTGGTTGATATTCCCCAAAGATCCTCGGGTGTTTTTAATATCACGCAATTTCAATTCCTTAACAATGGTGTCTATATTATTATGCCTGAATTTAAATATATGATTACACTTATCAACATTTTTTAAGCAGAGGATGAATTTAAGGACTGGTTGGTAACGATTGGTATTTTATATTGGAAATGTTCAAATGCATTCGCTACTTCGCGATCTTTAGAAATGAATTTATGGTCTATAGTTAGAACAAATTTCCCGAGATTCAATTTGGCCAGTTTCGGTAATGATTAGATTAGGTTTTAGTTTTTGAGCTTTATTAGGGAAACATTTAATTGATTTACGAAAATAATCAAAAAGCCGAGAAGTGTCGAGCGGTAAAGTTAAAATAATCGTACTGTACTAAAACTGTATGAAATGAAAAAATAAATAAAAAATCCCTGTATAAATAGGGAGGGGGGATTTTTTAAATATAATTTTTGTCGATAAAATGTTGTCCCCTTCAACCCTGTTTGTTATTGTGCACTTTATAAAGACTTACTCTGTATACTATTATTATCTACTGTTACTATTATAGGGACATTTAGAGCAATTAATTATGATTATATTTCAATTTAATATACTTTGCCTAGCAGTGGGAAATAATAAACTCGTAATAAGTTATTATACGCTGCTGGGCCACGGCCACTTTTATATTCCAAATTCCAAATTCCAAATGTCTTTATTATTGTAGATATTTACATATTCTTAGCAATCGTCATTTTTTGCCTCTTCTCTACATTGGACCACTGTGGGAGAAGAAGGGCGTAAACAATTTCACAGATGGATTTTTAGATCTCTTTTAAAAATTGCTTGTGCTTAAATAATACAAATTTTATAATATTATTATATCATAATTAATAAGTAGGAATAAATAATTACAAAACTATTAACAGCAAGGTCTGTGTTGAGCAAGCAAGATTAACCCCATACAGTCCCGTCATTTAAGTAATCTTGAACATTGTAATATCCCTTTTTCGACAAAGTCGCTTTAACATGGTTTTTAAATTGCTCAAATGGCAATTTAAAGATCTCCAGAGGTATCTTGTTGTAGTAGAGAATGCATTGGCCCTTGAAAGAATTGCTAACCTTCGCGAGTCTAAACCGGGGCGCAAGTAGTCTGTGATTATTTCTTAGGTTAATATTACAGCTACCGCTAAGTTTGGCGAATATTGTAAGGTTCTTGCGTACATACATTATGTTTTCGAAAATAATATGACTAGCTACAGTTAGTATGTCAATTTCTTTATAAAGCTCTCCGAAGGAGTCTGTGCGTTTTAAATTATAATTTGCTCGAATAGCTCTTTTCTGTAAAATAAAAATAGTTTGACACTGCTTTCCTCCACAACAAGATACCATAGGACGTGACACTATGAAAGTAACTAAAATATACTAGCCTAGATGTAGCCACATCCGTGTTTTGCCTGATGCTCCTAACAGCGTAAGCCGCAGAACTTAATTTACCAGCCAATTTATCTATGTTGGATCCCCACTGTAATTTGCTATCAATGGTTATTCCAAGAAACTTCGTGTCATTTACTAATTCTAACGTGCTGCTGTCTAACACCAAACTAGTCTCAACTTGCCTGACATTTGGAAGTGAGAATTTGATACATTTGGTTTTACCAGCATTTAACAATAAATTATTAACTGTGAACCAATTCGAGGTTAAAGACAATACTCCATGAACATCATCAAAATCTTCTTTTTGTCTTTCAATTTTGAAAACCAGTGAAGTGTCATCAGCAAACAACACTATATCAGTTAATTTCTCCACCATGAAAGGCAGATCGTTAATATATATACCAGGAATAAGAAAGAGCCTAATATGGAACCTTGGGGAACGCCAATTTTTACTCCCGATCCATCAGATTTAACACCGTTGACTTCTGCAGACAGATCTATAGACATATGAAAAGACGCAAACTGGTGAATTGATTAACTGGTTAAAGGTGGGTGCTCACAACTGTGCCTCGGCCACCCCGTATGTGAAAAGCAGTGACGCTGTCTTGTTTAAAATGCATACAAATAACAGACAAACAGAGAAATTCCTCCTGTTCCGAAGTTGGTGATAAATCTGCCGTGACGCATTGTACATACTGCCGACATAATCTGCCCATTACGAGTGCACAACAATCACAGCGATGCAATCACGTTAAATAAAGCACCGCGCAATGACACGGTTAAACAACCGAGCACCGGGAAATTAAATGACTTGCAATTTGCTTATACACCACGCGAAATATCTCTGGCACCGAATGAAATGTGATCCCTCTCCCTCTCTTTCTCTCCGTCCCCCCCTCTCTTTCTATCTCTCTCACACATACACACACCCACACCTTACCCTATTTTTGACATTTCATCTTCGCCTTTCGTTCGGAGACAAAAATCATTAGCGCGTTATGCCAGCAGCTGACATTATTAATAGGGTGCTTGCATGTGGAATCAACCCCTTTTTAAGTGTTTTAATAAATAAGAATTAAAAGTAAAAATATAACATAACATAGCGTCACGACTTTTACCATACGGGGTGGCAGAGGCACAATTATGCCCTATGCTATCTCAAAACTGCAAGAAAAATACTGACAGCAACTCAGAATTTACCCACAAAACAAAATAAATTTTGCAAACTGTTTAACTACTTATGTAAAACCGTTATTCTAAATGATTATTATCTGATATCTAAAAGTAAAACCTAACAAATATTTTATTAACTACAAAAACTTAAACCCAACTTTACTTTAATCAAGCACTTTATTTGGGGCCCATAAGTTTGAATAATGAAAACACTATTTAATCAATCATTATTATCTAATCAATCAATCAAAAAATCACCTAAATGCAAACAATAAAGAACGGTAAATCAGATTTTGAAACATTTTTTTGCAATTACATTATAAAAAAATATAAAAAAATCGGATAGCATTTAATCACACGACTAATATGTCCTATTTGCTCGGCAAAAATGTTCACCAAAAACACTTAAATTTCTTACGCTCTTACATGTTTTTTTTTGTTTCTTTTGGTCTTACATGTCCAACCTAACACGAAGGATAAATGGGGCTTCGCTTCGCTCACCCCCTTTACCCCACCTCAGCTACCGCACCACTTCGCCCTGATATTTGCTGTGCAAATCAGTATTTTTGATGTGCGGTTTAATATTTCCCAATTAAATCTAATTGAAGCCTCAAACTTTTCACTGTATGATTAAAGCAGGCCTTGCAGCAGGGCGTCCGCGTTTTCGCTTTATGCCGATAGGGATGTTTTATATATATAATTTCCATTAAAACAGATGATAAAAAAGGTATGTAGTTTTAATAGTTAGTTAATGATCTCTTTCAAAAACCGGGTAAAACAGCACTTCCTCTCTCTTTCGTGAGAGTCATGGCGGCGAAAAAGGAGCTGCAGTTAGCAGCGCTTCTGTTTGGTGTCATTAATAGAGGAATACCTGAATACCTCCACGAAAAGCTCTGGAAAGTCTCACGTCACCACTCAGATCGCTACACAACAAGCATCCTTCCATTCCACGCCACAGGACCGTCGCCTTCAGAGGCAGCTTCAGATATCTGGCTATGAAATGCGGGAATAACATCCCAACACCAAGTCGTGAAAAAAAATCTATAACCAGCTTTTAAACGTACAAAGTTTACCTACTAGCCTGGAGGGTATCTGACGCTGTCTCTGCAGTTTCCCTTAACCTATTGTGCCACTCATCTGTGTAATGTATGTATTTTGTATTTATTAACATATTCTGCCTATTAATATCTTACCGCAATTGACACTCCAAACCTAAAGACAAATAATATTTAATATGTACCTTCCATAAGCCGGACTCCTCATCTTATACATTTACATATCTTATTTATTCATTTCACGCGAAATTATCAACACCATCAAACATCACACTCATACGTTTGGTCCCGACAGAATACCAGCGTTACAGGTCTTCCTGTAGCATTTTGCTGAATCGGAGCCGTTTTACCGTCGCCATATACTCTTCTGGTTAGAGGGAAATATGTTCCCACCAAAGATTCAATTGTGTCTTGCTGATCAGTCCAAAACCAATGAAATTTTCTGTATGGTATTTATTATATGTCCGGAAAAGGGGTTAAGTAAGTTTTATATAACTTTATCTCGATCTTTGTGGTTGTCTGTGTAAATTCTATGCTTAATACTTGTACTTTCTGTGTAATGTTCTGTACATTGTGACGCTTGAATAAACGCTTATCTTTTATTAAAATTCAAAAAAATCATAGTGAATTTCAACCTTATGTAATAGATTGCAAGACTACAGCAAGAGCTTTTTCTTTGAAAGGAGAACTAGCATCAGAGACCCAGGGCCGACAGAAAAGAGACATACCTCAATCTTTTTGTTACTATGCATATAGTTAAATTATATACTTTTTATATTCCGAATCTATGGCTAACACCAAAATATTGCCTTATGTTTTTGTTCAGGCGTAACACTAAAAATACAAAATGTATTTTTATTTAAAAAATACGTAAATATACCTATGTGACTAAATGACTATAGAGTTGCTATGGGATGTATCTAGGTGACCTGGAGATGCATCTGGATTATAATGTTTTTGACTATCACTTTGACCACCCCGAATTGGGCATGGATTATGTTTTAAGGGACTTAGAAAATCAATAAACCTTATTTCCACATACTAGTTTTTTTTTGTTACTTAAAGATCTTGTAACCCCAATGATAGGCGCCTAATGGCCGATATCACTAACCTTAGAACGCAACTTAGTGACCAAGATGACACTAAATAGCTGTCAAATCCATGCAAGAAATGTCACTTTAGGCAATCTTAGCGTAAGTTGTATCCCAACGACTTTAGTGCAATCGGACATAAATCTTAAATGTGCAATTAATCATTCAATACGACGATTTTATGAATTCGCATGTTGATTGTTGTACTAGGAGTAAAAAACATTATAATCCAGATGCATCTCCAGGTCACCCAGATACACTATTTTCATACATCTATATTCCTAATAACATAATAAGCAATGCATTATCTAATATGACGATTTTATAAATTCGCATGTTGATTGTTGTACTAGGAGTAAAAAACATTATAATCCAGATGCATCTCCAGGTCACCTAGATACACTATTTTCATACATCTATATTCCTAATAACATAATAAGCAATGAATTATCTAATATGACGATTTTATTAATTCGCATGTTGATTGTTGTACTAGGAGTAAAAAACATTATAATCCAGATGCATCTCCAGGTCACCTAGATACACTATTTTCATACATCTATATTCCTAATAACATAATAAGCAATGCATTATCTAATATGACGATTTTATTAATTCGCATGTTGATTGTTGTACTAGGAGTAAAAAACATTATAATCCAGATGCATCTCCAGGTCACCTAGATACATCCCAAAGCAACTCTATAGTCATTTAGTCACATAGGAATATTTATGTATTTTGTAAATAAAAAGACATTTTGTATTTTTAGTGTTACGCCTGAACAAAAACATAACATTTTGGTGTTAGCCATAGATTCGGAATAAAAAAAGTATATAATTTAACTATATGCATAATAACAAAAAAACTGAGGTATGTCTCTTTTCTGTCGGGTCTGGGTTTTTTTTCTATGGGGCGTGCTTGTTCTCCTTTGTCTCTCGACCAATCAAGTGTAATACATCATAGAGAAGGTAAATTATTCCTCTATTTCCGGCCAGTATTACCAGCAATAAAAATTTGTATTGGGTTCTCATGTTCGGGTTCTGTTCACAAGCAACAAGCAGGTTTGGCTAGTAAGTGTTATTGTAGTCTGCTCTAAAAATACATGGGTACAGATTGAATGATTTAAATAAAGTTATTTATCGTTTTTTCATTGCTGTATCCAGAAGGAAATCTACATTAAAATCGCCACAAATAATTAACCATTTCTGTTATTACATAGTTCAGTGGATAGAGGATGCCCTCCTCTATAAATCGTAATTGCAAGGGCCTTCTTCCCTGGGAGGCCTGTTTCTCCTTCATTTACTTTAAATGTCCCCCCCCCCCACTCTTGATACGGCCCTGTCTTAAGCACTGCCCCTCCTCTTTTTCTCTCAGGGCATTTTCGAAAATTAACTGTCGATGACGACTCTAGAAACTACCTCTTACTTATGTGCCACATCTTCACGGGTCAATTAGTTTTGGTGTTTTATTATTCGTTTAATACTCGATCCCTCCCACTCACCTTATTGGAGGAAAATTTAAAAAATCTTGTTAACTGACGTCTCGCACCTATAAACTATCTACCTGCACCCTTAGGGCATGAATTTCCCCAAATCCCTTGGTGCTACCCTACGCTTCATATGGAACCCATTCACAAAGTTTCATGAAATGAAATGAAATGAAATGAAATTAAATGAAATAGTTTATTGTAACAAAAGGTTTACAGATACTCTTAATTTAATACATTGACACCTACTTGCTAATAAATGACTCGTATGCAAAGTAAAAGTTACCAGTGGCCCTCACACTAGGTCAGACCTGTATCGTGAGGACCTGGATCTTTGATATAATGTTGGCTCTATTTTTATGTATGATTGGCTGGCCAGAGGTGTTCTTGGTGTAATAATAGAATAATAATCTTTAATAGTGTGACAGGCATGAAGTGTTGTAAAAGTATATAACAAAAAACAAAAAAAAAATGATAATACATGGTTAGCTCAAGTGGTTGCTAATTAAGTTATTATTTAATCATACTAGATATACACATACAATCTAGGGAAGGATGTTGGGAGGGGGAAAGGATGTAGGGACAAGGATTACGAGTCGATTTTCAGGAGATCCTCTGTTTGTCGATATGTAAGGGTTTTTAGCCACTTAAGAATAAGGAGCTTAGAAGTCCCTAACATACACTGTTTAATGGCACAGTGCTCAAGAACCCTGTTGTATATAAATGCTGATAAGAATTTAGGGAAGCGGCGGGCGAATGAGGTTTTGACTTCAGTTATCGGAACACGGAATACCCTTTTCTTCAGCAGTTCTTCGTAATTGGTGCTGTGGATTGTGTGGCGATGCATATGAGTGGCAGTTCTGTAGATGAATGTTTGGCGTGTGGTGAGTAGGTCTGCTTCTGCATATAGAGCTGCAGTCGGGAAACTGTATGGCTCTTTTAGCATTACTTTGATCACCGACCGTTGAGCTCTCTCTAGTTTGAGCATAGCAGTTATTCCAGATCCGCCCCATACCTTGATGCAGTAGCTCAGTACTGAGTCGCACAGGGTTATGTAGACTAGTCTAAGGACATTTTTGCGAGCCGAGTGTTGTAGCGCGCGCATTACAAATATAAGTTTTCTCATATGATGACGCTGTATCGGAGATGTGGGACTTAAAGGACAGGTTCTGGTCAATTGTTACTCCCAGATATTTGATGGTGTCGACACGATCTATCTCCGCACACTCACATCGGTTCTGGTTACAGAAAGAGTGGATTCGCATATGAATGTTGGGTTTGGGTTCCGAGGCTCGGGTTTTGTGGAAGCACATGTATTTTGTTTTTTTGCCATTCAGTGTGAGGAGATTTCTGTTCAACCAATTAGCGATATTTGCCATCTCCTGTTCACCTTTTTCCAGGACCTCATCCCAATTGTCGCCATTGAAGACAGCAACAGTGTCGTCAGCATAGCAAATGATGTTTACGTCTGGGGACGGAGCTTTATGAATATCGTTTATATAAATCAGGAAGAGGGTGGGTCCGAGTACACTTCCCTGGGGTACGCCGACGTCAATTGGTAGTTCTCGACTAATGTTTTCGTCTATTTTTATGCTGAGTTTCCTGTCGGTGAGGTAGCTTCCGAACCAGTTCAGGGTATGTCCTCGGAGCCCATGGTTTTCCAGCTTCTTGAGCAGTAGGGATATGGACACGGTGTCGAAGGCCTTTGCCAAATCTAAAAAGACTCCGATGCACTTTTTCCCTGTGTCAAGGTAAGAAGATACCAGGTCAACCAAGGACCCGACGGCATCCTCGGTGGATATTCCCCTTCTGAAGCCAAATTGTTTGTCTGAGATCAGTCGGTGTTTCTCAAGATAAGAGACCAGTCGCCAGTTCACAAGTCTCTCGAGTATCTTTGAGAGGATGGGAAGCAGGGATATAGGTCGGTAGTTTTCTGGCAACTTCCTGTTGCCACTTTTATATATGGGGATGACTCTTGCAAGCTTCCACGATTGGGGAAAGATGCCTGTTGATAGACTGAGGTTGAAGATGTGGGTTAAGGGGACAACGATTTCGCTGCATATCTCTTTAATTACTCTAGGGGTGAGGCCGTCGTGACCAGGAGCACTGTCGTTTTTGAGGTTCAAAATGATTTTCCGCACTTCGTGAATGTCTGTTGGAAGCATGAAAAAGGATTCAGGAGCACATTCATTCAGCGTTACCCCCGTGGTGAGTTCCTCGTGTGATTTCTGGTGTTTATGAAGTATCTTATTGGCTAGGTCTACGCCCACGCTGGCAAAATATTCGTTGCAGAGGTTCACCGACTCTTGTGCATCTGGCTTTATTTTTGTCAGCTCGGTTGCGGAAGACATTTTTCGATTGCGGTTACTAATGTTGTTAATAACTTTCCAGAGACTTTTTGGGTCATTCTTTTTACTTTCTATTTCAGCACTTTCATATTCACGCTTGAGTTTTCGAAGCAGATCCACACAAAAATTTCTGTATCTGCTGTGAGTAAGCTTTCGGACTGGGTCATTGGGGTGTTTCCTTGATTCAAGATGGAGTTTATCTCGGTGTTGGATACATCTCATCAAGCCTGGAGTAATCCATGGTTTCAAGATAAGGCTGGATCTGCTTAGCCGCTTCAAGGATGTGTGTTTATCCACCGCGGTATTCAGGGTATGGTTGAATAAGGAGACGGCTGATTCAACCTCTGCAGCGTTCATAACTGGGGCCCAGTCTGCGTTTTGTAGTTCAGAAATGACTCCAAGGAAATCGACTTTTTTAAATACTCTCTCAGGTTTCTTAGGGCAGCCTTTGGACAGAGACAACGCCATTATCGCTAAATTATGGTCAGACACGTCTGTAATAGCTACCAAACCGAGGACTAATTTGGTGCTGGCTCGAATGAATATGTGGTCAAGGCAGTTATTTAGTCTTGTTGGCTTGGTGATTGCGGGAATGAATCCCAGTTCAGCCATTGTACAAAGGTATTCCGTGCTTACCATATCCTGTTCGTCAAGGATATTAATATTAATATCTCCAGCAACAATCACCGATTTTTCGTTTTTGAGGCCTGATAAGAGGTCGTTAAGAGAGGCAGTGAATCTCTCGCAATTTGTAAAAGACGGGGATCGGTAAATGCCTAGGATGGTTGTAGAGTTTGGGAGCTCGATGGACAGACATTCGGCTTCATCTAAGGTAGGCTCATGGACACTTGCATTCCATGAGTCTTTTATGTAGGCAGTCACACCGCCACTTCGATTGTGGTTGTGTTTGGTGAAGAAGGAGTTGTAGCCTTGTATTTCTCCTACGCCTGCTCCCGGAGCCAACCAGCATTCGGTGAGTACGATGATGTCAAAACTTGTGTTTAAGCGTTTAAGGGTTACCAAAAACTCGTCAAAATTATGATTAATACTGCGGATATTAAAGGTCAGAATTCTGAAATTCAGTTCTTCCGTTAATGACTCGGAACATTTTTCCACTGAATCATGCAATTGACATTCTATTGAATACGAGTGGTCTATTCGGTTAACAGTTTCCAAAAAGTCAAGGGGGCGGCTATTTGAGAAATCGGGAAGGAATGTCAGTTGCATGAAAGCATGGCGAGCTGATGCGGAGACAAGGCTGTACTGAATTTTGTTTGTGAGGATTTGGGAGATCAGTTTCATGGAGTGGGCTAGGATATGGAGGAAGGAAAGGGAAGGGATGGATCTTAGGAGCATATATATAAAGCAAAGCACAAAAATTAAAGGTTTCGTCAAGTACGGTGATAAAGAATAAAGTGGACTAAATTGGACGAAAATCCGTGGCTTTAGGGTTGATGAAGGGGCCAACTTTCTGATCAATATCTGCTTCGGAGCGTATGAGGATAGCAGGCATTTTTTCAGCTTTGCGCACGAAAATATTACCGTCACGCACCCATGAGAACCGGAACCTATGCTGCAGTGCCCGTTGCCTTGCGCTCCGAAATAACAGCCTGTTTGCTTTGGTCAGTCGCTCGTTTATGTAGACATCCAGATTGGTACCGGGTACTATGTCTAGCGAGGTGACGTTTTTTCTGTCTTTTGCCGCCCTTACTATCTCGTCTCGTTTAGCTCGGCGAACTAGCTTGACCACAATAGGACGGGGCAGGTTCTTGGGATTAGAGGGTGACTGAGGTAGGGGTGATCGCCGGGGTCCAGCTCGGTGAAATCCGTCAATGTCTGACTCGGTGAGCACAACCCCGATCTTGGTGGCAGTTGTTAGTACCAATTGACGGATGTTTTCGTTCTCAGTCTCTGGTATTCCAGCAATCTTGATGTCATTCCGTAGTCCTTGTTGTTGCAGGTCAGCTACGGAGGAGCGAAGGTCGGTGATTTCTTGGTTTTTAAGCCGTATAATATTATCATTTTCCGGGGTTGGCGAGGGGACCGACATCGTTGCAATTTGGTTTCTTAGTTCGGTAACTTCTTTTCTAAGTAGGGTGAGTTCTTCAATTTGAAGCGATAGGTCGTTGACTGCGACTCTAAGCTGTCTTAGCTCTGTAAGGATGACAGCGGTGTCGAACGCCGAGCCATACTCCATCGAAGAATCCAAATTAAGGTCAGTGTTTCTATCTTTCCTGTAGGTCACGTTCAGGTGATTTAGATTCGGGGCTGGGCGCACGGGGGTGTTGCTGTTATCTCCCCTGGGTTTCTTACATTTGCACTCTGGGCATACGCAAGTCAAATTTGCCGGGCCTGAGGACTGGAGGTTGAGTGAGTCGTACACACATGCTTTGTGTAATCTATTGTCGCAGCTGATGCAGTCATAGTACTCCGCTTCGTTTATTAAACCGCAACAGACACCACATTTTAGGTACGGACCCATCAACATGATGTGTTTCTTTTAGAGTTCGAGGTCAAGAAGTAAAAAAACAGGGGCCAAATCTAGGTTGCGAAAATTAGTCCTCCCAGAGACAATTCGCCGTCTCGTTCCGCCGTCGCTTCTGCTGAGTAGTGTACTCACTTGCCGGGCGACCGATGAATCACGCAGATCGCTGTCGGCCGGCGATGGAGGCGGCCGCACGCAAGTGTGATGCTTACGTCGATCGCTTAGCGGCGGGAGTCCTCTGCACTTGCACGGTCAGCTGACGCACGGGCACTTCACGTGATCGATGAGTTAACGTTTAATTTATCGACTCTAAAGCCTGTTTTCCATTAATTTATGCGATTCTGTTTTGCACACTTTGTTTATCCGTTTTCAATTAGTAAGTAGTAAAAGTTTCACTGAGGTATTTTGAATAAATTGAATTGAATAGCAGTAAAAGCTAGGGAGCGATTACGGAAACAGCTTAACGGCCAAAGTTTTAGGTTATTTTGACTTAGGGCCACCTGTTTAGGTTGTGCGTATTTTGTAACAAATTACTTGTATGTTATTTCCTCTCGCAGATACCGCGCGATGCTATAACTCCCACACGATGCGGCTAGCATGAGTCATGAAGCCGCGGCCGTCGACGCTCGGCTCGTACGTCGTGATGTACGTGTCCGCGTGGAAGCGAGCTGTCGTGCTGCTGCTGGCGGTGTGGGTGGTGGTCACTTACCTGGTCATATCGCCGCTGAGGTTAGTGTAGTATCTAAGTGCCGACGACGCTCGGCTCGCACGTCGTTATGTACGTGTCCCCGTGGAAGCGAGCTGTCGTGCTCTACGTGTCCGCGTGGAAGCGTGCTGTCGTGCTGTACGTGTCCGCGTGGAAGCGTGCTGTCATGCTGAACGTGTCCGCGTGGAAGAGTGCTGTCGTGATGTACCTATCCGCGTGGAAGCGTGCTGTCGTGCTGTACGTGTCCGCGTGGAAGCGTGCTGTCGTGCTGTACGTGTCCCCGTGGAAGCGAGCTGTCGTGCTTTACGTGTCCGCGTGGAAGCGTGCTGTCGTGATGTACCTATCCGCGGGAAGCGTGCTGTCGTGCTGTACGTGTCCGCGTGGAAGCGTGCTGTCGTGCTGTACGTGTCCCCGTGGAAGCGAGCTGTCATGCTGTACGTGTCCCCGTGGAAGCGAGCTGTCGTGCTCTACGTGTCCGCGTGGAAGCGTGCTGTCGTGATGTACCTATCCGCGTGGAAGCGTGCTGTCGTGCTGTACGTGTCCGCGTGGAAGCGTGCTGTCGTGTTGTACCAATCCGCGTGGAAGCGTGCTGTCGTGCTGTACGTGTCCGCGTGGAAGCGTGCTGTCGTGATGTACCTATCCGCGTGGAAGCGTGCTGTCGTGTTGTACCAATTCGCGTGGAAGCGTGCTGTCGTGCTGTACGTGTCCGCGTGGAAGCGTGCTGTCGTGATGTACCTATCCGCGTGGAAGCGTGCTGTTGTGATGTACCTATCCGCGTGGAAGCGTGCTGTCGTACTGTACGTGTCCGCGTGGAAGCGTGCTGTCGTGCTGTACGTGTCAGCGTGGATGCGTGCTGTCGTGCTGTACTTGTCCGCGTGGAAGCGTGCTGTCGTGCTGTACGTGTCCGCGTGAAAGCGTGCTGTCGTGATGTACCTATCCGCGTGGAAGCGTGCTGTCGTGCTGTACGTGTCCGCGTGGAAGCGTGCTGTCGTGATGTACCTATCCGCGTGGAAGCGTGCTGTCGTGCTGTACGTGTCCGCGTGGAAGCGAGCTGTCGTGTTGCTGCTGGCGGTGTGGGTGCTGGTCCCTTACCTGGTCAAATTGCCGCTGAGGTTAGTGTATTACCTAAGTGCCGACGACGCCCGGCTCGTACGTCGTGATGTATGTGTCCGCGTGGAAGCGATCTGTCGTGCTGTACTTCTTCGCGTGGAAGCGTGCTGTCGACCTGTACTTGTCCGCGTGGAAGCGTACTGTCGACCTGTACATGTCCGCGTGGAAGCGTGATGTCGTGCTGTACGTGTCCGCGTGGAAGCGAGCTGTACATGTCCGCTTGGAAGCGAGCTGTCGTGCTGTACCTGTCCGCGTGGAAGCGAGCTGTTGTGATGTAAATGTCTGCGTGGAAGCGAGCTGTCGTGCTGTACCTGTCCGCGTGGAAGCGAGCTGTCGTGCTGCTGCTGGCGGTGTGGGTGCTGGTCACTTACCTAATCATCTCGCCGCTGAGGTACTTATAAACACATACATGTGCCTGTGTATGCACATGCGTTGCTTCTGGCCCCACATTAGGATACCCTGTGTCGTGGGAACCAGAAATAGCGCCATCACACACATATTATAAACATCCAAGACCTGGTTATTATTTTGCTTCCTCCCCAGCCGGGAATAATAATAATAATAATTGCGTATTTCCATAGTGGCGGTTCCAGCTTTCGATCCAGGGGGTCATACAGTATAGGTCTAGTTAGGACATGCCCCAATTATTCGTCTCAAGTCTCAAACTACAGTTTGCATTATACAAAGTAGTTGTGTTATTGAAAGATTTGAAAAATTATCAGTAGTCTAGCTAGAGTGTAGACCCCTTCTGGAAACGCGCCTCTGGGACCTACTACTCAATCGATCGTACAATAGAACATCTTGCCTTTATAATAGGTCGGGTAAAAAGTCCTTTCGTATTTCGTGTGGGTATATTTGGAATTAAATATCTTTGGCTGTTTTATTTGTACCTGGCTGGTTTTGATGTCATTAAAAAGTTTAAATTTCAAAAAAAGAACGAAGATAGAAAAATGTTGTTTCAAGCTATTTTTCATTTGTTTTTCTTTCTGACAAAATCAAATGAAGAAATTCGATACATTTTAAAGTTTTATTACAAAAAAGGGAAAAATGCAACGCAAGCCACGAAAAAAATGTGTGACGTTAATGGACCAAATGCAGTGTCGGTGAGAGTAGCACAAAGTTGGTATCAGCGTTTTGAATGCGGGAATTTTGAAGTCAAAGATGCACCTCGCTCTGGTCGCCCAGTCACGGAATAAATGGACGCCATTTTCGAAAAAGTGGAGCAAGATCGGCATATCAGTAGTCACGACATAGCTGAAGAACTGAGGATTACTCACAAAACAGTTTTGAACCATTTAAACAAAGGTGAAAGAAATTTAATGAACCGTATACAAATTTGCGATTCTTTGTTGAGACGTAACGAAACTGAACCGTTTTTGAGGAGATTGATAACCGGTGATGAAAAGTGGATCACGTACGACAAGAACGTGCGAAAAATAAAGTCAAAGGTCGGTCAGGCTTCACATACTGTGGCAAAACCCGGGTTAACTCGCAATAAGGTGATGCTGTGTGTATGGTGGGATTGGAAGGGCATTGTTCATTATGAGCTTTTACCGCCAGGCAGAACCATCGATTCGGATCTCTACTGCCAACAACTGATGAGATTAAAGCAAGAAGTTGAGAAAAAGCGACCGGAATTGATCAATAGAAAAGGGGTCGTCTTTCATCACGATAACGCTAGGCTACACACAGCTTTAACCACTCAGAAAAAATTAACCGAGTTTGGCTGGGAAGTGTTAATGCATCCGCCTTATAGCCCTGACCTTGCACCTTCAGATTTCTACCTTCAGATCTCTCTTCTGAATTATTTAGGCAAAGTCAGGTTAACATCAAGAGAAGACTGCCAAAACTACTTGTCGAAGTTTTTTGATGAGAAGTGCCGAAACTACAGCAACGGGATCATGTCACTACATACAAGAAGGCAGAAAGTCATAGAACAAAATAGTACATACATACTGTAAGTAAATGTAAATAAACTTGGAAAAAACATGTCTTCAGTTTTCATGTAAAAAACGAAGAAACTTTTTACCCCACCTAATATACTAGTGTGGGTAACGGTCAAGCCAGACTCTTCCCTATTGAATATCAGGACTATCTAAACAACTTCGCACTCATTTTAATCTCAATTTTTCTGTCTGCGGAGTCGAATTAAGCTCCCATTTTTACAGTGATACTCGTATTTTTGAACGGACATGTTTGTCTGTAACCAGGTGCGGCGGCGGCGACCCGGTAGACTACCAGGACAAGCTGCGAACTGTCAGTGAGCAGCTGGAGCAGCTGAAGCAACAGCACAGCAAGCTGGTAGCTAGCGTCAGGAAGACTGCGGGGTGAGCATTACATGGCAAGGGGGACCCCAAAAGATACCGTATTCGTTTAAATCCTGTAGGTAGGTGGTTCAGATGATCAGAGCGTATAAATAAAATGTTGTCCCTTAATGTCCCCACCGAGGGGCACAGGCATGCCCTTACCCGGATACGAGTAATATTGAGCGATATTCCATATAATGAGAGCTATGGAATCGTTTAATAACTATCAGGCTTGGAGTGTCGCCTCCGAAAGTAAAGTTTGTCTATTATAGCTTGACACGCTACGCTACCCCAAAACGCTTGAATTCCCCTGTGCTCTCCCTGTCCAAAAGGTATATTTGGACAGTCTGCTATTAAAAATTATAAAGATAAGCCAGTGATCGGTGAATCGTCGCACATAGGAACTATAATATTATTTGTGACGATTATATGTATAATAACAATAATAGATAAACAGGGTGTTTGTAGGTAGCGACAAATTTTATTGGGAAGCAGAAGGGGTTGTAGAGATTACATTTTTCCTTGAAATTCGGTCCTCGGATAACTTAATACATTTATTTTTTATTTTATTATAACAATTGAACAAAACATGATTTTCTGTGTGAACTGCAAGTGATATATATATAATAGGTAAAAACTGTTCCTATATATATATATATATATATATATATATACACAGTCAGGTCATAAGTTCTGTCACACAATAAAAACTTTTGAATTTAGAACGCTGGCCACAAAAAAGTTTATTGAATTCGAATTTCGAATTTTTCATGAAAATAAAAATGTGTACTTTTTAGAATTTTCCTCATTTTTAAATATGGAGTGGACACTTAAAGAAGACCGTGTCGCAGTTATTGCGTTGCATCGTTGCGGTTACGCGCCAATTCAGATTTTCGACTTACTGAATTTTTTTAATATAACCAAAAGATTCGTTTATCGTACCATAAAACGATACAATGAAGACTCTATATAGATGACAGGTCAAGAAGTGGTCGCCCTCGCTCTGTTAGGACTCCAGCAGTGATAAAAGCTGTGAAGGCGCGAATTCAAAGAAATTCCATACGTAAGCAGAAACTGTTGGGCCTTCAGATGGGGTTAAGCAGGACCACGGTGAAAAGGGTGTTAAATGAAGACTTAGGGCTTAGGGCATATCGAAGAAAAACAGGACATCGTTTGGACGCTCGTTTAATGGACCTGAGACTGAAGAGATGCCGCTCTTTGTTGAAGCGGTACGCGGGAAAAAAGCATCGGGAAATTCTTTTTTCGGATGAAAAAATTTTCACCGTGGAAGAGAGCTAAAACAAACAAAATGATAAGGTGTACGCACACAGCAGTGAAGAAGCGAGCAACCGTATTCCGCGTGTACAACGAGGTCATTTTCCATCCTCGCTCATGGTTTGGTTGGGAGTCTCTTATTGGGGCTTAACTGAGGTACATTTTTGTGAGAAAGGCGTAAAAACGAATGCAGTTGTGTATCAAAATACAGTCCTCAAGAACCTTGTGGAACCTGTTTCTCATACCATGTTTAATAACAGGCACTGGGTATTCCAACAAGATTCTGCGCCAGCTCATAGAGCGAAAAGCACACAAGACTGGCTGGCGGCGCGTGAAATCGACTTCATCCGGCACGAAGACTGGCCCTCCTCCAGTCCAGATTTGAGTCCGTTAGATTACAAAATATGGCAACACTTGGAGGAAAAGGCCTGCTCAAAGCCTCATCCTGTTTTGGAGTCACTCAAGGCATCCTTGATTAAGGCAGCCGCCGATATTGACATGGACCTCGTTCGTGCTGCGATAGACGACTGGCCGCGCAGAATAAAGGCCTGTATTCAAAATCGCGGGGGTCATTTTGAATAAACTTTATTACCATAAGAATCTATGTTTTATTAAATTCATTTTGCTATATAAATGTTTACATAAATAATAAACATGTCTAAAGTATTTCATATTGCACATGTGACAGAACTTATGACCTGACTATGTATATATCTAGTCACTCAGAATACCACACTCATAACTTAACTGAAAACATGGTTATTTTTCTTTTGTATAAACTTATGACTTTTCATAACTAAAACCACGGTTCATCATCCTATGAACGATTATCGTAATACCACTACAATTACAGTTGGTAATTTTGGTAACTTAGAACAATGCCTAGTTTACTAGCACGTATTACTATTCAGGTAGATTGACCATCAGCCACATGATTACCTATCCTCTCTTGCTTGCCCTACGTCTGCGACTTGGGATTGGTTATATTACCACAAGAAGAGAGTCATAATTAGTTTAAATCTACATTCGGTAGCAAAATGATGTACATATTTTGTATAAGCCTACTTATTCATCGAGAGTTTCTGCACATGTTATTATTTGATTTACATGCCTTTTCCATTTATTACCTTCTAAATCAACTATATAAGTTATATCCAGTACAAATTCTTCCACTATTACTCCTGTAGTCCACTTTTTACTGTTTCTTCTTTAATCTTTAACCATGTCAAGTTGAGACCAGTTTGGTGTTAGACAGCAGCACGTTAGAATTAGTAAATGACACGAATTTCTTGGAATAACCATTGATAGATTAATTTAGTTGGTAAATTAAGTTCTGCGGCTTAAGCTGTTAGGAACATCAGACAAAACACGGATGTGGCTACATCTAGGCTAGTATATTTCAGTTACTTTCATAGTGTCATGTCCTATGGTATCTTGTTGTGGGGAAAAGTAGCGGATATTGAAGATTTAATCTGGGGGTATTATAGTTCCTAAAATGTAGCATCTTGATTTTACAAGTTTGTGCTTAATTCTACCGTGAGTAGTCATTTTATAAGAATGCTTATGGATTCAAATATATCCTGTGATAGTTGTGCACCACTTGTTATAACAAATTTGAAGAAACCTGACACTTCATCAGCAAACATGGTGATTTTTGCTTATAAGCTCCGGAATGTGGTTTATGTATAGGATGAATAATAATGGACCCAGCACTCTACCCTGTGGCACCCGTGTACATATTTCTGTATTACTAGATTCAATACTATTTAATGTTTTTGGCCGATTATCGATGATCGGCAATATTACCCTTTGTATACGATTGGCCAAGTACGACTTTAACAGGACAGGACACACCCACTGATGCCAAAACGTTCAAGAATACAAGTCAAACCCCCATGATTTACATGATCAAAGGCTTTAGGTAAATCTAATAGAACGGTCACTATGTATGACTCAGATACAAAATCCATCATATCAAAAATTGCGTCAGCAGTCTGTTGGAAACCAAACTGCTGTGAAGATATGATGTTTAATTTTAAAAGTAATGATCTTCTTTGATTCGCCATGAATTTTTCAAAAATATTTGATATAGTAGGTAGTAATGCGTAATAGTAATAGATAATAAATAAATAATAAATAAATATTGGACGATAATCTTACACAAATCGAACTAGATAATTGCGAACATCCAGTCGACTATCAGCTTTGTGAAGCGGCACGATGTCTGCCCTCTTTAATCTATCCGGGAAGGTCCCAGTATTAATAGATATATTTATTACGTGAATCATAACATCAGCAATGTTCTCAATAACTTGTTTGATAATTAGATTTGGTAGACCATCATATCCATAAGATTTTTTATTGTTGAGCCCACAAACTATCTTGAAAAGTATTGGTTTCGTTATAGGATTTAGAAACATAGAATTGTTGTTGTTTGCTGGCAATTTCACCTTTGATAATTCTATACTATTATTTCTCGAGTGAGATATGTTTGTGAAGTAGATGTTAAAAAAAAAACAGGCGCCTCTAAATAATCTATTGCTGACTTTGAACCATCAGTAAGGCCAAAAAAACTCTGAGCATTCCTTTTTTATTCCCTTTAATAGTTTTTTTTTACTACACTCCAAACAACTCCAAGTCTTTATCTTGTTGTTTGTGTATAGAATAAGACATTCGTTCTTCTTCTTTTTTGCCTCTGAAATAATCAGTTTTTTAACTGAATAAAAAGTACTGTTTTTTCACACGATTTATTTAGGCCCGGTGTGATCCAGGTTAGTTTTGTGTTGTTTTGGTCAACTCTGACTCTGATCAGTAGCCAAAATCAATCAACAGCGCTCAGCAAAATGTCATGAAACGTATTGAAGGCATGATCTTTACGAGGCTTACATACACCGGATCCCAATTTAAGTTGCTTAATAATCTATTTAAATCGTTGATGTTTGAGGTCTCAAACATACTGATAGAACCTGCCAGAGCCTACTTTCATATTAACACGTTAAATGCTATGCAGGTCACCGGTGACCTCACCCAGACTAAAAAACTATAAGAAAAAAACTTTTTCAAAAATTGGCGTTAAAAGTGTTAATGACTAGTGTAGCGTATTGTAAACAGTGATCGGTTAGCCCTAGCTCTACCACTTGTACATCCTGCAAGCTATTGTTTGATATAATATTATTAATACAAGTGCTACTATGGCTGCTGATATGTGTGGACTCATGTATGAAGGGTTTGACATCGAAATATTTTGAGAAGACACAACAATTCCTTAGTTTCGGTGCCCTTCACTAATAGGTTTATATTAAAATTACCACATAATACGAGCATTTTGCCCAGTTTATTCCCTAATGTTAATACATTAGTGAATAAATCACTATGATATGACAATTTATATCATAGTGATATTTTCCAAATTTTCCAGAAAATTGTCATTTCTGATGGTTTTTGACCTAAAAGCACATACAATATAAATATCATCACAACAATTCCACATACCTCTAAAAAGTTAGAGATGGATAGCCTCTTTACTGTTTGCAGTTCATTAAACTGCAAACCTTTATGAACAAAAATACAGACGCCTCCTTTGCTTTTACTTGTTAGGCGGCAAAAGCATGCAGCTATAGGATGAAATTCTTTATAAAAATTCGATCTAGATCCTTCTTTACCCTATGATGTTTACTAATGCATAATATTTTAACATCGAGACCAGAATTTAAATGAAGCCACATTTCAAGTAAGGATTGCTCCCCTTCATTTAGCTACCCATATTAATATGAGCTATCTTTATTTTCTGTTTCTTTTGCATCAAATCCGTTCAAAATTATGCTCGATTTTTTTCCCCTCTATCTAGCATCTTAGTTTTGGCATTTGGGGACCCAGTTGTCGCATTCTTTTGTGTAAAGACATGCGACTTTTTCGATGCGTTCGTGAAATATCGTTCCTTTTTTGGCAATTTAGATATCTGTTCTCTTAGTTTATTATTATTTAATACTTCCTGCCTATTGCAAAAGTACGGTATGGTTCCCACTTTTTGAGTTTGAGAGAATTCCTGAAATTCAAATCTAGTAAAGGAACCGCCATTGTTCGTGACCAGCTGTACCGGATAAACATATATAGTAGATAACTTCTTAAATACTTCAATATTTCGTGCCGATGTAATATTTGCCATTTAGTGTAAATGTCCACTATTATTAAGTACATCTTGTCAAGCTGATCTGGGTACTGGCCAAGGTTTCTGAGTTTTGGACTTTTCCTATTTTGTAGACAAATTATGCAGTTTTTTACAATAGCTTCAATATTAGTATCTAATTTTGGCCACCAAAAGTAAGACGGAGCAACCTCTTCCATACGAACAACCCCAAAGTGGCTTCTATGCAATTCACGTACAATGTTTTCTCGAATACTATTTGCTTATTGATGCTATTACAAGGTATCCCCAAAAGAGGCACCCTGCTGTTAATTCATGCAATCAACTATGGAACGGGAGTACATCCTGTCTTAGATCTTTTCTATTTGGCCACCCATCAGTCAAATATCTTATTATTTTTGTTTCAATTTGTATGTTTTTCCAATTCATAATATCTAATTGCAAGCCATTCATATGATAAATGGTGCTTGTATTCCTACTAATATGTAGTTAATGTACATTATGAGTCGGATTAGGTTTCATTTAAATCCGTGACAAAAATATAGCATAGTGTTGCAAGCGTTTGGTAGCCATTTTTGGCATACTTTTGTTATGGCCAAAAATTCTCACTAAGGCCGAGTTATCAGTTTCTAATTCAAAGAACCTAGTTATAGAAATTGTTTATCCCAAAAGTAACTGCCATTGCTTCTTTGTCTATGGTAGAGTATTTTTTTCTACATCATTATTACTTCTACATTTAGTTTTTTTTTACTTGCATTAGCAATTCATTTAACAATATCTTCCTTATCTCTATTTGATAATACTACTTCCAGACCTGTGTCACAGGCATCACATGTTAAAATTAGGGGCAGTGATGGCTCGAAATGTCTCAAGTTATTTGCCGATGCCAGCTTTTCCTTTATTTTTTGGAAGGCAAGGCTATATTCTGTTGTCCTATCAAACTTGTGATTTTGGTTCATTCATACAATGGAGTGATTATTAGAGATAAATCCTTTAAAAAAACGTGAGTATAATTGAATTTACCCAAAAACGATTTTAGTGTAGTCAAGTTGGCTGGCGTTTTAGCATTTTACAGTGGTTCAATGTTTGATTGTATAACACTAATTCCATTTTTGTCTACTCTATATCCGAATACATCAAGACTTGTTATCATTGACGTACACTTTTGTGGTTTCAATTTAAATTCACATTTCTGTAATTTTCTTAGAACTTTACGCAAATGTTCTTCACAATCTTTATTTTTTTTGCTTTAATGTAGATATAATCTATAAATACAATCGTATTCGGTATATCTTTTAATCTTTTAGACATTAATCGCTGAAACGAACCCGGTCCTGAACTTACTCCATATGATAAGAAGTTATACTTGAATGTTTCTATCTCTGACAATTGTTGTGCAGTCCTGACTATCCACTCTGAGGGGGGCTTGTAGGAAAGTCTCCTTAAGATCCAGTTCGAATTAATATTCACCCCCTTTAAGGTATTGAGCATATCATAGACGTGAGGTAATGGAAAATGATCAAGCGTGAATTCTCTATAAGTTTGGTCTCCGCACAATATTACAGAACCATTTGGTTTTAATATGGGTACCACCGGTGTTCCCCATTCACTTTGCTCCACTGGTGATATTCTTTTTAAAAAAATTCAAAATTCAAAAAGAGTTTATTTCCATAAGAAACACATAGGTAACATTTGGAGAATGTCAAATCTTAAACTAACGCATGTATAAGATACAGGGAAATATAGAACTCAATTTGAATTCCGTCACCTCAATGTTTTAGATGCTGGAGGCAAAGAGGCGACTAGAAACCTCCAGCTTTATACGTTATTTTTTACAGAATTGGAGCAAACACCTTCCCAAGCTTTCTTGTCTTCTACATAATCTGATATTTTGTAGTAAGCTTTTTTACATAAGTGATTTTTAACAATATTTTTAAATTTATTTACAGACAATTCTTGTCAAATTTTGTTTTTCATTATTTACTTTATCCTTAGTGGGTATGGGAAACGTAATACTGGCAGACACCTTGGTTTTACGTCGGCCCTCAGAATTGAGTTAATTACCTCACCCTTGAAATGACCCCAACCAGGATCGAATACATCGGCGAACTGTTTCTTCACATGTTGTTGTATGTCTGAATTTGTAAGTCACTAATGTCAACATTCAAAACGTTTGTTGTTATTTTAGGGTGCTACATTTGTAAGGCATCCCACCAATCTCTGCCTATTACTTGAAGTGAATCAATCTTTCCAAAAAATGTTCAAGTACTCAGTATATTGTTGCATTTCACAGGAATCTTTGTTACAATAAAGGCGGTGTTATGCTTTTATCAAAGTTCCTAAAGATCACTTGACATTTCCATAATTCAAAGTCTTTCAAATATTTATCCTTATTTTTAATTAAATAACCGTTAATTCTGAACCCGTGTCCAACTGAAATGGTAAATCATGCTCGTTTACATGAATTGTTACATAACCACTCAACCGTCCGGTAAACATTTTTTCCATTATAACCAGGCGGTATCCTACTTACTCTACTGAAGTAATATGTTTCGTAATTTGTTTTAGTTGTATCTGCCTCAACCTGTGCCTCTTCTTCCTTTGTAAGACCTTCTTCACTCGGGTCACCTGTTATTCTAACACATTCATGTGTGTTTAATTTTCCACGCCTACCGAACGGCGTGGAATCCGAAGGGGGTGTGCTTTTGCCAGCACGTGAGAGAAAAGAAGTGAATGAATCTTTACTGACCTTGTCACCGTAGACAGGAGATTGAAAGCTCGATTCGAGACAGGAAAGTGGGATAGGAGCACCAGTTTGGGATAGGATAGGAATCGAATCACTATCGTTGCTGCCGAGACGCTGTCGCCGGCGTGCTGCCTGCCGTGACCGTGGAGTCGCCGCCACCGATTCGACGATGTCCGATCAAACACGGATCACTTGACCGCTGACGCGAATCTACTTATTTCCCGACGATGCAGATGATTAACACTCCGACCAGGCCCGACGCCTGTATTTAGTCATTGGTACACCGAAATACCATCACTGGCACGAGGCCCGAGCCGACATGTTGTTCTCCCGATGAGAAAAGACAAAGATAACCTCCAATTTTTCCCCTCGTTGGTACGAGTGACAGCTGCTAGTTCCGTTTTCGCTAGTGATGTGCCGATTACTCGCGATCGATTCGCGCAACAAAAAACCGGTGCGTTTCCGAAGCATAAATATTAAACAGTCACCCGCCCGGACAGGCCCGAACCTATCCCTAATCAATAGGAAGGCGAGAAAGTGTTGCGACCGCTCTCTTGAGGACCGAGTCCCCCACCTTGACTTCTGCTGATCGAGGCGTGCCATCCCGACCCGTGTACAAATTGACGATCCGTCCTCGTCTCCATCTCAATGATGGCAGGTTCGCATCCTTAATCAGCACCAAATCACCGACTTGAGGGGGGCTCGTCCGGTCAGTCCACTTAAGGCGCTGCTGCAAGATGTGCAAGTACTCAAGGGACCACCGTTTCCAAAAATCTTGAGCCATCTGCTGCAACATCTGCCACCTAGTTAACCGACTTAACTTAACATCACCGAATGGGTATTCTGGCAGGGCTTTAAGGGGCTGACCTATCAGGAAGTGACCCGGCGTCAACGCTTCCAAGTCATTTGGATCCGAACTGAGCGGGCACAACGGACGCGAGTTCAGTGTCATTTCAATTTTACAGAACAGCGTCGCAAGCTCTTCAAAGCGTAGAGAGGTCTCACCGATGATCCTCGTCAGGTGCGACTTAGCCGATTTAACCGCAGCCTCAAAAATTCCTCCCCAATGAGGACATCCCGGCGGACTGAAAACCCATTCAATCCCACGTCGGGAGCAAGCCGTACCGATGGCGTCCTGGTTACCGTTCAGGAATTGAGTGACCTCCTGCAGATATCGCCTGGCTCCGACAAAATTTGTGCCGTTGTCCGAACGGATTAATGACGGGAGGCCCCTTCGTGAGACGAACCGATCCAGACACGCGATAAATGCCTCCGTAGTGAGGTCACTGACCACCTCCAAGTAGACTGCCTTCGTGGCCAAGCACACGAAGACGCACAGGTATGCCTTCACTAATCTGGCGTTCCGTAGCTGTGAAGCCTTGACCATGAATGGTCCCGCGAAATCCGTTCCGACACCCGCAAAGGGCCGGATTTCGTTAACCCTATCCGGGGACAAATCGCCCATCTGGGGCTGCATCGTAGCCGCCTTGGCCCGATAACAAGGCAGGCACCGAAATACGACGCTACGCACTAAGCGTCTTCCCGATAGAATCCAGAACTCGCGCTGGAGAAACGCCATCAAGGCGTGGCATCCGATATGCCCATTCCGAATGTGTCGATCCTGTATCAACAGTTCGACCAACTTCCCTTTCCTAGAGAGTAACAACGGGTGGCGAGCCGCATAAGGCAGGTTGGCATTCCGCAGCCGACCTCCTACCCTCAGCAATCCTTGAGGGTCAATAAACGGGTTGAGCCGAGCCACAGCTCCCTTCAGTTGGACGCGTCCGCGTCTCAGAATGTCCAATTCGGACTTAAACTGCACCGTCTGCACGTTCCGTACCAATGCGAACAACGCATGGTTCCGTTCCCGTGGTGTCAGGACCCGTGTCCGCACTCGTTGCGCCTCAGAATTCCGACAATTCCGCGCAAATCGGCAGATCCAGGCGGTCACATTGACCAGCTTGTCGAGCGTGCTGTACCGTTCCAGCAGGCTGAACTCCTCTTCCGGCTCTGGTTGCGTCGCACAGACACCGACTGTCAAGGCGCCGTTCGCCGAGGTAACGCGTGGACTCATTGGCCAATCCGATTCGGCTTGAGTCAACCATTTTGGACCCCACCACAAGGGATGTCCAACCAACTCCGGAGCGTGACACCCACGAGACGCACAGTCTGCTGGGTTCATTTCCCCTGGAACATGTCTCCAGATTAAGGGAACCTCCGAAGTCAAAATCTGCGAAACCCGATTCGCCACAAAAATCTCCAGCTTGTGAACTGAAGCCTTCAGCCAGCATAACACGATCTGGCTGTCCGTCCAAGCGTAGACCGTATCATCCAACGCTATTGACCCACGAAGAACCGTCATCGTGTGGTTGAGCAGACGAGTCAGGAGAGCCGCTCCCGAAAGCTCTAACTTGGGAATGGTCAGGCGAGTGCGCAACGGCGCAACCTTGCTCTTGGCCATGACCAACCGCACATCAACCTCCCCCGAGGAGTCGACCGTACGCAGATACACCGCAGCTCCGTAGCCCTTCTCCGAGGCATCGCAAAACCCATGCAGGGTGGCGGTGTATCGTTTGGTGGGGACCAACCTCCGCGGCAGTGAAATCCGATTGATGCCAGGGAGGGTCGAAAAGAACGAGTCCCACTCTGAGCTCAATGACCCGCCGATCGGGTCGTCCCATTTCAGTTCAGCAGACCACAATTGCTGCATAAAACACTTGAGCTGAAATGTTACCGGGGTGATCCACCCGTTTGGATCAAATGTCCTAGCCACCGTTGAAAGGACGTTCCGTTTCGTCCAGACCTTCGGGGAGTCCAACTCGACCCGATACGAAAACATTTCTGACACCGGCTGGTACTGGACGCCTAATACCGACAACATATTTGGATTTTCCAAATTTTCAAAAATGTGGGGATCCTGCTGGTAGTCATCCGGAAGACCAGTCAGTAACTCTGGAGAGTTCGACATCCATTTCCGGAGCTCGTAACCTCCACCCCGTAAGAGCTCAACTAGCTCGTCCCGTCGAGCGAGCGCCTCCTCTACGGAATCTGCACCGGTACAGATATCGTCCACGTAGAGGTCCTGCTCCAGGATCGCTGCTCCTCTAGGGAAATTTAACCGTTCTCGATCCGCTAACTCCCGTAGAGTGCGAATCGCCAAATAAGGACTAGACCGTAGCCCGTACGTGTTGGTGTTCAGCTCGTACACCCTGATGGGCTGATCTGGGCTCTCTCGCCACAGTATCAGCTGATACCGTCTATCGTCAGGGTGAATAACCGTCTGTCTAAACATCATCCGGATGTCAGCTACAAACACAACATTGTGTCGATGGAACCGTGTGATAACATCCGCGATGTCATGGTTCAACTTCGGCCCTGAATGCAAACACTGGTTCAGGTTCATGCCGTTAGATGTTGATGCCGATCCATCGAACACTACCCGTATTTTGCCCTCCGGGGTCCTCAAGACCGCGTGATGAGGCAGGAAGCAGTGGTCTTCACGCTTCCAGTCGATACCCGAAACCGACATGTGGCCGAGCGACTCGTATTCCCGCATGAAGTCGACGTACTTCTGCCGGAAAATCCCGTCACGCTTCATGCGTCGTTCCATCGACAGAAGCCGCGTCTCGGCTGCATGGTGTGAACTGCCCTGCGGCGGGCGATCACTCCGAAATGGAAGACGTGTGAGAAATCGACCTGACCGAAGGCGACCAGTATTGTTCCGATAAAACTGTTCACACTCTTCTTCAACCGGGTCCATCCGGCGTACCGTAGGTGGTTCCTCCACCTCCCAAAACTTCTGTATCACCTCCGAGAGTACAGAACCGAATAAGGGACTACGAGTCGCTAGGCGTGGGGCACCCGGCATGACCGGACCCATTACCGCATGGCCCAGTCTGGTGTTGACCGAAACCAGACCAGTCGCCTGCAACACGTGGACACCTGGCACTAACAGGTATCTCAAGGCATCGACACCCAATAAAATGTCTACTGGGCCCGGAATATCGAACTCCGGGTCAGCCAGTGACAACCCAGCGACCAACTGTCGCACCGAGGGCGACAACCGTACGTGAGGGTGTGAGCCCATCACATTAGGCATGACTAATGCCGTGACCGTCAGATTCACCGATGAATCCACCCGTGACGAGAGAGTAATCCGACATACTCCCTTAACGGAACCGACTTCCGTGTTCCCAATTCCCCGAATGGAATGTGGATACTCCCTTACCGAAATGCCCAACCGTCTTACAAGGTTGCACGAGACTAAGCACCCCTGGGCCCCCGAGTCCAATAGTGCTCGTGCTACACAAGATTTGCCGGCCGAACTCCACGCTATCACCGAGGCGGTGGGGAGCATGACCGTCTGTGGAGTGGCGGCACCCTGTAAGTGGGTGGCGTGTCCCTAGCGGGAACCTCCGCGGGATCCGAACCCGCTGGGACCCCCGTCGGCCTGGTAACTCGGCTGCTGATATGCCACCGGTGGCATATCAGACCGCATGTAAATCAGGGGGTCCCAACCCGCATAATAGGCCCCTCGCTGTCCCGGTACCCGACCGAACGGTGTGCCCGGTGGCCACCGTGGATGGAGGGGGGAGAGCGGATCCAACCTGGGGCGCTCTAGGAATGGGGGCGACATCCGACTGTTCGCCTCCCTGTTCGCCTCCCAGAGCGTCGGGCAGGGTGGCGCAGAAGGTGGTGGGCTCCCAGCCTTCGCGCCACTCATAGGTGCCATCTGACACCCGCCCGTAACACGCGATGAGCCAGCGGCCCGAAGTCCTCGCTGACCCTGGATAGCGGCGACCGAACCCCGGCTATCTGCCCGGAGGGGGACTGGGTCCGGCCCTGGTTGGGCCCTGTGACCGACCAACCTGAGTCTGGCCCTGGTGACCGTCCGATGGGCCTGACCGGTTCAGGCACAACACGACGTGGTGCCTGCCACCGCAGCACTCACAGGGGGACGCGCGTGAGCACTCGCTCAGCTGGTGCGGCCCCAAACAACCGAAACACAATCGGTGGCGGAAGACCACCTTCCCGCGGGCAGCCACACCGAGCGCCTTAAAGTTGGCGCAACTGGTCACCTCATGACCGGCACTGTCGCAGTGCACACAGCCGTCACCCGACGGCGCGGCACTAAAAACGCCAAATTGTTTCGACCTCCCACCCCCCCGTGGGGGTGGGGGGCGCGCTCCTCCCGCATCCGCGCGGGTTGGCGCTGCACACTGGCCTCCGAATCCATGGTATCGCATCGCCTGCATTCACCCTCCAAGAAATCCTTTAATTGGACGAGCGTGGGCAGTTCCGAGCTACCGCCCCCATGCAGCTGTTCAAACCGACTTTGAACAGCTGCAGGCAACCGTGACAAAACCATATATAACACAATATATGACCATTGGTCTACCGGCAGACCAAGGTTCTGAAGGGCCTTAGTGGCCACCGGCACAGGGTTGAGCACCTGTACCCGGATGTCAACATCCCGGGTTACTCTTGGGATGCTGAACAGCTTCCCCAGCTGCGCATCAACCAACCGCCGTTTGTGTTGGTAGCGGTCAAACAATATGACCCGGGCAATCTCATAATTGCCCGCCGTAACCGTTAGGTGACCGACCAACTCCTTCGGTTCACCCCGCAGTGCCATCAATAGTTGGGCCAACTTGTAGGCGCTGTCCAGGTCGTCCCGACCGTGGACCAGGCTATCGAATAAATTGATGAATGCCGGCCACTCATCAATTGCCCCACCGAAGGCCGGAATCTCCAGGTGTGGCAGCCGTCCAACAACACCCTTAGGGGGCGGGTCTCCGCTACCCTCCCCGCGGTCATCCCGACGCGACCGCTTAATTTTTTCGGCGCGACGCTCGATGTCGCCCAAGCACTCCATCGCTTGGTCAGCATCCGCGCAGAGCTGCTTCACTGCGGCCACCGAAGCCTCATCCGTAAGCCCGAGGGCCTCAGCCTCCGCGGCCAGCCGACACACCTTCCGGACGCGTGTCATTGCGTCCTCCACACGCTTGAGCAGGACATCGTCCATGTCAGGTCGCTCCACATACTTGTGAGTATGGGCGAGCCATCTCATCTCCTCACGGACGCCATACCGCAGTACCGTCAAGGGTGAAGGTGCCATGATTACCAATTCAATTGTTTCTGGTCCTATGCTTCACTACCGAACTAAGCACAGCCAGAGACCAGCACTTTCCCGTCAGCGCTGGGCACAGAAATTAAAACTAAGTTGTAAAAACCAAGGCAACTACTAAAACAATTAAATCCTAAACAATTTACAGATGTAGTGAATAATCCTTTCCTTTCGTATTTTCTCGGAAATGTTCGCTTTTGTCTTACTACTTCACTCGCACTCAGTACCCGTCAAACGGGCAATTTGACATTTGACATTGATAAATAAAGTATGCGATTTATTTGATACCTACACGTAATTTAATAATACAGTAATTCATAGACACATCGGCACCATTCGGGTGTTATCGTTGTTCCGAGTTTTGCCGATAGGAAAGGATTATTCACTACATCTGTAATATGGTCGCCCTGTGAACATACACCTTATAATATACACTCTAAATCAATTAGAGAATGCCACCATAAAACACAATACAAAAATAACCCACAAAACTTGATTATGAAAACAATACAAAATAATAAGTGGCTTCTAGAAGTGGCCCTCCGATATGAACCACACTTCCTTTGAGGTCAGCAAAATCAGCTTAATACCCCTTAAATAGCCCGACCCTGCTGTGTAAACCGAAATAACACTGTAGGACTATAGAACCCGACGTTCTACCGCAAGTAATACAATCTAGGCTTCGCAGAATGACTGTTCAATCTTTTATGCGTACAAACAGTAGTTTCCGACTACAATTTTATTATTGACTAAATGGACACTTATACTTTCACTAACCGAAATGAACTTTAATTGTGGTACCGACCACAGACTCATTGCCAAACAGATTGCCGGCCAATCTGAGATATTCTTTTCTCCCAACTACAATGTGGCAACAAAGCAACCCTAGAACCGTGAATCGATGATTTCCCACTAGGAAACCGCGCTCCTGCTACCAAAATGTTTAATTTTCCACGCCGACATCACAACATCCTTAGTCTTGAGTCCCGTCGAGTGATGATGGACATGAGGCTGCTCTACAATGTTTGTCATGGTGTAGTGGACTGTCCGGATCTGGTCGAGGCTCTAGTCAGACTTGAGGCGCCATCAAAACGTACTCGTCATACCAGACTGTTTAGTGTACCTCTGGCTCGTTCAAACTATGCCGCCAATTCTACCAACCGCCGCCTGCCTCGCACTTACAACCGAAAGTTTTCCAGTATGGACATTTTCCATTGCTCCCCTGGCCTCTTTCAGAGAAATATAAGGTCAATACTTGTACCTCCACTAAATGAATAAATCCTCACTCTTTAATAATACTAATAATATTAATAATAAAAAAAAAAAAAAAAAAAAAAAAAAAAAAAATTCTCTCTATTTCGAACAAATACATTCATTTCCACACACACACACACACACCTCCCCCCTCCCTCCCTTCTCCTCAAGCTTGTATTTTATTTTTTATTTTATTAATATTACTTGTGTTTGATTTTATTTCATTTAAAACTTACAAACAAACTGTATTTACATTGTTAAAGAAGTATAACAAGGGCTCTTAATTGGCCTAAGTCTAAGCTAGTTTTTGTATCTATGTTTATCATTTTGTGCTGTGGGCCCAGTTTCCAAATAAACAAATAAACAAACAAACAAATAAACGCCTACCGAACGGCGTGGAATCCGAAGGGGGTGTGCTTTTGCCAGCACGTGAGAGAAAAGAAGTGAATGAATCTTTACTGACCTTGTCACCGTAGACAGGAGATTGAAAGCTCGATTCGAGACAGGAATGTGGGATAGGAGCACCAGTTTGGGATAGGATAGGATGTATTGTCTTCTAGGAACACATTCGGAAGATGTGCCCTTGTTGCCTCATTCGAAGCAGTATTTCATCTTCAGCCTGCATGCTGGCTTGTGATGATTTGATTTCCGCAGCAAAAACAGGTTTTTTGTTGTCTCGGTTTGCTCTTTTTGTTTCTTTTTCTGTCTTGGTTACAAGGCTTTGCTTTGGTTATAAAACATTTCTGTTACTTCCTGTGCGTTTTTGTGTAATAATGCCGCTTCTACTGAACGTGCTACTTCTATACACTTATCCAAATCCATCGCTGTCACACTTTTCACTAACTCGAAAACTCGTACATGACCATTTTTGAGTGACACTGTTGTTGAGTGGCAACCTGCTCACTATTATCTAGGGCGGATGGATGCTCAGTCTGTTGGTGCTTGATGGGATTCAAGTATTTCCTGCAGACATAAACAATCTTTCTTCAATCACCATGTTGAATCCATTTCTTTTGTTCGAGACTTAGGGCCCGTTAAGCCGTTTTTTTATTATTTTATCGGATATTAATATAATTTAGCTATATTTATAAAAAAATCGGGCTTCGTAACCGTATTTTATAAAAATAATGAGATATCGTACACTACCTAACTGTTTCCTAAAAGCAAAATAGTTAACCAAATACCTTGTTAGTATAATTTTGAGGTGCATTCAAATGCGATCACTTAATAGCAATCTTAAACTGAAACCAAATTTGCATGTACGTTTTATTTTCACAGTTTTCATCACCAAACTGTGAATGAAGAAATTTTTAAACTGATATTAAATTCTTTCTAGACCCTAGTTTTCATTATTCAACTTTCTTTTTATTTACTAGTGGTTGGAACTTAGAAAGGCAGGCTTATCTAAAAACACAGAAAAAAATAAAATGTTACTTTTCGCCGTCCCCGGCCATTTTCCCGTTATCGGTTTTGAATTCTAATACATGATATAAGGTTCATAATCGCGATGCCTCAAAACAACCTGCCGCTTTGAGTGGTAAAGTTTTTAGATTTATAAATTTATCCTTACATAATTCCCTCTCGCAGTGCAAACGGCAACCTAAAAGATATAGAGCCGGGGCTGCTCTACGACGCAAGCGCAGGCCCCAGTGAGGAGTACGAAGACCTGAGGAGACGGATCTACTCAAACACCAAGGTACAGATATCAGAGCAACTGTAAAGTGACAGCAATCAATCGCTTTGAATTTGACTTTTGACGATGTCGATGACGATCAAATGTCGCGTTCCGAGTAACGTCAATAAAGCCATCATCGCTCACGTGATGTCAGGACCATCATGCACGTTCCGAGTGGGAAATGTCGACCATCATAGATATCCATTCGGAACACTTTGAACGCGACGGTAGACGTTGACACTGACAAATGACACTATTATAACCCAACTTTTGTTAGTTATTAGCATTTCGAGTCGTAGACAATCGTAGTAGTTATATTAGCTTTGTTTTGGGTGAAAATGTGAGGAAATAAACAATTATGTAGCGCCAGGAGTCGCTGCTGGTTGCTGTTCTAAGTTTGATTGTCAGCTGTTAGCGTGACAGCTGTCACTTTTGATGGACGCTCACAGTGCTGACGCTCAGGAGCATGGGCGATGATAGCACAACACGGCGGCGTTAATGATGCCATTCATGACGTATTATCAACCATTGTGAGCTATCGTTGTCACACTAGAACTGGTGCGATTCGGAACGTGCTGACAATCGCTTGAAATAACACGTCGTGGTACAAAGTCGTGTTCTGATTGGTGTAACCTCTGTGGCGCTGTGGTTGTGGCTCTGCCTACCATGCGAGAGGTCCCGGGTTCGATCCCCGGCTGGGGATACAGTTAAAAAAACAGGTCTTGTATGTTCACATGTGTGTGACGTCGCTGTTTCTGGTTACCACGATACAGCATATCCTAGTGTGGAGCCAGAAGCAATGTATGTGACTATGTGTAAATGTTTATATTTATATTTAAACGTTGAAAGGGGTCGCTTTATATGTTTCATATACAGACTGTTCAGAATGACTCACATCTTGCGTCCAGTGGCTTTTTAAAAATTTCGCGCCTTGGGCGTACAAGATTTCCACTAAGCGTTTCAGGTTTATGAAAATAATATATTTGAGATCCTCGCAACACGCCCTTTCATTAGACATACGGTTTGGAAATATATATTTTTTTAATTTCTTGTTTGCCCCCAATTTATGCCCGCCGATTCAAACCATACATTAATTTTTTCTGTTATATTTAAGCAAAGACTTCTTAAGTAATTTAGGACTAGTCGTTTCAAAGATGGGGCGAATGGTCTTTTATGCCTATTTCTTTTTTACGAAGTATTTACGGTTTATGAGATCCTCGCAACACAAGCCCTTCCATTAGACATGTCACAAGTTTTTTTTCTTCTAATTTGCCCCCCAATATTGCCACTCGAATTGACAATGTATTTGCCTACGTTACACGTTCGTGTTTTGGTCACATAAATACATAAATGTACCAAATTTCAACTTAGTCCTTTCAGAATTCGGTCGTTCAATATTACTTTTACACACCTAGTCCGTTTTTCCTTTTCAAGGACCCAAAGAAAATGTGTCAATGTTCTATCTGTTCTGACCCTCCATAAACCCGCACTGATCCAGCGTGGTTAATGTCACCCGAATTCGGGCACAGGCCTGTGCCTTGAGAAATGAATAGGCACATTTAATATTTTTAACTTTGTTCTGTCTATTTCCCATTGCCAGGAGCTGTGGTACTTCATCAGCCATGAGTTCGGCAAGCTCGCGTACGACAACAGCAGAATGGAGAAGTTACAAGAGATCCTCGACCAGACTGGCGACAGGAAAAGGTGACTCACGCTTTAATATTAATACATGTAACGTGTTCGGTATTTACGGAAAATCCCGCGCCCGACGCCGTAGCACATGAAATATACTTAGACAGACAAGTAATTAGCTGACCATATTTTGGGGAATGATAGTACCCATCATTATAAACAACATTCCCCAAGAAACATAGGGTCGAAAACGAAAAAAATATATTCGTCCTTCAGTACATTGGCCCGATTACGTGTTATTATGGGAGACCCGAAACTTTTATTCGTTTACGACCATGTTTCATGGGGAAAGTTTTTCATAATGGTGGATACTATCATTACCCAAAATATGGTCAGCTAATTAAATGTCATCCTATATACAGGCACATACTTTGCTTCTGGCCCTACACTAGGATAGCCTATGTTGTGGAAACCAGAGACAAGGATGTCACACACATATAAACAAGACCTGGGGATAGGCTTTCTTCCTTCCCAGCCGGGCTTCGAACCCGGGGCCTTTCGCTTGGGAAACACAGGTGCGACCTCAACACCACAGGGGTCGTCTAATATTGACGACCTCTGTCGTCAGTATGTGTATACTGGAGCTTAGATTGATTCTGGCCCTACACTAGGATAGGATACGCCGTGTCGTGGAAACCAGAAACAGTGACTACACTACATATTGATGTACTTAGATATTGAAAACCCTAGGATAATTTTCTTTTGGTTTGACAATTGTTAAGATTTTTATCGACACACATCATAAACTCTGTATAATGCGCTCAAAAATCGCAAATTTAGACCAGCATAAAAAAAACTGTTTTGTTAGTAAGTACACATTTCTTATCTGTGAAAATGTTTTTATCGCTTCGTAATAAAATCGAATTCTATGTTCTTATTGCATTAAAATTTCGAAAATCTCTGAAAAACAAAGCAATTTGATTTGACCTTAATCTAATATGAGTCGAGATGACGTTCTATTTGAAATTGAATGTCAATGCCGGTCGTAACATGCGGCTCCTGAACACACATCATAGAGAGCCTATAATATGTGTGTAGATAAAGCAGATTATGTAACTGTGCCTAATTAGGCATTATGTAACAGTCACATAAACTATTATTAAATATCTACCTATACAGTGAATATACGATTTATAATTTTGGTATTGAACTGTCGCCGGTGTGGCATAATAATAGTAGGTAAGCTCCAACTGTGCAGGAAAATAAGGCGAGGAATGTATAGGTATGTATCAGAGATAACGGGATATGTAACGCCATCTTCAGTGACTCTTTGGGTCTGACTGATTGGCCGCAGTCTCACAAAAAATAAATGTAGAATAACTAAACATGGATGTACTAATTCTGTGCCTGCCCCACCCTGAACGGGAAATGACTTGCCTAAACAGATTTTTATCACGATTGTAATAAGTACTATCTGCAATCATGTCACTCGATATACTTTGTTACAAGTGTGGTGCAAAGTTGCTCAGTAGGCACTAGGTGCTATTATCTCACTTCTATACTTATAAAAATGAATCGCTGTACGTTAGTCTTACTAAATCTCTAAAATGGCCCGATCGGTTTCTATAATTCCAATTTGGTTTTATTCTCCTCAGTCCAGAGGAGGTTTAGATAAAAATAAAATTACGAAAAACGCAAAAAACAGCCAAAAAATCGTTTTTTTTTTGTATGGAAAGTTCAGCCTCTTTCGCTAAATGTCGTTGGTAGTCCTAGATCTAGCATCACTCAAACTCCTCCGTCATTGATTAATTAATTTACTACATTCAACCTCTTTGTTGGTAGCGAAACTTATGTTTGACAGGAAAAGCGCGGGAACTTTTGACTTGATAGGCGGAAAATTTTAAATTTAATTTTGAAAATTTATTTAAAATACTCAAGACAGTTTAAAGGTTCTGCAAATTAGCGAAAGATGAGGAAGAAGAAGCCAAAGAAAAGAAAAAAAAAGGGGGGGAAGAGGATCTTTCTGATGGTGGGGAATCCTACTCGAGCCCCTGTGATGACCCTAAAGAAAAATATGACAAGGATAAGTAGAAGCCTTTTCAGGTTCCGGATTAAGTATTCTCAATAATAAGTATTCTCACTATGTCCGATACTACCGAGAGGATGGAGGTAAATTAGATTTCATTGTTTACTTTGAGAGCAGTGACAGTGGCAATGCTTTTGGTTAGGTTAGGTTAGGTTACGAGACGGCGACGACCTCTGTCGTCAATATTTATATACAGGTGCTTAGATTGATTCTCGCCCTACACTAGGATAGGATACGCTGTGTCATGGAAACCAGATACAGTGACTACACTACATATTTATGTACTTAAATATTGGAAACCCGAGGATATTTTTCTTTTGGATTGACAATTGTTAAGATTTTTATCGACACACATCAAAAAACCCATCGTAAACCGAAAGCATAAAACAGTTACGACGCATGAACAAGTACAAGATTGGCGTTGTGTTTGAACGGCCAGGGCTCGCCAATGCGGCTTTAAGCAACAAGAAGTTAAATTCTCACAAACTAAAGGGAGTATTCATGCTGCGGCCAAGTGACTGGAGTCATACATCATGTACCACTTGACTTATCGAATGAGCAGATATACTCAAACATTTCTTGCTCCAAAAATATTGTATCTGTACGAAGATTTATGAAACGAACAAAACAACTCTGAAATTATTGAGTTTGAAGACAGTTTCAATAACATTCTCCTGCCCATCCATGCCCGACAGTGTGGATCTGACTGAACAGCTGGCGCTTCGAGGTTCGCCCGTACGTCGCTCCAGTGAAGCAGTGTCTGCGGTGCCTGAGTTATGCAGCTCTATTTTTGAATCACTCGCGTGACATAGTACATCGCATGAGACATCTGTCACGTTCGACCAACAAGTCGCATGACGTTGTTTTTCTGCATTTTTGAATAGTTCGTCATCGGTGTTGCCAATAAATTTGGAAATGTTGATTTTTATCCGTTGCAAGCAGAAAAAGTAAAAACTGGTAAATATCGCATAGGAAACGGAACGTTAAATGCTCTCATATTATAGACTGTATGACAAGTGTCTGTTCAATGAAGCTGCCTACTAAATCCTAGCAATAATATGGAACAAATCGGGCTGTCAATCTGTCGCAAATGTCAAATATTTGACGTTTTGGATTCCAATTTGAAAATACGCGCGAAAACAGCAAACTCTGACACTTCAAATTGTGTTGACATTAGCTTTGACGTATTTGACGTTTATTCTACTATTCGACTTACGCAACGAGTGCTGACCACTCGTTGCAGGCGAATGACTGAAAAATATGAAATTTCGGATGTCGAAGGAAAATCAGTAGAAAATATGCGTGACATAAAAGTCCTGCGAGCGATTCAAAAATAGAGCTCATGGACGCATCGCAAAATTTTGTAACAACGCAGAGAAGTGCTCTATCTGCTCAGGCACTCACAACCTCAGTCTTGCACAGTTGATGCAGCGGATGCCTCTAGCTGTCATTGCAAAGGCAATCATATCGCCATCTCGTCTGATTGCCCCGGATTAAAAAAGGAGAAATTAATGAAAACAAAATGAAATTAGACAAGAAAACATTTGCTGAGATCCTGGAAAAATAATTTCTTCCACTAAAATCTAAAAGTCCTTCTGATCAGCTAGTACTGCTGCTCAACGCAGAACATATAATGAATATTATAGTAGGCTCAGTAACTAAGTTACTAATTGAGAACAAAACAAATTAACCTTTCAATTGATTAAACTTTCAATTAATTCACAAAACATTAAAACCATTCTTTTTGAAACACTAAGAGTAATTAGTTCGTTATTTTTTTAATGGATCAATTAAATTTAATGCGATGGAACTCACAAATTTTAATTCGTAATAGACTTGTTTTAAAATATTTCCTGAAGGAGAATGTAATTCACGTAGCGTTATTTGTGAAACTTGGCTCAAGCCAAATCAACGTTTCAATATTCAAGGTTATAATATTTGTAGACTGGACTCCGGCAACGACCATAATGGTGTTGCGATAATTGTACGTAACAGTTGATACATTTTATGATAATTATATTCAGAACATAGCAATACGTTTAATGTAGGGAGATAATAAGGAAGTTTCAATAGCTAGTTTTGATAGCCCTAAAAATGTCACGATGTCTACCGCTTTTTACTAAATATAAGTTTGATCAACTTATACATAGTGTTCTAGGACCTGTGCTTATTGCAGGAGATTTCAATGCTCTCCATTTAGCATGGGGATGCCAATCAACAGGCGCTCGTGGTCGTGATGTCCTTTCAAGTGCTAATGACAATAACTTAGTTTTGCTAAATGATGGCCAAATGACCACTATTATATCACACCATTGGAGGCGTAATGCTTTAGATCTTTATTTTATTTCTCCATCGCTGGCTCTGAACTGTGAGTGGTCAGTATATGATGACTCGCTAGGTAGTTACTATCTTCCAGTAATAATTAAAATACTTTATATCACACCATTTGGAGGCGTAATGCTTTAGATCTTTATTTTATTTCTCCATCGCTGGCTCTGAACTGTGAGTGGTCAGTATATGATGACTCGCTAGGTAGTTACTATCTTCCAGTAATAATTAAAATACTTTATATCACACCATTTGGAGGCGTAATGCTTTAGATCTTTATTTTATTTCTCCATCGCTGGCTCTGAACTGTGAGTGGTCAGTATATGATGACTCGCTAGGTAGTTACTATCTTCCAGTAATAATTAAAATACTACTGTTGTTGTTGTTGTTGTTGCAATACTGAGTTGGATAGCCATATTATTGTTTGTGTCTACAGACCTCCGAGAGATAAAAAAGGCCATGGCAATTTTGAAATATTCGAGAAAATTATGGAGGAAGCCCTCATTAAACCTTGTAATAACCGAAAAAAGTAAATTATTTGTGGCGATCTTAATGTAGATCTGCTTGTAGATACAACACTGAAGCGACGATTAATAACTCTGTTCAAACCATTTAATTTATGTCATGTATTTCTAGAGCCGACTAGAATTACAGTTACCAGCCAAACTTGCTTAGATAACGTTTTTTGTGACAAGTAAAAATGTAATTAACTGTTTACCATCCGATCACAGTGGTCAAACAGTTTCATTCCAAATTACTAGTGAAAATAAGACAAATCCATCATTTTATAGGCCTATTACATCCCATAGACTAGAGATGTATATGAAAAACTTAGATATGGGTTTGCCAGTACCGGATTTTGATGAACAGAACCCGAACAAAATCTATTCTGACTTCTTCAACATTATCCAAACAGAATTCAATACAGTTTTTAAATTAAAGAAAGTCAGTGCCAACAACGGTAAATCTAAATTTAATGACTGGGCAACATTTGGAATTCGTAAAAGTAGAGCTATCTTGTATGATCTTTATGAACAAAAAACCTATAACTTTGATATAAAATTTCGTGACTGTTAAAAAATATTCCAAAACTTTCAAGTTGGTTTGTAGAACTGCAAAAACTTTACACATAAATAGAAAAATACAAAATTCAAATAATAGAACGAAAACGGTTTGGCAAATCATAAACCGTGAAACTGGCAAAGTTATACCAAGGGATAATGATTTCTGCTTAAAGATAGGTGATGATGTTGTTAAATCCAACGCTGAGGTAACTCGAGCTTATAAAACATTCTTCACCAATGCACCCTTACTCACAACAGATAGTCTAAATTCATCTCCATATGAAGCAGAGGTTTTGTTAAAAAACAACACTAGCATCAGCAGTAGATTTTAAATTTTATCATGTATGTCCCCAGGATATTGTCAAAACGTATAGATTACTTAATTTAAAAAATACTGAAGACCTGTGGGGTATGTCAGTCAAAGCCATTGGTTCAATAATACTTGTTATAGCACACCTAGCTTATACACAGTCAGGTCATAAGTTCTGTCACACAGTAAAAACTTTTGAATTTAGAACGCTGGCCACAAAAAAGTTTATTGAATTCGAATTTCGAATTTTTCATGAAAATATAAATGTGTACTTTTTAGAATTATCCTCATTTTTAAATATGGAGTGGACACTTAAAGAATACCGTGTCGCAGTTATTGCGTTGCATCGTTGCGGTTACGCGCCAATTCAGATTTTCGACTTACTGAAAAATTTGAATATAACTAAAAGATTCGTTTATCGTACCATAAAACGATACAATGAAAACTCTAGTGTAGATGACAGGTCAAGAAGTGGTCGCCCTCGCTCTGTTAGGACAGAGCGAGGGCGACCAGTGATTAAGCAGTGATAAGCAGTGACCAGTGATTAAGCAGTGATAAAAGCTGTGAAGGCGCGAATTCAAAGAAATCCCATACGTAAGCAGAAACTGTTGGCCCTTCAGATGGGGTTAAGCAGGACCACGGTGAAAAGGGTGTTAAATGAAGACTTAGGGCTTAGGGCATATCGAAGAAAAACAAGACATCGTTTGGACGCTCGTTTAATGGACCTGAGACTGAAGAGATGCCGCGCTTTGTTGAAGCGGTACGCGGGAAAAAAGCATCGGGAAATTCTTTTTTCGGATGAAATAATTTTCACCGTGGAAGAGAGCTACAACAAACAAAATGATAAGGTGTACGCACACAGCAGTGAAGAAGCGAGCAACCGTATTCCGCGTGTCCAACGAGGTCATTTTCCATCCTCGCTCATGGTTTGGTTGGGAGTCTCTTATTGGGGCTTAACTGAGGTACATTTTTGTGAGAAAGGCATAAAAACGAATGCAGTTATGTATCAAAATACAGTCCTCAAGAACCTTGTGGAACTTGTTTCTCATACCATGTTTAATAACAGGCACTGGGTATTCCAACAAGATTCTGCGCCAGCTCATAGAGCGAAAAGCACACAAGACTGGCTGGCGGCGCGTGAAAACGACTTCATCCGGCACGAAGACTGGCCCTTCTCCAGTCCAGATTTGAGTCCGTTAGATTACAAGATATGGCAACACTTGGAGGAAAAGGCCTGCACAAAGCCTCATTCTGATTTGGAGTCACTCAAGGCATCCTTGATTAAGGCAGCCGCCGATATTGACATGGACCTCGTTCGTGCTGCGATAGACGACTGGCCGCGCAGAATAAAGGCCTGTATTCAAAATCGCGGGGGTCATTTTGAATAAACTTTATTACCATAAGAATCTATGTTTTATTAAGTTCATTTTGCTATATAAATGTTTACATAAATAATAAACATGTCTAAATTATTTCATATTGCACATGTGACAGAACTTATGACCTGACTATGTATATTTAATAAATGTGTTGATGATGGAGCTTTCCCAGACCTCATGAAACACAGTAAACTTATACCTCTGTTCAAGTCGGGAGACAAGGGTGATCCGTCAAATTTCAGACCAATATCGGTTCTTCCAGCACTAAGTAAAATTTTTGAAAAGATCTGCCTTTTATGGTGGAGAAATTGACTAACATGTGTTGTTTGCTGATGATACTTCACTGGTCTTCAAAATTAAAAGACAAAAAGAAGATTTTGATGATGACAAAAGAGTATTATCTTTAACGTTGAATTGGTTCACAGTTAACAATTTATTGTTAAATGCTGGTAAAACCAAATGTATCAAATTCTCACTACAGCAATACGTTAGAATTAGTAAATGACACGAAGTTTCTTGGAATAACCATTGATAACAAAATGCAGTGGGGACCCCACATAGAAAAATTGGCTGGTAAATTAAGTTCTGCGGCTTACGCTGTTAGGAACATTAGATAAGACACGGATGTGGCTACATCTAGGCTAGTATATTTTAGTTACTTTCATAGTGTCATGTCCTATAGTATCTTGTTGTGGGGGAAAGCAGCGGATATTCAAACTATTTTTATTTTACAGAAAAGAGCTATTCGAGCAATTTATAATTTAAAACGCACAGACTCCTTAAGACAGCTTTTTAAAGAAATTGACATACTAACTGTAGCTAGTCAATTTATTTTCGAAAATATAATGTACGTACGCAAGAACCTTACAAAATTTCCCACACTTAGCGATAGCTGTAATGCTAACCTAAGAAATAATCACAGACTACTTGCGCCCCGGTTTAGACTCGCGAAGATTAGCAATTCTTTCAAGGGTCAATGCATTCTCTACTACAACAAGATACCTCTGGAAATCTTGAAATTGCCATTTGAGCAATTTAAAATCCATGTTAAAGCGACTTTGTCGAAAAAGGGATATTACAATGTTCAAGATTACCTAAATGACAGGTCTGTATGGGGTTAATCTGGCTCAACACAGACCTTGCTTGTAATAATTTTGTAATTATTTATTCCTGCTTATTAATTATGATAATGACTAAATATTATCTACAATATATAATATATAATCTACAATTTTTTGTGTAATGATTCCAATTAACACGACGGAAGTTTAAATGAGTTTTCACAGCTGAATAGTCTAATGGAATGGAAGTGGAAGGTGAATTGTTGTGAATAAGTCAAAAAAAAAACAAAATTCCAAATGTCTTTATTACTGTAGATATTTACATATACTTAGCAATCGTCATTTTTTGCCACTTCTCTACATTGGACCACTGTGGGTGTTTAATATTTATGCTTCGGAACGCACCGGTTTTTTGTTGCGCGGATCGACCGCGAGTAATCGGGACACCACTAGCGGAAACGGACCGCAGCTGTCTCTCGTACCAACGAGATGAAAAATTGGAGGTTATTTTTTCTTGTCGGGAGAAAAACATGTCTGCTCAGGCGTCGGGCCATTGATAGTATTTCGGTGTAACAATTGTCTAACACAGGCGTCGGGCCTGGTCGGAGTGTCAACCATAATAATCGTCGGGAAATAAGTAGATTCACGTCAGCGGTTGAGTGATCCGTGTTGTGATTGGACATCGTCGTATCGGACGGCGACTCCTCGTGTCGGCAGGCAGCACGCCGGCGACAGCGTCGGGCAGCGAATAGTGAGATTCAGTCCATATCCTACCCAAACTTGTGCTCCTATCCCGCATTCCTGCCTCGAATCGAGCTTTCGATTTCCGGTCTACGACGGCCAGGTAAAGTAACATTCAAGATTTTCTCTCCCGTGCTGGCAAAAACCCAGCCCCTCAAGATTCCACGCCGTTCGGTTGAGGCGTGGAATTAAACATTTTGGTAGCAGGCGCGGTTTTCCTAGTGGGAAATCACCGATTCACTGACGGTTGTAGGGTTGTTTTTTTTTGCCACATTGTGGTTGGGAGAACAGAATATCTCAGATTTTCCGGCGGGTCGGCAATGGGTCTGTGGTCGGTGTACCACAATTAAAGTTCATTTTCGGTTAGTGAAAGTATAAGTGTCAATTTAGTTAACAATTATTATATTAAAAATAGCTTGGATTTCGGAATCCAGTGTGGTTTAGGGTGCTATATTGTTTAGGTTTATAGTCTCGGAGCCACCACTTATTATTTTGTATTGTTTTCATAATCAAGTTTTGTGGGTTAATTTTGTATTGTGTTTTATGGTGGCATTCTCTAATTGATTTAGAGTGTATATTTATAAGGTGTATGTCCACAGGGCGACCATATTAACTATTGTTTAGGATTTAATTGTTTTAGTGGTTGCCTTGGTTTTTACAACTTAGTTTTAATTTCTGTGCCCAGCGCTGACGGGCAAGTGCTGGTCTCTGGCTGTGCTTAGTTCGGTAGTGAAGCATAGGACCAGAAACAATTGAATCGGTAACCATGGCACCTTCGCCCTTGACGGTACTGCGGAATGGTGTCCGGGAGGAAATGAGATGGCTCGCCCATACTCATCAGTATGTGGAGCGACCTGACATGGACGATGTCCTGCTCAAGCGTGTGGAGGACGCAATGACACGCGTCGGGAAGGTGTGTCGGCTGGCTGCGGAGGCTGAAGCCCTCGGGCTTACGGATGAGGCCTCGGTGGCTGTAGTGAAGCAGCTCTGCGCGGATGCTGACCAAGCGATGGAGTGCTTGGGCGACATCGAGCGTCGCGCCGAAAAAATTAAGCGGTCGCGTCGGGATGACCGCGGGGAGGGTAGCGGAGACCCGCCCCCTAAGGGTGTTGTCGGACGGCTGCCACACCTGGAGATTCCAGACGTGAACAGCTCGCTTAACGATAAGAAACAGGTACTAGCCCTATTCATAGATTTTTCGCGCGCTTTCGATACATTAGATCACAATCTGCTCACAAACAAACTTGGAAAATGTGGCATCAGAGGCCCGTTACAGACCTGGTGCGCTAATTACTTAAAAAATAGACAGTACTGTGTTAAAGTCGGCGAAAGTATTAGTCGTACCACCACGGTATCCCAGGGAACTGCTCAGGGTTCTGTACTAGGGCCCCTCCACTTCATAACATACGTCAACGATATGGTAAATGTCCTAAGCTTCAGCACCCCTTACCAATTTGCAGACGACACATGCCTAATTATCGCCAATAGTAACATAAACATAGCACTTCAAGGCCTCCAGTTTGATTTTGACAACCTCAATAAGTGGTGCCATGACGTAGGCCTAGCTCTGAATGCCCAAAAGACCAAATTAATGCTCATTAAATCGCCATATTTAAAGGGTAACCTGTCGGATGAGCTTGTTGCGCATACGCACGATTGTATGCACGATGAGCACATCAAGAAAGACTGTCAATGTCCATCGATTGAGATAGTTGACAGACACACTTACCTGGGGCTGGTGATTGATGGTACTTTTAACTGGGGTCCCCACATCCAACGAGTATGCGACAAGCTCAGGGCACTCATTGCCGCATTTTATGTAGTTAGAAATCGTATACCATTCAAAACTCGAATAATGCTATACAATGCATTCTTTGACTCCATAGTGTCTTATGGCCTCTCCAGCTATGGACGTACCCACAAAACATATCTGGACCAAATACACACCTTGCAAATCAAACTTCTTAAAATAATTGTCCCACCTAATATCAGATACGAATATTCAGGTAACTCATCTAAACTATTCCATTACTGTAATACACTCCCTATTCACACCAAATTTCATTATACATTACTGAAAGAGGAGTTCTTCAACAATACCCTACAGCACAGAATATATCACCCCGTAGGTACGCGTCGTGCGGCCCAAGGTAAACTAACCACTACACGCGCAAATAATTTCTACGGTACACGGACGCGCGCCTACTGCATTCCGCGACTAATAAACAAACTACCCACTGACATAAGAAACACCATATCTCCGCTAAACATAAAAGCGAAACTTAAAAAATACTTTTCCTCCCTTTCCTATCCCTAACCAATACCTAAGTTGTGTAACCATGAAAAATACATACCTGATATGTTTTTAATTTATTTTTAAAATTTTGTGTGTACTTACATAAACAAAAACAAGATGTGTTAAACATTGTACATATATTTTAGCGTAATAAGGATCCACATACAAACCTATATGGTTTCCGTGGACCTATTGTCAGATGTAAATTTATAATTTCTGCTTAAAAAAAAAAATAATAATAAAAAAAAAAAAAACAACGTATGAATGAGAGCTCTGGTAAAACGCGCGCACGCAAAATGCGCGTTGTGTAACGGCACAAAGGCTAAGGTCGAGCCACCGCTATCAGTAGCTATGATCGTCTATTCTATCTACCCCAAAATGAGATGTCCCGATTCAGCTGTAAGATTTGTAAGTTAAGAATGATAAGTCTGAATTTCTCGTTCGTTGAGAAGTTCGTTAGGCGTACAATAGTCGAACGAAGTTTGGTTCAGGAAGTTACAGTTTCAAGTTAGACAGAGAAAGCATATATGTCCGCGAGCCGGTAATTCGCATCAGTCAGCGGTGTATTGCGCCAGATCAATCGTTGTTATATTTTATGTGTGATGGTACCTTTTGGTTTTTGTATATATGGGCGCTTGGAACTTCTTTTAGTGGTCGACCACAGTTTATAATATTTGTTTGTGATGTCGTATAGATTTCCGTCGTAGTTTTACGACGTGAGTACTCAATGATATTCCATGTGCTCGCTAGTAGCGGCTTGTGGTGGTTCCAATTATATATTTGGTTCACGGCAATAACGATCCGAAAAGACCGGTTTACACTATGCGATTTGATTTTCCGAAATGGGTTCTGAACTAGCGGTTACCTCAAAAGGTCCGTAACGTTTTGAAACCTTCAACTCTGCGCAATTTGAGCTGGATGTTATCGAAACGTAGGCATTATTGCTTTAGGAGATCTAACCCACACCATAGCGAAGTGCATAGTTCGATAAATACCGAACTATGAATTCCACTAGCCGCAGCACTTCCTCGACTGAGCCAAATTATATATACCGACTCAGCCTACACATTAGACCTCCAGCGAAATTTACATTTAATTTAAAGATGCAACTTGAATCCAACCTGACCCAAGGCAATGCAAACCACCTACCCGGACCTAAACAATGAACTTTAGACTGTAAATTGATCTCTTCGCGCGTCCCCGACAACACTCAAATGTCAAAATATCAACAGGATAGGTTATCTGTGTTGACACCGGTTTAACTTTGTTCTGAATTTGTTATTTCCATCCGCGGAACATCATCGATCAAACAGTCTCCCTATACCCTGCCAACCTAGGTTTAGCCACAACTAAACTCCTGTCTAGCCTAGTCTAAAAACCTAGTGTTATACCACGTCCATTATCGACACCACTCGAAAATGGTTGAGTTTGATTTGAATGTGCTTGTATGTTTAATGACTGTGTGTGTGGGAATTTCAAAACTCGCTACTCGAAAGGAATGAGGAGAGGATTAGCCCGCGAATATCCTAAGAGCCAATCCAGGAACCCTATGGTGAAGGAAAAGGAATTTAGGGTCGCTCCAAGCCCAGACTCAGACTCAGATAATTGACTTACAAGTTCTTATCTAACGACCCAAGGATAGTTTTGGAATTTGGGGTAGGTTGATATAAAGGATAGGAACCGAGGTATATCTCGGCGCTTCAGACACTCACGAAAAACCACTGAAACTTCGCAATCACAATTTCGTATAGTTCTGACGCGTAACACGGCAGACAAAACTGTTTAGAACTCGTGAAAGACGACTGTCACAGTAGCTAGACGCTGAGACTGAATGCTCTCCGGCTTGGTGATCTTCTCACACCCCTTCCAGGGTGCGGGGTTGCGGTCCCGGGGCAATGGCCCCCTTCCGCGGAGTCTTCCGCTGGCCGTGACTACGGCCAGGTCATTGGGTGGCTGAGGTGTTCTTCTTCGGGTTGTGTGGCCTCAATCCAGGGGTGCTGCCGGCTCGGCAACCAGGTCTCGGGGTAGGCGGCGACGGTCAGGCGGGCGCGCGTGGTATGGCGCCAGGTCTCGCACGAGCGGGTGTTGAGAGCCGTCCGCTCGTGCGAACATGTTCGTTGCCAGCCTCTGGACGAACTTGTCCAGTGTCTCCAATCCTAGGTCCCTTGCGATCGTTGCGTTTCTCACGTAGCGAGGCGCGCCGACGATGGTACGCAAGGAGAGGTTTTCTTGGGCCCGGAGTCTCTTCTTGTTGGACTCCGAGCAGAGGGCGTACCATGCCGGCGAGGCATACGTGAGGCGGGACCTGATGTAAGTTTTATAGATCCCGAGCTTCGACCGCAGGGGGAGGCCGGAGTTCAGGAGTGGACGAAGTTTTGCCCGTGCAGCCCGGACCTGGTTTACGACGTTGTCGACGTGGGTCTTCATCGTGAGCCGGCGGTCTATGGTGACCCCCAGATACTTCACTTGGTGCAGCCACCCAATGACCTTCCCTTGGAGTTGGAGTGGTGGTGGCAGGTTGCTCTGGCCGGTGATCATCGCCTGCGTCTTCCCGACGTTGACGGAGAGCCTCCATTTGGCCAGCCATTTAGGCAGGGTGTCCAGCGTGCGTTGCATTTTGACGGCGGCGTGGGGTGCTTTGTAGGACGACGCATAGTATGCTGCGTCGTCAGCGAAGAGGGCCAGCTGTACACCAGGGCCAACTGGGATGTCATCCGTGTATCGGGAGTAGCAGGCGGGTGAAAGACAGGATCCTTGTGGGACGCCGGCTTCGATGGGGCGGGCTTCTGACACGGCGTCTTCCACCACCACTCTGTAGTGGCGACTCCGTAGGAACGAGGCCACGACGCGGGTGATTCGTCGTGGAGCTGGGGACGTCGACAGCTTGTACAGCAACCCCTCGTGCCATACTCTGTCGAACGCCTTCTCCATGTCCAGGAGTACTGCGACGGTGTATTCTTTCTTATTCCGACAGACCGTCATGTCGTTCAGTACCCTGGTGAGCTGGAGCGTCGTCGAATGCTCTGGCCTGAAGCCGAACTGTTCCGGGCGAGCTTGGATATGTGGCAGCAGTCTTCCTAGCAGCAGCTTCTCGAACACCTTTGACATGGTGCTCAGGAGGGTGATGGGCCGATAGCTCTCGGGCTTCTTGACATTCTTGCCCGGCTTGGGGAGCATTATGACCAGGCCTTCCTTCCATGTAGTAGGGAAGTGCCCCGTGCGCATGATGCCGTTAAACAGGCGCGTCATAGCCGCCACAGTCGGTAGCGGCAAGTTGCGCAGCGCCATGTTGGTGATTTGGTCTGCGCCCGGGGCTTTCCTGGGCTTGGTGCGCCTGATCGTTCGCAGGACTTGGCCGGGCGAGAAGAAGATGGGGTCCTCTTCAGGAGCTATCGGCGTCGCGAAGTAGTGCCGCAGGTGTTCCTCCACTGCTGCTACGTGTTCGGCGTCGTCGGTGGGGTTCGGCTTGAACTGCCTCTCCAGGCATTCGGCGAAAATTTCAGCTCGGTCTTTTGCTCTGAATCTCGGGAAGCCGTCGCTGCCCAGCAGCGGTCGAACAGGAGCCGGGGTGGCCGACAGCTGCCGGCATAAGCGATGCACGGAGGGGACGTGATCGCCTACGGACTCGATGTGGCGTTCCCAAGATTCTTCGGCGTGGTCGGCAAGGCATCTTTTGGTGGTGGCCGTCATGGCGTTGAGGCGGGACTTCAGAGTTGGGCACCGGGTTTGTTGCCATAGCTTCCGGAGACGGCGCTGTTCGCAGATCAGTGCCTGAATCTTCGCCGGGAGGGGTTGGGGTTTCCTCCGGCTAGAGACGGTGTGCGAGGATGTGTCGAGCGCGTCCTGGATCTTGCTAGTCAACTCTGAAGTCAGTGCTTCGACGTCTTCTGGCTGTGTGGCTGTCCGGGTGGTGGGGTTTTCGGCGAGTGCGGCCGAGAAGGAGGCCCAGTTGTACCGTCGACGGGGCGCTGGTGGCGAGACTCTTGTTGGCAAATCCGCAAGGACGAGGAGAATGGGTCTGTGATCCGAGGGAAGGTCTGGCAGGACTTCCTGGCTTGGCTGGGTCCGGATTCCTTTGTAGACTACGCTCTCCCTTCCCCCGCCATCGTATTTATATACCCCACACGTCTGAAAGAAAAAAAATATGGCGTCCTTTGCGAACACACTCTGCCCAAGCGAAGCTTCTTATCACTAACTACACAGGGTCTAATTTCAACCATGCCATGCAGATCCGCCGTTCTACAAATTGTGTGTACGCATATTCACTATGATCAACCGTAGGTTATCACTCAAGTCATTCGGTATGGCCGATACACAAAATCTGTTGATCGCTGACCATATAAGCTTGTTGCGATTAATTAAGCATTCCCGACCGCTAGGCGCGCGAAGCAAAGACCACTAGAATGCTATTCATACTAGTCGTGTCAGACTCTCCATCTCATACCTCAATCGCAATTGTATATTTGCAATCAACATAATAGCTTTCTCCGTATCGTTCCATAATAACCTTTCATTATTTAGTTATTCATAATTTTATTCAGCGCGCAGCCAATTCGGCTGTGATCCCTACACATCTCGCAGGAATGCGACAAAAAAAACCTGACCTGTAACCTTCCTCGAACCATCCCACGCGTCGGCTCTGTTTTTTTTGCTAACTTACCACTGAGCTACTCAAAACCCTAAACGTTATCTGAACCGATTCTCGTATTCAAAACAGCGCGGCGTTGGGCTAGCCCTCTGTCACGCAAATGAAGCATCAAATGTACTGACTCTCGTGTACCATTACAGTTGCTTCCCGTCGAAGTGACTCATAGTGACTAAAATGTCATGAGCCCGCCTAACCAACGAGGTAAGGTTCCCCCCGCCCGCGCGTTTTCCACCCCGCCAAAAAAAATGATGCAATATGCACGTTCTATTGCGCCACCCTGTATTTGTATTAGTTAAGTAAAACCAATTTTTAAAAGAGATCTAAAAATATGGGAGTTTCTACGCTAAAATATCGTTTTGCATTCGCAAAGTTTAAATTGTAGTGAAAAAAAAATGTAATCTGATGAAATATCAATAAAAAATTGATGATTGATTTATCCAGTGAACGATTATACCATAGAAGACGCCCTTCGAACATATTGTGAGTCTAAAATGGTACAAAAAAGAGCACGGACCTTCACTTGACTAACAAGTAAAATTTAACCAATGAAATTATCACAAATCGTAAATGGCTCCTGATTGGTCTTCATGCAACACTAGGCCAGCCGTGACAGGCTGAAATACAGCGACAGATACGCAGTGCTTCACTCACTGCCATCGTCGCGTCATCGTTGGTTGGCTTCATGCGATAATGAACCAGCAAAATTATACTTGTATAAAATAGTTCTACAGAACGACTTCGCTAAGCTGAAAATATTATGTTTTCAAATAAATTGTAAATCACTATTTTCCAAAGATAAAAAAAACGTAAATTCTAATCAATTATTAGGTATCTCCGAAACGGTTAGAGAGCTAAAATACTATCATTCATTGGGCTTTCACTAAAAGGCTAGACGAGATTTTTTTGGTTCCATTAAAACGAATAAAAATTAGGAAAAAAGTGTACTCATTTAAGTAAAATATTTTTATTTTTCGCAGTTTACACACAAATTTCAAGTTCAAGTAAGTCAAGTTGAAAAATAAATACTAAACAATGTTTGCCAGCAAGTTCTGAAAAGAAACATTATTAAAGAATCCAAATATTTATAAATATGTTATTACGGAGGAACAGCAGCAGGTGAACTCATTAAAGGTATACCTATAATATCATTCATAAGATATCCTCAGTAACCGAACGCATCAATAGCTGCAAAGTCAAAATACCATTGGTTACCACGCACAGCTATTGATGCGCGGTGTTTACAAACCGGTATTTTGATACAATTTTAGTGCATAATGTTGGCAAGTGTAAATGCGGCATTAGTCAAACTCTACCATGAACATATTTGTCTGTGGTCTTTCGTTGAAAAAAATATTCAGACTGGAAAAAACAAAATCACTTTTCCTCGCGCGCGATTTTTGACTGATCTTTTCTGAGCTTTTATGGTGAATATTGAATTGTTTCTATAAGAACATACTAATGTTTTAATTGTTTTGAAAAGGTTATCTTGTGTAGATTACGTAGGTATCAAACAACATGTATATTTGTTGATGTTTTTCTCATGTCTCGGCTAGATTTGTGTCGAGAGGGAACATTTTCTAAGAAGTCGGTGATTCTCATGTCGGTACAAAAATAAACTAGCTGCGGCGATGGGCTAGCCCTCTGTTAAGCAAAAATGGAGTATTGAATTAACAACTAAACGTGAGCAAAGATGCACCTCTGCCACCCCGTATGAAAAAAGGCGAGACGCTACATTATTATTTTCAAACTTAATTAAGAGAACAATAACAATGAATTGTCAACATAATGTAACCTAATATAGCATCACGCCTTTTCTCATATGATGCAGTTACGAGCATTCAACTACCTGCTTCATTTGACATAACACCATCCCCCTAGATAAAATGTGATTTATTATTTTTTTGGTGAAAAGTGATCCCACTGTCCCTAAGGCGACGATCTGTATGGTTCTTACACCACTTCACTGCACATGCAGGCATTTTGAATTAAAATAATCTTGTTATAAAGAGCCCGGTGAGCCATCTACACTCGCATGCGTCAAGGACCGGACTGAAACCTCCCTGGGTTGAGCATTTACGCCCCGCCCATTTGGGTTGACTTCTCGTTGCGTCAAAATACAGCGTAAGGTATGTTTCTATGGTATAATCGTTCAATGTAGTTGTCTATTTAGTTTGCAGTGACCTGTCACCACACATACCATTATTGCTAAGTTTTCCCTACTAAGATTAAGTAAATACTACGCCTTTTTGGGGTCTTTCCTTAAGATAAACATCTTAGACTGCCTACAGTTTTTGGTGTTCCTCCACTCTTCGTTTGCATCTCGCGTAGCTAATCATCGTTAGTATTGTAATATTTGTATTAGTTAAATAAGACCAATTTTTAAAAGAGATCTAAAAATATGGCAGTTTCTACGCTAAAATATCGTTTTGCATTCGCAAAGTTTAAATTGTAGTGAAAAAAAAATGTAATCTGATGAAATATCAATAAAAAATTGATGATTGATTTATCATAATGTACGTGACCTAAAATATAAAAAAATACAAATAAAAAAATCAAAATAATATTTATTTTTTGTGGGCCTATAACTATCAGCGGAGATTGAAAAAAAAACTGTTAAAAGCAATAGTGTGTAATAAGCTCCACTATGAACCTAAATGCGTGGCCATAAAGAGTCACTTTACGAGCAGGTGGGTTGAAAATAATAATAAATTAACACTCAGATCGCGACTCGGCGTGACGACTGAGCAAAACCTCGACAATCAATTTTGAGCGAAGCCTGATTTCACAGAAAATTTCATGGAGTGCTTGTGCGTAATAACGATTCGCTACTACCATAGTTTTAAGGTTTGCTGTGGGTATTATACACGCTTACAATTTCAAGTGTAAAATTATAAATTCGATTTATAAGGAAAATGTGTAACCGGCAAAATTGAGTAGGTTTTTAATTACGGAAAATATTAAACTGCACATCAAAAATTGATGAAATGACGTTTTGCGCAGCAAATATCCTTTATATTTGCTGCGGTAACATAGGTGAAGGGTAAAGGGGGTGAGCGAAGCCAAGCCCCCTTTATCCTTCGTGTTAGGTTGAACATATAAGAACAAAAATATATATTTAAAACATAAACTTGAGTACACATTATATATTTAAAACATAAAAAGTGTTTTGGCTGGTCTTTTTTTGCTGTGCAAATCAGTATTTTTGATGTGCGATTAAATATAGCCTTTTAAAAGTGGGAGCGACTGTGCGTCTACCACCCTGCGTGGGCTGGGCGTGATATATTTTTCGTTCTTTTTAAATGACTTTAAAATAAACCGGCCAAGTGCGAGTTGTACTCGAGCACGGAGAGTTCCGCACAAATCGGAATCCTAAAAATATTCCGAACCTTAAAAGGTCTCTTGCAGTTGTGAAAAGCAAACTTATAGGTCAACCCTATCAAAAGGTATCGCCGTTATCGTCACAATTTTGCAGAATGTATCAAGCAAATTCAGGCTCGCAAGCAACTCACAAGGGAATTAAAATATTTCGCGTCTAATAGCGCAAGTAAAGGGCAACATTTGAAAAACAGCCAAGTGCGAGTTGCACTCGCGCACGGAGGTTTACGCACAACTTGCATTTTTTTAAAGTAATCGAGTAATCGATATTAATTTCAACTTGATATCGCGTTCCTGGGAAAAAGGATCTTGACAGACTGACAGACAGTTCCGATTTTCCTTTTAAGGTACGGAACCCTAAAACGGACAGCTTCTCTATTATATGTATGTAATATTATTTAGAACTTCCAAACAATTATACAACATGTCATAGGTTTTATCTGTATTGTCCACGACCCAAATGGCCGAGTCGGCAGTGACGCTGCCTACGAAACCAAGGGTCCCGGGTTCGAGTCCCGGTGGGGGCAAATATTTGTTTGATGAGAACGGATGTTTGTACCCTAGTCATGGTTGTTTATCTATCTAAGTATTGATATTTATCTATATAAGTATGTGTATCGTTCCCTAGTACCCAAGATACAGGGAATCCTATAGTTTGGGGCTAGATCAATGTGTGTAAAAGGTGTCTAAGGTATTATTATTATTATTTCTCCGGAACTGTTAATCGGATTTTAACAATTCTTTTTTATTGGATTACACATATATATATATATATATATTTATGGACAATATTTACACACATTGATCTAGCTCAAAACTAGGATACCCTGTATCTTGAGTACTAGACAACGATACACATACTTATATAGATAAATAGTATACTTAGATAGATAAACAACCATGACATGGGTACAAACATCCGTTCTCAAATATTTGCCCCCACCGGGACTCGAACCCGGGACCTTTGGCTTCGTAGGCAAGGTCACATTTACTCCAACTTAGGGAACAGTGCAAGTTTTATAAAAAAATCGGGTCACTAATTTTCAAGATATGGACTGTAACGTGTAAGTTTGGTGGTCTAGCTTTTGATACGAGCTGGGCATAGAGGTATAATAGAAAACTAGGGAACGGAACGGAAAAACACGGCTGGAATAGAACTGATGGAAAACAATAGATGAATTGGCGGTGTTTAAAATCCTTTCTGAACTTGTAAATATAATAAATAGGTTTTCCGCAGTACTTCATACTAATAGGGCCCATTAAACTTGTAAATATTATTTTACACATACACGAAATTAACCACCCAAACCAATTAAAACGTAGGTAGGTTTTATACAAAATAAATAAGACGTCGATTTGTTTAGGTATGTGCGTACCTACCTACTGCGTACGTGCCTACGTAATGGATAACATAATATTACAGTTTCTGAAGGCCTGGCACCGACCTCAAAAAATAATAATCAACCGAGTAAATTATTTCTAGCAAAGGTATTGTAGTTAAGAATTCCGTATATTATATACTTTGCGAGATTTGAGAGTTTGAAAAATAAATTATTAAAAAAAATGTCTGTGTGGCGAGGTTAACAGCTAATTGACGGTACTTGTGTTCCCCAGGTCCCTGCTCTCGGACATGGAGAAGCTTCCTCACCTGGACGGCTATCAGGACTGGCGGCAGGCGGAGGCGAGCAACGTCAGCGATCTCATACAGAGGCGGCTGCATCACCTGCAGCACCCGGCCGACTGCCGCGGAGCCAGGAAGCTCCTGTGCAACCTGAATAAGGCAAGTCCTGGGTCTGTACACCTCCCACCTCCACACACCTCATTCCGACCTCTACCGGGTTCTAGCAGGACTGCAGGCACCTATAGCACCCAGCCACAGAATACATAATAGTACTAGACGTACAGAAGTTGCACTCCTTTGATATTGAAGAAAGCCGCCATTTTAATAGCCTCCAAAATTTCCAACTCACCTGGTGCATTCGTACCTTAGTACGAAGCTCACAAGAGCGCAATTCCTTTGTGTTCAGAATTTACGTACACCACAGCTCAAGCGTCAGGGTTGTACAAGCAAAGTGAAATAAATAACAAAATAATTTTAAGAAGTATTTATTGTAATTTCAATTGTTTAACTTAAATCTAGTGTTGTATGTATTTCTCACCATCTCTAATGTATCTATTATTAATCTTCGTGTTGCGAAAATTCAAAGTTGAACAAACAATTTTAAAGTATTTTAGAAAACATGGACATGGTGCAGTAAGGTTAAGGTTTTTTAGCAGCGACAGTGCTATATTTGCTGGAGTTTTTGTCATAGGTCCTTCAAAATTGTGTAAAAACCACGAATCTCAATTTTAAAGAAGTACAGTACTGTTGGAGCAATAAACCTCACGTTGCGACGATGATCGACTGACCGTCGTATAGGTACACGTGTACCCACTCCGGGCGTCCCCGACTGATTTTCAACTTGAAGTTCGCGCGGTTTAGGTGCTTATCACAGTGGGTATAGGCAAGTGACGGAGGCCTGACCCAGCCGACTGCCGCGGGGCCAGGATGCTCATGTGAATGCCACCTGATAAGGCAAGTTCGTGGGTCAGGACATGTTCGCGGGTCCACGCAACCGCGTTCCGATTTCACATTAACCAGGTTCTAACAGGACTGGAGGCTCCTACAGCACCCAGCTGACAGCCGCGGGGCCAGGGAGCTCATGTGCAACCTGCATAAGGCAAGTTCGTGGGTCAGAACATATCTCAATTCTACACAACCTCATCCTGACTTCATGAATACCAGGTTCTAACAAGACTGGAGGATTGTGTAGCATCTGGCTGACTGCCAAGGTGCCATGAAGCCCATGTGCAACCTGAATGACCGTGGGTTTTGTAATATGCAACCTGAATAAGGTAGGGTTTGTAAAATGCAACCTGAATAGGGTGGGGTTTGTAATATAAAACCTGAATATATGTTAAATGCAACCTGAATAAGATAGGGTTTGTAATATGCAACCTGAATAAGGTGGGGTTTTTAATATGCAACCTGAATAAGTTGAAGTTTGTAATATGCAACCTGAATAAGATGGCGTTTGTTATATGCAACCTGAATAAGATGGGGTTTGTAATATGCAACCTGATTAAGGTGGGGTTTGTAATATGCAAACTGATTAAGGTGGGGTCAATAATATGGAACCTGAATAAGGTGGGGTTTGTAATATGCAACCTGAATAAGTTGAAGTTTGTAATATGCAACCTGAATAAGGTGGGATGTATAATATGGAACCTGAATAAGATGGGGTTTGTAATATGCAACCTGATTAAGGTGGTGTGTATAATATGGAACCTGAATAAGATGGGGTTTGTTATATGCAACCAGATTAAGGTGGGGTGTATAATATGGAACCTGATTAAGGTGGGGTTTGTAATATGTAACCTGATTAAGGTGGGTTTGTAATATGCAACCTAAATAAGATGGGTTTTGTAATATGCAACCTGAATAAGATGGGTTTTGGAATATGCAACCTGAATAAGATGGGTTTTGGAATATGCAACCTGAATAAGATGGGTTTTGGAATATGCAACCTGAATAAGATGGGTTTTGGAATATGCAACCTGAATAATTTGAGGTTTGTAATATGCAACCTGATTAAGGTGGGGTTTGTTATATGCAACCTGAATAAGGTGGGATGTATAATATGGAACCTGAATAAGATGGTGTTTGTAATATGCAACCTGATTAAGGTGGGGTGTATAATATGGAACCTGAATAAGATGGGGTTTGTAATATGCAACCAGATTAAGGTGGGGTGTATAATATGGAACCTGAATAAGATGGGGTTTGTAATATGCAACCTGATTAAGGTGGGGTGTATAATATGGAACCTGAATAAGATGGGGTTTGTAATATGCAACCTGATTAAGGTGGGTTTGTAATATGTAACCTGATTAAGGTGGGGTTTGTAATATGTAACCTGATTAAGGTGGGTTTGTAATATGCAACCTAAATAAGATGGGTTTTGTAATATGCAACCTGAATAAGATGGGTTTTGGAATATGCAACCTGAACAAGATGGGTTTTGGAATATGCAACCTGAATAATTTGAGGTTTGTAATATGCAACCTGATTAAGGTGGGGTTTGTTATATGCAACCTGATTAAGGTGTGGTGTATATTATGGAACCTAAATAAGATGGGGTTTGTTATATGCAACCTGATTAAGGTGGGTGTATAATATGGAACCTGAATAAAATGGAGTTTTTAATATGCAACCTGATTAACCCTTTCGCTTCTCTACTGGCCGGAAAAAGAAAAATAATGACTCAACAATTAAGGCAAATTTTATGCTTTTTGCCCATAAATGCCCGCAATAGAATCTACAGTAGGTAGTAGTAGAATCTACAGTAGTATGACGTCTGTCATAAAAGTTCCGTTTTAGGGTTTACGCGAGTCTACAGGTTAAGGTGGGGTGTACGATATGGAACCTAAATAATGTGGTTTTTGCCATATGCAACCTGAATAAGGTGGGTTTGTAATGTGCAACCTGAATAAGATTGGGTTTGTAATATGCAAACTGAATATGTTGAGGTTTGTAATATGCAACCTGAATAAGTTGAGGTTTGTAATATGCAAACTGAATATGTTGAGGTTTGTAATATGCAACCTGAATAAGTTGCGATTTGTAATATACAATCTGAATAAGCAAAGTTTACGGGTCGGTCAGCTGCCAGATGCGGATCGATGACATTGCTGTCGTTGCGCGGAAATTGACTTTTTGACAATTAAACTGATGTTGCGGTACACACACACAGTTTGCAGTCATGATTTCATCCAGTTCTTCTGGAGATTTGTACCGTGCTTTTTTGTTAGTCGTAAGGACCACGATTGCAATGCTTTTGAGAGGTTCCGTGTTAGGTCCCCGGCTAGGGAAATATAAAGAAAAACCAGGTCTTGGATGTTTATATGTGTGTGTTTGATCGTGATGTGTGTGTCTGTTACCACGACACGGTGTCCTAGTGTGGGGTCAGAAGCAATGTATGTGCCTGTATATATATATTTATGGTTATGTTACCTACCGCTGTCTCCCTCTTCCGCGAGGTAACTAACTCTACTAGTGACCTCATGATTTAACTGGAGTTGATTGACACGCCACCATTGAATTCTCTCCTTACATAGCGTATGTGCTGTTTGTTTTATCGTAACTACAGGTACAGTACGGTTGTTCGATTCCAAATCGATATTCGATCGATGGTTTCGGAACGGCCATTTTGAATTTGACGTTGCTGCCAACCTTGCAGTTTTTTGACAACTGACAGACGAAAGCCCTCGCAATGTAAACGCGTATTGGTTAGGGTATTGAAATTAAATCGCAAGCCATCTGGAATGTATTCGGGTTTCCCTCAGGATTGTCTATATAGCTGAGTGTGTTGTGGTTCCCCGAACCAGATAAAGTTCGCATTTACGTGGCCGATTGGTTTTTCCCACGTAACATAACCTGTGTTGGAACACTGTGCTCATCGAAGCTGGCCTGCCAGTCATACCTGGTTGGCTGAAGAACCTGTCTACCAAGAAGAGCCTAGGGTGCACCCGGGCCTTGCAGAGAGACAGGAGGTTGACGGGACCGAAGCACAGACCAGGTTAGATCGACCCCAATAATTATTAGCTCGGTGAATCGCCGACGTTCACACTTCTTGGCAACTGATCGCTACGCTACCTCGTAGCTGATGGGCCCCTACGAGGTCATTAGGTGCTGAGAAGCCTGAACAACGGTTATTTTAAACTTTACAGATCGACACTTCTCAAGTATTCTTTTTTTTTTTGATATCCTGTTGTCAGATATTTCCCTTAACATACTCTTTTATGATACACCTCTGTGCGAAATTTTATGTTTCCAGGACACAAGTTCTTGATCACTTTCAGCGACTAAAACCGAGAAGTGTCGCGCGCGGTGAAGTTAAAGGGGAAATATTAAACTGCACATCAAAAACACTGATTTGCACAGCAAATAACCATTATATTTGCTGCGGCAGCGTAGGTGAAGGGTTAAGGGGGTGAGCGAAGCGAAGCCCCCTTTATTCTTCGTGTTAGGTACGACATGTAAGAACAAAAAAAAATACTTAAAACATAAACTTAAGTACTCATTAAATATTCAAAAGATAAAAAGTGTTTTTTTCTGATCCTTTTTTGTTGTGCAGTTAGTTTTGATGTGCAATTAAATACCAGCCAAGATAAAGTAATTTTACTGTGCTGTGTTGTGTGCGTAACTGGATCAGTTGTAAATACGTATATTGAACACGTTTTATACATTCGGCATCGACCTAGGCTCGGTGGACTAGAACGGTGGTAGACTGAAGTAATCATATGCTTGGTGGCTTTTCTAAGAATTTATGGTTCCACGTTAAAAGCGTAGCGATTACATATTAATTTTATTAAAGAGAGCAATCATATGCTCGCGTTATAGTAATAATTATTGGCTATATATATATGCCTCAAACACCTCCATATCGGAAAACGCGTGAATATATAATACATTATGGCACACTACTTTGAACGCGAGTCGACAACTTTGACAGACTATGAATAACTTTGAAAATTCCATAAGAATGTGTATGGAGTTATCAAATTTATTCAGAGAATAGTGTTGACTCGCCTTCGTAGTAGTTGGCCTAAGTTATTTCAACATGAGGAAAACTTTAATCTCCATAGCTGGGCGGTAGTTCCCTGTCACGCAATATAGAGTATTGAATAACTAGTCAAAAGTGGGCACAATTGTGCCCCGGCCACCCCGTATGGGAGAATGCGTGACGCTATTTTGTTGCTAGGGTTCCGCACACGAAGGTTGCCAAACTGTCCGTCTGTCCGTCCGTCCGTCGGCACCGAAATCGCACCGCCGATTTAGTTTAGACATGACACGGAAGAAACATTCGTCTTCATAGTTGGCTCGGTGGAGTAGTATGTCAGGTATTTATTTATATTGTTTTTCTTCCCCAGGGTTGCGGCTTTGGCTGCCAGCTTCACCACATAGTGTACTGCCTGATCTTCGCATACGCGACCGAAAGAACCCTCATACTGAACTCGAAAGGCTGGCGGTACAACACTAAAGGATGGGACTATGTGTTCTACCCCATATCGGATACATGCACAGCGGCATATGACGACAAGGTTATGCAGTGGCCAGGTGAATATAGATCTTATTTTTAGGATTATCTACCCGAAGGGTGCCAACGGGATCCTGTTACTACGCCTCCGCTGTCCGTCTGTCCGTCTGTCCGTCCGTTAGCGGGCTGTATCTTATGAACCGTAATAGGTAGAGAGTTGTTGTTTTTTTTACGCTACAGCAAAAATTTACACGAGAATTTATAAATTAAAGGAGTCCTCAAGAGGCTTGTTTTTTTGCTTTTTTTCTTTAAGATGGTACGGAACCCTTCGGCTGTGTTTCCGACTCGCTCTTGACTGATTTTTTATACGACAATTTAACTTATATAGCTAACGTCTCATAAGTTAATATGTCAGGAGTGATTAGAATTAAGTGGACACACTGAAGTCTCTAATGTTGATTTTCAAATTGCAAAATGTTTCAGAGAAATCGATTCTATAATTATCGGCAATTCACTTTAATCACTTTTTAGTTGTACATAAAATATGTTGTAACATTTTTACGATAACAATAATTGCTGTTTGCAAGGTTTATGCACTTTATAAGTCATAAATTGGTATTTAATAGTTGAAAAGAGTCAAAGTTACGAGAAAATATTTAAAACAAATGTCGTATTCAGTATTCACTATTCAGTATATTTATTGCCATAAATGTCATGTTACAAGGTCTTACAGATATAGATATACTTAATCATTATGAATCAATGTCATTTTACCCTTGGGGCATAGCAATCACAGGTATACACGGAAGTAGTACATATGTCACACAATAAAGAATTCAAATAATTTCGCAGTAATCAGGATAATAACAATCAAGTATTTCTTAAAATTAAAACCTAATTGGCAATTCAGAATGTCATATAGTATTAAAATTTATAATTATAAAATTCATTCAAATTATAGGGACAGACTTTTATTAAATGATACTGATTATGATTTTATCTTTATCAAGTTCGGGAGATGGTTAACATAGAGAAGAAAAAGTATGGGCCCCAATATGCTACCTTGTGGAACGCCCTTATTAATACTAGTAATTTCTGATTCTACATTTATTTGCGTTCTTGATTGGTTCAATATTGGTAGCTTTGTTTTCCACTTTGAACCACTCCCACTATTCCGCGAATACCATATCGATACATAATATCTAATAGGGTTGCATGGTTGACGTAATCAAAGGCCATAGAGAGATCGAGAATAACTGTCATTACATTCTCTACAGTTCAGGGCCTCTGCTACAAAGTCAGTCATATTAAAAATAGCATCGACCGCGGAGACGCGTCGTCGGAATCAGAATTGTTCCTTGGTTGTTATTGTCCTCGTATGTTGGTTACCTACTTGCGGATTCTACGGAGTTCTTCGGTTGGCTTGTTTGCCAAAATGTTGCTTTCGGCAATATCGAGAAGAAAAAAGAAGAATATTGAATCACCGTTAACGATTTAGTTGTGTGTATATGTCACTGTAGGATTGTTAAAAACCGTTAGTTTGTAAACTATCGACAAATTGTAAACCAGACCCACAGGGCTTAGGATTTACGTTTCTTTTGTTTATGATGATGCGGTGATAAAATTACCGTACAGGTGTGGTAATGGATATTTTGCCAGAGGCAATTATAAGGAGAGCGACATCTTCGGGAGTAAAGTAAAAGGCTTGAGATGCGCGCAAATACTAGACTAATTTATTATAGGAAATCCTAGCTTATATACTAGGCTGGTACATGTTATTAATGACGTGCATAAGACATAGTGCGTGATGAATATAAATATACCTTATCTGTGACGGTCGTCAACTTATCTTAACATTACGTGGAAATAGATATTTCCGCATATCTGTGGCGGGCGTACGTGCCGGCACAGATACTCCCCCCTTTAGGGAAAAAAGTAAATGAATGTTCTTATAACAATGAAAAAAATCTAAAGTTAGATACCATAACAAACTTATATCAACTGCAATAATAACTAGTAGTATTTTAATAAACATAAATCAGATCTTAATTGTGCATACTTTAACGTAATCTAAAGGTAAATCTTACACGAATTAGAAAAATAAAGGAACTACGGTTATGTGAATTCTACATAAGTTTAAAGAATTACTTAATATTTACCTACAGGCAAGTCTTTTATCTGGCCGCACACTGAATAAAATAAACTAAAAACTGGAAACAGAAAAACACTAGGAAAATGGGGCTTCGCGGTTAGTAAACTAACCTAACCTATAACTGGAAAAGATCCGCAGGAGAGTCGTCTGATGCTGCAGCCGCCCATGTTTTTCAGGAATCGATGAGTCAATTTACATCGCACGTCGTTGAAGTTGTAATCACTGTTTGTTTATAATTGCGACCGTACCTACACAAGGATGGTTGTGCTGAATCAGCGTCAGCATTAAATCTGTAACCTTGGCTGTAGGCAGTCAATGATCTCGTACGTCATATGTACGTGCGTGCTCTTCACTCTTGAGTGAATATTAAGTTGTCGATTGATGAAATTTGTGTGCCTAAAAACCTTGAGATTTGGCAACATAGGGCACATCTTGTACACCAATCGTTTATATATATATATATCAAATCAAATATATATATATATATATATATATATATATATATATATATATATATATATATATATATATATATAAACGATTGGTGTACAAGATGTGCCCTATATATATATATATATATATATATATCTCTCTCTCTTCAGTGATTTGATTATTCTTCATGCGATGTTCTTCCTGGATGATTTCAATATTCGTTAAATTAGGTATATCGATGATGTTTCAATACTCTTCTGGGGGCTGGAACGGCTTCCTATGTCTTGAACTTGAAACGCTGCTTGCTGTGAATGAATTTGCGTTCGTTTTTGCTGGTGCGAGCTCCATTTTGATAAATCAGCAGTCGGCTGACTATCGGGTCATTGTTCTTGCGGTATCTTGAGTTCGATGCGGGAAATCTTCAGTTGAAATTATTTATCTTTTGGCTTCTGGTCCGTTTTCAAATCTGGTCCGGTCATGGCTTGCTTGATGTCGTCTTGGTTGTCGGGGCTCGGCGATCTTGGACGAAGTGCTTCTTGCTTGCACTTCTAAGGTGGCAGCACACGGAGTTTTCTTCGCGGCTGGGTCCATGCTGCTATTACCGAAGGTTGCTGATGTTCAAAAGTCGGGTCACCACTTTGCCAGAGGCAATTATAAAGAGAGCGGCATCTTCGGGAGTAAAGTAAAAGGCTTGAGATGCGCGCAAATACTAGACTAATTTATTATAGGAAATCCTAGCTTATATACTAGGTTGGTACATGTTATTAATAACGTGCATAAGACATAGTGCGTGATGAATATAAATATACCTTATCTGTGACGGTCGTCAACTTATCTTAACATTACGTGGAAATAGATATTTCCGCATATCTGTGGCGGGCGTACGTGCCGGCACAGATATAGTTTTAAATTTATCAACTATAGACAAGTAATGACAGCAAAGAGTTTTTATATATCGACTATGGACAAGTAATGACAGCAAAGAGTTTTTATATATCAACTATACTCAATACTCAATGTATTTATTGCATTCCATAAAATTGATGTTGCATAAAATGTTAAAAGGATACATGTGTACCTTGTAAAAAAGGCATTGCAATAGAAGAGAGGGAAACAAAGTTTGTTAATTTATAATTAAGTATAATAACTAAAAGTCAGTGGAAAGTAAATATCGGTCATGAAAAAATATCCTAGAAATGAATTTATTGTCTATTTTAATTTGGCATTTAAGTACTCAATTAACTGTATAATAGTGTTTATTGTATAACATATGCTTTATTTTTTTAATAATTAAATTATCTTTCGGTTCTTTTAATACAGTTTCTGTCAGATTATTATATATTTTTATTGACATTACTAAAATTATGGACAAGTAATGACAGCAAAGAGTTTTTGTATATCAACTATGTACAAGTAAAGACAGCAAATAGTTTTTGTGCTGGAAAAATATTACTTTAATTGACTTTAATTATTAACTAATACATGTTATTGTGAAACCGTTGCCTCTGGCAGTCAGAGTCAACGAACAAAACAAAAAAAAATAAAGTGCGCACCGTTTTCATCCAGTTTTCAACAAGTAAAACTTTTCATTCATCCTTGTTATTGTGAAAATGTCGACGAGTACTTACTTATATGTTACCTGTCTGTTTTTTATTTTCCTTATAAGTGTGAAAAACGTCGTATGAGACTCATGAGCGATTGGTAATAAGTTATTACTTATTACTAATTGCTCACGAGGGCAGTAAAGAACCGAGTATGTTATTACTAATAACATGAGTATTTTATTACTAATAACATGAGTATTTTATTACTAATAAATAACATACTGCGCTGCGCTGCGGCTCGAGCTGGTAAACCAACCTCGTATGTTCAGACCAATCTTTCAAGGGTCAATGCATTCTCTACTACAACAAGATACCTCTGGAGATCTTGAAATTGCCATTTGAGCAATTTAAAAACCATGTTAAAGCAACTTTGTCGAAAAAGGGATACAATGTTCAAGATTACTTAAATGATGGGACTGTATGGGGTTAATCTGGCTCAACACAGAACTTGCTGTTAATAGTTTTGTAATTATTTATTCCTACTTATTAATTATGATATTTTAAAATTTGTATTAGTTAAGCACAAGCAATCTATAAAAGAGATCTGAAAATCAATATGTGGGAGTTTCTACGTCCTCCTTCTCCCACAGTGGTCCAATGTAGAGAAGTGGCAAAAAATGACGATTGCTAAGTATATGTAAATATCTACAGTAATAAAGAGATTTGGAATTTGGAATTTGCTCCCTTGTTTCATAATGAGCTTTTATTAGACTCCAGGATGACGATGTAGGAAGTAATACTATATGGCCGAGTTTCGCTGGATCTGGACTTTACCTCTGAAACAAAGACATTCATGTCAGGTGAACAGAACGTACCCTTTAAACCATATTATGTCCAAAACCAATGAAAAATATATGAGGTCGTTAAGGGTTAAATCGAATTATAGTCAGTAGGCATCTGAGGGTCACTATCATGCCATAGACAAATAAAAACATCGGTCAAGTGTGAGTCGGACTTACACACGAAATGTTCCGTAGCATCGTACGAGAATAAACGCAAATAACACGTATTTTTTTTGGGGACCCGGTTCATTATTTGTTGCTGTAGCGGCAACAGAAATACAGAAATACGAAATTTTCAACTCCACTATTAAGGTCCATGACATGAAATACAGCCCGCTGACTGCGGATGTACAGACGACGGACGGACAGGCAGACGTTTAGTAATAGTGACCTTAGGTTACGGAGCCCATACGCACCACCGCGTAGGCACAATTATTTTGCGTTTCTGTGACGTTAATGTGACGTATTTATCATGACATAGAAATAGGTCTTACCACAAAAAATATTAAACAGCGTTTAACCTCAAAACAAACGTCAAATCCAATACGTTTTTAAACAAGTGTTAAACACTCGTGTGGTAAGGCCCTAAGAAGTTGACTAATATCTTTCGTTAATGGGAAAATCGGGAAAATCATACATAATATATCGTCTACACCGCACCGGCCCAAAAATTATCACCTGTAGTGTGTTTACATAGATTTTTTTCCTTATTCATGATCATGCATGAGGGTAATGATGACTTGATTCATGAGTCATGTCATCTCAACCGATAAGCATTGTCAATAGCAACCAACCAAAGTGAAATCACGTTCTGTACTATTAAATCCAATTGCTATTAGGATAGGACCTTTTGGAGTTGCGGTACGCGACAGTGACGACTTGTAGGGTCAGAAAAACAGTCAGATTAATAATATTAATCAGTTAATTTGCTTATTACTAATAATACTACTAAAGCTAATTCTTCTATTCCACTCACAGCATCTCCTTCACTCTATGGGCTTTCTTCGTATGAAATATCAGGATCAGTATCATCACCTATAACAATAAAAAAAACTGTTAATAGTTACATATAACATTGAATGGGGTGTTGACTTGACTTTAATAATGTCTTAGCCTTAACAGTGTTAATAATGAATATTAATCATTTCTCGAGCACGACTTTTTAGCACTCATTTTTGTCACAAAAGTACCATCAAATATAATTTAAAAAGAAATACTTCACGTAACGTGCTTTCCCCACAGAGCGTTGCTAACGGTACTGACAGGCGGCGCGTCAATTGACGTCATACGCCGCTCCATTCCAAAAGGTCCTATCCTAATAGCAACTAGATTTGATAGTAGGTAGTTGTCTCGACATACATTTTCCTTGTCGGCTGGGGCTAAAGAAAAAAAACCCCAGATCTTGGATGTTTACATGTGTGTGACGTCGCTGTTTCTGGTTCCCACGACACAGGGTATCCTAGTGTGGGGCCAGAAGCAACGTATGTGCCTGTATGTAAATGTAATTGTTTATGTTTATTCATCCAGGACTGCAAATACACATAGTGATAATAACAGCTACGTTCAAAATATATATGTCACCGTAAGATTCTCAAAACCGTTCGTTTATAATCAGTTTTTTTCTCTCGTTAGTTTACAAACTATCGATAAACTGTAAACTGTACCGTACTGCTTACGATATGACGCGTTAGTTTATAATAAAACCGTTAAATTGTGAATTGGTTTAAACTCGGATTGCAAAGGAAATACCAGGGCAAACACTGCGGTAGCTTAAGGGAAGACTTGATAGCATAGTCTTCGTGCTAGGTTGACATGTAAGAACAAAAGAAACCTAAATTTTAAACCCTGTCGGTCTGGTTTACAATTTGTCAATAGTTTACAAACTAACGGTTTTGACAATCTAACGGTGACACATATAAAACAGTAAAGCAAATGAGCAAATGTCGTGGCCAGATGATAAAGGTGATGATTTCATGATATGGCCACGGTTGAATCAGAAGTGTCATTGAACGAATAAATATTTTTGGGCGTAACTCTGCGGTAGATTAGATTGATGCTACGCTCCGGATCAATTGTACCATTATTATTTGACGACCCGAATGGCCGAGTCGGCAGTGACCCTGCCTACGAAGCCAAGCGTCCCGGGTTCGAGTCCCGGTGGGGGCAAATATTTGTTTGATGAGAACGGATGTTTGTACCCTAGTCATGGTTGTTTATCTATCTAAGTATAATATTTATCTATATAAGTATGGATATCGTTGTCTAGTACCCAAGATACAGGGAATCCTAGTTTGGGGCTAGATCAATGTGTGTAAATAGTGTCCAAGGTATTATTATTATTAGCCACATTAGTACCATTGTCCAAAAAAATAAACGGTCAAGTGCGAGTCGACCTTGCGCACGAAGGGTTCCTTACCACAGCAAAATGGTATTCAAGTTTCTCGCATGGGGATTAGGTATCTTTAATTTCCTGTGTGATGATAAGATAGCAAAATGTTGTTTACAAAATTGTTGGTGCGGCTACTGTCTGTCTGGATGTACTACACGCCTAGTTGGCACTGTGGCGGTCTACCTATGAGACGTAAGTTTGAATGTCATTGACATTACTGTTGCAGACATTGTTTTATTTTTATTTTCGCCTTTACTTTGGTTTAAATGTCATTGACATCACAGTAGCCCGACGTCGACATTCAAGCTTTTAGTTTCAATTTCAACATCCAGGTTAGGTTATCTCTATAAATTTTATTATTTAATGTACCTACATTATTATTTGTGATTGTAACATATTTACTTCGGATGTTTTGTACGGACGTTCTAACGGTGATGGAGAACATCGTGAGGAAACCTTCAGAACTCCATAGCTGCAGCGATGGGCTAGCCCCCTGTCGCGCAAAAAAAAATAGTATTAAATAACTGTCTCAAAGTGGGCACAATTGTGCCTCTGCCACCCCGTATGGGAAAAGACGTGACGCTATGTTATTTTATGTGTTGTATACATAGGTACATACCTAGTTTTCAGTTAGAAACTAATGCTTTACTTTGTCATTCTGCGTGCAGTACCTATTTTAAGTTTTAGATTAATTTATTTAAGTATTGTGTATAACTTAATCCACTCCCTAGGGGGGTGGTGTGTCGTTCAACCTCTCTGGTCTGACCTCCGTTTCCGGGCGTTGCATAGCAACGACCCTTTTGTTTCTCTGGTACTCTACTCTCTTCACTATGTTTTGCCTTGCTGTTGTAAATATATTTCCTTGTACAGCCATTAACTGTGCCATTCGGTGGCCCTGCTGCCGTCGTTCCCAAAAGCACCTCGCTCTGATGACGTAGTAGCGCCCCATCATTGGCCTACTGCGTCATCGAGGGCGAGAGTAAGCGAGAGAGGCAATTGAAACGCATTCCTCGCGGGTGCCAAGATATCTTTGTGGTCTAAACCGGTCGTGCGTTCTCTTGCAGTGTCGTACGACGCCAAGGTAGTGTCTCTCCCCTTCATCGACTCGATAGCGCGCAAGCCCAAGTTCCTCCCGCTGGCGGTGCCCAAGGACCTGGCCCATCGCATCATGAGGTTCAACGGCGATCCGAGCTCGTGGTGGATTGGGCAGATCCTCAAGTACATACTCAAGCCGCGGCCTCAGATGCAACGGGCCATAAATGAGACGATAGCTAAGATGAACATTAAAACGCCGATTGTTGGGTAAGTTAAGTTAAGTTTTTGTGTTAGGGCATCTATCGTGTGTTGCCAGAAAAACGAAATGAAATCACGTAAGTTGGTACGTTACTTACTGAAAGTATGTATATGGAGTAATTAATAGTAATTTATGTGACTGCTACATAATGGAGGGCATTAATACTCGAGAGTGGGTTTGTGAAACGAGCTGAAGCAAGGCGAGTTTCATAATAATATCATTCGAGAGTTTGAATGCCTAATTATGTACAGTTACATACAGTAGTTTATCAACACACATATCATAAGCTCTCTTTGATGTTTGACCGGCATTGTGGCATTGATCATTGCTCTGCAGTTGTGTAGCTTGTTCAGTAGTACCAAATTCACAGACAAACTAGGGGCGGCATGCAGGCGGGCGTCGGCGTTCGAAATTTGAATGTCATAATTTGACAAATTTTGGTACATTATGGTCATAATGTACAAATTTTCAGATGAGTTTTTACCAAATAGTTTTACATTATGCTGGTCTTAACGTGCGGTTTTTAGACGCAGTAAAGAGGGTTTATGACACGTGTGTAGATAATAACTAGTTATCCACTCAACTGTTTTGTTTTGAAGTTCATAACCAATCCAGAAAGTTAAAAATCGCGGGCCATTGTTTACTTCAAAACAGTTGAGTGGCTAACTGTGCCTCTGCCACCCCGTGTGTCACAAATGTCATAATGTTCACATCCGCGAACGTAAATGCGAATGTTGAAGATGCGAATGTGCGAGTGGGAATGCGATTGCGAAATTAAATCTTCATTTGTATTATTTACTGTATAAATATGCACAATAATAGGAACAATTAACCTTGGTTATGCACAATACTTGTATCATAAGACACATATTGAACAATCAGAGTTCAAGAGAGGCATATTATATTACAAATGAAATCGGTCAAGTGCGAGTAGGACGTCGGACCCGCACACGAAGGGTTCCGTACCATCGTACATGGACAAACGTAAAACGACTGTCTTTTGAACGAGTATACATTTTTAAATTATAATAATAAAATATTATATATTAGGTAGGACTACATTCAAGGCTGTACATCGAAACATTGAAGTGTTTTGTGTATGTAGTATGTAATTATTGAACTCTGTACTCAGGCTAACGAAACTCTTTGTTCATGGAAGCCGGAAGTGGATAGAAATTGAGTGAATTATTTACAGAAATAAAATAAAATATGACAAAACGATATTATTTATTATATTTCGAATGTGCAAGTATTAATCTTATTATCATGACAAATTAATAACTGAGCACAAAACTCAAAACTTCTTCTGAAAAGATCTTTTCTGATAAGATCGGGATAGTCCAGTTTTCACCGATAAACAAATAAAACAAAATGGCTAAGAAAAGGCAAAAAATATAATGATCACCAAAATATTTTTTTCCTACCCAAAATGAATAAATGAACACTAAAAGTTGCAAAAAATATCAGGGAAAAATACTGCGGTAGCTTAGGTGAAGGGTAAAGGGGGTGAGAGAAGCAAAGCCCCCTTTATCCTTCGTGTTAGGTTGACCATGTAAGAACAACAAAAAATACTTAAAACATAAACTAAAACACACACAAAACATAAAGAGATGTTTGGTGATCATTTATCCAAACACAATTTGGTGGACATTTATCCATTCTGGCAGTTATTTCGAATTTATTGGTAGTAAAATAGGTGCGTTTTTGGTAATCGTTTAAACATAAGCCCTAAGAAAATGACTATTACAATAATTTTCTGTATGACTACTTTTAATTCTTAAAAACCGGTATGTTTCATTATTTGTTGTTATAGCGGCAATAGAAATACACCCGCTGTGAAAATTTCAGCTCTACCTATTTCGGTTGATCCGGTAGAGCCCGGTGACGGACGAACGACCATCGGAGGCTTAGTAATAGGGTCCCGTTTGGCACCCGGCTCGACCTTCTCCCGTAGCAAGCCGACCGCGGGGGGTGTTGACGCGGGAAAGGAGGGACAGAGCTATGCGCTATATATAGCTCCATCCCTCACCTTTCGCGACAAATAAATAAATAAATAACTTTTATCTACACACGTATCATAATAGTAGTTTATGTGACTGTTACATAATGCCTAATTATGTACAGTTACATACACTAGTTTATCTACACACATATCATAAGCTCTCTTTGATGTGTTCAGGAACGGCATGTTTGACCGGCATTGTGGCTCTGCAGTTGTTTAGCTTGTTCTGTAGCACCAACTTCGGGCGTCGGCGTTCGAAATTTGAATGTCAGTACCAACTTCACAGATAATCTAGAGGCGCACGCAGGCGGGCGTCGGCGTTCGAAATTTGAATGTCATAATATGTAGAAAAACTACACATTATGGTCATAATGTGTAATTTTTCAGATAATGCGGTTTATGATACGTGTGTAGATAAAACCTCTTTAATAGCCCAAAAACCGCACGTTACGACCAGCATAATGTTATACTACTTGGTAAAAACTCATTTCTTATCTTAATTTTGATACATAATTTTTCGATAAATTATGACATTCAAATTTCGAACGCCGACGCCCGCCTGCGTGCCGCCCCTAGTTTGTCTGCGAAGTTGGTACTACTGAACAAGCTAAACAAGTGCAGAGCAATTATCAATGCCACCATCCCGGTCGAACATGCGGTTTCTGAACACATCAAAGAGAGCTTATGATATGTGTGTAGATAAACTAGTGTACGTAACTGTACATAATTAGGCATTAAAACTCTCTAGTGATACTATTATGAAACTTGCCTTCGGCTCGTTTAAAAAACCCACTCCCAAATTTTAATGCCCTCCATTATGTATCAGTCACATAAACTACGATAAAATTTAAGTCATCAATTAGCGTCAGGTGTTGGCAAGACTACAAGCCCCATTCACCGGCCATTTAAGTTATAAGCCATGTGAAGGTGTTTCCAGGGTCTGACCCGGCAATATGGTCAGTATGCAATGACTTTTTAAAACATCTATGATGGAAGAAGGAATATCAAACAATAGTTATTTATATTTTATATTAATTTATATGGAGATTATGAACAAACTACGCCGTGGAGGACAAATGAAGTACGGAATGACAATTATGTTTTTTACGGATAATTCAGTATTCCTGTTCAGTATTTTTTGATTGGAATTACGGAATTCAGTTAGGAACACAATTATCTCGAAACGGTTTTCTTAGTTTGATACCTTTGTTTTTTTTACATAGTTTTTTTAGTTTTTAGTGGCATAGCCATTTGAGCAATTTAGAATCTATGTTTTTACATAGTTTTTAAAATGCTAAAATCGCTTTTGCGACTTTGTCTAAAAAAAGATATTACAATGTTCAAGATTATTTAAATGACAGGACTGTAAATGGTTAATCTAATCTAACTCAACACAGAACTCGCTGTTAGTTTTTTTGTAATTATTTCATAATTCATAATTCTTTATTGCACACAAATATTTCAGAAGTTACATCAAAAGAAAATGCATATACAGCGAGATTATCTCTAAAAAGAGATTTCTTCCACCAAACCAAGGCATTATAGGAAATAGTACCATAAAAGGGTAGGCACTGCACAATAAATAGTACCTATCAATAAAATGCCTAGGAATAAATACAGACAGTAAAACTAAATAATTACCGATATATATATCCTACATAAACTTTACATATAACAATATAAATACAATAACTTTTACGAAAGAGATAGGTAGTGCTCTTTAATACATTTACGGACTGTCTCTTAGGAAGTGCGTTCCAGAGTCGGATCGCCCGCAACCTGAAAGAGTGTTTATGCGCAGCGTTGTTATGCCTCGGAGTGGCTAAAAGTGAGACAGTGTGAGATCTCTGTTGCCAATCTCCCCAAAAAGATATACTCAAAACGGTCTCGAAGGTAGTTAGGGTAGCTCGGATTTTTCAATATATAAAGAATGTGATAGTCTCGGCGACGACGAATCGGAAGCCACCCCAATTCTTCGATATTGAGAAACATAGTCGAATTTGCGCAGTCCGAAGATAAACCGAATCCCGAGATTCTGAAGTCGCTCGAGTTTATTCAGTTTCTCTTCGTTCGCACTCGCCCAGGCAACATCGGCATAGTCGATTAGCGGCATGAGAATGGAATGTACAAGGGTAATTTTTGTCTGCCGTGGCAAGAAGTTCTGCAGTCGCCACAGGGAATGGAAAGACGCAAAGGCCCGACTGCAGACCTCGCAGACATGTGGAGACCAACACAGCTGATTATTATTTATTTGTACTTATTTCTTATAATAATTAATATCGATATATTTATATTAGTTAAACACAACCAATTTTTAAAAGAGATCTAAAAATCAATCTGTAGGAGTTTCTTCGCCATTCTTCTTCACAAGTGGTCCAATGTAGAGAAGAGGCAAAAAATTACTTGCTAAGTATATGTAAATATCTACATGAAAAAAAATATATACTTTGACTTTGACTTTTGTGTCATTATCATAAAAGCCAATTGATTTGTAGTTGTATTTGTGTGTTTACATTTTTAAACCATTCTGATTGATCTCGATAAGATAAAAGTTCGATAACGAATGCGCATGGCGTGATGGAGCCATGACTTTTTTATCTTACTGCAAAGTTCTATGGTAATTTCGATCTTATGACTTTTAAACAATGCTATTTCTTTTTATTGTGCTATACGGCAATAAAAAATAAATCAATCAATCTAAAACTGTGCTTAGCCTTTTAGATTACCTATTCTTCACGTGTCGCTATGACTTCATAAATTCAATAATTAAAAAACACAGTGCTGTTTCTTTTAAACTCTAACGGTAGGGGGGCTGACAAGGCTAGTTTGTTACTCGAGCGCGTCAGATAAAGATATATTACACCCTGTTTACTAACTAATTACGTGTACTGGCCGTCGGAGGGGATTTTAAAAAAGGAGAACGAGATGATTTTCCTTTTATAACTTTAATGTTTGAAAGTTACAATTGTAATAAAACTCTGCATTCACCGTGGAACCATTCACTTTTATTCCTTTTCCAAAATGGCGACACAATATTTCACAGAACAATCAACTCCACACTTAGTTTCGGTATGCGACCAACCTCGAACACGCTCCAAGAGCCAATGCCCCCAAAAACCCCATCGCCTCTTTCCTTTCCCGCCTGACCGATATAAAAGACACTCAATTGATACTTCCGTCAGTCCGTCAGTGGCGCCAACATACCAAAACTAAATTAAAAAACAAATACTCTTTACATCAATATAAGTCTATGAACTAATAAATAGTTATACTAAAGTTCAAATATACCATTTAAAACATTACAAATTATACAAATCGACAAAATATAATCAAAACCTAACACTCGTCCATCCTGACAACGTGTATGTCCTCATACACTTATCAAGTGAACACACATAAACATAACCTAACACTCGGCTATTTATTCTTAAACATAGACGACAGTAATTCTTATAAAATACAATTAGTCTCCGACTTTCGGAGTGCTCCAACTTTTGGAGTCTCTACCTTAAATTAAACTCCATCTTTCGGCGTTCTCCAACTTTTGGAGCCCCTACATCGAATAAGTCTCCGACTTTCGGAGTTCTCCAACTTTTGGAGTCCCTAGATTGAACAAGTCTCCGACTTTCGGAGTTCTCCAACTTTTGGAGTCCCTAGATTAAATCAGTCTCCGACTTTCGGTTTTCTCCAACTTTTGGAGTCCCTACATCAAAGTAGTCTCCGACTTTCGGAGTTCTCCAACTTTTGGAGTCCCTAGATTAAATCAGTCTCCAACTTCAAGAGTTCTCCAACTTTTGGAGTCCCTAGCTTCAGTTGTTCTCCGACTTTCGGAGTACTCTAACTTTTGGAGTGAAATATTAATACTGTAGACAGAAATCCATTTGACTTATTATCTAACTTTTTGTTGAACTTTTGAACAGATTTCTTATATACTCACAATCATACTGTTATCATTTATATCCTAATAAGGAAGATATAAGTATTTTTCAACTTTATAGCTATGAATAAATCATTGTTCTCTAATAATTTGCAGTAATGTCATAGCTTTTTATTATTTAATTATCAATCCATTAACTTAACATACAGGGTGTCCGGAAGGTAGGTGCAATCCTTTAAGGGGGTGATAGCTGACATCATTTCGAACATTTTAAGCTTAACATGTATATGGCAATAATCGTTTAATTTTTTTTTATTTAATTTTTTAGTGTTTTTTTCAAAAATACCCAAATCTCATACATAGCCGGTTCTACCACGCCAGTTAGAATTAATGTCAAAGGTGTAAAGCTGTTTTTGTATTGTCTAACGTTTATTTAACCAAATAGTATGAATTCTAAGCATCTGTGTTGACTTTGAGAAAAAATAGAGACATTGATACATGAAAAATAATTGTACAGTTGCAATGTAACACTTTGATTTGAGGTTAAATAAAATAAAATAAAATACTTTTCATCGTTCAAACCTTTTTAAAAACACGTCTGGTTTCTGCTCTTTATTTTAAGCTATTGTTCATGCAGGTGACTGGCTTAATAGCTGAGTTATGTCGAATTATTTATCTGCGTCGAACGAAGGAAAGTATTTTGATTTCAAAGTTTAATATTTAAAAAAAAAACACAATTGTTGGTAAAATAATTTTATTCATTTTCAAAATGTGATCCACCATTTCTAATACAAGCACGGGCCCTATTCCTTACGGTGGTGGTGGTCACCTTCAGCATCATCTCTTCCTTCATAGTGGTAAATGCATCATTGATTCTCTGCACCAAATCGTCCTTTGTTCTTATTTCTGTCGTGTAGACAAGTTCTTTGGCCCGGCCCCAAACGAAAAAATCCATGGGTGTAAGGTCCGGCGATCGAGGGGGCCAAGGCCAAGGTCCGTCTCTGCCGATCCAACGCTCCGGGAAACAGTCGCTTAAATAGTCTCTTACATTCCGAGTCCAATGCGCTGGACAACCATCTTGTTGGAAAATCAATGGCCTCTCTAGGTCCAATAGTCCAGCTTCTTCTAAAAGTCCAGGTATGTCGTTCTGTAGGAATGATAAGTATTTTGGTCCATCCAATTTGTCGGGTAGATAGTGTGGCCCAATAAGAGTTCTACCGATTACTCCAGCCCACACGTTGACAGAGAATTTTCTCTGGAATGATTTTTGTTTTTTCCAGTGTGGATTTGCGCCCTTGTCACCCCATTTATGGAGGTTGTGGAAATTATTGATTCCCTCCCTCGAAAACTTGGACTCGTCCGTCCACAGTATACTTTTCAAAAAGTGACGGTCTTCTATGTCCATATCTAATAAGAAGCGGCAAAACTGGACTCTTCTTATGGGGTCATCTTCTTCTAAGCCCTGTACTCCAGTACCATGAAAGGGATATTTTCCTTCTTTATGCATCGTCGTCCACACCTTCCATCTCGAAAAGCCCAGGTCAGCAGCTACTTTTCTGACGCTCGTAGTGGGATCCGCAGCAAAAGCTGCCAGTATTTGTTCTTCTACATCTACATCATCACCAGGGTTGACTCCACGTACCGGATTGTTTCCAACGCCATTTTCGATAAGCCGACGAAAGGTGTTTTGAAACACCCTGAAATTGGGTACTTTCCGATCTGGATAACGCTCCTGGTACAAGCGGCGCGCCAAAGCACCGTTTCCGTCAGCTCGTCCGTACATAAAAACAATATCGGCGTACTCTGCATTGGTAAACGCCATGTCACAAAGTGTTCAATAAAAGTCCAATGTAATTCAACACGTGAAGGAACTCAACGCCGGAGCGGACTCAACTTGACACGGTGATTTAATTAAATAATAACTCAACACGACGAACGTAGAAACCACACACAACCAGTCACGAGAGCAGATGCTAAGCAACTAGCTAGATAAAGCTGATAAAGAGAGATAGACAAAGGGCAGATTCCGGTTACGAATCGTAACCTACGATGCCAGCTCTGGTAACAAAGCAGCCCGACGCTCGGCGCTCCACAATAGATATTTCTGTAATTCTGAGAATTGGCCAGTCACCTGCATGAACAATAGCTTAAAATAAAGAGCAGAAACCAGACGTGTTTTTAAAAAGGTTTGAACGATGAAAAGTATTTTATTTTATTTTATTTAACCTCAAATCAAAGTGTTACATTGCAACTGTACAATTATTTTTCATGTATCAATGTCTCTATTTTTTCTCAAAGTCAACACAGATGCTTAGAATTCATACTATTTGGTTAAATAAACGTTAGACAATACAAAAACAGCTTTACACCTTTGACATTAATTCTAACTGGCGCGGTAGAACCGACTATGTATAAAATTTGGGTATTTTTGAAAAAAATACTAAAAAAATAAATTAAAAAAAAATAAACGATAATCGCCATATCCATGTTAAGCTTAAAATGTTCGAAATGATGTCAGCTATCACCCCCTTAAAGGATTGCACCTACCTTCCGGACACCCGGTATATTTCGCAATTTTCGAATAAATACTTTATCATCTAATCACAAAAGCAACAATTATACTCATCAAATTATACATTTCGAATTATTTGTCAATTATTACAATTGCCGTAACCAAAATTTTTATATTTTCCAATAATACAATTGTCTTATTTCAAATAAATATAATCAGATATTTTCTTTTAGAATCTTATTATCATCACTCTTATCATCTTCACTCTTATTAACATCACTTTCATCATCATCACTTTCATCATGATCAGCATCAGTATCACTATTATTTAACTCTAAAGCAGCCACATGAACCCATGGTAACATTCTTTTAGCAGCTACGGTAGTCTTACGTTTGTTTTTAGTACTACTCAACCCTGGAACCGCGGCAAGTTCATATCGATCGTTTCCAAGCACGGAAACGACTCGATAAGGACCCGTGTAAGCGGGAAGAAGTTTTTTGCTTCTGCCGTCATTGGCAAATGCAGTTTTGGTGATTTTCACCAATTCCCCTTCGGAGTATATTCGGGCAAGTTTCCTATTCTTATCATAATGCTGTTTTTGTTTAACCTGCTCTTCACTTATTCTGTCTTTCACCTGCTCACGGATAGTTATCAGGTCAGTATTATCTCTTGTTGTTTGCCTTATTTCATTTAAACGCGGGTCTACCTCACTATTCATGCTAAGCCCAAACATAATTTCTGATGGCGTCCTACCCGTGGTTTTTTGTATGGTGTTATTAAGCCCCCACTGTACCTTCCCAATTTTAGTGTCCCAGACCTTCTCATCATCCTTAAGATTCTGTGCAGTTAGAGAGGCCAAAATTGTACGGTTGTACCGTTCGACCTGTCCATTTGATTGCGGACTCGCAACTGCATTTAAGATGTGTCGAATGCCCCTCTCTGCACAGAATCTGAGAGGTAAACGATGTTCCTCGATCGCTAACCAGACGATCAGGAGTCCTAAACGTGTCAAATATTGCTTCTAGCACTGAAATGGTTGTAATTGTCTTCGTATTTCTCACGGGTTTCATAAGTACGAATTTGGTAAAGGCATCCACCATCACCAATAAATATGAGTTACCTCTCTTTGACCTCACAAATGGACCAAGATGGTCCACATGGCGAGTGTGAAAGGGCACCTCAATCTTTGGTATGGGATGCAATAAACCCTCTGAATGCTTCGTCCCCTTTTTGGAATAAGCACACTCAATACACGCACCGACATACTTTTTGATAAACCTTGCCATTCCCCGAAACCAATATGTCTTCTTGATTCGCTCCATCGTCTTTTCCACTCCCAGATGGCCTATCTCATCGTGGTTAAGACGACAGAGCTGCCACCTATCTCCCTTTGGGACCACCCAACGAATATCAGTGTCGCTACCCTCAATACGCCTGTACAGCCCGTTATCTTTTAGGACGTAATTGTCCTTGATGTATTTCAAGCCTTCAGGGTCTAGCTTCGTACTCAGAATGTCTCGAACCCTATTCAGTTCTGAATCGCCTAGTTGGAGTGTTAATAGCCAGTCATCGTCTGTAATCGTCATCACCATAGGGTATTGGTCAACCTCCTTAATTCCACTCTCCGTGATAGGGTTTCTGGACAACGCGTCGACATGGGACATTTTGGCGCCTAGGCGATATTCTATCGTGCAATCAAATTCCTGCATCATCAACCACCACCTGGCGATGCGAGGAAGTAAGTCACGCTTGGAGAAAGTAGTTCGCAGCGCTCCGCAGTCCGACGCTACTTTGAATCTCTGCCCCAAGAGATAGACCCTGAACTTTTTTAAAGAGCATATGACAGCTAGAGTTTCTAACTCATATGAGTGGAAGCTTTTCTCCTCTGGAGATGTCTGACGGCTATAAAACGCTACTGGACGGAAAGAGGCTGAGCCTGAGGGACGTTGCATAAGGATGCCACCAATACCTATTTTACTGGCATCCGTATGCAACTCCGTCTCGGCGGTTGGGTCGTAAATTGCCAGCACTGGCCTCACGACAAGTTTTTCTTTCAGGGTCAAAAAAGCATTTTCTTGCTCGCTGGTCCATTCCCAAGCAACATCCTTTTTTAACAATTTGCTTAGGGAATGTGCCAGCTTCGCAAACCCTCGTATAAACTTGCGAAAATAACTTGATAACCCCAAGAACTGGCGAACCGTATGTTGGTTTGTTGGACGGGGAAAGTCTACAACAGACTGTATCTTTTTGTTACCTGGCCTGACTCCAGCAGAACTAATCTCATAGCCCAGGTAATCCAATTTATCTTTGAGAAACTCGCACTTGCTTAGATTGAGCGTCAAATTGGCTCCTTCCAGCAACTGCAGTACGTGTTCCAACTTGGTCAAGCAGTCATCGATATTACGTCTGTAGATGAGCAGATCATCTATGTAAGCGGTAGCTTCCGTGTTCCGGGCAGATCCCAAAACCCTATTCATCATACGTTGAAACACCGCTGGCGCATTTGCCAAGCCGAATGGCATACGATTAAACTCATATTGACCGTCCGGCGTAACAAATGAGGTCAGCGGCTTAGAGTTCTCCGAGATCGGGACCTGGTAATACCCGGAAGCCAAATCCAGGGAAATAAAACAGGCCTGTCCAGACAATCTGGCCAGCTCATCTTCTATTATAGGCATTGGGTATCGCTCCTTCACTGTTATTGAATTGAGCATTCTAAAGTCGATGCAGAGCCTGAGGTTGCCATCTTTTTTCCGAACCAGTATTATGGGACTCGCATATTCAGAAACTGAATCTCTTATAATCCCAGCATCTAATAACTCATCGACCATTTCCCTCACCTTTTGTCGCTCAACATGAGAAAGTCGATAAGGGCGGTAGACAACCGGGGCCTTACTATTAACCTCGATGCTCATCTCGATTTTATCTGTACAGCCTAGGTCTTTGAAAGAAGAAGCAAAACAATGCCTATACTTTTGCAGCAGATCGATCAACCTATTTTTGTCCACTTCGTTTACACCATCCCCAACACGAACTTGGCTCATGTCGAGATCCTTGACGCTCACATTTGAAGGAGCTTTGAATGTCTCTGCTAGTACAAGTATCCTATTTACCACTTTAACAATCGACGCTCGACCCAAAGTCATTCCTTTCGAGAGCGAACAGTTTGTTGTGACTGGTGTCACGCGAACGTATATATTGCCGTTTTTGATGGTGTATAAACCCCCAGTCACCGCAAACTGTCGCAAGGGCTTGCCGATTAGTTTGCTATCTAGTAAAACGAATCCGTCACATTGTAGCTCAATTGAAGCTCTGATGCAAGCTTCCCCACTCAACCTCACGTTACTGCGCAGCACAACTTTTACCACATTGTTATCGTTCACAGGCGTTTGTGGGAACGGCAGCTCACTGTTAATGCTTGTAAATTGCAACTCACTAGCGGTCTTGCGCACAATGATGTGTGGTTGTTCCGTGTACGACTGGCCAATTAATACGGGAACGTCCAAGTATTTATCATCCACCACACGACAGATAACTTGTGCTATCACCCCGTCGACTACCAATTCAACATTTACCTGCCCCACAGATTGCACCAATTCATTTCCAAAACCCTTGAGTACGGTCACTACATCGTTTTGTTGTAGACCCATCTGACTACACAGCGACCTTCTAAGCAACGAGACTTCACTACCAAAGTTCACAAACCCTTTTACGATTCTACCATTAACTTGCACCTTTTTCGTGAATTTTGCATTGGGCTCCCTACTAGAAATACACATAGTATTGTTCACCTCATTCACCTTGTTCTTATCGGGTTCGAACCGACAAGTATCAGCCTCATGGCCAACCCTCTTACACCTTGCGCAAGTTTTGAGGGGTTGTGGACACCTGTCGAAACCATGCCCTTTCTGTTTACAGTTGAAGCAATGAAAACCAACAGTGGAATTCATTCGAGTTGTCGTTTTAACGTTTGAGGAGTTTGTGTTGGATTCATTCTGCGATTTAAACCGAGAATTGCTGGATCTTTCCGGCTAAACTGTGTTATCTTTGTTATTCATCAGAAATTTCAGTAAATGATCTGGATGTGTACACCGTAGTGCAAGCGCGCTTGATTTTACTGTCTTGTCACTTATGCCGTGTATAATACAATCAACTGCGCGCTTGTCAACGATATCGCACTGATTGAGCAAAGCCAACTTCTCATAAAAGTAGTTTTCGATGGGTTCATTGTACCTGCTTTTCCGCCTCAGCATCTCCTCCAAGGATTGGCCATAATTTTGTTCATACGGAAATGCACTCTTTAACTTTTCTTGCCACTCGGGCCAGGTGAACAAAATTGAACTGAGGCTTTCATACCAAGTTTTGGCCAACCCCTGAAGTTTTTGCATCGCAAAATGAATTGTTGTCTTTTCGTCCCATCCGTACACAGAAGCGCATTCATTCACCTTTTTCAACCATATATCTATGCGTTGAATCCGCGATGATGGATTGAAATCCGGTAAAATATTCTTAGGATTTCTGTTTGATAAGGTGGCCGCCGTATCCGGATGAGACGTCAAGTTCCTTAAAGCGCCTAATAAATTTACCACATCTTTAGAGGAAAATTGAACGCTACAGGAGCGTTTTGTATGACCGGGCCCATCATCGTGGCTGCGACTCCTCTTACGACGCCGGCTCGACGTGGTAGACGTCTCTCGTTGCAGCGACGGTGGCCGAGCACGTGATTCACACCGCCGCCGCTCCGATGAGAGACGTGCTCTGCGTACCTCATCTTCCATGATTTGGAGTCGCTCCCTTTCCCGTTGTAGCTCTCGCTCACGTAGACTCAGGGAGCTGCGTTCGCGAGACCCGTCGCGGCCGCGACGACTGCGACTGCGGCTGCGATAACGGCTCCGACGTCGGCTCTGCCTCGTGTCGCTGCAACTTGTCGCTGCCGGCGGCGTACCGACCCGCGCCTCGGCGCGGCGCGATGGACTGCACTCAGGTGTCTTTAGCCGCCGCGGGCCATAGTCTTCATCACGTGGCATGCTCTAAGAGTCTCTAGGACTCACACACAAAACGAGATCATTAGTGTGGATTCATAGGAAAACGTTTATAATTTTCTAACCTAAATATGCAAATATCTCGAAAACGGTACGTCGTAGGTCAAAAATGATGAAAATTTTGACCCCCTTTAGGAAACCCCAACGTAAGGTCTACTATTTCAATCTTTGATAGAAATGACGTCATAGGTCAGACACCATGAAATGTCATGACATTTTATGTCTTCTCTTAATAAGTTTTGAGCAATCATTTATGCGTAATGAAAAAGGCGTGCACTTACCACTTCTGAAGTGTAATAAAACTCTGCATTCACCGTGGAACCATTCACTTTTATTCCTTTTCCAAAATGGCGACACAATATTTCACAGAACAATCAACTCCACACTTAGTTTCGGTATGCGACCAACCTCGAACACGCTCCAAGAGCCAATGCCCCCAAAAACCCCATCGCCTCTTTCCTTTCCCGCCTGACCGAATAAAAGACACTCAATTGATACTTCCGTCAGTCCGTCAGTGGCGCCAACATACCAAAACTAAATTAAAAAACAAATACTCTTTACATCAATATAAGTCTATGAACTAATAAATAGTTATACTAAAGTTCAAATATACCATTTAAAACATTACAAATTATACAAATCGACAAAATATAATCAAAACCTAACACAATATTCACTTAAAATTAATTACAATGAAATGATCTCGATTGATCAACTAAACTAATGTCCTTTCGCTATCGCGATTGAAACGTAAAGGCGACGAGAAATTTCAAACTCAAACTCAAAACGTTTTTGCGACATTGTGGTGGTATATGGTGATATATATATATATATAGAATTTGAAGAACCGACAATGAACCCAGTGAGGGCACTGCAATATCTTACATCTAACTTGCACAATAATAAAATATCATAAAATGGATAGCTTTATAACAATGAGATCATTACCTACTATTATCTACAGTATTAGCGTAACATTAAAGTATTATAATTATAAGATTTACATGCATTTGTGTATGTGTACCTGTGTGTGTGTTATGAGTGTGTTTGAGGGTGTGTAAGTGCTTCTGTGTGATTATAGAAAGTGTGTTTCATTTAAATATTCTTCAATGCTGTAGTACGCTTTTTGGAGGAGATGATTTTTTACTTTCTTTAGGATTTCTATTTCGTTAGAAATATTTTTGTAACTATCTGGAAGTTTGTTATAGATGGTTATGGACATAATATATGTGTTAGTGAATTGCAATGACATATTAATTTTTGGGAGGAGAATTTTGTGTTTGTGTCTGAAGGAGTATAAGTTATTCAGTGTGTCTCTGGTCTTGTATGTTTCTGGGTATTTTCTGACTAGCTTTATTATTTCGAATAAGTAAATAGAGGGGAGGGTGAGGATGCTATATGTTTTGAAATGTGGTTTACATGTGTGTGTTGGTTCTATGTTTGCTATAATTCTCAGCAGCTTTTTCTGTAGTCTAAATAATTGTGGAGCGTCGGTGCTGTTTCCCCACAGTATGATGCCATATTTGGTGACGGCTCCCACCAAGTAAACGAAAATGCACCATCAGGGTTTTTGGGTGGCATCGCGTGATGTTCAGGAAAATTCCATAAGCAATCTCAGCATTTCGTGGGTGGTCCGAAGTGACGATAAATACGAGTACATGATTATGGGCGATGGATAATATCGTAACACCTCCCCTCCTAGATGAGCAACTATTTGCCAATGTCTACGGCGAATATTGCGCATCTTTTCTCTTTCGGAGACATATTCTTGATTGAAGTAATGTTCTGGGATGTTTCAGGTAGTGCAGATAGTTCCAAATCGCGGACAGTCGATGCGTTTTCTTTCTTTGTCTTCTTATGTCGCAAGTAAAATGCAATTGATGCAACTGTGCAGAATATCACCAGTACATACATAGGTATTGTAGTGTGGTAGGTGGTCAGTAAGTCCATGGTGACTGATTTCATTGGAATTTCCATTGTTATTTGCTTCTGGATGTCATGCAGTTTATTCAAATCAATTGAAGTAAGGTTGTAATGAATTGGTCGATTCTCGGAAGATAACTGTATGTTCGAAGTTGAGGGTGGAAACATACTGATTTCGACAGATTGTCCACGAATTTTATCGTTGAAGTTGATGATGGTGAATCTCGGTGCTCGGATACTGCAGTTTCGAGGAAGTGTTGCTAGAAAACTGCCTTCTAGGATTTGATGCTGTTCTGGTCCGCAGAGAATCTTGACTTTTGTAGGTTTCGGGAACGAAATAATGTAGTGCTGACTGTCTAGCTCCGTTAGAGCCTCCTTGGACAGAGAGATAGGCGTAGGCCTACACGTTTCATCTACCTCCTGTAAAGTTATCAGCGTATCTATACAGTCACGTTGTGTGCGGGTCTGGTGGCTCAGCTGTTGCTCGCAGATGTACCAGGTGTCGACCTTCGGGCATTCTGCCTCTATGGACACATACTCCTTAGAATTGGTTGCCAGGAATGGGAGTGGTGGGATAATGACGTTATGGTGTTTATTTGGTACTGGGCAGAGTCTGTATAGATTATAGGATGATATGGAAGTTAAAGGAAATTTTAGGACAATTACGATCTTTTTATCTAAAAAATAACATCCTAAGCTAATTAAATCATAGTAATAAATCAAATCTAAACTTATAATTTGTTCAGGCTCATATAAAACGTTTAATTTTCTTATCATGTAGGTGATATCATTAAGTGATAGAATAGAATGGTGCAAAGTGCCTGTGCGACTAAAAGCTAAAATATTCTCTAATCTATATATATCCGTACCTAAGTCTTGTACGTTTTCGCTAATCAAAGCGAATAACTGAGTCAGTCAGTCAGTCAGTCAGTTGCACTTTATCTGAGGTAGAACTGTTTATGAAATATGATAAGGCTTTCGCTAACTTTGCCTGATTAGTGGTTAAATTATTCAAAATCTGAGTTTGTTGGATTGTCATTTCCTTGTATAAGGAAATATGGTTATTGAAACTTTCAGAAATATCATGTTCATTTTTCTGTAAATTTTGAAGTATATTTTCATATCTCAGGGCATCGCTATAGTCGAGATTGCCGGTGATACTTTTTATAAAAGTACCCAAGGGGTTAAACAAACCACGCTTAACTCTTTTAGGCTGAAAGGTATCTAGTTGCAAAGAAATTTTATCTATTTTTTGAAAGATGCGAATAATCTGATATTTGAATAAGAGATAATTCTGATTATTAATACTATTCGCTGCGTCAGTGAGTTGAGATTTAGCAGTAGTCAGTTGTGTTTGTAAAAGGTTTAGGTCTATGTCTTGTAGGAAAGTATGGATCAAAAAAATCAAAAAATCAAAAATCATTTATTTCCATAGGATGTTGTTACATCACTTAGATCCGTCATTACATTTTTTTGGGTGAGTTCACTAACACAATGGCGGAATCTGTGGAGAAGAGCTCACCGAAGAAACTCCACAGTCGTCGCATCTTTTGCGTTTCCTTTTTTAAATAAAATATTGTCAAATTACAAAATGAATGCTAATTATATATCGAAACAGCCTGTTACTCAAACAATCTATTCCCATGGACATCTGTCCTCTAAGTAATCAGATATACTATAGTAACCTTTTTTATACAATTTCTGTTTTATTATTATTTTAAACTTGTCGAAAGGTAAGTTTTTAATATCAGTAGGGACCTTATTGTAATAGCGTATACAATTGCCTTTAAAATAATTACTAATTTGATGTAGTCGGCTTACATAAGCAACCAACTTGTCTTTATTTCTAGTATTAAAATTGTGTATATCACTGTACTTCTGAAAATTAGTTATATTTCTTTTTACATACACAAGATTGTCACAGATATATTGAGACACAAATGTCAGAATATTGATTTCTTTAAACTTTTCCCTCAGTGACACTCTAGGCCCTAATCTATAAATTGCACGAACAGCCCGTTTCTGCAGAATAAATATACTATTAGCATTCGCAGCGTGACCCCACAATAAAATACCATAGGTCATTAGACTATGAAAGTAACTAAAGTAGACTAGTCTAGCGGTGTCTACGTCGGTAAGAGCTCTAATTTTTTTTAACTGCGAACGCTGCTGAACTCAGTCTGTTCGACAATTTATTTATATGAGCATCCCATTGTAGTTTGGCGTCTAAAGTAATGCCCAAAAAGACAGTCGACTGCACAAGGTCCAATCTCTGTCCTTTTATAAATATGTCTGTAGTTACCGGGTTCACATTGGGTAACACGAATTTAATACATTTAGTTTTCTTTTCAATAAGTAATAAAATGTTAACAGTAAACCAGTTCATTATACTAGAGATAGCATTGTTTACCTCGTCATAATCATAATGGTAATGGGATATAATCTTAGTTGGGCCTAGTTTAAAGGGTAACATACCAGGTCCTTCGTCTAGTCTTTCAAGTCGTATGTCTTGAGCTCGGGCCAGGTTGGTCAGGATTAGTACGGTCCTGCAACAAATCAAGATATCTATATTTAAGGGTTCTTTTTTGGCGATTTTTGGCTATAGGTCCACATAAACTGTAGCGTACTGCTTACTATATGACGCGTTAGTTGATAAACTAACGATTTAAACCGTTAAATAGTAAACTGGTTTAAACTTGAATCGCAAACGAAATGCCAGGGCAAACACTGCGGTAGCTTAGGTGAAGACTGGGGGACAAGCGCAGCGAAGCCCCCGAATAGTCTTCGTGTTAGGTTGACATGTAAGAACAAAATAAACGTAAATTATAATCCCTGTCGGTCTGGTTTAGTATCTGTCGATAGTTGATCAACTAATGCGTTAGTTTATCAACTAACTGTTTTGACTATCTTGCGGTGACATACATCCCACACTAAAGGAAAAACTTGAAGTGATAACAAGAAAAAAGGAGTAAAAAGGCCAATTTTAAAACGTCAAAGTTTGTTAATAGTTCATGCAAGGAACGAAAAAGGCTTTGTACCTGGAGCCTTTTTAACGTATAAATCCAAGGATACTGCAGGGGATTATCACAATGAAATGAATATCGATAACTACAAGAAATGGTTAGTCAATCAATTAATCCCAAATATATCCCCTGGCACTGTTATAATTTATTCATTTATTTATTATCTTTGGTACACAAAACAGCTTTGAAGATAATACACTAAAATATAACATGACAACAGGTGAAAGGCTTCTTCATCGCCAAAAATATGTGTACACAACATGTTATAAAAAACCGGTCAAGTGCGAGTCTAAATCGCGCACGAAGGGTTCCGTACCACCGTTCAATGGAAGCGATGGTGTGGAGTGAATAGTTTGGATTTTACACAGCAAAATATTGTTTACAAAGTTATTGGTGCGGTTACTTTCACACTCCATGTACGTAACCAGGTGCATCCATAAGTTTGTATGTGGTATTGTTGTATGGGAGCCCCCTTAAATATTTATTTTATCCTGTTTTTTAGTATTTGTTGTTATAGCGGCAACAGAAATACATAATCTGTAAAAATTTCAACTCTCTAGCTAGCTAGGTTCTTGAGATACAGCCTGGTGACAGACGGACGGACGGACGGACGGACGGACAGCGAAGTCTTAGTAATAGGGTCCCGTTTGGAACCCCTTCGGGTACGGAACCCTAAAAAGAGTATGTGCTTAATTAAAATTATACATACAATAAATGAACACTAAAGAAGAAATTAACAATTTAAACAAATTAAATTACACATAAAACAGTTTAAACAAATTAACATTTTAAAAATCATTTAGAAAAATCTGCGTAATTTACAGAAAATATTATTTGAGGACATTATAAACTTAAAACAAGGCAACGAATCATGGTAGATATCAGATACGTCGTCTTCGCTGGCAGAAAGCTCGTTAAAGTAGCGACACATACGAAGAGTAGGGTTGTTAGCGCTGATGTTGGTGTTGCACGGCGGGATCAAGAAGGGACGTGGCTTTCTAACTGATCTGCTGGGTGCGCGGAGGTTAATGTCTGAGAGAATAGAAGTTGTTATGGTGCCGTTAAATCAGGTGAATTATCGACAACGCACCTTATCACAATAGATATGTCTAAACCCCCCCCCCCCCCCCTCAATTCAAAAACCGCTAAACAGGAAATGATCAACTGGTTAGACATGGGCACACTGCGTTGCGATTACCACCATATCATCCGGGTTTTAATCCCATTAAGAATATATGGTCTCAACTAAAGGCTATGCCGCTAGAAATGTAGATATTTAGTTTCAGTAAAAAAATATTTGGGGCTGAAGAATGGAAAAAAGTTTGCGATCATGCGATCAAATGCGAGAATGAATATCGAAGAATTCAACCCCATATGGACGATTACATTGATAGACTCTTAATAAATACGACTGATACCGTCAAAAATATTGAAATTTACAATTTATAGAATAAAATGGGCGTATTTTGTTTACTATCTATCTATTTTGTTTTATTGGTTTACTAAATATAGTAAGTAAATTGAAATATCTTCTAGTAGTTGCAACAGATATGGTTTTTTATCTATCTTAGATCTTAGTAGAATATTTATCTACATAAGTATGTGTATCGTGGTCTAGTACCCAAGATGCAGAGAATCCTAGTTTGGGGCTAGATCAATGTGAGTAAATAGTGTCCAAGGTGTTATTATTATTACAGCTCTCTATAAATATCCAAAGTTTACATGTCATCGCTTTGATGTAAAATAATAAAGTGAAGTATAAAAAAATGAAGTATTTATTTCATATGAAATGTCACTGAATAAATACAATAATTGATGGACAATTGTCTGTGTTTGGAAATCGTCATAACCAGCCAATCGTCTCTTTCCAAAGACTGATGTGCAAAAATTATCGCCGATAAGTGTACATGCTGATGAGTTTATATTCCAATAAATCTGACGATTTGAGCATGACGTTCCATACATTGTCTGACGCACTCGAATAACTCTCACTACGGACTTATTTTTTGTTGCCCCACCCGCGCGGCTCTAGATGCGGAATGCTTAGATTTGGTAGAGTTACTAAACAGGCTGTAAGGTATCTCCCATATCTTAATCTGCCGCGCTGGAGTAACTCACGAAACGAACTTGGTCCTACTATAAGACCTAAAAACACTTGAATGAATCGCAGATCTCGGCTTTCGTAACAGATACATCGGAGTCATACAAAAGCGAAAATGCCTTCGTTATAAAAGCCTACATATTTTTTATAACAATACTTGGAGTAAACTGCAAGCGAAAATACGTCTATTGCACGCACACCGAGAGGTGAGAACGCCATACCAACCGCACGACGTTTGTCTTTTTACATCAATTCAATCTGAATGTGCGAAGTCTGATTAATTTATTTAAAAGCTTTATTTTAATGGCCATTTTGTTTTGTTCATTGGTTGTCTAAGGTAAATAATAATAATAATAATAATTTATGAATAAATAATAGAAATAAATCAGAAAAATAATTGCCGGATTCGAATTTTTTGTTCAGTCATGTCGGCGATATACAAATAATAATAATAATATACATTAAAACTTTATGTGTACTAAAATCATATTAGTGTATTTGTGTTAATGAATTCCAATGATTTGCTGAGTTTTAATTGTAAATGTTGAGTTTGTCTGGATATGTAGTGAACAGGCACAATAGATAACAGGATTCGCTTATGTCTACTCGTCCATTCTGTACAAATCGTAGCAAGTAAAATAGGTCATTGTGCTTGCAGATAAGGTCTAATATTGATTATATAAATGAACGGCTACTCTCGGAATTGGGTTGCTTTTCTGCGCAACCGAAAATTATCGAGAGGACTTTGAAGTTGAGGACTGTACTGTACTGTACTGTAACAACTTTTTTCCATAAAAATTGATAGCCAAATAAATCTATCATTACAGGGTCCACATCCGTCGTACAGACAAAGTGGGCACCGAAGCGGCGTTCCACCACATACACGAGTATATGAGATACGTGAAGGACTACTACGATCAGTTGGAGCTGACGAGGGCGGTCGATAGCAGGCGCGTCTACCTGGCCACGGATGACGCTAATGTAAGTATCAGTGGTCAACAATTTAGCCAGCCCCTTGGAATACCAAGCACTGAAATGAAATGAAATGAAATTGTTTGTTGTACAGATAAATGACACAGGTTCTAGAGTCTGGCTAATGAAAGAAGGGACTGGAATTATTTCCAAGCTTTTTATATGGCAACAAATTTATAACGACAAAACTATCAAAATCCAATAAAGATGAACTCACACTTATTCGAAACGAATGATGTTAATCTTAGAATTATTTGTATTGAAATCCTATGAAACCCGGAACACTTGCCTGCGTAAAATTTTTCGAATCGTAGGTATGCGAGATTGCACTGTTATAAAATAGTACTTACTGTTTTTATCAATACAAAAAGGCAAACGTCGCATTTTTTTAATATATTGTTAGTACCTCTGAGAGTAATTTATACTCAATTTTGCAATCCTGAAAACCCTTTGCTACTCCCGTGGTGCTTTAAAACTGTGAAATTCTTGCATTTACTAGATTAACACTCTTTTCCCCTAGTGGGGACGGATTTGAACTAAAACTTTACTGAAATGATGTCTCGTATCTCCTGCCAAATGACAGCTTCAGTATTTTTCTATGTCCAAACAAAGTTCACCCACCCCCATTTTTAACCGACTTAAAAGGAGCACGTTCTTATTTTTTTTTTAAATATTTGTTACCTCCCCATAATGGGATTATGGTCCATCCACCATGAGAGCACACACACAACCACGGCCCCTAGTGCCCGGCGCCTCCAGGGGCGACGCCGGTGACGACGGTAGCAGGACTAGCCCCGGAGGCAGGGGTGCGAAGAATCTCCGGGCGGGAACGATCACCCGTCAGCCGACCACAGCATGCCAAATGGACTCCGATATACTCAACATACTAACCTACAATGTCCGGACACTAATGACAGAAGAACGCCTCGTAGAGCTGGAGAATGCGCTAAAATACGTCAAATGGGATATTGTAGGCCTATCAGAAACAAGAAGACCAGGGGAGGTCACTACAGAGAGAGACGACGCTATATTCTACCACTTCGATGCCACCGGTGGCCAGTATGGAGTAGGTTTTCTGGTGGCAAAGAAGTGGAAGAACAACATTATAGAGTTCTTTGGCTACTCAGAAAGAGTAGCTGTCCTTAAATTCCGTGTATCTGATAGTAAATTCATAACCATAATTAACGTATATGCACCAACATCCTCTTCCAGCGACGACGAAGTAGAAGACTTCTATGACCTTATTAATCAGGCCTGCGATGAGCACCGAGGTACTTGGAATATAGTCCTCGGTGACTTTAATGCGAAAATTGGCCCAAGGCAGGCTGGAGATAACGAAGACTTAATGGGACCACACGGGCTTGGGCGCCGAAACGAGCGTGGTTCCCGTTTGCTCCAGTTTGCCTTTGGACAAGGCCTCCAAATAAGTAACAGTTATTTCTTTAAAAAGCCGCAACGTCGCTGGACTTGGATTTCACCAGACAACCAAACCAAAAACGAAATAGATTTCATCCTTTCTTCAAAACAAACCGTAATCAAAGACATTTCAGTAATTAGTACATTTAAAGTTTGCTCCGATCACAGAGCCCTACGCGCAAGGGTACATCTGGACACAAAAATCCAACGTGCAATCATATTTAAACCTAAAATAAGACGAATAAATAAACACACACTTTACAACAATTCAGAAACATTCAATTTAGAGCTTAAAAACTATTTCAATGGCCTCAATACAGACATAGATAATCCAGAAATACAATACTCACATATAATAAATTCTATAAAATCGTCTTCTAAAAATATTAAGACAGTAAGAAGAAACAATAATAAATTAACGGAAGGAACCAAAGCACTATTAGACCAAAGAGAATCGTTACCCAAATGTTCACCTGAATACTACACCCTAGACCGAAAAGTCAAACGCAGCATCCGTACCGACATTAGAAACTACAATACAAAGCTGGTCGAAATAGCAATATTAAAGAATACATCTCTACGTGTCGCCAAACAAGGTACCACCAATAGAAAAACATGGATAACGTCACTAATGGATGACAGCGGGAAGAAACAAGGGAACAGAGATAGAGTAATGGATGTATGCACCAGTTTTTATAAAAAGCTATATTCAGACTCTTCCAAAACGGACCACACTTCCAGCGCCGAGTATCCCCGTCCTACTACAGACACCGTCCCACCCATTAGTGGCTATGAAGTGCATCAGGCCCTAAAAAGCATGAAGTACGACAAAAGCCCAGGGGAGGATGGTATCACGACGGAAGCGCTGAAAGTTGGAAAGCCCGTTCTGCTCCCCCATTTAGCCAACCTCTGTAATTCAATTCTCTTCACCGGTAAACTCCCAGAAACTTTTTGCCATTCTAATATAATTCTTCTCCACAAAAAGGGCGATAGGTCGGACATTGGGAACTATCGTCCTATTAGTTTAGTGTCTCATGTATATAAGTTATTTATAAAAACAATACAGAACCGCATCACTGATCAACTAGACTCCAAACAGCCACCTGAGCAGGCTGGTTTCCGACCCGGCTACTCTACAACTGACCACCTACAGACATTAAACCAGATTATAGAGAAACACAATGAGTTCAATAAGCCACTCTACTTAGGTTTTGTAGATTACTCGAAAGCTTTTGACAGCATCTCACACTCATCCATTTTTTCCGCACTTAATAACCAAAATATCAGCCCCACCTACATCAGCATTATTCGAGCCGTGTACAACAATAGTACAGCCAATATTAAACTTACATCCCCTGGGCCGTCATTCCAAATAGAAAGAGGTGTAAAACAGGGAGACCCTCTGTCTCCGAAATTATTCACGAGTACCCTTGAAGAGGTCTTCAAAAAGTTGACAGTCTCGTGGCAAGACAAGGGCATTGCCGTCGGCGACCGAAGGCTGAAAGACCTTCGGTTCGCCGACGACATTGTGCTGTTCGCGTCATCACCACAAGAACTCCAGATAATGCTCCAAGAACTGAGCACTGCAAGCCTTGAGGTTGGACTGAAGATGAATCGGTCAAAAACCCAACTCATGACTAACGGCGCAAAGCGTAAGGTAGTGGTCGATGGGCAGGACATACAATACGTCGACGAGTATACCTACTTGGGCCAGATAGTGTCGTTCGAAAACAGGCAGGACAAAGAAATCGAACGACGTGTTTCGAACGCCTGGAAGAGCTACTGGTCCATGAAGGAGCTGATGAAGGGCAACCTTCCGTTGACCCTGAAGCGCAAACTTGTCGACATGTGCATCCTACCCATCCTAACCTACGGCGCACAAACGTGGTCATTGACCGAACGTCAGAAGTCCAAACTCAAGGTGTGCCAACGAGCGATGGAGCGCAGTATTCTGGGTGTTATACGCACAGATCGCATCCGAAACACCACACTGCGCTCAAAAACTGGGATCGCGGATGTAGGAGTTCAGACTGCCAAGCTCAAGTGGACCTGGGCCGGACATGTCTGTAGAATGCACCCCGACAAATGGGCGAAAACAGCAACTGAATGGGTGCCCACAGACGGACACCGGCGTAGGGGAAGGCCCAGAAGGAGATGGAGGGACGACCTGGATAAGTTTCAGCCAGGGTGGGTCAGTACAGCTACTGATAGGGATGTGTGGACTCGAAATGGTGAGGCCTTTGCCCAGCAGTGGGACACCGTGGAGGCTACATAAAAAAAAAAAAAAAAAATTTGTTACCTCAAAACTGGTACTATTTATGAACCGATTTCATTTATTATTATTTTTATATTTATCCCATTAAAAAAAAAACGGTCGAGTAGTTTGGTTTTTAAAGCAAACATACGGGACTTATGATGTCATCGAGGTAAACGAAATTGCGTATAATTGCTTTACTGTGACTTATTAGTGGTGGTTAAGGTCATTGTCGTAAGATGAATTCTGTCTATAAGTACCGTTTGTTGTGTAACGTGGACTGGACTGGACTGTCACACAAACATATTTCGTAGCCTTGTTTTGGTGTATTTTGATGACATCCGCATCCCGACCGGGTAGAAAAAAATGGGCTTGTTTTTAGGGTTCCGTACCCGAAGGGTTCCAAACGGGACCCTATTACTAAGACTCCGCTGTCCGTCCGTCCGTCCGTCCGTCCGTCCGTCCGTCTGTCACCAGGCTGTATCTCAAGAACCTAGCTAGCTAGAGAGTTGAAATTTTCACAGATTATGTATTTATGTTGCCGCTATAACAACAAATACTAAAAAACAGGATAAAAGAAATATTTAAGGGGGCTCCCATACAACAATTCTTTCAATACCACATACAAACTTATGGATGCACCTGGTTACGTACATGGAGTGTGAAAATAACCGCACCAATAACTTTGTAAACAATATTTTGCTGTCTAAAATCCAAAATATTCACTCCACACCATCGCTTCCATTGAACGGTGGTACGGAACCCTTCGTGCGCGATTTAGACTCGCACTTGACCGGTTTTTTCTACATATAATGACATTCAAATTTTGAACGCGGACGCCCACCCGCGTGCCGTCCCTAGTTTGTCTGTGAAGTTGGTACTGACATTCAAATTTCGAACGCCGACGCCCGTCTGCGTGAAGTTGGTACTAAAGAACATGCTAAACAATTGCAGAACCACAATGCCGGTCAAACATGCGGTTCCTGAACACATCAAAGAGAGCTTATGATATGTGTGTAGATAAACTAGTGTATGTAACTGTACATAATTAGGCATTAAAACTCTCGAGTGATATTATTATGAAACTCTCGAGTTTTAATGCCCTCCATTATGCAGCAGTCACATACACTACTATTAATTGACGATGCACTTTGCGGATTCTTTATTTTATTTCGATTATAGGTTCATTATATTTCCTTTTTAGGCAGCATTTGTATGTACTTTGTGAACAAAAACAAAGTAGAATAGCACAAATACTTGTCTTTCCTTAAAAGAAAGCGAGTCGAGTTAGGTTGTGTTCCCTTTGATTAGATTTTCAAAGGAATTCACATTAAGAATAAATATATCAGAACCCGTGTACATTAAGATCCGAGGTCTAGTAAATCATGACATAATATATTTCCAGGTACTTATAGTAACCTATTAAAACTATCGACATGATTGTGATATTGAGAACGGTTATAATAGCTAACTGGTATTTTTACCCCTTACTGAGCTATAACATTAAAAAACTGTGTTCACTTTGTGCAGAGTACATATTATTCCATAAAACAATTACATTGATAACCAGTGCCATTTCATTATTGGTTCTGGAGGCGGGACTGTGTCGAGTCAAAAACTGGCAGCGTTTTTTTTACAAAAAGCGCGCGACATTCCACAAAAAATTGCGTAATTTGTGGGTAAGATAAGTAAACAGGGCAAGCTGCCATTATTTATTTATTTATTATATAAAAACAATGCTAGCTCAAAGTATGTACCAACATGCTGGCATTGGTTATTAGAGGGTACATTCACAACTGTTACATAAATATAGATAGAAAGTCATCACAAACTTACTAATAGAACATGTAAAAATATCATTATCAATTTACCTTAGACTATTTACTCTATAGACGGAGTGTCACTTTCGCAATTGCGTCGAAAAATAAGGCCCACAACAGTAGGCCGCCATTCAAACAGTCTGCCTTGAGCTGACATTGGAGACGCACGCGTTGTACAGTTTCACAGGTCATCAAAATTTGATAAAAAATGCCTTGCTGTGCGATTAAAGTATGTAGAAATTACAAAGGACGAATAAAAGCAAATCACAAGCCATCATTTCAACGGGAAGTCAACCTAAATTCGTTGTATTTCGTAAAACATTAAGTAAATTTCTTGTTGATTTCACATGATTCACACTTTACGTTTTATAAGTGTTGCCAGTTTTTCAATGCAAAATTTCCCCACAAATTACAACTATGCTCGCACCAAAGTGCTTTTGAACATGAGGTGATAAACTAGCATTGCCTTTTTCCATACGGGGTGGCAAAATCACAGTTGTGACCAAACTCAATCATACTTCGTAGTTACTAGTCCGATTTGCTTCAAAATCTATATCTGGGAATCCGGTTGGAGTCAACACACAAGTACAACTAAAACATAATAATGTAATAAATGATGTATATGTTACGGCTAAAGCTAGGTGTGTGTCTAAACTTAAGTTTAGCCGGCTAGTTTTAAGATTAATTTCGAGCGTCGGCTAATGTCCGAAATAATGTTCATTGCGATAAATGATTTCAACATTAGTCGGCTAAACTGCAGTTTAGCCTCGACGATGTTGAGGCTTAAGATGGGTGAGAAAATATGGTTGACATTAGCATAACTAAACTTAAGTTTATTTTTCAGTATACCTAGGCTAATGTTGAAAAATTACCGTCTTAATCTGGAATAAGTGATGTTGTGGGATGTAGCCGTAAACACTGCGGTAGCTTAGGTGAAGGATAAAGGGGGTGAGCAAAGCGAAGCCCCCTTTATCCTTCGTGTTAGGTTGAACATGTAAAAACAACAAATATACTTATACTCGTCTTTCTATAGTTTTTCTTTACTCTTCACCTAAGCTACCGCAGTGTTTTGCCCTGATATTAGAAATAGCTTTCATATCTGAATAAAATTACCCCGCTCCGCTCCCCGCAGTCGCACGAATACTTCGTTTTTAACATTGGCTAACTAATGTCAAACATTAACCGAAACGCATCGGCTAATGTGCAATCTAATAGATTAAAGATGACATCCGTTATCACAAACGAACATGACTTCGGACATTAACCGAGGCTCGAAATTAATCTTAAGACTAGCCATTTTTATTATTTTGAGGTCTGATTTCACATCTCTTACTGCATTTACAATTAAAAGATGGGCCTGAAAAACCCTGCGCATGTAAGGCGGGGTCTTTTTTGACGCTACCTATTGAAAAAGGATTAAATAAATACTCAGTCATTTTATTTTCAGTCTAATTTGTTTACCAGTCGCTATATGAATTAGTTTATTACTTGAGAATATTATACATTATGTAGTGCCTATGAATATTACAAATTATGTAGTTCCAAATTAGTCATACCATACCATTAGCTACACGAAAGATAGATATTTAAGTTAAATCTGTGAAGATAAAAAATATTTAGTTGCTACTTAACCGAAATTCAGCTAACATAATATGGTTAAAATGAGTTTAGTTTATTTACCAAGTTTATTTATTTAGGATATACTGTAGAATAAATGATCGAAGGTAATCCACCAACTTGTACAGTTTCCCTACTTTTTCCGGGAGTATTGCTTTTGTGGCAACATTTGACACGCACACAGATTAACAGGTCGCGAGCGTTCCAACATGTCGACACGCACACTAGCCTGCTAAAGTTGGCCTGTTTTCACCGCTGTCATTCAGTATTAACGCGGTATCTAGTGTTTGTATAATCTAAGCAATTTACATTGTGATGGAAGCCATTTAAAAATGCTAGCTGCAATATGCTATGCTATGCTAAATGCAATACGGGTGATATTCGCTTGATGGTGACGTCAGTCATAGCGTCGGCCAGCGCATAGTGATGTGTGTACTCATTGCCAGCCTGTGAGCGGCCGACTGACACGCTTTTTTGTATCGAAACGAAACAGTCGGCAGCTCACTGTTAGCTGTAATGAGAATAAAGCCTTAAACCGACCTTTTCCCCTTGTTACATGGAGGAGGAGGAGGATAACTCGCCCTGTTTTTATTAGGGTCGAGCCCTATCTGATGTTGGGCAATAGTCCTAGCTTATTAAGTAGACGTTACCGTGTCTACTACCCAAGGCACAGGGTAACCCTGTCTGATATTCAGGGTTACCCTGCCTATTACTTGGGAGTTATTTGATTTACTACTTGGGAGCAACCCTATCAGAAAAAGATAAAATCTTAGGTGGTCTAGGTTTTCTATCTTGTTTAACTTAATGGTATTAAGTAATAAAAATAGGGTGTCAATTAAACAGACTTCTTTTTAATAGCATTATTCGCCCCTAAAAATCTACATTGCCTTCAAAATTTCTAAGTCAGCCACAATTAACGAACGTCTGAGTGATACTATCTTAGCCACTAGTTATCTTCTATGTAAGCCACTCTAAATACAACTTAGCATGGTAATTATTTTCAGGATCTTAATTTGTAACATGCATTCAAGCAGTAAACTTCTAAAATATTAATATATGACATCAAATAAGATATTATATTAGCTTCAAATTTTTTAACTCAGTCCATTTAAAATGTAACTCATCCCACATTAATTGATGGTCAAAATTTTGCTAAAATTGCCATCAAATAGTAAGTTATGGCCACTAATGTTAGCCAATATTACCCAAAAAAAACTATTCATATCATTAAATGTATGTTGTTTTTACTTGCATACGCTTCGCTCCGCCCCGCTTCGCTACACTTCGGTTTTGCTTCTTCTAAGTTCTAACATAACCTATAATCCAATTGAAATTTAGCCACAATAACCTACTCTAGCCAAAGAGCATGTAACCTTATTGGCATACTTTATTTTAATTACAGATGAAACAATTGCAATACGAACGCACTAACGACAATAAACAAATACACGTGACTAACTCGTCGGTACATGAATAGAATGGTGCTCTCTGATTGGTTCAAATGGCCAGTAGCTGTAGTCTCGCGCACTCGCGCCAAATCTTGCAGTGGCTTTTTTCACAATAAAAGAATATGATGTGTTATTTTACATGCTAAGTTATAATTAATGGTACTGGGTAAGGAAGCCTGAATTATATTTTTTGAGGACCTTGTGTTGACGCCTCAAAACCTGAAATGGTGATAAGATGTAAAATTCGTGGTTCAGTTAAACATGTACCAGACGGCTGTAAGCCAGCGTCCCAGCAGGGGTCACCTCGGCGGAAACTGGCTTGCATCCGCGGTTTGTGTTTCGCCTAGACCAGGGGTCGGCAACCTTTTGAGTCGGAAGAGCCAAAAATTACTATTTACAAAATTTCATGTTTTTAAAGAGCCACAAATTTGCCAAGTTAAGCTTTTTAAATTTTAGCAAATATTAGATACCTACCTACCTACTTAGTTTACGAGTAAAGGTATGGCGAATTCAATGAAAATCGCCAAACATATTAACAATCTAAAACACTTTGATCCACAGAGTCCGAAAATAGGTTTAAATAATAACAATTTATAGGTTATTACACTAATTATTATTTTAATGCTAATTTTTAATTAATAAAAGTAGATTAATTACAAAAGAGGCAATATGAAACAGTAGTAGGTATATAGGTACCAACTTAGTTTCTTTTTTGACAATTCTTATCGACTTCAAAAAAGTAGTTAGGTGTCTTATTTGGAAAAAATACGTATAATATGTATTTTAAAAATGTAATATTTAATAAGTTGCCTACCTTTACTTCGGTTTTTTTATTATTATTATATATGTACATACATACCTTTAAGAAGATAAAATTCACTTATAACTCTTCTACTTGAACCACCAAACTATACGTCACAAGCAACGCACTGGTGAAGACGCCAAACTGTCTTGCATCGAAAGTGAATCAAAACCTACATAGAAACATCCGAATACGACGGCGCGGGCGTCATTCGAGAGCTTCCGACGCGGACTGACGACAGTGACGACGCGGGTCGCGAGGGAGGGTCGCTGCGGTGATAAGCGAGTATAAGTGGCTGAGAGACAGAAATAATGCCTAAACCTTTCGTTTCAACATTTTTTTTATAAAATAAATAATATTTGCGAATGGAACTAAAGAGCCGCAGCCTCACATCCAAAGAGCCGCATGTGGCTCGCGAGCCGCAGGTTGCCGACCCCTGGCCTAGACGGATGTCAGCCAACGCGCCAAGCCACGCTCGCGAATCAGGCGCTAGTCGTCTTCTGGCGTGAAAACCCCTCCGTGTTGTAGAAATGGCTCCAAATTTGTCAAAAGTTCACATAGTGGGCCTTGCCTTAGCGGTTTTGTCCGCAATTGATGAAAAAAAATAAAAAAAAGGAAGTGGATGAAGCGTTGGTTGAAAGAACGATCGATTCTTAGCCATTCAAACTTATTAGAGTTATTAGACTTCAATGATGTTCATAACTTCCTAAGAATGGAAACAAGGAAACATTTTACGAGTTACTGGAAATGGTGAGACCTATCATAACAAAAAATTTTGGCTGTAATCTGCCGTCTACACGGCTTTAAGCCACGGCTGCAATCCGTGGATTTGATCACGCTCCCGCAAGCCAAGGACGATGAAGGTCATTTAGAATTTGGCTTACATCTGCCGTCCACACGGATTGCAACCAGCAAGGTCACCTCTGCTGGATGGTGGCTTACAGCCGTGTGGTAAACGTATTAGTAAATTAGGTGGCAATATAATAAGAAGGACAAGTGAAAATAATTGTTGATCTTTACTTGTCTAAAGAATATTCAGTTGGCGTTGTAAAAACGTCGAATAAGTTTATCTCATTTTCCCGTTACTTCGTTATAAAATTTAAATATGACAACAAAAACTTAGTAGGCCTGTTCAAAGAGCAATTCGACCAATCACATCAGCCCGCTGATCACTGATTGGACCAATTAGAACATGACTTGTGCTGCATATGTCATGAAATGGACCATTCAGAACATGTCGTGTGCTTCATATGAAATTAAATCGGCCAATGAAAACTCGTTAGAATTGGTCTTTCATAACAAATAATTAGGTCTTGCGTAATACTGGGTCTTTTTTGGTACCCCAAAATTTCTTTTGTATTTTAAATAAGGTTCTATTTAGTTACCCTTCCTTAAAAATAAATGTCAAAGATATTCAGAATACATGAGATTGATTTTAGTTTCCTCGTATTTTAGTCGTGAAAAGCACGATGTAATGTCTCGGCCTATAGCAATGGACTCATCTCTTGGAGGCTCACTCGTCCGTCTATTGCTCACTTTGTAGCCGCTACAACAATGTGCTATTGTTACCGGAGAAAATAACCTCTTGATATTGAAATGAAGTCTTGCCTTCTTCTTGTTCTTCCAACTCACAGTTTTCCCAAAACGATTGCAGAATTTTACTGTAAGATTACTCTTACAGTAAAATTCTGATTTGATTACATTTGATTACTCAAATCATGGTATATCATGGTTCATCATCATTTAGTCTCTTGCTGATTTGATTAGCGCCTGTGTGAAAGACACCGCTCATGGCAATACCTATTCAGGAATATGTTTAAGTAGACCTTCAGGGCCAAGTCGAAATTTAGTTGCCCCAAGGAATTTAGTTGCTCCTCTAATAAAAAAAAATATTGTCTTCTTCTTCCAACTAAAAGTTTTCCCAAAACATCTGTACTGAAAGTAATCGTGGTTCATCATGCATGATTGATCATCGTCATTAGGGATTTTGCATCTTGAGAGATGATTTAATCAGCGTCCCTATCAAAAGACATCGCCGCTCGTGGCTGAATGGCTACAATTCCTGGGCAATGGCCCGACTGCATCTCTGAGTACTTTTACGACGCTTACACTTTGGGTTATAATCCTAAACATTGTATGGATATGGCTGTAATTCGGTGGAATCGTTAGCGTTTTTTGGACGTATTTGGACTATGGCCCTGTTCGCTGCTACAGCAGAGGCGGTCATCTTGGTTAAACTCTATAATTCTGTATAAAATATATTAAGAAAGAGTTTCAATACTGTGTGTATGCATAATATAGCTCTGGGCGCCGAGACCCATTATAAAACACGAATAGACTGATCGGTTGCTCGCAAGGGCCAAAATGCCATTATTGGCGTGTCGGCGGCGCTTCTTTCGTTTGGAGACTGACTGCCGAATACGGCATTTGGCGGCCTTGGTTGCAATGATATACGTACTAATGCTATTCGAGCTTCCTGATCAATCATCAGTAGTCTTATTATGTAATTATAATATGAATCGCAATTGAAAAATAGACCAATCAGAACACGAGCCGACGAGCAAAGTAGCAATAACAAGACAGGTCCAGAATAATCGTGTACTGATTGATCGATTTTTTAGCGTTTCATATCAGAATTACGTTATAAGGCGGCCGTTCAGGTTATGTCCATAACCACTCCTTAAAATACAACATCATTTTTACACGCTAATGCTAAATGTGCAAATTCTTAGCCGACAGCAACTGCAGACGACATGTCGCTGTCTCGACAGCGAGCGTAGTTATGACGCGAATGAGCGAGACGGCGAACTTGATTACGAAGGTGCGCTGTCACGCTCATACCCTAATGAGCGGTTTTCAACTTCAACCTCAACTCCCCAGGTGTTAGAAGACGCCCGCAAGAAGTACCCCGAGTACGAGTTTTACGGCGACCCGTCGATCGCGAAGACCGCGGCCACACACCGGCGGTACAACCCGCTCTCACTGACGGGGCTGCTCGTCGACTTGCACATGCTGTCCACGTGCGACTATATCGTGTGCACTTTCAGTAGCCAGGTGAAATAATATAAAAAATAAATATATATATTTAAATTTCTTAGTAAAACAATTTCTAAAATCAAATCCTTAGAATAAAACCCTGCTAAAAAAGGAATCCCTACTTTATTTGCTTCTTTGCCTTTATTAATTGGAATTTTTTATTTATATAATAAATTAAATTTTATATTAATATATATATATTAAAATTATCTTGATACGAATAGGGGGGGGGGGGGGGGGGTGAGAGCAGATGGCGATGCATCGACGGCACATCCCGCTGTCGTTGACCGGGCAGTAATAGTACCAATGAAAAACAGAGAGAGCGAGAGTATGCTATAGCGAGACGGAGGGACGGAGCTAGTTTTGAGGTCACAGATTTGGCCACAAACTAGCGCTCCACCACACAAAGAGACAGGATTATGCCTATAATGAGCCATCGGCTATTCTGTTCCTTTAATATCAGAACGATTACAACTTTATGTTTCAAAATAAGGAAAAGATGTTTGAGTATTTAATTTAAATGTATTAACGTATGACGTAAATCCAGTTTTTGCTTGACAAAACTACAGATTTTATTTTATAAAATTACTGAATTACGTGACTAGAAATAAAAAAACGCAACTTGAAACCTAAACGAGCATTGGATTTTGTTGTTATTATTTGTTCAACCTAACTCGAAGGAAAAATGGGGCTTCGCTTCTTTCACCCCCTTTATCTTTCACCTACCCTTACCCACCACTTCGCGCATAGACAGTCTTTATTTAGCCAATAAGCGTTGGTTACACCATTCAGTGATTTTGTCTAGCAATTCAGTGTCCATGATCATTCGCTCAGTTCGTTTCAAATCACATCGTATTCCAGGTGGGCCGCGTAGCCTACGAGATCATGCAAGGGAACCGCCTCGACGCGTCAGCCAGTTTCTTCTCGCTCGACGACATCTACTACTTCGGAGGGCAGAACGCGCACGACAGGGAAGCTGTGATGACACACGTAGGCGGGAAACACGAGGATATCTCGTTTGAGGTAACGTGGCACGGGCTCTCAATCAATCAGTTCAGGTAATAGCACCCATGTAGGTGGATCGATAGTAGTTGTCCCTCGGCTATGCCACAACGGGGGAAAGTACGATAAGTATTGTAGATAAAATATGGGGATATCTCGTTTGAGGTAACGTGGAATAGGCTCTCGATCTATCAGTTCAGGTAATAGAACCCATGTAGGTAGATCGATAGTAGTTGTCCCTCGGCTGTGCCACAACGGGGGAAAGTACGATAAGTATTGTAGACAAAATATGGGGATATCTCGTTTGAGGTAACGTGGAACAGGCTCTCAAACAATCAGTTCCGGTAATATAACCCATGTAGGTGGATCGATAGTAGTTGTCCCTCGGCTATGCCACAACGGGGGAAAGTACGATAAGTATTGTAAACAAAATATGGGAATATCTCGTTTGAGGTAACGTGGAATAGGCTCTCGATCAATCAGTTCATGTAATATAACCCATTTAGGTAGATCGATAGTAGTTGTCCCGCGGCTATGCCACATGGGGGGAAAGTACGATAAATATTTTTAACAGAAAATTTTACTGAATTGGGAGGCAGAACGCCCACGACAGGGAAGCTGTGATGACACACGTGGGCGGGAAATACGGGGATATCTCGTTTGAGGTAACGTGGCACGGGCTCTCAATCAATTTTATATTATAATTAATAATTATTTCAGGTAATGGAACCCATGTAGGAAGATAGATAGTAGTTTCGTAAAAGAACTAAAAAATAATAACTACATAGTCAGGTCATAAGTTCTGTCACATGTGCAATATGAAATAATTTAGACATGTTTATTATTTATGTAAACATTTATATAGCAAAATGAACTTAATGAAACATAGATTCTTATGGTAATAAAGTTTATTCAAAATGACCCCCGCGATGTTGAATACAGGCCTTTATTCTGCGCGGCCAGTCGTCTATCGCGGCACGAACGAGGTCCATGTCAATATCGGCGGCTGCCTTAATCAAGGATGCCTTGAGTGACTCCAAATCAGGATGAGGCTTTGAGCAGGCCTTTTCCTCCAAGTGTTGCCATATCTTGTAATCTAACAGACTCAAATCTGGACTGGAGGAGGGCCAGTCTTCGTGCCGGATGAAGTCGATTTCACGCGCCGCCAGCCAGTCTTGTGTGCTTTTCGCTCTATGAGCTGGCGCAGAATCTTGTTGGAATACCCAGTGCCTGTTATTAAACATGGTATGAGAAACAGGTTCCACAAGGTTCTTGAGGACTGTATTTTGATACACAACTGCATTCGTTTTTACGCCTTTCTCACAAAAATGTACCTCAGTTTAGCCCCAATAAGAGACTCCCAACCAAACCATGAGCGAGGATGGAAAATGACCTCGTTGGACACGCGGAATACGGTTGCTCGCTTCTTCACTGCTGTGTGCGTACACCTTATCATTTTGTTTGTTGTAGCTCTCTTCCACGGTGAAAATTTTTTCATCCGAAAAAAGAATTTCCCGATGCTTTTTTCCCGCGTACCGCTTCAACAAAGCGCGGCATCTCTTCAGTCTCAGGTCCATTAAACGAGCGTCCAAACGATGTCCTGTTTTTCTTCGATATGCCCTAAGCCCTAAGTCTTCATTTAACACCCTTTTCACCGTGGTCCTGCTTAACCCCATCTGAAGGGCCAACAGTTTCTGCTTACGTATGGGATTTCTTTGAATTCGCGCCTTCACAGCTTTAATCACTGCTGGAGTCCTAACAGAGCGAGGGCGACCACTTCTTGACCTGTCATCTACACTACAGTCTTCATTGTATCGTTTTATGGTACGATAAACGAATCTTTTGGTTATATTCAAATTTTTCAGTAAGTCGAAAATCTGAATTGGCGCGTAACCGCAACGATGCAACGCAATAACTGCGACACGGTCTTCTTTAAGTGTCCACTCCATATTTAAAAATGAGGAAAATTCTAAAAAGTACACATTTTTATTTTCATGAAAAATTCGAAATTCGAATTCAATAAACTTTTTTGTGGCCAGCGTTCTAAATTCAAAAGTTTTTATTGTGTGACAGAACTTATGACCTGACTATGTATATATTGACAATATTGTTTTGTAGGGTATTTTCTGTTAGTAGACTTCTTTGCGATGTTTCTTAGATATGTTTTATTAAAATCACAACAGTGGTTCGAAAGTTACCAGCTTAACAAGGAAACGAGTGAACCAAATTTTAGACTTATACTGTTACCACAAAAAATATTAAACAGCGTTTAATCTCAAAACAAACGTCAAATCTCATACATTTTTGATTTTAAGCAAGTGTTAAACAGTAGTTTATTTTTTTGTGGTAAGGCCCTTAAGGTTTCATTAGAGTCGGGGTGTAACATTTTTAGTTACGCTAAGATTTTTTGTTTCCCAGGTTGGTGATCTCATCGGAGTGGCCGGTAATCATTGGAATGGTTTTGGCAGAGGCACTAACCGGAGAACGAATCAGGTAAGACAATTAACAGAAATAACACTACTGTTCTGATCATCAATAAGAGTATTAAAGCAGTTGTACGCCCTTCCTCTTCCACAGTGGCCCAACGTAGAGAAGTGGCATAAAATGACGATTGCTAAGTATTTGTAAATATCTACAGTAATAAAGAGATTTGATTGATTGATTGATTGTTTCTTTATACTAGCTTGTTGATCATGAGCGTCAGCTTGCATTCGCTATCGTGTAAATTGCAAGTAGGTGTAAATGTAATTCGATTTTGCTTGATTGAAAAGTCTCCCGAAGTTATCTATCACAAAATATGTTTTTCTCAATTTTTTTTTTACAATTTTGCACTGGATTTGAATTTGTATACTTGTTACTTATTGAATCGTTATAAAAAATTAAATAATGTTGTTCTGTTAGTTCTCAATAGATTTGTAAAGAGCCTTTTTAACATTTGATTACAATTCCTCTAAGAGTAAGAAATTCCAATCTCTGCTGTCGTGGTGCCCAGCCTTAACTAAACTCCTAACAGACCCTAAGATTCTCTTAAGGTACAAGCTGCAGCATCGTACTCGTCGACTGCAGTTGCGGTATGCATCTTTAGTCGACTTCTATGGCTCTCATGGGAGGAGAGGCAGATTCTAATGCTTGTTCCAGAACTCTTATGTCTCCCTTTTGTTCCAGAACGGTCTAATACCGTGGTACAAGACGTCGGACCACCTCGTTCTGTACCCGTTCCCAGAGTACAAAGAGGTTGCACTAGACAAGGACCATAGACAGAAAGACACGTAGCAAAGGCTTCCGTTCCGGTCAGGTCTGTAAATGCCTACCTACCTGACAACGGTGGAAAATCGCAGCTCAACGTTGGAAAAGTCATTACGAGTTCGGACAATTGTTGCGCCAACGCTGGATAAGTTGAGAACTTTTTGGTTGAGTTGAAGCGGTTTTGGCCTTTTGATAGTTAATATACTAGTAGGGTGCGTATTTTATAGCGTTTCTGTGTTATGTTCTCTTTTATTGAGACTGTGCTCATTTGTTGGATAGATAAAGGTCGTTGACAAAATTTGACAGGTTGTCATTAAACAACACCGTCAAATACTTATTCACATTTTCATAAGACGAGCTACACTCAGCGACCAAAAATGTGGCATAGGTGCTCATCGCAGGATTTTACACAAACTGAGCGTTAATTCAGGGATGTTTATATGGGGATGGGCTTTAAGAAACCCGTTTATTTATTTAAGTGGTATTGATAGAAAACTTCAAGTCAATAACGCCTTTTCTTAAAACATGTGTCAGTATCGATTTTTACGTAAATCCAAGAGAAAAGTAAAAAAATCGTTTTTGATCTTAGGCTTCTATAGATGTTTTTTAATGGGTTTTTATTGATTGTGGATGACTATTCAAATTTTGGAAAATTTTAGAACATGCCACTCATGGCTACTCTAGTTGTGGCAGGTAAGGTGGCAGTATTTCATAAAGTACCGTGTATAACCCTAACATTTGTGCTCAAGAGGTATCGAGCCTTTACGCAGCGACAATTTAGTGGCAGTACTCGGAGGAATCCGAGTCCGCGATATGCATTATCATGCTAATGTAGACCATCTTGACCAATAAAGTCAATAAAAGGCACAACATGATCTTGGATGAATTCTTCAGCAGCCCTGGCATCTGTTAGGTCCTGATGCACAATCAATCACACATATCTACACCGTGAATGACCTACCTTGGTAACTCGCTGCCTGACGAGTCAGGAATGACGCGTTCTCCACGGCGTCTATTCACTCTCTCTCAATAATCTGGTGCTGCTAGGGCTACTCTGTACTCATCGGTTTTAGAAGACTGCTCTGAGGTGGAGTGTCCACTTGACGTATTAGCGTGTTTTGAGGGTTCCGTACCTTAACTACTCAAAAACCAAGGGTAGATCGCGACTTTGAACCCTATGCCATGGTAATAAAATTTTAAACCTATAACGGAAAAGTGGCGTTAGCTAACGCCGATGGTAACTGAGGTTTAAATAGGAAAACAGGAACCGTCTATGTGTCTGTCTGTCAAGACCTTTTTTTTGTCAGAAACGCGTGGAGTTATCAAGTTGAAATTAATATCTATTACTAAGGTCTGCTGTCTCTTGAAGCTGTAAAAAAATCAAACTTATAAGTCAACGCAGTCAAAAGATATGCCGTTTATGTCACAATCGAACTTGCTTGATACTCGCGAGGGAATCAAATAAAATTTGTCGCGACTAAGTCTTATACTTATAGCACAAGTAGTAAAAATCTGAAAACTGTAAATTTATAGTTACTGGCCGAGACGGGCACTGCAGGGGTTCGCGCTATGTGGAATTTGTTTCGGACGCTTCCGTGTTTTGGATGACACGCTAAACTGTAGGCTCCTATCGCTACTCGGTGGTAATAGACGTAAAACTATGTCAGAGGCCCTAAACGGCAGCTTGATAACTTCTGACAGTGGGTTTGGCCACAAGCCCGACACCCCTCCAACAACCCGCACTGAGCCAGCGTGCTGGAATATGGCTCAGTCTTACTCGTATCCGGGTAAAGGCCTCGGTGGGGACATTAAAGGGCTACATATAAACAAAAAAAAGCGATGGTGCCTGTCATATTGTGGCTTTAACACTGGCTTCGTTCCTCCATGCCTCGCCATCTGGTGCGTTCACTGAGGATGATACCACGTACCGGTTGAAGCCGCTGCCTGATCTCAACTGTGGCGCGGATTCCTAACACTGCCATATAACAAACCGGCTATTAGGGCTGGAGGTTTACCTAACACTGCCAGTAACTTCTTGCCACGTTAAGGGTCCAGTTCCTCGATATTTCTTGAGCACAAATCTTAATAGTTATAACTTTAACTTTTAACTTTGAGTTACACCCTGACTGGTTTACAGGATCGCCTGAGCAACTTGAGTAGCGATAAGTGGTCTCTTCTAACATCTTCTGAGATCGAAGCAGGCCAACAATCAAAGAAAACCCATAAAAACATCTCTACAAACCTAAAAAAACATAAACATTTACATACAGGCACTTGCATTGCTTCTCGCTTCACACTAGGAACCCCTGTGTCCTGGGAACCAGAAACATGTTTGCCCAGCCGGGGACCGAACCCGGGACCTCTCGCATGGTAGGCATAACAGCAGCGCCACTGAGGTCGTAAAAAAATATGTTCAACTTAAGTCTTGGAGTTAACTTACAATCTAAATTACTGACACACGTTTTCAGATAAGACGTCATGGACTTAATTTTTGCCCTTAAACATCCACTTTAATAGACAAAAGGAGTCGGTTATATCCCATCCTCATCAAAACATTTCCTAATGGCAATAAATACAATGACCACCAAAATATTTTTTTCCTACCAAAAATGGGTAAATGCTACCCAAAATGGGTAAATGATCACCAAAAGTTGCAGAAAATATCAAGGCAAAATATTGCGGTAAGGCTAAAGGAGGTGAGCGAAGCGAAACCCCCTTTATCGTTCGTGTTAGGTTGAACATGTAAGAACAACAAAAAATACTTAAGTACACAAAACATAAAAAAGAAGTTTGGTGATCATTTATCCAAACACAATTTGGTGGTCGTTTGCTAATTCTAGCGGTCGTTCCGAAGTTATTGGTAGTAAAATAGGTGCGTTTTTGGTGATCGTTTAAACATGCCTTTCTTAATTAACGCTGAGTTTGTCTAAAATTCTGCCGCTGAGTGTATTGCATTCATATTGTCCACAAATATTACATACATATATAAATACGTACCTCTAAATTCATTGACAAATGAAGTAATATAATATTTTTCTGAGTGTCAACTAAATATGCGGAGGATCTAATTATTTCAGGTACGGTTGCGCCAAAACGTTGACACAGAGTTAACTCGATAATTCTGACTCTGACATTGTAGTGTTTTAGCTCGTTAACGATTTGACACATCCGGACCGCAGTAAGTGTATCATAGTTCGAATACTTCAAACATTTGGAGCCGTGTAATGATTATAAAGATTTTTTTTTGTTTGAATCACTAATGGCATTAATTTATTGTTAGTAAGCGGTTTTGATTAATTAACCCTTTACCGCATACTAACAAAATATGGTTTCATACGTTTTGAACTTTATTACTAAGCAACAAGGTTGAAAATCGTGATCCATTTCGGGTAGGCCATGGGTTAAGGGGTTAACTCTAAAAACGACGTTATATTTGTTGAAAATCAATAGAAAATAAGTATTATGTGATAATTTTGAAATGATAGACATATTTTCGTGAGGTACATTAAAATAAACCCCAAAATGTAATATCGCCAAGTCTGTGTATCAAAGTGTTATGAAAATAGTTTTGATACAGTAAACATACATTCGATTCGTTTTCAGTGAAAATATCTCTTGATATTGAAGATTGTAGCGTAAATATTGCTAACATATTTTGAACTTTCTCCTAGGGATTTTTAAATATTTCATACCCTTTGATGTGCAGTGATTTTGCAAGAATGCATTTTGGATATTTAATTTTTCAAAAATAGCAAACTCACTAACTTAATATATAACTAACTAATATAAAACTAATTAATATATAACTTCACATTCCAACATTGATCCTATAACTAAACCCAAACTGAAGTATAGTCAGGACAAGTAGGTATATAAAAGATTGTAAACAAACTTGCCAGTTGCCGATACCTTAGAAATTTTGGTAACTGTTATAAATAACAACGAACAGACGGACAAAGGCATTTTTGGCCAATCCCGATGTATGTGCTCATAAGATTGTATAATATTATACACTTCTTAACATTTCTTTAAATAGCTACATGTCTTGACTATAGTTATCTGTTTCGTTGAACCAAAAGGGTTACATTATTATGTGTATGAGCCTAGCAAAATGCTAATATGCGTAAAGCCCGATTTACATTTAAATAAGTAGCGAAAAACAGTCACTTAGCCAAATAGTTAGTGACGTCCAAACTTAGGCGCTTAGGCGCGTAGGAGCTCCGTGGTCCTCACACAGGAGATGCAGGTTCGAAACCTGACCAAGTACCAATGACATAATTAATTTATCTTAAGTACAGTATCGGACGTTCAGTGTTTCGGATGACACGTTAAGCTGTAGGTCCCGATTACCATCGTTACGCTACGCTTACCACTACCAGGCCGAAAAACCCGCAGTCAACCTGCACTGAGCCAGTTTGGTGGAGTATAACTTAATCTTACTCGTATCCGGGTAAAGGCCTGTGCCTCTCGGTGGGGCTATTGATGGGCTACATTTATAAACGTAGGCGAGTGATTCGTCATAAGTAAGGGGGTGTGGTAGACGCGAGAGGGGAGGCTACTTCGCACCGTAATGGATGAAAATTAGGATCGCGATCTATTGAACTCAGCTTAATCAACAACATAATACTTAACTCGCTTTTGCCGTTCAAACGACAATAACTACTGAGCAAGTGAACTCGCTACTGTACTTGTTGAAGGTAAATCGCGCTTAAAGTGGATTATCATGAGCATTGTATATTCACAAATAAGAGCCATTTTTGTATCAAAAATATACAATTGTATGGAACTTCCCTATTAGAAGTTGTCAATATGTCATTAGGCACCTTGTCATAACGGGAAGTTGTTGAATTGGCACAAAAATGAGATTTTAACCCTTCGGACCTAAAGGGTCTGAACACATTTATTATTATGTTTAACTGATGGGCAGAGTTATTGATATTCAGAAGCATTAATTTGATTTGTTTTGAAAGATTTACAAAATCTCAATAATCGAGGTATTTTTCTCAAAGCTATTCTAAACTCTCAATTTTATTATTAAATATAGTACAATTTAAGAAATACGTCTCACAGAATAGTCACAAATTTTTATTTAAGGCATTTCTAAAATGTAAATGAATCCGATTAGAAAAAAAAAACAATTTCTATATGCTCAATGTTACATACAAATTATTTATTCTAATTTTGTTGTTTTTTAAATCGGTTTAAAGTGAGTAATCTCCAAAAAACGTCTCAAATATAAATTTAAAGTAATATATTTTATAAAAGATGTACACTTTTTCATAATATTATTTGAAATTAGGTACTTGAGTAATTTGCAATTTGCACGTTGCAATGTTTGTCTGTAAAGAACAGATTTCTAGTTTATTATTATTTCCATTTGCAGTATCTTGAGAATGCCATTTAATGAATCGATTATGACCAGGGTGTGTGTGGACTAAACAATTTACTGATATTTATAATATGGTATTAATAAGTTTATAATATTACTTCTTTATTTTACACACTGTCTTGTTTGCATTTAATACTATTATGCAAAGCATTTATGTTAATGTACCATCATCAACATAACCCAGGATTTTAGATATTTAGTCAAGACAAGAAGTTGTTTAAAATAATGTATAAAAACACGACAGTCTGCCGATTCCGCAATGAGAACCAATCAAAAATAAGTTTGAAAATGGATCTATGGTTATGCTAACGCCCTTGGAACAGGTCCCATTTGACACTTCATCGAAATTCATCAACGTTACCTTGTAACGGAGAGCACACAATATTCATTATTTTTCCAAAGTTACTGCAGAAATATTTAATGAATGTCGTGCACTAAGAGATATGTAATTATCCAACAGAATAAAGAATATTTTGATTGATTGATTGATTGAAACATGACAAAAGAAGGCATTTTACTTTGACTAATAAGCCTTCCTAAACATAATAAACAATATTTGTTCTAAAAACTCAACGTCGGTGAAACCTTTTTCTTTTTAAACACTAGGGATGCAACCCAAAAAACTGATGGATCGATCGTTCAAAATTTATTGAATGCAATGATGACTGCAAAACATTCACAGCTGTTTGAAGTCAGTATGGCTTCATTCAATTTAATAAATGTTTTTAAGCTAGCCTGCTGGCTGGCACTATGAAGCTAAGACTGACAGATGTCAAATGGGGCCTACAATAGTTTTGACGCCTTGGGAATTATGACAAGTGTCACTCAAACATTTGTTTACATTGTTTTAAATACCTACTTGTATCGACTATAGAGATAGTAAACCCGCACGATTTCAATCTCACACGTCATTTAAATTCCGCTATACTTAAATTTGCAATCTTGCGGGATTGCAATGCCTAACTAGCCCGCCTTATCACTTTAGCTATAACGTTGATATTATTTCGGTGGTCCATCGAGATTTCAGCTGATGGTGCCGGTTTAAGAATGAAATAGATCTGTTAAATTATGTAACTGTTTTTATCTACACACGTATCATAAACCCTCTTTACTGCGTACAAAAACCGCACGTTACGATCAGCATAATGTTAAACTACTTGGTAAAAACTCATTTCTTATCTGAAAAATTACACATTATGACCATAATGTGTAGTTTTTCTACATATTATGACATTCAAATTTCGAACGCCGACGCCTGCCTGCGTGCCGCTCCTAGTTTGTGTTTGAAGTTGGTTCTGACATTCAAATTTCGAACGCCGACGCCCGCCTGCGTGAAGTTGGTATTACAGAACAAGCTAAACAACTGCAGAGCCACAATGCCGGTCAAACATGCGGTTCCTGAACACATCAAAGAGAGCTTATGATATGTGTGTAGATAAACTAGTGTATGTAACTGTACATAATTAGGCATTAAAACTCTCGAGTGAAATTATTATGAAACGAGCGGAAGGCGAGTTTCATAAACCCACTCTCGAGTATTAATGCCCTCCATTATGTAGCAGTCACATAAACTACTATTATATCGCTTTAGATTAGACTATTTATTTCTTTATTTATTGTTTCCAAAGTTTCGCTATACAATTTTAAACATTTATGAATACAATTCAGAGCTTAGTAATGGCAGGTATGTTCGCCTTTGCTCCCGCTTGATGGCGCTCGTGTAGTTGGACGCAAAGAGTTTCATTTATTGAGGTTAGGTTGAAAAACACGTCACGTGATCTTTCCAATAAACTTGGCACTGGCAAGATTAACCCGTGATTAACCCCTAATAAGGTTAGCACGACGTATATTACTAGGTAGCGGTTCTGTGAGAACTGCAGTCCTACCTTGCTCAAAATTTCAAGCTTGTAGGTGAAGATAGAAGTACATTAGAATTTTGATGATCAATGATGAGTGAGTCAGTGATAAAATGACGGAACTTTAGACTGCTGCCGTTTCCAACCTAATCGTTCAAATTGACAAAATTTCTAAGAATTAGCCTATTTATATTGTGGACTATTACTCACAGAAAATTCAGGTGACTAGCTTTATCCACAACATAGTTACAGAGGGTCGAAAATATCCCGAAGTGCTTCCTCTACTCCCCACTTTTGGATTTTTTTCGCAACATCTTGTGTAGAATGTAGACCTTAGTGTGCCTCTCAAAGATAAAATCCGACGATAAATAGCGCTTCCCCCTTTCCCCCTCTATTTTCCCCCCAATCAAAAATCGCGATCGACTAAAACAATTAAATAAATCAAGGAACTTATTGCCAATTTTGTTAGAATCGGTTGAAAAATGCGACCTGTGGGCGAGAACAGACAGACGGACAAAGGCATTTTTGGCCAATCTCGAAACTGGACGCTTCGCTCGCTCGGTCAATTAGAAGTAAATAGAATTTGACAACTTTAACCGATAGGCAGGCTCCAACCACACCAGCGCCATCTGCAACGAGCTTTTGAGGTTAGGTGTCAATAAGGCCTACTCACATTAAAGTCTTCACAAAATAAAAGGCCCGGTGGGCCAAACTAAATTCAACCTTATTACGTCAGCGACGCGGACGCTGTCACCGGGCCTTTTATTTTGTGAAGTCGTTCAGTGTCATTGTCATGTTATCATGTAGCATTAAGGCCCATTTATATTTAGTAGATACTAAATCATCCCATGTGTTTTGCCTCTGTCCTCCACATATTTATATTGGCATGTATAGTATGGAGGACAGTGATGCAAAATCATGTGGCAATATGGTAAAAAAGGGAAATATTAAACTGCGGATCAAAAATACTGATTTGCACAGCAAATATCAGGGCAAAATTCTGCGGTAGCTTAGGCGAAGGGTAAAGGGGGTGAGCGAAGCGAAGCCCCCTTTATGGTTCGTGTTAGGTTGAACATGCAAGAACAATAAAAAATACTTAAAACATATACTTGAGAACACATAAAATATTTAAAACTTAAAAACTGTTTTTGCTTATCCTTTTTTGCTGTGCAAATCAGTATTTTTGATGTGCAATTAAATACTAGCCGTAAAAAATTTGCGGTTTTGCACCTATCTAAAATATCCCATCCGGAAATAGAGATATCTACTGTTTCCAAATGTTTTGACAAAATACAAAAACTATGTTCACCCAATGTGAGTAAGGCCCTAAAAATTGAGATTAAATGTAAAATGAATGGACCTAAACTAATGTGTATATAGATAGCTTTATCTATTTTATAGCGTAATGTATATAGAAAGAAATATAATCTAAACTATAAAATAATAATAAAGAATAATGAAGAACTCGATATTGTGTCATTGTGATGTGTGTTTATACCTTCATATATCCATAGTTGCGACCACAGAACTGTTGTGACGATGGGGTAGCCCCCTGTTACGAAAATGGAGTGTCGAACAAACGTGGGCGCAATTGTGCCTCTGCCGCCCCGTGTGGGAAAGGCGTGACGCTGTTTTTAAAGTTATGTAACTAACTAAAAAGTTACATCCAAGAAAATACATTTCCATCCCAAATTAACTAAATGTTCAACGAAATTCAACACACTATTTTGTACTAAACTGCACGGGGTCGCCTCGTTTCGCTCCGCTTCGTTCGGCCCAGGTTGTATTGTAAAGTTGCGACCTAAAGCCTAACTTTAGTATTCGGACAGAAAGTGATACATAGCAACCAAAACGGTTCTTTGAAACCAGATGGAGGCACTTAATATTCATATGAGGTTAATTCTTAATATCCATCAATGGATATTAAGAATGGATTTTAGTGGATCGTAGGGTTCTGTGAAACTAAATGGGGGCACTTCATTTAGGGAGTCAAAACTTATGTTAACAATATATTTGTTGCTTTTTTAAATGGAAATATTAAACTGCACATCAATAATACTGATTTCATAGCAAATATTCTGATTACCACAGCAAATATCAGGGCAAAATACTGCGGTAGCATAAGCTACATACTGGTATGTGGCTACATAAGTGAAGGGTAAAGGCAGTGAGCGAAGCGAAGCCATTTTAATCCTTCGTATTAGGTTGAACATGCAAGAACAACAAAAATTCTTAAAACATAAAAAGTGTTTTGCTGATCTTTTTTTGCTGTGAAAATCAGTATTTTTGATGAGCGATTAAATACTAGGCTTTATTAAATTAGTTCCTTGAATACTGTTTCTTCTTTATTAAATTTGTTTGCTCTCAGATCCTGTCTCGAAAAGTGTGCGAGTTTCGCGAAAAATCTAGGCCACAGTCATCTGGTTGTTGGGCCACGAAACTGTACAGTACGCGGTACTGGTGCCGGAATACTAGAGATGGGCCCGTCTAGCCGACTGCCACTACCGACTAGTAGGCGTCAGAAAAACCGACGAATCGGCCGACTAGTCGGCCAAGCCGATCATTGATTTCGGTAGACATCGAGCGACACTGCCAATGTTCGCGACGTGAAGCTTGATACTTTGGTTTTTAGTGCTTTTAAGATAAGTTTTCTAATGACCTTCTAAATTGAAGGTTGATTTTATATATTTTTTTATTATCGACAAAGAAAATAACCGGCCAAGTGCGAGTATGACTTGAATGAATTAATGATTTACGGTTTTCTGAGTTTTCCCTTTACTTGTGCTATAAGACCTTGTTCTGTGCCAAATTTCATGATTCTAGGTCAACGGGAGTACTATGAAAATCAAAGTTTTTTACAGCATGTAAAGGGAAAAATCTGGAAACTGTAAATTTTTGTCTGTTATTTTTGACTAACGTCTGCATACGCGTTTCTTGATATTATATGCAGGCAATGCGACTTTCGGTCGCGTGATTTAGGCTTACCTATCATTCTGCCTACTATTCAAACATTCTGCCTTCAGCCTTAACGTGAGTACAGCTTTGCGGATCTTTTGGCTTGCGGCAACAGGTGGAACTAATGATTTTCGACTGTTTCGGTGCATTAAGTTGCGCAGAACTGGCACCCCCTGTAAACGTTACTCACGCGCAAAAGATCGTTGAGAGACTGTATACTATAGACTTACTAAAGAATAAATTATATACTTATCTTCTCTGCCTAGAGCCTGGCTAGCCTAAAAAATAACTAAGAAGCCTAAAAAATAACTAGCCTAAGAATTAAAAAAATCTTATGCTTGTATGTAACACCATGTATGCAAAGTAAAAAAAATACACGATTGGTTCCCATACATTTCACCGTGTATGAGTCGTCTATCTTAATCTATGGTCTGTGAAGGTTAGTGGGCGAGTCCAACTCGCACTTGACCTTTTAATTCACCAAGTTAAAAACTTAAAAACTTCGACTTCAAGTTTAATTCAAGACCTATTTCGTCCTCCCCGGTCGGGCTGCGAATGAAGTCTGTGTACATGAATAGTCCTCATCAAAACTTGCCGCACGGAACCACAAACTAAAACGTCTGTGTATATATTTTTTGTATTTGTTGATTTTTCACAAAGCGCTAAAAATAAATTTTGATAAAATTAGTATGGAACCACCTCTGAAGTATGATCTACAAAACAAGAATCATCAAAATCGGTTCATAATTGATGGAGTAATCTAACTAACATACAAAAAAAAAAGGGAGGGATACAACTTCAAATCCAAAATCTTCTCCAAAAGCGTCGCGGTAAGAATCTGCCTCCCCACAGAACAACCAAACCGGAGCCGTTCGCAAATAATATGTTAACGTTGGCCGGGACAAGCAATTCCGCAGTGCAGAAAGCTCCTTAAGATGTGGCAAAGCCCAGACCAGGGTTGGGTCTTATATAAGACACATTGAAATTTGAAGATTGGAGTACTTAGGTGGTTAGGGGGGGTCCTTAGCTATCCTCTGATACCATTTTCTGATTTAGGAAACATCATTTTAGCACTTTAATTATAAAATATGTTTACGCGATACAACTTGGCCAATCTCGGAACGACAAATGTCAAACCCAAAAGCTCCAACGTTGGATATTGGTACATGATTTTAGTACAAATTACAAGATTTTATTGTAATGGTAGAAATCTGCGTCAGCAATTTTGTATTTTCTGACATAATGACTTGCTCATTTCATTCCGATTCCTTCCGTGTTTCGTGAATGTTCTGTTGCGCTCTCGTTTTATCCGTGATTCTCTGGACGACTTAGGCTTTGTTTACTTACTAACTACTTTATGGAGTTTATCAGAACCAAATTGATTGCTTTAGGTCACTTTCTGTTTAAAAACTAAAGATAGGTTTGTTAGGTTCACACGTTACAGCAGACCCGGGAGCCGGAGCGAAGCGGAGCGGAGCGAGGCGACCCCCTACTTGCTTATTTCATTCCGATTCCTTCCGTGTTTCGTGAATGTTCTGTTGCGCTCTCGTTTTATCCGTGATTCTCTGGACGACTTTGGCTTTGTTTACTTACTAACTACTTTATGGAGTTTATCAGAACCAAATTGGTTGCTTTAGGTCACTTCCTGTTTAAAAACTAAAGATAGGTTTGTTAGGTTCACACGTTACAGCAGACCCGGGAGCCGGAGCAAAGCGGAGCGGAGCGAGGCGACCCCCTACTCTTGGCAACCCCTCCTCCAACCCCTCTCCTCCTCCAACTCCCCCGAAATCCAAAAAATGTAGGCATTTTCTTCAATCTTTGGACTTCCATAACATAAAAACCAATGGTTTCCTAAAAGGGGGGGTAGGTGGGGGGAACTCCCCTCCCCCACCACTCCCCCCACCACGCCCCCCTTCCCCAATTTCAATGTGTCATATACAAGTACTTACCCCCAGACCACGTTCCGAACCAAACAAAAATCTATTCTCATGTGTTGCGTCAAAATACCAGAGCACGGGAACAACACACATATCGGCGAGTTCAGGTGAAGGCCCAATTCTCCCAGACCACAAATAATGGAATCCAAGTCGGCCAGGACCACATCTGGAGGTTCCCCAATAGTACCGTCATTCAAGTACCAAACATTCAAAGGGGACCTCACAGACTTAACGACTTCCTGGAGCGCTAAACTGTTTATCAACGGACCCAACGGGTCACCCTGTTGCGCACACACCTGTGACTCCACCAGGGTTTCTCCATGATACAAATTACTCGAACCCGAGTAGCACTGATGGAGTAACGGATAGAGAAAAAACGCATTGACTGACCTTATTCAAAATGACGTCACGCTTAACTTAATTGAATGCATTTTGTAGGTCAACCTTAACAATTACGTTGTCTGTGTTACCCGGATCGAACGCAAACGACTGGGTGGCGTGAATTAGGGCCTCGTCGAAGTCCTATACCCAACTGCTGTGGCTGAAGTAAAGACGATGCAACTCTTATAACAGCAATGGGACGGATCCCTCCGTCCTACTTACAGAAGGCGCAGAGAGAGTAAGTAAGAGAGATTAGGAAAGTAAGAGAGTTTCATCGCTTTCACCAGTCCCAGAAGTCAACTCTTTAAGAATTGTAGGACGGATTCCATCAAAGCCAGACTCGGACTCGATATTGAAATACGAAATAGCCTACAATACGGCAGCTGCTTCAAGCGCCAAAAACTCACTTGAGAGGTCCGGCTCCAAAGGGAAGTGTAGGTCACAGGACGGTGACGGGTGCTTAAGCCATAAGGACTCCAATTGTCTCCTCAATTGTCCACGGAACATTCAGTCAAAAGTATCAGCACAGCACCAAATAGGTCAACATCGTGGACCTTTGTCTCAACGTACTTGTAAAAATAACGCCGACGAGAATTGCCACTCCCACCCCTCCGACGAATATCCGAAAACTATAGGCCGTCCAAACTGCAGGCTGGAATGTTGTCCTTAGCCTTACAGGTTAGGGACCGACCGAAATATATTTTATATAAAGATCAATACTCCATACATAATAATAAAAGCTAACTTGCATGACAGCTCTACAGTCCGCTCATTCCCTAGCCGCTACCACCAACGCCTGGCGAAAGTTGCTCTGGTCAAGTTCAATAACACCACATAACAGTACCGCGTCTCATCCGATGCGCGCGCTCATACTACACGACAGTGCCAGTGACTTGGAAGTTGGGAAATATTGGTAACTTTCTTGTTTGTTTATTTTTGATGGGTTTTGTGATGACTGATCATGGAGTACGATTTCTTAGTGCCAGATTTCCAGATTTTTTGGTCTACTATCGTGACCAAAAGAAAGTCGTAAATGGCTTTGCAAAAAAAAAGTGCACTAATGCGTACCTACTAGGTACCTATCTAGGCGTGCTTGGGATCAGGTTTATATTATAAACCCAGCCATGAGCTGATCATTTGATAAATAATGATGAAGTTTAAAGTGCTCAAGAATACATTAGGCTACCTAGGCATCAATTTCGTTATGTACGTTACAGTATAGTAACGTTAGGTTTATTTGTGCAATTACAGAGAGGCCTACCGCAGTAAAGTGTGCACGGCAGTGTTTTAAATGGAAATATGAAGCAAGTTATAGTGTTGGTCCTTCTGTGCTGCCTCGCACCGACTGTGCTACCTGCGAAGTATCTGCCAAAATGGAAGAAAGCGGTAAGTTCTCTGTTCTTTGTAGCTATGTTGTTAAGTAACCTTTTCTGGACTTCGGGACTCTATCGTGCAATACAGTGACTATGATGCTAAACCTATAATTTCTGTATTCTCGAAACAGTGCAAATTTGTTCTTTATCTATATGTCGTACAGTTTTTAAACCCTCATTATAATTTCTTTATTGAGTGTGTATGATAGTTTTCACCAGACCCGAGCATCAGACAGCATTGCATGCGTTTTGATATTCACAGGCACCCCGTTTATTGATTAACATGAAAATTCATAACTATTTACGCCAATTGACTAACATTTAACTAGAAAGTCAAGATAATAACTAATTACTAAGAAACGTTACGTAGAAAAGTTCTACGTGTATAACATAATTTTATTTTTATGTTATCATTACTATGATTGGGATCTTCAGATTATAGATTTCACATAAGTGTTAAAGTAAGAGACGACGGAGGGGTTGACGAGCCTAAAGCTCAGTCAGGCGATGAGTTAGCTAACTTAACACAGATTTTTACTGCGGATTCTGCACATTTTTTTTTACAATTACTGTGGGATCCTTATGTGATACTGTGCAACTCTGGCTTACTCTCTAAGGGATACATCCCCAAATATAGCCCCTGTATATTAATAGCTAGATCATCGACTGACAGAAATCTCTTGCTGGATCCCTTCCCTTGGTTGACTGTTTCAACGTGGACGGGAGCAGATGCAGCTCACATATATTATTTTAGTGTTAGCCTGACTAATGACTAACAAGAAGCTAGTGTTTTCACCTGGGTTTTCCTGGTGGCACACTTTCGAAACGGCTTTCTCATACCGTGTACATATTAGAAAGTCACGTCGCCTCAACTCTGTTTGTTGATATACGCGGCTACTTTTTTTTTGAGAGATCCTTGAGACTCCATTGTTTATGTGTACAATTTGACTTTCCTTGCACTTGGTTTATTTGTGTTGTCCATTACTATGCATTTAATCTGCCATTTAATTAATTTAATTCAGTAACATGTCACTCGTAAATCATCTTGATGTTGTTAGTAGCATAGCATCTACCAAATTATCCCACTGTGCGAAAAGTCACCGATTATTTACTTACATTTGGGCAGTAAGAGCACAGTGATAGGCAAGCGATAGGGAAGTAAACAAAAACATAAACATTTCTATTACCTACCCTTAGCACATACATAGAATACATCCACATACAGTGTTGATTCGTGCGAGGGCAACATGTGTCAAACTGAAGCTACAAAAAAGTGCGGAGAACCGTTGAATCGGCACCCTGACTTATCACCTAGGGACCTTACAATGATAGACGCTGACGATGATATGATCCCCACAGGCATGCGAGCTGCCAGCTGTGCAGAGTGAGCATAGCCACTATATTTGTGATGACAAGGGGGAGCCCAAGTGTCTGCCCGGATGGCAAGGCGACCTGTGTGACGTGCCCATCTGCAAGAAAGGGTGCGACCCTCTACAAGGTAACCTAGACTTTTAAGCCGAGGGTCTAATGCCCTAAACTAGGATACAGCCACTAAATCTGAGAGAGAGCCAAAGTGTCTACTCGGATGGCACAGAGACCTGTGTGACTTGCCCATCTGCAAGAAAGGGTGTGATCCTCTGCAAGGTAAAGAGTCGTTTCAAAAGTTACTTAATCTCTGTATATCTCCCTTGCCTCCGAACCCAAACTAGCAAGCTCTCTGTCACCCACATCCAAGACGCGGGACCCTTTGATTTAGCCTCGGGTGGGATTCGAATGCACGGGTTTACTCCTTTAAATTATTCCAGGTAATATAATATTCTATATAATATTATAATTCACTAAAACCACCTTCCGAATATCAATTCCCAATTCAGTACAGTTAATAAATGGTTAAAAGTAGACTACGCAACTGTGAAAAGGCATGACGCTGTGTTTGTTTCTCCCACAGGCTACTGCAAACGGCCGAACGAGTGTCGTTGCAAGCTCGGCTTCTACGGGGAGAAGTGCAGCAAGTGCATCCCTCTGCCTGGCTGCCAGCATGGGGGGTGCAATGTGTCGTTCGAGTGCGTCTGCAATGAGGGCTGGGACGGCTTGTTCTGTTCTGAGCGTGAGTGTTGACTGCTCTTCAGAATGGGGAGAGGCGGGAAGTGGACAGGCGGACGGCATCAAAAAAGAAGGCCGCTCCAGCCATTGTGGCAGCAGAAATAGCTGCGGGTTACAAGAGCTCCCTGAACTAATCTTCCCCGTAGGCGGGGACTATATGGGGTTAATCTAGCTCAACAAAGACCTTGCTGTTAGTAATTTTGTATTTATTTATTTCTGCTCATTAATCATTATAATTATTTAATATTATAATTTTGTATTAGTTAAGTACAACCAATTTTTAAAAGGGATTTAAAAATCAAACTGTGGAAGTTTCTACCACCTTCTTCTCCCACAGTGGTCTAATGTAGAGAAAAGGCAAAAAATGACGTTTGCTAAATGTAAGTAAATATCAACAGTAATAAAGACATTTGAACTTTGAAAATTAGGCTGATTTGGTCCCACTTGTCGGTCCACTCAGCCTCTGTTCTCTGTATGATCTCTCGCATCAACTTCTCAAAAAGTCAACATACCAAAGCATACTTAAAACGAAGTAAACTTCTCGAAACTCCTCAACTCAATATCGTCAAATTTCCATAACATATTTTTTTCCCCAAAATTGCAATTTAATCTAACCATTTCCCGAGTTGTGGCTGGCGCACGAAGAGATGGAGTGATGACTTGTATCTATGGGACAAGGACTGTAGGCAGACAGCTCAAAACCAAATAGAGTGGAAGAAGATGAGAGAATAGAGCCCAGCATTGGGAGCAGTGGGATGGGACATAATGCGGACTATTTAATAACAAATAATCTCCCCAGCCATCTGCCGTTCGGACTGCCACGCCACCCGCGGCTTCTGCGAGAGCCCCGGTGACTGCCGCTGTCGGCTCGGCTGGTCCGGCCCCACCTGCCGCGCCTGCCAGCCGCTGCCGGGGTGCCAGCACGGGTACTGCGACAAGCCGCTGGAGTGCAAGTGCCTGCCCGGATATACTGGGCTGTTGTGTCAGACACGTAAGTATTATAAGATAGGTTTTCAGAACTTTTAGCTTGGAAACGAATCGTCCAACGACTGAGTGAAAAATCTATTTTAGCTCCTAGGACCTTATGTGCATGCCACTACTGTTGAGTCTATCTTGACTTTTCCTGACTTACTTATAACTTGAGGTATTTATTATAAATTGGCTAAAATCTGCTGCTTCTAGCTATTTAATTTACCAGCTGTATAACTTCCCTAAAACTCAAGGTCTAGCAAAAAACTAGTAACATTACACTCATGGCTCTTTCTTTAAGTGGGGCTACTGACTTTTTTATGAACGTGGCAGTGCTAACCTTCTCTGATGCTGCAGCTCTAACCTTAGCTTTTTTCGTATAAAACTCAAATGCAATGTCCCAATGATGTCCTCAGCAATCTGCGCCACCGGCTGTCACAGCGAGCGCGGCTATTGCCGTCGTCCAGGTGAATGCCGCTGTAAAGTCGGCTGGACTGGCCCCCAATGCTCGCAATGTCACGCGTACCCTGGTTGCTTACATGGAACGTGTTCGAAGCCTTGGGAGTGTGTCTGCAAGACAGGGTGGGGAGGCATGCTATGTGACGAAGGTAGGTCTTGGAAGGAGTTTTTACTTATTTACCTAAGGGTCCTTCAGTGGGCTATGGTTGATAAAACACTGGGAATGGCCCGCATTTGCTCCCGATTGGTGGCGCTGGCATAGTTGAAGGTTTTAATCATCTGATTCATACACTTTACACTGGCAAATTAACTTAAAATGAGATTAGGATGCCATATATTTTAAGACGAAATAAATAGAATTTGACTCTACACCAGCGCCATCCGCAATAAGCTTTTCAGATTAGGTACTATTGAGTGGAATAGACGTAAGAGAACCGAACACATGCCTTGTTTAGCGGTTGTCCCACGTCTTTATCTATCTTTTGGTCGTCCCACATCACACTTACATACTTGGATGCAGTGCACATGTTCGAAGTTTTGGGAAAGCCGGGTTAGGTTAGTGATGAGGACAGGTCTTCGGTTCCGATTCTACCTTACCCTTAACTTAAATTATTTAACCCTCCTCTGTTGTTCAACTTTGATGCTTTGTTACTTATAAGAATGTATTTATTATATTCTGGATTTTGGGGGAGTTAATCTGCGACATTTAAAACAAGCGAAATCAGGCCCTTTTATCTACTTTCGAGTATTTTAAACTAGAATACTTTATTTAATATCGTTGAAAGCAGTGACCTCATACATATTGATAAGACTCCAGATTTTTTATCTCCTCTGCATCATGGTTTCGATTCCGGGACCTCTGACTTGTTAAGCAGAACCTCGACCACCCGGTTACTTAGGGTGGCCTGTGTAATTTATGGTTGATTTGCCGATGAAGATTTCCTAAAAACCCAAGCTCATTATACCTTCCATCTAAATTCTAGAACTGAACTACTGCGAGAAGAACCCCGATAATTGTAAGAACGGCGGCAAATGCCAGTCCCTCGAAGCCAACGATGGCAACTTCAGATGCCAGTGTCCAGCCGGCATCAGTGGCAAAACCTGCGAACTGCTGCCAGATTACATGACAACCACCGAAGCGGCAAATGTGACAGAACTTCTGGAAGCTTCTGGTGAAGTTGTGGAGACGTCATCGGAAATGACTGAGGGGACTACAACAGAAGCACCCAGTAACGGGGAGAATGAGACTGAGTAATTCTAGTTTTATATCAATGTGGAGACCGTGGATCAAATATGGTTTTCTAATCCCGGAATATATCCAGCCAATGACACTTGTATTGATGAATGTTTATGTGTGTATGTTTTTGCAAAAATTGCATGATAGTTCCCACTGATTTAAATGCCTGAAATGAAATACATCTGTATTTCCAATCGTTGTTAGTCCATAACTTCTTGGATTCTACGGCAGGTTTTAATTTCAGACACTGCAAGTGGGTCAAAACCATTTTTTCTACTCAAAAGTAAGACCCAGAGCCAAGTTATGATATCAGCAAAGGCTACGCTGACCCTTCTAAAGGTTGTATTCTAGTACTTGTTTATAACAATCAGGTCGGAAAGCACTGCCACTTTTGCAGAATTATGACCAATCGTCTTGCATTTAGTACAAATTGTTCTTTCATGTAATGTTGTAATGAAGAGAATGATTGTATTGAGGCTAGAATGTTTGAGTTATTTGTTGTCTTGAAATATGTGTTATTGCTGTAAATTAATATTTTTGTTTATCTGAACTGAGGTGGTAATAGTTTTCCATGTTTTTATACGAGTCATTTAGAAGACCAATGGAAGTCTTCCTGAATTAGGCAACTCAGTAATTATTTCATAAACTTGTTGCCTAAATTTATGTATTTATTTTTTAGTGTTAGCACGATAATAAACTAATTTATTTTTGATATTTTATTCTGGTATTGTTATTTTAATATTAATTTTAACTGATGGCCCTATAGCATTTGCCTTAAGTGAAATAATCAAAATACAGAACCGATCACCCATCTGTGTTTCAGCAGGGGTTCCATCTCATCAACAACAGCATAAGCCATAGAAAATGGTCTCCTTGCTTATGGATTTATATACGTGTCGATTTACCCATGAACCATGGGGCAGTAAAGAATTCAGAATGTATTCTAATCATCCCAAATAATAACAACAGCAGCTGCACTATTCTTTTCATTAACCGCCAGATCTATGGTACAGTTAAAACTGAACCATTAATGTGCTTAGCAGATCCTTTTAAATAACTTGAAGGGCATGCATAATACATCCCGATACTAACGCACATGTTAATGACATGATTTCCACAAATAGAGTCAACATCTCAGAAAATCATATCTTAATTAAGATAAACAGGATAGAAATAGTTAAATCGTTAGGCAACTTCCAACTCTTACATAAGGAAGAAAAAAAGGTAACCGTTTTCAATCATTCGATAATTAGGTACAACTTCATGCTCTAAGTAAGAGGTAAATAGATTTTAATTAATTCAACACCATTTTTGGTTTCGCGGCGTACCTAACTAAAGATTGGAGTTTTTAGTCATGTGCTAAGGGAATATTTGTAGTACTAATAGCTACATTTGACAATACGTGGATGCAATATTTGCGCGACATTGCTTGAATATTCCTTGTGGTAGGGTGACCATGACAAATTGTCAACACTTCTAAAGTTTGTTCGGTGAGAGTTGATATAAACAAACATGGGTCCGGAAAAAAGTGGTCAAACAGATTGCCGTACCTAAGTAATCAATTATGTGTTCGTTGTTACGGTTAACAATTCACAACTTCATCAATATTCGCCGAGCTAACTTTTTACTGTCCTGAAAATGTTAGAATCGATAAAAACGACTTGCACCCTTCAGATTTGACTTTTGAACACGATACACTCAAATCCACATCAATACTGACAAAATTTGCGTAATGAAATACTTGACTCTTGTGCAAAGGAAGCTATGGAATCTGGTGACTTATCACACCTCAAAATTCATACCCAAGACTTATTATCTTTGGCTAAGACTCGTCTGGAAAAATCATGGGAATCTTTATGGCAGTCATCTAGAACTTTAAAGGGTAGGCATTATGGTCAAATTCAACCGTCAATACCTAAAAAACCTTGGTTTTTCAAGTACAGGGAAATGTTACATCAACTATCTGTCGGCTTCGACTGGGACACTCCTGCACTCCAGTACATCTCGCTAAAATTAGGATAAGAGATTCCTCTCTTTGTGAATGCGGCCTGGCTGACAGACTCCCGGTCATTTGTTTTTTGAATGCTCTAAACTTCAAACCTCATTATATGACATCCTCCCCGGTAAGACCCCCGTCCCGTCAACCTTAAATTCTTATTGACTCTTTCGGACCCTACCTTTATTCACATCCTTTCTAAATTTATAAACTCTAACAAGATTAAACTGTAGTTAAATGTATTTTTTTTATTATTATGTTTGTCTTCTTTTTATGTCTAACTCCCTTAATATATAATCACTTTACATTTAAATTATATGTTAATTTGTGCTTTCCGAATTGTTGTTTGTCCAGCCCTTTTGTTATAGAAAGATGTCTACTCAAAGGAAGATTCACCGATAACTGTACAATGTGGTCCCCTTCGTGTCATCAATTTCAATACGTGATATTGGCGGAATTACTGTAGGGATCCACAGTAGAAGTCATCGAACCAAAAATTTAATTGAATTGACAAAATTTGCTGTCCATCTGACGATGTATGGGTCGACTTCTGGCCCCTAATTCAGTAACTCAATTAGGCCAAAATTTTCTCACACGCTAAGGCCGAACTGCACCAGACTTTTGACAGCCGAAAATACAGTTTAAATATAACACGACTGTGCTAAGTGGGAACGGCAATACATTGTGGTGCTTGACAACGTAACTTGACCGTGTTGAACTAAAGTTGTGTTTAAACTGTATTTAGCGGCTGTCAAAAGTCTTGGGTGCAAGTCGCCCAAAATGTCAATTTGGCAAGTCTTGATTTTGCTGTGGATTGGAGCATAGAGGACGATGAAGGAGTTTCTTGAGTGATGCTAAATCTATGGATCACTGTAGATTTTTGATAGCGAATAAGCTGAAATCTATACGTGGGCGCAACTACGCCTCTGCCACCCCATATGAGAAAAGGCGTGACGCTGTTGTTGTTGTGGAGATAATGGGTGTTGTCCAGTGTCCATCTTTGAAGCGCTCTTCTTCTTACGGCCGATTTTTCCAATCTCAGATAATGTTTACCTGCCTATTCATCTGAGTAATTAGTAAAATTTTGTATTTAAGATATGTCAAATAAAGTTATCCGACTGTTTTTCTGGGAATAAAATAATTGCCCCTTCCCAAATCCCGAAAAAAATATATGAAGAGGACATCCTTTTCCTATATTTATACTAATATTTATTGGTTTGATTTACGAAAAACGGGCCGTGAGAACGATAGTCCAGGTCCGCCGGGACGACTTCGTAAAGCCTCGTTCCAAAGCGCTGCAAATCCTGATACTCCCGTCCGTCGTGATACTCCAGGGTGCCGTGTACGAGAACATCAATTCATTCCCCTGTCACCACGACATCTACGGACCCGCGATCCGCAATGGTCACAGACTCAGGATGGTTGCACACACCCTGGCCAAGTCATAGAAGATGACTCACGTCATGGGTCTGACAGGGTACAATCGCCTACCGGAAAACATAGGTACTGCGCCCAACTATACTTGCTTTAAAAAGCGACTAAAACACTGGCTTGTCCAGCAAACGTTTTACTCATTTGCCGAGTTCCTAGAAATTCCTAAACGTTTCTGATTTCATGCAAAAATATTTATTATTATTAGTTATAATAAGGGACTATTTCGCCACAACAAATGATTTATGCTGAATAACCAAAAAAATATGACATTATTTATTATTATATATAGACTTTGCAATTTAAATTTAATTGATGACATTTTTGGACTAAATCGTTATAATTTTAATTTTAAACTGACGTGTAATTTACAATTACCAATAAATATGTTTAAATGTTTCAAAGTAAAATCTAAATAGATGTTTTGCACCTAAAACTTATCGAAAACTTGCTATTTCTTGGGATCTGAAAAGAATTTTGATATGGTTCTTTAAAGATTTTAAAAAGTAAAAAAATAGTACTTAGTAAGTGATTTGTTAAATTTAAAGTTCTGCGACAGCGACTGACGTAACAGCTATGTTGCAGTGTGAGCTGTTATGAACTTTATTTTAATATGGTTATGTACTCGTGTCCAAAATGACAACCACCACGAATCGAGTTGCTAATTTTACGGATACACTAGCTTTAAGCTGAATTCATGTGCGCCCTACAGCCAAGCAACATGGTGCGCGCACACAGCTGCCTACTCGGGAATTTGCGCGCGTATTAGTTTGTGCGCAACTATGCGCCCTACTGTGGAATTCTGTGGATGCCAGCTTATTCCTGTAAGGAGACCGATTAGATTTTCATGTTACTTGGCTAATTCGTGTGCGTTTCCATTGCACGAGACCGCTTTGGGGCTTAAATGTCGCAGCCAACTTTAGCCAACTAGCTTAATTAATAGGCCTGCATAGCCTTGTATTTTGTTGTTCTTACATGTTCAACCTAACACGAAGGATAAAAGGGGCTGACCGCTTTTATCCTTCGCCTACCCTGACCCGCCACTTCGACAGTCTTTATTAGCCAATAAGCGTTGGCTTAACCATTCAGTAAAATAGTCTTCGGCGCCGTTGAATTAAAGGGCTAGGCTATTAATTGAACGGCTGATTAAGCTAGTTGGCTGCAAAAAAAAATCAGTTACAATTAATTATTAGCTGATTTTATTTTGGGCAAAGATAGTACTCATCATTATGAACAACATTCCCCGCAAAACATGGTCGCAAATGAAAAAATAACGTCCCTCAATACATCGACCCGATCAACTATGGGACAAATTACTCCCATAACATTTTTTCGTTAGTGACCATAAGTTTCGTTCCTTGGGGAATATTCATATTGATGGGCAGTATTATTCCCCAAAATATGTTCAGATAATTAATTTGTTTCCTTTATGTTTGACGACCCGAATGGCTGAGTCAGCAGTGACCCTGCCTACGAAGCCAAGGGTCCCGGGTTCGAGTCCCGGTGCTGCCAAATATTTGTTTAATGAGAACGGATGTTTGTACCCTAGTCATGGTTGTTTATCTATCTAAGAATAATATTTATCTATTTAAGTATGTGTATCGTTGTCTTGTACCCAAGATACAGGGAATCCTAGTTTGGGGCTAGATCAATGTATGTAAATAGTGTCCATGTGTTATTATGATTATTATATGGTGTATCAGAAAGTCTCCCTGGTTATTTTTAGGAGGTTGCTAGGGACATCGTTGCGAATACAGGCAAACAAACAAACATTTATATACAGGCGAATCATAATGAAGGTTCAAAAATATGTCCTCTTGAAATATGACTATACCTGTCTCTTACTGCCTATAAGCGTTATGATGTGTGATCGAAAAGATCGCGAGGAAATCATATCTCAATAGGTGCAGCGATGGGCTATCCCCCATAGCGAGCGGTCACGCAAAATGGAAGATAAATTACTGGCCAAACGTGGCTACAACTGTTATCTGCGTGACGCTATGATGATTTTACCACGGTAACCTAACCTTACGACCTAGGTTATTGAGATCCGTAATTAGCGCACGATCGCTCCTTAATAAATTTCAGTCGGAAGCCTAAACACATACGATAAGTTACAATGGAACTGTACGTTGCATCGACTGGGTATTATCGAATCGTTTACAAGTATAAAAAGGTAGAACATTCAACCATTCTTGCAGAGTGGCGCTAAACATCGATTCAGTGGTAGTATCGATCTTTAATCTATTTTTTAATGACTTGAGTTATTTTATTGCTGTGATCTCTTGACTTGGAACTGTAATGATGGAGGTCCTGCCGATAATAATGGTAAGTGATACTTAAGAATTGTGGTGAGAAGGAATCTTAATAGCCTATCCTATCATAATCCTCTGTAATTGTCTGTCCCAAAAAATCGTTCAAGTGCGGTTAGGACTCGCTTGCGAAGGGTTCCGTACCATAGTACAAGAAAACTAAAGCACTAAATATAATAAAACAAAACCAAAAAATAATAATATCATGTCTGAACGTGGATTCGAACCCAGGCCGAAAGATTGCGAGACCAATATCAAGCCAATTGCGCAACCACAACCATGTGATATGCCTCGAAAACTGCGCTCATAATTTAATTCATAAAAGTGTAATTTATTATTTTTTGCTGTAGCTGCAACAGAAATACACATTCTGTGAAAATTTCAACTCTCTTCCTATACGGTTTAAGAGATACAGCCCACTAACGGACGGACAGACATATGAACAGCGGAGGCTTAGTAATAGGGTCCCGTTTGGCACCCTTCGGATACGAACCCTAGAAAGTACCTATGGCCTAGATGCACACATAGAAAGTCAGAAGTCAGTAGTTTCTACAAACCGCGTGGCCCAGTTATTATGTAGTTTTACTATATTTTACGCATGGATGGTACTGAAAACAGATATACTTCCACTTTATTCGATGGAATTTGGGTAGAGTTAAGGGGACAACAAAAAGAAAATGTACAGTGAGCGATGATTTCGATAGAGAATTTAGATTTACATCATACTTTACATGGTATACATTTCGTAATTTTGGTTCATATCATTATTATTCATCCAAAAACACGTGTTTTCATACATTTATGCATTTTCAGTTATAGAATTCTATTATAAATTCATCGAAACAAGTTTTACATGTTACGTCGTTCCGAGTCAGCTGCTAAAAAATAAATCAATGAATAGTGATGAATTGATGATAATAAAACAGTAGTTGTAATTATTACGTATTGTTGTAGAATATAAGGGAACGCAAAAACATTTGACGTACAACCTTTAGGAAAGTAAGCAACACTAGTGTTCTTTTATTATTCTGATTTCTAAATCCATACACATTTACATACAGCAACATTATAGACTTAAAATTAAATTAACAGTTTTGCCCAATGGCGTGAATGGGTACCCGATCTCTCTGAAAACGCCTTGAGGACCGGTAATCTGATAGCTCTGATAGCTTTACAATGCTTATTTACTGGATGAGTAAAATTTTTTATTGCTTCGTACCGCAGTCGTATCATAGGTTAAATATCTACACATGCTTGATGAATATAGTCACTAGATCGTATTGTAAAGACCGAGAATACTAAAGTTTTAGCTTAGGTACTACTATTTTTGTTTACTGTAACGACTGCTCGTACGTAACCAACTGATAATTTCATTATCTATTTATGAATGATTGTTACATTACCTAAGGTGTTAATTACATTGTTACGGTCGTTTTCATAAGTCCTTTCATTGAACCATACTATTTTTGATTAATTCATAAGCACACTTATACACGCTTTTTAGCTTCGTTTAGTAAATTAGAGTTGACGTCTTAAATAACTTTATTACTTTCGTGTTACCAGACAGATGGGAGAAGAACAGACAGGGTGTAGTTAGTTAGTAGGTACGAGTCCATCATTCACCACATACAATGGTAGATCTTCAAATAACTTCAAAATTAGGTCAGCATCCTCTTAGCTGACGAAACTCAAGAATACTTGGAAATATATTTTAACGATTACATTGGGTAAGTCAACTCAGATTACCATGTTAGGCATTAGGTTGATTCTGCGTAAGATTATTAAACAGGAACTGGTAGTACTTTGATGCAACTTGCTTTTCGTTTATGGAGCTGACTCTAAAATCTTTAGCGTTTCCTCAGTTTCGAAGTGTACTGTCGAATGCGTTAGTTGAAATTAAACATTATTTCGGAAGTTAAAATGCTCAGATCAGATCATTCTCAATGATGTGACGCTAGATGTGTGTCGATATGGTGCAAAAAATATTGGTCACTTGACAAAACCCCGATGAAATGGCTGAACTATTGTAGAGCTCTCTGACAATGCGAAATAATCGTAGCCTTACGTAGCGTTGTCTTAACCTTGGCCGTGTATTTTCTAGTTCACACAAGTTACTCGTAATACCATTAGTGCAGACACATACGGCGCATAAAATGTAGAGCAAGGCATAAGAATATAGGCTTGTCTCTTGTCACGTAAACTCCGTATTTAAGTTAGCAGGAGATTTATTTCACCAAAGTTAATGTGATCAGATCAGATCTACAGTACCTAGTACAATAAAGAAATTACGAATCTAGGCATCTAAGTTAGATTTGTGTTATCACTTTTGTGTCCCCAATCTAATCTGCGTAGATCTGATCTGATGCCACCTAAAAGTAGTCCCTAACCACGCTTGCACATTGATCTACAAACACACTTTTGTTTTCTTTCCAGGTGTTGATCATGTCCAGCAGTCTCTCATTCACTCTTGAAGCCAAAAAGAGGTCGTCGCTCGTCGAGGAGGGCATAAAGGAGTCTGCTTCCGTGAAAAACAAACGCCAAATCGTCTCCCAGGCATTTCCTCCTGCTTTGTTAGACCCCTCTAGTTTGCCACCCGGCCCACCGGTTCTTGGCCCCCCTACCTCAATCTCCGTAGACCCCAACCCGGTGATTCTTCGCCAAGAGATCCCACGCTTCATCACGCGTACAATAACCAGAGATGTGCAAATACCAGTGAACGTACCAGTGCCAGTACCAGTCGACAGACCAGTTTCTGTACCAGTAAGAGTACCAGTCCCTGTCCCAGTGGACAGACCTGTACCAGTGGTTCATAGGGTGCCAGTTGAGGTGACACGGCACGTTCCAGTGTACTATGAGAAAAGGGTGCCGTATCCGGTGAAGGTAAACGTTCCTGTACCCTATCCTGTGACGGTAGACCGGCATGTTCCTGTGGATAGACCAGTGTACGTCGACCGTCCGATCCCGCATCCGGTCTACGTGGATAGACCGGTGAATGTACCAGTACCAGTGGATAGACCAGTGCCGTTCCCGCAGCCAGTTGTGGTCGATAGACCAGTCTCATTGCCACAACCGGTAGTGTTGCCAAGTTTTCCGTCAATTCCTGACTTCCCAACTGCTTTTGGAGGCAGTTTGCTTAACGGGTTTCCACTTCCCGGCCGCTAAACCATATATTTTGTAGTCTAACTTATTTATTCTGTACAAAAATGTTTATGTCTTAACCTTGTTTGCAATAAAATATCTGAATCCAATGTAACATTTTATTAAAGTCAAAACGGCACACTAAGATAAGCGTAAGTTTATTTACAACGAGTTGATCATATAAGTATAATACTGCTAAAAAGAAATTCGTTATAAATTAGTTTCATAAGAAGACACCACCACTTAAAGGATTTGTGTTACTTACCAAAGAAGTTTGGTCCCTATTCTGTGCTTTGAGCGCATTTAACCTACCAACTAAAAGATGATGCACCGATGCCATGGTTCATGACAGACTCTGGCCGTCACCTCCAAGCCCTAGCGAATTCCTAATCAGTAACCTCGTTGGCGCTGCGGTTGAAGGTTCTGCCTCCCAAATGAGAGGTCCCGGATTTGAGCAGGAGAAGAAGGAAAAAACACCCCCAGGTCTTGTTTTTTTTTGATGAACTAAAAGATGATGCACCGATGCCGCGGATTCATGGGAGAGCCTGGTGGACACCTCCAGGCCTTGGCGAAGTCCTCGTTATTCTGCAATGAGCCTCGGGCTCTGAACTCCTGGGGTGAGTGTTCGTCCTCCAGTTCAGATTTTAAAGATTCCTTTGTTGATACTCCGCACCAGAGCTGGAATAAAATAGCTGCTAATAAATTGAGGAGAGTAAACGTTTAGTGTTTTTGCCGACAGATAACAACCTCACTGTGTACTGAAAGAGATTTCTTCCGACATCTTAGCCTAGTCTGGAAAGTCATTCACCTACGTACATAATATATGACGTTTTATATATCTTTGTCTTTTTTCCCGGAAGAGGGATAGGTAAAAACAAAAGACGTCCACGTGCTTGTCTTTCAACTCTCATCGAAAATAATTATGAATCACGACATGGGATATTCTTATCCTGAGGAAACCTCCAATTTCCATAGGCGGCGATGGGCCCCTACCACGCAAAATGGAGTATCTAATATTTGGCTAAATATGGGCACAAAACCACCCCGAGTGGGTAAAGGCGTTATATTATGTTATATTGTTAATTAACATCGGGATAATAGAGCCCAAATCTGTGAGACATCATTTAAAAAGGTTTTACAAACTATGGTCTTCTTGACAACTAGTCACTCACATTGCCATATGACAGAAAGAACATTTGTTCTGAGGACATGGTCTCAAACCCTGGTAGTTTCTCCTCCGGACCAGTGTTATGAAGGTGCTCTTTTAGTGCCCCCAGGGCTTCCTTGACTCCACCGTTGTCTGCTATATTCTCGCCTAGAGTCCTTTTACCGTCCACCTGGAATACACAACAATGATCGAGCAAGGGTAAGTAAGGGCATCTAAGGAAATCTTCATAAACAGTAAATGAATCTATTGATAGATCTGACAAGAAGTAAGTAAAAGCTTATATTCCTACCCCGAAAGAAATCGTAAGCTTTTAATCCCTACCAAGGGAATAAACGTCATTATTTTGCTTGAAAAAAGAAAATTAGGGCGTTACTAATTCACACTTACATGTTCATCTAATTCAGGCACATAGAAAGAGCTGTACTGATCAATGAAGCAGTGAGTTAGATTCACGAATGATTCCACAGTCTCATTCGTCCACCATGGCACGAGGTTCCCTTTCTTATCGAACTGACGTCCTGAAAGCATCGGAGAAAGTTGCGACCATTTTAAAAAGACCCTCCCAGAAGTAGTGAAGTAGTAGACTACCTCTGTGGCGCTGCGGTTGAGGCTCTGCCTACCATGCGAGAGGTCCCGGGTTCGATCCCCGGCTGGGGATAAAGAAAAAGAAAAGCCCCCCGGTCTTGGATGTTTATATGAGTGTGACGTCACTGTTTCTGGTTCCTACGACACAGGGTATCCTAGTGAGGGGCCAGAAGCAATGTATGTATCTGTATGTAAATGTTTATGTTTATGATTAGTATTGATAAGGTCTTACCAAAATTGTCAAACCCGTGTGTTATCTCGTGGCCAAGAACTGTACCCAATGATCCGTAGTCCAAGGAGCTGTGTTAAAAGAATAGGAACACTATAGGCAACATCATGAGATAATTATAAGGCTAATAACGCTACAATTTAAACGATCTCCAAAATAATTTAATCTTACCAAAATGAATAAATGATCACCAAAAGTTGCAGAAAATATCAGGGCATAATACTGCGGTAGCTTAGGTGAAGGGTAACGGGGGTGAGCCAAGCGTAGCCCCCTTTATCGTTCGTGTTAGGTTGAACATCTAAGAACAACAAAAAATACTTAAAACATACTTACTTAAGTAAACATAAAAAAAGTTTGGTGATCATTTATCCAAACACAATTTGGTGATCATTTATCCATTCTGGCAGTCATTTCGAATTCATGGGTAGCAAAATAGGTGAGTTTTTGGTAATCTTTTAAACACAAGCCTAATTGTAAGATTGAAATTTTTGAGATAAACGTCCACTTACTCTAATCCCAAATCGTAAAATGGGTATTGTAACATTACCAGGGGTATAGCTGCGTCCAGACAATTGAAAATATTTTAGTTATCTTGTTTATGCATACAGCATAACTGGATGTAATGGAGCTGCGCGGGAGTGGTGTGTTTTTGTGAAGTCTGTACGACGCGGGACTTTAGTAGGGGTCGACATAGTATGTAATGTTAGGTACCTCTCCTAACTAGGAACTCACTCAGAACGCCATGCCTGAAATTATGAATACTAAAGACGTAGAATTGACTTGGATCTACGCCATGGATGGACCCACATCATGCGCGTTTGTGTTGACGCAATTTTTGACAGCCTCTACGTTAAAGATAATCAATTACTTACTTATAGTGTTTTCCTGGAATGTGTGATACGCGTTAACTTCTGTAGGGTCAGTGGCCCAGGTGAAGTTGTTCGACTCCCGAAACCCATTAAGAACACTCTTTAACTTGTGACTGATAACACTGATCATATTCTCCAGGTGTTTCTCCACATCTACTTCTATTCCTTGGTAAAACTCTTCCAATCTCCCTCCTTCAAGAAGCCAATCTGGGAATCCTATGAGGGACTTCATCTGTACTATTTTCTCGAATGTTGCCAGCTTGGTGTCGGAGTCCATCCACTTGGCTTTGCCTACGAGTCGGGCTAGAGCGTTCTTCATTTCATGAAGCATCGTCTTGATCTGTAATAAAACGCGATTAACACAAACTCGAAGTAAGAAAGGAATAATGACTTCAAAATGATAAAGACTTCAAATTATTAGGGCAATGAGCTTTTCCTTAAACAGTGACAAAACAAAAAACGTATGATAAGGAAGGGTTATCCACGACATGACGACTAGATTACTTATATCGACTACCCATTCATTTCGAGTTTGCCGTCGCTGACCGTTAGAAATTTGGAATTTGTCGTTTCCTTCCCTACCTCTCCCCCGCATCGCACTAAGATGCCTATGCGATAGCATCGCTCGGTACCTATGTACGACGTGTTTCCCGTGTCGCTCGCTATTATTGTAAAAAGGAATTGTGATAGTTTTGTTTTTAGAACCTTCTATTTGTGTGTAGTAATTTGTCAAGGCGCCGTTCGCCGAGGTAACGCGTGGACTCATTGGCCAATCCGATTCGGCTTGAGTCAACCATTTTGGACCCCACCACAAGGGATGTCCAACTAACTCCGGAGCGTGACACCCACGAGACGCACAGTCTGCTGGGTTCATTTCCCCTGGAACATGTCTCCAGATTAAGAGAACCTCCGAATTCAAAATCTGCGAAACCCGATTCGCCACAAAAATCTCCAGCTTGTGAACTGAAGCCTTCAGCCAGCATAACACGATCTGGCTGTCCGTCCAAGCGCAGACCGTATCTTCTAACGCTATTGACCCACGAAAAACCGTCATCGTGTGGTTGACCAGACGAGTCAGGAGAGCCGCTCCTGAAAGCTCTAATTTGGGAATGGTCAGGCGAGTGCGCAACGGCGCAACCTTGCTCTTGGCCTTGACCAACCGCACATCAACCTCCCCCGAGGAGTCGACCGAACGCAGATACACCGCAGCTCCATAGCCCTTCTCCGAGGCATCGCAAAAACCATGCAGGGTGGCGGTGTATCGTTTGGTGGGGACCAACCTCCGTGGCAGTGAAATCCGATTGATGCCAGGGAGGGTCGAAAAGAACGATTCCCACTCTGAGCTCAATGACCCGCCGATCGGGTCGTCCCATTTCAGCTCAGCAGACCACAATTGCTGCATAAAACACTTGAGCTGAAATGTTACCGGGGTGACCCACCCGTTTGGATCAAATGTCCTAGCCACCGTTGAAAGGACGTTCCGTTTCGTCCAGACCTTCGGGGAGACCCGATACGAAAACATGTCTGACACCGGCTGGTACTGCACGCCTGATACCGACAACATATTCGGATTTTCCAGATTTTCGAAAATGTGGGGATCCTGCTGGTAGTCATCCGGAAGACCAGACAGTAACTCTGGAGAGTTCGAAATCCATTTCCGGAGCTCGTTACCTCCACCCCGTAAGAGCTCAACTAGCTCGTCCCGTCGAGCGAGCACCTCCTCTACGGAATCTGCACCGGTACAGATATCGTCCACGTAGAGATCCTGCTCCAGGATCGCTGCTCCTCTAGGGAAATTTAACCGTTCTCGATCCGCTAACTCCCGCAGAGTGCGAATCGCCAAATAAGGACTAGACCGTAGCCCGTACGTGTTGGTGTTCAGCTCGTACACCTTGATGGGCTGATCTCGGCTCTCTCGCCACAGTATCAGCTGATACCGTCTATCGTCAGGGTGAATGACCGTCGGCCTAAACATCATCCGGATGTCAGCTACAAACACAACATTGTGTCGACGGAACCGTGTGATAACATCCGCGATGTCATGGTTCAACTTCGGCCCTGAATGCAAACACTGGTTCAGGTTCATGCCGTTAGATGTTGATGCCGATCCATCGAACACTACCCGTATTTTGCCCTCCGGGGTCCTCAAGACCGCGTGATGAGGCAGGAAGTGGTCTTCACGCTTCCAGTCGATACCCGAAACCGACATGTGGCCGAGCGACTCGTATTCCCGTATGAAGTCGACGTACTTCTGCCGGAAAATCCCGTCACGCTTCATGCGTCGTTCCATCGACAGAAGCCGCGTCTCGGCTGCATGGTGTGAACTGCCCAGCGGTGGGCGATCACTCCGGAATGGAAGACGTGTGATAAATCGACTTGACCGAAGGCGACCAGTATTGTTCCGATAAAACTGTTCACACTCTTCTTCAACCGGGTCCAACCGGCGGACCGTAGGTGGTTCCTCCACCTCCCAAAACTTCTGTATCACCTCCGAGAGTACAGAACCGAATAAGGGACTACTAGTCGCTAGGCGTGGGGCAGCCGGCATGACCGGACCCATTACCGCATGGCCCAGTCTGGTGTTGACGGAAACCAGACCAGTCGCCTGCAACACGTGGACACCTGGCACTAACAGGTATCCCAAGGCATCAACACCCAATAAACTGTCTACTAGGCCCGGAATATCAAACTCCGGGTCAGCCAGTGACAACCCAGCGACCAACTGTCGCACCGAGGGCGACAACCGTACGTGAGGGTGTGAGCCCATCACATTAGGCATGACTAATGCCGTGACCGTCAGATTCACCGATGAATCCACCCGTGACGAGAGAGTAATCCGACATACTCCCTTAACGGAACCGACTTCCGTGTTCCCAATTCCCCGAATGGAATGTGGATACTCCCTTACCGAAATGCCCAACCGTCTTACAAGGTTGCACGAGAATAAGCACCCCTGGGCCCCCGAGTCCAATAGTGCTCGTGCCACACATGATTTGCCGTCCGAACTCCACGCTATCACAGAGGCGGTGGGGAGCATGACCGTCTGTGGAGTGGCGGCACCCTGTAAGTGGGCGGCGTGTCCCTAGCGGGAACCTCCGCGGGATCCGAACCCGCTGAGACCTCCGTCGGCCTTGGAGTAACTCGGCTGCTGATATGCAACCGGCATATCAGACCGTATGTGCATCAAGGGGTCCCAACCCATATAATAAGCCCCTCGCTGTCCCGGTATCCGATCATACCGGACGGTGTACGGTGTGCCCGGTGCGCACCGTGGATGAATGGGGGAGAGCGGATCCAACCTGGGGCGCTCTAGGAATGGGGGCGACATCCGACTGTTCGCCTCCCAGAGCGACGGGCAGGGTGGCGCAGAAGGTGGTGGGCTCCCAGCCTTGGCGCTACTCATAGGTGCCATCTGACACCCGCCCGTAACACGCGGTGAGCCAGCGGCCCGAAGTCCTCGCTGACCGTGGATAGCGGTGACCGAACCCCGGCTATCCCGCATGTTACCCCCCGCGCTGCCCCTTTCCCCTCGGGGCGGGTCCCGTCCGCGGGTACCCCAGTCACCCCGTTGGTGACTCCCGTTGCCCGGAGGGGGACTGGGTCCGGCCCTGGTTGGGCCCTGTGGCCGACCAACCTGAGTCCGGCCCTGGTAACCGTCCGAAGGGCCTGACCGATTCAGGCACAACACTATGTGGTGCTTGCCACCACAGGACTCACACGGGAACGCGCGCGAGCACTCGCTCAGCGTGTGCGGCCCCAAACAACCGAAACATAATCGGTGACGGAAGACTATCTTCCTGCGGGCAGCTACCCCGAGCGCCTTAAATTTGGCGCAACTGGTCACGTCATGACCGGCACTGTCGCAGTGCACTCAGCCGTCACCCGACGGCGCGGCATTCAAAACGCTAAATTGTTTCGACCTCCCACCCCCCCGCGGGGGCGGGGGGCGCGGCCTCTCCCGCATCCGCGCGGGTTGGCGCTGCATACTGGCCTCCGTGTCCAGTGTGTCACATCGCCTACATTCATCCTCCAAAAAATCTGTCAATTGGACGAGTGTGGGCAGTTCCGTGCTACTGCCCCCATGCAGCTGTTCAAACCGACTTTGAACAGCTGCAGGCAATCGTGACAAAACCATATATAAGACAATGTATGACCATTGGTCTACCGGAAGACCAAGGTTCTGAAGGGCCTTAGTGGCCACCAGCACAGGGTTGAGCACCTGTACTCGGATGTCAACATCCCGTGTTACTCTAGGGATGCTAAACAGCTTCCCCAGCTGCGCATCAACCAACCGCCGTTTGTGTTGGTAGCGGTCCAACAATATGGACCTTGCTATCTCGTAATTGCCCGCCGTGATCGTTAGGTGACCGACCAACTCCTTCGGTTCACCCCGCAGAGCCATCAATAGTTGGGCCAACTTGTAGGCGTTGTCCAGGTCGTCCCGACCGTGGACCAAACTATCAAATAAATTGATGAAGGCTGGCTACTCATCAATTGCCCCACTGAAGGCCGGAATCTCCAGGTGTGGCAGCCGTCCAACAACACCCTTCGGGGGTGGGTCTCCGTTACCCTCCCCACGGTCATTCCTTCGCGACTGCTTAATTTTCTCCGCGCGACACTCGATGTCACCCAAGCATTCCATCGCTTGGTCAGCATCCGCGCAGAGCTGTTTCACTGTGGCCACCGAAGCTTCATCAGTAATCCCGAGAGCTTCAGCCTCCGCAGCCAGCCGACACACCTTCCCGGCGCGTGTCATTGCGTCCTCCACACGCTTGAGCAGGACATCATCCATGTCCGGTCGCTCCACATACTGATGAGTATGGGCGAGCCATCTCATTTCCTCCCGGACACCATTCCGCAGTACCGTCAAGGGTGAAGGTGCCATGTTGACCGATTTAATAGATTCTGGTCCTATCACTACCGAACATATATAGCCAGAGACCAGCACTTGCCCGTCAGCGCTGGGCACAGAAATTAAAACTAAGTTGTCAAAACTAAGGCAACCACTAAAATAATTAAATCCTAAAAATATTTAATATGGTCGCCCTGTGGATATACACCTTATAACTATACACTCTAAATCAATTAGCGAATGCCACCATAAAGCACAATAAAAAATAACACACAAAAATTTATTATAAGAAAAAAAACTATTTTTAATATAATGTAGGTAGCCGTGAACCTTCTAGAAGTGGCCATTCCGACATGACCTGCACTTCTACTGAGGTCAGCAAAATCAGCTTAATACCCCTTAAATAGCCTGACCCTGCTCTGTAAACCGAAATAACACTGCAATACTATAGAACACGACGTTCGATTACAAGTAATACAATCTAGTTACTTCGCAGAATGACTGTTCAATCCTTTATGAGCACAAACAGTAGTTTCCGACTACAAATTTATAATAATCGTTAACCAAATCGTCAACTATACGTTCAGCAACCGAAAATGAACCTAAATTGTGGTATACCGACCACAAAAGACTCACTCACAACAAAGATTGCCGACCGATCTGAGGTACCCTATCCCACTACAAAAAAACAACCCTACAACCGTCCGTGAATCGATTTCCTACTAGGAAACCGCGCCTCTGCTACCAAAATGTAAAATCCACGCCTCAACCGAAAAGGGGTGGAATCTTGGTAGGGTTGTTTTACAGTGGAATGTCACAAGCAGTACTGACCTTGACGCCGAGTCGAATCTTACTCGGAGGCCGCTGCTGTTGCCGTCGTGATGCTGCCGACTACAAGGGTCGCTATCCGAACGCGACGAATTGGTGACCGAACCATCTCAACCTTTCACAGCACGAAGCACTCACTACGATGACGTGAAATCTACTTATTTCTTGACGATTGTTACGATATTATTATAATTAACATTCCGCCAAGGCCCGAATACCTGACGCCGACAATTTTACCATGTGCCAAGTTGACAGCTAGCTAGTCATTTTTTTTCTATGCAAGTGACAGCTAGCTAGTGATGTACCGATCACTCGCGGTTGATCCGCGCAACAAAAACCGGTGCGTTCCGAAGCATTAATATTAAACATAACTGTTATCGCTGTCTTGCACAAGTCACGTTCCACTGAGTAAAAAAAGTATTTTTTTTAACTGACCTAGATTTACTCTATTTTTTTTTTATTTAATTTATATAAGGCACATCAACAATACAAACACGAACACAGAAAGACAATATTACAAAAAAAAAACAATACAAGAGTTTGCATCAATTATAGATGCGCACAGCATTGACAACAATCAAATCATTTTAAAAACTACAGTGGTAAAATTCAAATTAATTGTTTTAAAAATATACAATCAAAGACATAAGTTATGTTATAAAACCCAACATAAACAAGAAATGGTTACACAGAAAATTTAAACAAATATATTCACAGAAAATTTAAATAAAATATTTAAACAAAAGTAGATAATGTAAAAAAAACGCGACTATGTGCGTTGGCCAACGATAAGCTTGCGCTTGAAACACCCTATGCTGTTACAGAAGATATCTAGATTGTTAGGTATCCATATTTCATTATAAGTGGAAAGCATCCTCGTTAGAGGTGCGTGTTCGCCCAGGTTAGTTCTGAATCTAGGTATTTTAAAAGTGTCCAGACACACTCGCCGCGCGTTAATGCGGGGTACAGAAAGTTCTACCCTTTCTAGCATGTCTTGACATTGGACTTGGCCATTTAATATATTGTGTAGAAAGGATAGGTCAAGCATTCGCCTGCGATCAGATAAGGAAGTCATTTAAAAAAAGGAGAGCCTTTGCTCATAGCTGTCCTTATGACTGATCCCAGACGAGATGAAAGCAAGGTGCCTTGTAAATGATCTCTGGATGGTTTCTAATCGCTCCGTGTGAACCTTATATACTGGGTTATATATTTTGATAGCTATTGAGTCTTACTACCTACTAAACAGCCTAACTATATTCTTCTTATTACTAGGGGGTATATCTATATGTAAATACTTAACAATACCTATACACTATTTAAATTCGTCGTGAAGAGAATTATGATTTTGATCAACAATAAAATGATTAAAAGAGTAAAAAAACAGTTTCACCACCAAGTACATTTTTTTGGTCAACGGTACGAATAACTGTCATCGGTTGTCCAGCTGTAACGGTTAGTCACGGTAAACTCTAAATGAACTAGTAGTACAATGGATTAATTGAGAACACTCCAATGAGCCCAAGTATTTGATCTCTTTTTAAAGTTGGTAAAGAATAAGTTGGTAAAGAATAAGTAAGTACCTTAGGCTTAGTTACTTTCAAGAAGTGAGAGTTAGCGATCGCATAAGACACCGCCATGCCCATCATATCATTGACGGCACTAGCGCAACTCAGACTGCGCGGGGGGGCGCCACTGTCTCCGGGCCTGCGCCCGCGCAGCTCGTCGTACGAGTTGGCGAATAGGACGCGCAGGTCTGTTGTGGTGTGGACTGCCATTACTTCTACTACCTGAGAAGAGAGCGATTGCTCAATTGTTCTGTAAATATAGGGAGATTTAGCATTCTTGACTCATATGGGCATCCTTGGGGAAGACATACCTCCATGATTGAGGTCCTGTCGGCGCGTTCCACATCAGCGAGGCAGTTGCGCCTCAGTGTCTGCTTCGGAAGTTGTATTCTAGTCTATTACTTGTTTAGGAAAATAATAATAATACCTTACAATAATAACTACCCATCACTACTAGTCGTATGGAAAAGTATCAAAATGTTGTACTTGATAATTTGCCTGTACACAATTTAAATTTTAACGAACCAAATAATTTATATCATGACTTTTTTTCTTTAGTACGCGAATAATTTGAGATTATATTCAAAATTAATAATACCTTGTAATAATAATACATTGGACTCTACTTACACACATTGATCTAGCCCCAAACTAGGATTCCCTGTATCTTGGGTACTAGACAACGATGCACATACTTATATATAGATTAATATTATACTTAGATAGATAAACAACCATGACTAGTGTACAAATATCCGTTCTCATCAAACAAATATTTGCCCCCACCGGGACTCGAACCCGGGACCCTTGGCTTCGTAGGCAGCGTCACTGCCGACTCGGCCATTCGGGTCGTACTCACTCCTTCTTATGTATGACCAATCAGTTTAAGTTAAGCAAAACGTGTAAAGCCTGGTTCATCTTATAAGCTAGCTTAATAGGATAAACTGTGATTTACAAGTTGCTAATGCTAACTTATCCCCTGAAACAACTCCAAGTCAATTCCTTCCAATACTTCCTGAAATAAAAAAAAAATGTACCTTCATCCAGACGAACAGTTCTATACTGACAGGTGGAGTGGTAGACAGCAGCGCCGCCATCAGAGACATGTATCTCAAGTCCATGTCGGAAACCAGAATCTTATCGTTGTCAAAGTCCAAGCCTACATCACTGATACTGAATATCCCTTCAAGGTATCTCTTCCATATAGGTGTGGCAGTACCATTGTTGTTTTCCACAACAGAATCCGTATGTGCTTGAATCTCTTCGACAGTGTATTCTGGTATATTACCGTCGTATTCGTCATCTGATTGAGTGGTATTGTCGTTTTCTAGCTGGAAAAATGCAGCATTAAGGACGGACGACCGGCAACTCCAAGTTCAACGGACATTCAATATCATGGTGTCACTGACTCTCGCTTTGGAACTGACGGCGCCAGTATGACATTTAAGAGGAACTTAATTTGAGCAGTATGTACCCATACCGATATAGCAGGCCATATACATGCACCGTTTTTTCTCATATGGGGTTGGAAACGCACAAAATCACGGCCACTTTTAAAGAGCCATCATTATTTTCTTCACTTTTTGTGCTGATATCAGGATAATCGGGTTCATAAATTAGTAAAAGGTTTATAGCCTTTGGCAATAGAGAAGTATCGGCTAAGATTATTTATTATTTATTATTTATCAAATCTTGTAAGATAAAAGGCTCCTCTTTGGCTCGTTTTGATTTCATTTAGTTCTAGTGTAATGGTACACGGGAGTCAGTACATTTGATACTTCATTTTGCGTGACAGAGGGCTAGCCCATCGCCGCGCTGTTTTGAATACGAGAATCGGTTCATATAACGTTTGGGGTTTTTAGTAGCTCAGGGGTAAGTTAGCAAAAAACAATGAGCCGACGCGTGGGATGGTTCGAGGAAGGTTACAGGTCAGGTTTTTTTGTCGCATTCCTGCGAGATGTGTAGGGATCAGAGCCGATTTGGCTGCGCGTTGAATAAATTATGAATAACTAAATAATGAAAGGTTATTATGGAACGATACGGAGAAAGCTATTATGTTGATTGCAAATATATAATTGCGTTTGAGGTATGAGATGGCGAGTTTGACATGACTAGTTTGAATAGCATTCTAGTGATCTTTGTCTAGCGCGCTAGCGGTCGGGAAGGCTTAATTAATCGCAACAAGCTTTTATGGTGTATCGGCAGTACCGAATGACTTGAGCGATAACCTACGGTTGATCATAGTGAATATGCGTACACACAATTTGTAGAACGGCGGATCTGCATGGCATGGTTGAAATTAGACCCTGTGTAGTTAGTGATAAGAAGCTTCGCTTGGGCAGAGCGTGTTCGCAAAGGACGCCATTTTTTTTTCAGTCATGTGGGGACTATAAATACGATTGCGGGGGAAGGGAGAGCATTCAGTCTCAGCGTCTAGCTACTGTGACAGTCGTCTTTCACGATTCTAAACAGTTTTGGTCTGCCGTTTTACGCGTCTGAACTATACGAATTGTGATTGCGTGTTTCAGTGGTTTTTCGTGAGTGTCCGAAGCGCCTAGATATACCTCGGTTCCTATCCTTTATATCAACCTACCCCAAATTCCAAAACTATCCTTGGGTCGTTAGATAAGAACTTGTAGGTAACTGATCTGAGTCTGAGTCTGGGCTTGGAGCGACCCTAAATTCCTTTTTCCTTCACCATAGGGTTCCTGGATTGGCTCTTAGGATATTCGTGGGCTAATCCTCTCCTCATTCCTTTCGAGTAGCGAGTTTTGAAATTCCCACACACACAGTCATTAAATATACAAGCACATTCAAATCAAACTCAACCATTTTCGAGTGGTGTCGATAATGGACGTGGTATAACACTAGGATTTTAGACTAGGCTAGACAGGAGTTTAGTTGCGGCTAAACCTAGGTTGGCAGGGCATAGGGAGACTGTTTGATCGATGAGGTTCCGCGGATGGAAATAACAAATTCAGACCAAAGTTAAACCGGTGTCAACACAGATAACCTATCCTGTTGATATTTTGACATTTGAGTGTTGTCGGGGACGCGCGAAGAGATCAAATTACAGTCTAAAGTTCATTGTTTAGGACCGGGTAGGTTGTTTTGCTTTGCCTTGGGTCAGGTTGGATTCAAGTTGCATCTTTAAATTAAATGTAAACTTCGCTGGAGGTCTAATGTGTAGGCTGAGTCAAATATATATGATTAGGCTCAGTCGAGGACGTGCTGGTGTGGGTTAGATCTCCTAAAGCGCTAATGACTACGTTTCGATAACATCCAGCTCAAATTGCGCAGAGTTGAAGGTTTCAAAACGTTACGGACCTTTTGAGGTAACCGCTAGTTCAAACCCATTTCGGAAAATCAAATCGCAATTGTGTAAACCGGTCTTTTCGGATCGTTATTGCCGTGAACCACCACAAGCCGCTTCTAGCGAGCACATGAAATATCATTGAGTACTCACGTCGTAAAACTACGACGGATATCTATACGATATCCCAAACAAATATTACAAATCGTGGTCGACCACTAAAGGAAGTTCCAAGCGCCCATATATACAAAAAATACATTTATTTTTTACCATCACACAAATACAACAACGATCGATCTGGCGCAATACACCGCTAACTGATGCGAATTACCGGCTTGCGGACATATATGCTTTCTCTATCTAACTTGAAACTGTAACTTCCTGAACCAAACTTCGTTCGACTATTGTACGCCTAACGAACTTCTCAACGAAAGAGAAATTCGGACTTATCATTCTTAACTTACAAATTTTACAGCTGAATCGGGACATCTCTTTTTGGGGTAGGTAGAATAGACGATCATAGCTACTGATAGCGGTGGCTCGAACTTAGCCGTTAATGCCGTTACAGATTTTCTGGTGCCGAGACCGAAGGATATCCTAGATAGTCTGATACCTAGATATTCTAAAGAATCAAGGTCTAACGCGTTACTTTTAAAAATAACACAACGTAGAAACGATTTTAAACAGTTCAGTTTTGTAAGTAAGAAATAAGCAAAAAAAGGGGCATTGTTTTCACAATTTTTCGGACGAGCTACGGTGGTTTAGTGTTCAGGAATAATGGCCGGCCGGCTTAGAAAAAACCTTAGTCGGGTAGTACAAGACGATTCACTTTCGCAGACAAGTGAAATGGCATCAGGACAGGTGACGCAATTGTTATCTGAAATAGTGAATAGATTAGACAGTTTGGAAAGGGGTTCTAGCGCGAGCGATACTAGTAGGACTTCGGACAGACAGACTGACAGACAGGAACTAGAGACGTTTGAACAATCGGTAGAAAAACGTCAATCATGCATAGTGAAAATGACACAGAAGTTGCCGACATTCGATGGGCGGAGTTCGGAAAATCCGATGATTTTCTTAAGAGATTTAAAGGCTTATATTGAAGTCTCGGGAGATAGTTCTAGGGCTTTGATATGGGCAACGGATAGTTTGGTAGGAATTGCAAAAGTTCGAATGAGCATATACAGAGACTCATGGCGAACCTATTCGGATTTTGAAAAAGATTTCAGAGAGGTATTCTGGGGTGATAATGAACAGGAATTAATTAAACAAAGATTCCTAACTGCGAAGTTTGATTCTAAGAAAGGTCAAAGTATGGAAGAATTCTTTGCCTCTCAATTGAATAGCATATATGAGCTTACGATACCGTTTACTGATACGGAGAAAATCAACACGATTTTCAGACAGTTGCCGCGTGATATTCAGGTAGCGTTTTTTGCTAGAAAGGAACCAATGACTATACGAGATGCGGTCGATTTCCTTCGGCATTTAGAACGGAATGTCGATGGGGGATTAAGTGCGTTGCAGAGTTCGGAGATAATGAATACGAATAACGTAAGGCGGAATAGCTACATGCGTGGGCAATATCGAGCTATGCGAGTAAATACGATGCAATATAACGCGGTGAGTCGTAGGAATAATTATAACGCGGTAATAAAGGCACGAAACGAATTTGGGACGCGCACTCGCGGTTATTTTCGCGGTAGAGGTAGACAGCTTCAGGCTAGTTTCAAGGCAATAGGGTTCCAAAGGGGCAATGATGTTTCAGATAATACAGATACCTCTGGAGATTTTGAAATTACCATTTGAGCAATTTAAAAAGCATGTTAAAGCGACTCTGTCGAAAAAGGGATATTACAATGTTCAAGATTACTTAAATGACTGGACTGTATCGGGTTAATCTGGCTCAACACAGACCTTGCTGTTAATAATTTTGTAATTATTCCTGCTTATTAATCATAACAATTAAATTTTTTATATTTGTATTAGTTAAGCACAACTTATATAAGTAAGTAAAGTTATACCTTTATTCAAAGCTGGTAGTACATCAGTCCCCACCAATTTTAGACCCATATCGATACTACCAACGCTTAGCAAAATATTTGAAAAACTCATACTTAATCAATTGCAAAGTCATTTTTATCTCAATAATTTAATTCATATTGCTCAGTTTGGTTTCACAAAGGGTCGTTCAACAGCCGATGCTGGTGTTGAACTAATCGACAATATTTTTGATGCCTGGGAAGACGCAATGGATGCAATAGGTGTCTTCTGCGATCTATCCAAGGCTTTTGATTGCGTCCATCATGACACTCTTGTCAGGAAGTTACGCCATTATGGTGTAAAAGATCAGGCACTTGGCCTTCTGGAGTCATATCTAACAGATAGGGTTCAGATGGTCGATGTTAATGGGAAAAGATCACCTGGGTCTTCAATAAGTATGGGCGTACCGCAAGGTTCAATTCTTGGTCCTTTCTTGTTTTTAGTATATATTAATGATTTACCTTACCTTGTTAAAGCAAAGCATGGGTTAGTATTGTTTGCCGATGATACTTCTTTAATATTTAAAGTTAAAAGACAGCAATCAAATTATGACGAGGTAAACAATGCTATCTCTAGTATAGTGAACTGGTTTACTGTTAACAATTTATTACTTAATGAAAAGAAAACTAAATGTATTAAATTCGTGTTACCCAATGTGAACCCGGTAACGACAGACATATTTATAAAAGGACAGAGATTGGACCTTGTGCAGTCGACTGTCTTTTTGGGCATTACTTTAGACGCCAAACTACAATGGGATCCTCATATAAATAAATTGTCGAACAGACTGAGTTCGGCAGCGTTCGCAGTTAAAAAAATTAGAGCTCTTACCGACGTAGACACCGCTAGACTAGTCTACTTTAGTTACTTTCATAGTCTAATGACCTATGGTATTTTATTGTGGGGTCACGCTGCGAATGCTAATAGTATATTTATTCTGCAGAAACGGGCTGTTCGTGCAATTTATAGATTAGGGCCTAGAGTGTCACTGAGGGAAAAGTTTAAAGAAATCAATATTCTGACATTTGTGTCTCAATATATCTATGACAATCTTGTGTATGTAAAAAGAAATATAACTAATTTTCAGAAGTACAGTGATATACACAATTTTAATACTAGAAATAAAGACAAGTTGGTTGCTTATGTAAGCCGACTACATAAAATTAGTAATTCTTTTAAAGGCAATTGTATACGCTATTACAATAAGGTCCCTACTGATATTAAAAACTTACCTTTAGACAAGTTTAAAATAATAATAAAACAGAAATTGTATAAAAAAGGTTACTACAGGATATCTGATTACTTAGAGCACAGATGTCCATGGGAATAGATTGTTTGAGTAACAGGCTGTTTCGATATATAATTAGCATTCATTTTGTAATTTGACAATATTTTATTTAAAAAAGGAAACGCAAAAGATGCGACGACTGTGGAGTTTCTTCGGTGAGCTCTTCTCCACAGATTCCGCCATTGGGTTAGTGAACTCACCCAAAAAAATGTAATGACGGATCTAAGTGATGTAACAACATCCTATGGAAATAAATGATTTTTGATTTTGATTTTGATTTTATTTTTAAAAGAGATCTTAAAATCAATCTGTGGGAGTTTCTACGCCCTTCTTCTCCCACAGTGGTCCAATGTAGAGAAGAGGCAAAAAATGACGTTTGCTAAGAATATGTAAATATCTACAGTAATAAAGTACTTTGACTATTGACTATTGACAGAGGCAGGGCAAATTTCAAGTGACAGGAATAATGCGATAAGTTCGAATTCAAAAAACTAGTGGACTCGCGCGGGTCGTTCGCGCTCAGATATTTATTACGATTTGGATGGACAGCCGATCAAATTGAAAAAAAGCATAGACTGTATGATTTGTGTAATTTGGATTCGAACGTGGGTGTGAATGAATTTATTCAATTATTAGCGCATAAAGCGCACGGATATGCCGTGTGTTTAGATGAAAAATTGAGATTGAATTGTATAGGCCGCGATGACAGGCGTTTACATACGATATTCAGAGACGACGATTCGGCTGAGTGTGGGCGCGATTTATGTAGTACCTTGACATTACCTGAGATAGATGTGCGTATTGGGAATATTGTTGTAAGGAGTTTGATTGATTCGGGCAGCGAAATCAGTATAATTAGCCGGAGAGTGTACGATGAAGTATGCAGGCAATTGGGAAAACCGACGGAAATACCGATTCCAAGTTTGAGAATCACAGGTGCATTTGGGGTCAGTAAGGAAAAGGTTGATAAATTAGTAACGTTACCATTAACAATAGGTGAATGCGTTATCGATACTCCAATGCTAGTATTAACAAGGGTGCCTAAAGATTTAATTTTAGGGTTTGATTTTATACAACAGACGCGAGCCAGTTTAATGTGTGAGGGAAATAAGAGGCTAATTATACGAAGCGCCGGGCGGATGTGTGAAATACCATTAGGTACTGGTCCTAATCAGGATTCTTGCTGTTGTACAATGGAAGTACAGAACCAAGATACCAGTAGAAATATGATAGAGGAATATGTGAATAATTCATCAATACCTGTTGCACACAAAACAAAGTTATTGCCGGTGTTAAATAAACATGCAGAGTTGTTTAGCGATAGGGTAGGTCGGACAAATAAATATATACATGAGATAAAAATGAGAGATGAAACGCCTTTCGTAAAACGAAGCTATCCCATACCGTTCGCATATCGCGATAAAGTAACAAAACGATTGGAAGAAATGGAACAGATAGGTATTATTAGCAGGCAATATACGGATTTCAGCAGTCCATTGACTTGTGCACTAAAGAAGTCAGGGGAGGTCCGTATATTGCTAGATGCACGACAACCCTTTCCCAACCAACCCTTTTCAACTTCCCCAACCATTCCCGTGTTTGGAATGGTTGGGGAAGTTGAAACTACACCTTTAATGAGTGAGATATTGCAATCGGGGCGCCGAATTAACTACATAGGGTTTATTGATATCAAAGATGCGTATTTTTCTATACCATTATCAGACGAATCTAAACGATACACGGGTTTTGTATATCAAGGCAGAAGTTATGTTTACAACGTTTTACCTCAGGGGTTGAAAACCAGTGTGGGTTCATTTTCGAGGGCGATGGACTTAATTTTAGGGCCAGAGGTTAGGCCATATTGTTTAAATTTTGTTGACGATTTGGCGATTTTAACTGAGGGTGATTTCGATCAGCATTTGTCTCAAGTGGACACGGTTCTGAGTAAATTGAAAGACGCGGGCTTCACATGCAAACTAAAAAAATGCGAGTTCGCACAAAAAAGGTCAAGTTATTGGGGTTAAAGGTCAAGTTATAAGCATATTTTGTCTACACAAGGTTTGCAAATGGACCCGGACAAAATTGAAACACTTAAATTATATCCGTCACCCAGAACTGTCAGGCAATTGAGGGCGTTTTTGGGGTTCATAAATTACTTTAGGAGGTTTATAAAAAAATTTGGAACGTTAACATAGCCCTTGTACAATTTATTACGGTCTGGAGTCAAGTTCGTCTGGAGTGCGCAGGTGCAGAGCGCTTTTGACGAGATAAAAAAACAATTCTCAGGAAGTATAATATTGAGTCAGCCATTGGCGGGAAAAACGTATTATGTCCAATGCGACGCCAGCGCTATAGGAATTGGGGGCTATGTTTTTCAATTAGATGATTCGGGCCAGGAACGAATTTTAGGGTTTTGTTCGCAGGCATTTAAGGGAACTCAAACTAGATGGTCTGTCAGCGAACAGGAAATGTATGCAGTTATATACACTTTAAAGCGATTTGAGATATTTGCGGGGAGAAAAAGTTATTATTAGAACTGATCATAAAAGTTTGACGTTCATTAAGTCGTGGACTTTATTGGGGGCACGCGTAACTAGGTGGGTTATGTTTTTAGAGCAATTCGATTACGACATTGAATTTGTGCGAGGGACTGATAATCAGATTGCCGACACGCTAAGCAGGCAAATAACGGGACCTGGAGGTATGATTGACAGTATAACTGTTCAGCCGGGAATATTCTGGTTTCAGGCATCGAATACCGCAAGTGTTATTTCGAGTTTACGGGACATTACGAGATTACAAAGCGAAGATGAGCGGTTAAATCGAATTAGCGGTTGTATCAGACGTAGGGTGGTAGATACGGAGACGAGAGGGTTTGATAATTACAAGCTAGTAGGTGATACGTTATATTTTCACGTGCCGAAGCGGAACGTACAGTTGCTAGTAATTCCGAAATCACTACAGGAGGAACTAATTTTACACATACATGAAGAAATAGGTCACTACGGCAGATATAAAATATTAGCACTGATGAAGGACAGATATTATTTTCTTCATATGAGTAGGGTGATTAGCACGGTGATAAGATGTTGTGACATATGTCAAAAGGTCAAACCAAGTACTAACAATACCGTTGGTCCTTGTACACCGGTGTTGGCGGAAAGGTTGGGTGAGAAAGTTTTCTCGGACCTTTATGGGCCATTGCCCGTAGGTAAATTCGGATATCAATATATATATGTGATTCAAGACGTGTACAGTAAAGCAATAAAATTGTATCCAATGCGAAAAGCGACAGGTAGTAGCGTGCTCGCTTGTACAAAGAGATTTCATAGGGAAATACCTATCGAAACTATAATTACGGACTCAGGACCACAGTTCATATCGAAAGTTTGGGAATTTGGTCTCAAACAGCTAGGGATTCGGGTCAGTCATACGTCGGTGTATTGTCCAAATTCTAATAGCGTAGAAAGAGTGAATCGCGAGCTAGGTCGACTAATTAGAACTTATTGCGGCGGAAGTAATCGTAGTTGGGTCGACGTGTTACCGGACATTCAGAATTGCTATAATAATATCGAACATACAAGCACAGGCTTTGCGCCTAATGAGTTAGCGTTTGGTAGGCGGGAACCGTTAACTATTGACAAGGAATTAGGCGATGAATGGTTATTAGGTCATAGTGTGCGAGATACGGAACAGGTGCGGAATGTAGCGATAGAAAACTCTAAAAGTTCTAGTGAACGACGTAAGCGATAGGCAGACAAACGGCGTAAGTAAGAGGTCTATCGTATAGGTGATTATGTGAGACTTTTGTGCGTTCAAATAAAGAACATAAAATCATGCGGAAATTTTCATTGTTGTATAAAGGGCCTTATGTTATTTCGGCAGTGGTATATCCGAACTGTTATACTTTAGTAGATCCGGTTTCAAATGAGATATTGGGTAACTTCAATACTATAAATATAGCCAGGTATTATGTGAGGACGAATAAGGGCGTAGATAAATGAGATAGTGTATAAAAGTTATATAATTAAGCTGTAAGCTGTAAATTTGAGTAACTACTTTGTAGATTTAAGGATCTTGCATGGTTTAGAAAGGAACAAAAAAAAAAAAAACAAAATAAAATGTATATATATAGTAATACGAATTAGGATAAGTTGCGGGTAAGCGAGGTTGTATAGTTAGATAGATAAATAAGATAAGACAGGAGAGAGCTCAATCGAGTTGTGTAAATATTATATGCATAATTGACAGATTTATCGGTCTGTGTACATGATTTGACGGACGGACATCTCCGTACATATAGAGTAGATATGGACAAAGCATGGGTAGCATATGAGATCCTTGCGCCATGTTTAACTGAGATAAACAGTGTCTCAAGGTCTGGGAGGGGGCTGTAATGGTACACGAGAGTCAGTACATTTGATACTTCATTTTGCGTGACAGAGGGCTAGCCCATCGCCGCGCTGTTTTGAATACGAGAATCGGTTCATATAACGTTTGGGGTTTTTAGTAGCTCAGGGGTAAGTTAGCAAAAAAACAATGAGCCGACGCGTGGGATGGTTTGAGGAAGGTTACAGGTCAGGTTTTTTTGTCGCATTCCTGCGAGATGTGTAGGGATCAGAGCCGATTTGGCTGCGCGTTGAATAAATTACGAATAACTAAATAATGAAAGGTTATTATGGAACGATACGGAGAAAGCTATTATTTTGATTGCAAATATACAATTGCGTTTGAGGTATGAGATGGCGAGTTTGACATGACTAGTTTGAATAGCATTCTAGTGATCTTTGTCTAGCGCGCTAGCGGTCGGGAAGGCTTAATTAATCGCAACAAGCTTTTATGGTCAGCGATCAACAGATTCTGTGTATCGGCAGTACCGAATGACTTGAGTGATAACCTACGGTTGATCATAGTGATTATGCGTACACACAATTTGTAGAACGGCGGATCTGCATGGCATGGTTGAAATTAGACCCTGTGTAGTTAGTGATAAGAAGCTTCGCTTGGGCAGAGCGTGTTCGCAAAGGACGCCATTTTTTTTCAGACATGTGGGGACTATAAATACGATTGCGGGGGAAGGGAGAGCATTCAGTCTCAGCGTCTAGCTACTGTGACAGTCGTCTTTCACGATTCTAAACAGTTTTGGTCTGCCGTTTTACGCGTCTGAACTATACGTTTCAGTGGTTTTTCGTGAGTGTCTGAAGCGCCGAGATATACCTCGGTTCCTATCCTTTATATCAACCTACCCCAAATTCCAAAACTATCCTTGGGTCGTTAGATAAGAACTTGTAGGTAACTGATCTGAGCGACCCTAAATTCCTTTTTCCTTCACCATAGGGTTCCTGGATTGGCTCTTAGGATATTCGCGGGCTAATCCTCTCCTCATTCCTTTCGAGTAGCGAGTTTTGAAATTCCCACACACACAGTCATTAAACATACAAGCATATTCAAATCAAACTCAACCATTTTCGAGTGGTGTCGATAATGGACGTGGTATAACACTAGGATTTTAGACTAGGCTAGACAGGAGTTTAGTTGCGGCTAAACCTAGGTTGGCAGGGCATAGGGAGACTGTTTGATCGATGAGGTTCCGCGGATGGAAATAACAAATTCAGAACAAAGTTAAACCGGTGTCAACACAGACAACCTATCCTGTTGATATTTTGACATTTGAGTGTTGTCGGGGACGCGCGAAGAGATCAAATTACAGTCTAAAGTTCATTGTTTAGGACCGGGTAGGTTGTTTTGCTTTGCCTTGGGTCAGGTTGGATTCAAGTTGCATCTTTAAATTAAATGTAAATTTCGCTGGAGGTCTAATGTGTAGGCTGAGTCAAATATATATGATTAGGCTCAGTCGTGGACGTGCTGAGGCTAGTGGAATTCATAGATCGGAATTTACCGAAGTATGCATTTTGCTATGGTGTGGGTTAGATCTCCTAAAGCGCTAATGACTACGTTTCGATAACATCCAGCTCAAATTGCGCAGAGTTGAAGGTTTCAAAACGTTACGGACCTTTTGAGGTAACCGCTAGTTCAAACCCATTTCGGAAAATCAAATCGCAATTGTGTAAACCGGTCTTTTCGGATCGTTATTGCCGTGAACTAAATATATAATTGGAACCACCACAAGCCGCTTCTAGCGAGCACATGAAATATCATTGAGTACTCACGTCGTAAAACTACGACGGATATCTATACGATATCCCAAACAAATATTACAAATCGTGGTCGACCACTAAAAGAAGTTCCAAGCGCCCATATATACAAAAAAATACATTTATTTTTTACCATCACACAAATACAACAACGATCGATCTGGCGCAATACACCGCTAACTGATGCGAATTACCGGCTTGCGGACATATATGCTTTCTCTATCTAACTTGAAACTGTAACTTCCTGAACCAAACTTCGTTCGACTATTGTACGCCTAACGAACTTCTCAACGAAAGATAAATTCGGACTTATCATTCTTAACTTACAAATTTTACAGCTGAATCGGGACATCTCTTTTTGGGGTAGGTAGAATAGACGATCATAGCTACTGATAGCGGTGGCTCGACCTTAGCCGTTAATGCCGTTACACTAGCTGATGCCCACAACCTCATCTGCGTGTTCCTAGGAATTATCATTTGCCGAGATAACGTTACCCTCCTTTTGGTGCAGTCGGATAAAAAGTATCCTATCTGTTAATCAAGCTCATAAACTATCTCTGTGCTTAACTCAATTTTCATTAAAATTCGTTCAGCCGTTATAGCGTGATTGTGGCATACACAAATAACCAAAAATCCAAACATCTAAACGTCGCTAGTTTCACATTTATAATATGTTCAGTAAAAAAATCGAATTTAATGTAACGTAAACAGCACTTGTCCAAAAACACACTTCAGAGGAAGTTACGTAATAGTTGTTGTCAGTAAGGGACAGAGCTATGTGTCAGTCTTCCTTTCCTTTTCTATGTGAAAAAAGAAGAAGGAGTCCTGTCCCTTACTCACAACAACTATTACTCACTTCCGCTGTAGATCCGTTTTCGCGCAAAACGATTAACTGTCAGTCTGAACCCGCGGTTTTTGGCATTAAATAAAGTATTTTATCTACACACGTATTATAAACCCTCTTGACTGCGTCTAAAACCCGCACGTTAAGACCAGCATAATGTAAAACTATTCGGTAAAAACACATTTCTTATCTGAAAATTTGTACATTATGACCATAATGTACCAAAATTAGTCAAGTTTTGCGCCTGCGTGCCGCCCCTAGTTTGTCTGTGAAGTTGGTACTACAGAACAAGCTAAACAACTGCAGAGTAATGATCAATGCTACAATGCCGGTCAAACATGCGGTTCCTGAACACATCAAAGAGAGCTTATGATATGTGTGTAGATAAACTAGTGTATGTAACTGTACATAATTAGGCATTCAAACTCTCGAGTGATATTATTATTAAACTCGCCTTCGGCTCGTTTCATAAACCCACTCTCAAGTATTGATGCCCTCCATTATGTGGCAGTCACATAAACTACTATTATCTACACACGTATCATAAACCCTCTTTACTGCGTCCAAAAACCACACGTGACGACCAGCATAATGATATATTACTTGGTAAAAACTCATTTCTTATCTGAATATTGAGACATTATGACCATAATGTATCAATATTTCGACATATTATGACATTCAAATTTTGAACGCCAACGCCCGCCTGCTTACCGCCCCTAGTTTGTCTCTGAAGTTGGTACTATTGAACAAGCTAAACAAGTCCAGAGCAATGATCAATGTCACAATGCCGGTCGAACATGCGTTTCCTGAACACATCAAAGAGAGCTTAAGATATGTGTATAGATAAACTAGTGTATGTAACTGAACAAAATTAGGCATTATGTATCAGTCACAAAAACTACTATTAATGTTTTAATATGCTCATGGTTATTCTATGCTATTCGACATAATGTGAAAATTAAAGCAAAAATAAAATAATTCGTGACCCAATGGTACCAATGGGATAAATATAGAGTTTTAATAGAGGTAAAATTATACTATTATTATGCTACGAATACGTTATTAATCCTTTGTATTTAGTAGGTCACCTATCACCATTATTGCCATCAGATAGTAACTAAAATCGCATGCCTGTTGTAATTAACGCTACTACCTAAACGTATGCAGGACATGAATTTACTTTTCAATATTCAGTACCTGGGTGACCTAACTTTGCTCGGTGACCATCGGCTCGATTGTCTGATGGCTCAGAAGCGAACGGTTAATCACATGACTTTTCACGGAAATTGTGAAATCATGTACTATCGAACCAACTGAATCATGACCCACTTGCCTGATAATTCGTTTGAAACTTTCAAACTTGTAAGATCTATCTATCTGTCAGTATCTAATCAAATGATAGCAAGTTCGTTACCAAGGAAATAAACCTTCAAGCGAATCTCGACCTACTTGCATTTAAGGGGTTTAGCAAAATAAGCTTATGGTGGGTCATGATTCAGATGGTTCGATAGTACATTTTCTGATTTTCGAGTCGACTGATAAGTTATTGCAACTTGGGGGGCAGGACCTGAGTAGATAGCGTGATAAATAAGAGGCCTTCACCCATTGGGTAATGTAGGCTGGTTGCTTGATTGATGGCTCATATCACAAGCATTATGTATACATCAAAGATCCAGACCTACCTCATACAAAGCGGTGTACAGCTGTACATAATCACTTGTAGCTAGTATTATATTCTGGTCCAACTCTGTCTCCGAAAGAACAGTCGTTTTCGAGGCACCAGATTCCACAACGAATTGTTTCATCAGCTCGGCGTAAAACAAACTGAGAACATAAAACATAATTGCATTTGGCCCTACACTAGGATACCCTATGTTGAAGATAGATAGATAAGCGTTTCGTCAGTCGTCACAATACACAATATAAAATAAAGATATTACAAGAAATTAACACGCCAAAGGTAGATACAACAATGATACGAGATTTTGAAATGGGATTGGAAAATCTGGTCATTTTTATAAAAGTATGCGATGTATTGTGGCGTCACCTATCAGGCGATCCACATACCAACATACAAGATGGATGTCAAGCAAAAACAAACGTAGCAGTTGACAGAAGTTGTCAACAGATGACATCACGGATCACAGAAATAATTGACAATCGATCCTGCATCGCGTAAGAGAAGTTGCTTCGGTTACTAACTTCTCGTCATAGAAGGTCCGAGCATAAGCTCTTGGACCAGTAGCGTAGCAACCAGAAGAGCAGAGATCTCCCTTTTAAAGATCAAATATCCGCAGCCACCGGACCTCATCTACATATACATATCCTCATCATATTATGAACCAGAAACTGCACTGTCACCTGGTGATTTGTTTTCTCTTCTCTTCCTCATCATCATCATCAGAATCTTTGCTTTCAAAGTATTCTTCATTCAGGATTAGTTCTTTATGGTGTCTTGATATGAGACTGTAGGGTCTTTTGCGCTTTCTATTGTTGTGCTTGTGACGCTTCCTTTCATTGAACATACTGGAAGATAATAATTGCGTCAGATTCTTTGGTTAGTGGATAGATGTCGCCAGACCACGAGAAAAGCGGTAACTTTTAAGGTAATATAGCTAAAGTGAATTTCAGATAAGTTTTCTCTTTGCCATTAATTTGGTAGCGAAGAACCCAGTGTTGCTAGCTTTAAAAAAAATGTGTTACCCAAAAGTTAATGAAAAAAAAAATGTTATCAAGGACTGCAATACAGGGTGTTTGGTAGATCGAGACAAATAGTTAACCCCTCAGTTACCACCGCCGTTAGCTAACGCTACTTTTCCGTAATAGGTTTTAATATTTATTTTATTTTATTACCATGGAATAGCGTTCAAAATTGCTATCGCTTCGCTACTAAAAACCGTCCCAAGTACACTAGTTGGGACGGTTTTGAGTAGCGAAGCTAGTACAGACCATTTAGTTAAGAACCATTGGAGGCAAACGTGCCATTTATTTGTTATTGATGATTTGTTGTTTTTGGCGGAAATTCCCAGAAATTCACAGTAATTGATAATAATTGTGAAATTAAATAATAATTGAATTATTATTAAAGTAATTGTATTATAAAATGACTGCCGTGCTTATATTGTTTTATTTAAAGAAATCTGCGGAGTTAGCTGGCTGTCAATTGCTTTCATTCTTTTTAATATCTACTTGGTTTTATTACAGATAGCTTTGATGCCTCGATAATTTAGGCTAGAAATTCTACAGGGTATTTGGTACAAAGCCTTAAAGAGGAGCTAGTACAGACTATTTAATATTAGTCTTACCGTTTCTTTTTTATTAATGATATATTGATTTTGGCGAAAATTTCACAGAATTTCACAGTTAACTAATATTAATTGCGAAATTAAACAATGACTACATTATTTTAAAAAAAATTATATATTTAAACACTTATTAGGCATTCTAATAAATCTTAATTTATGGATCTGAGACTTCAGGCTTGGTTTTTATAGACCTTTGTAGAGTACGTCAATTTTCATTCAACAAAAAAACAATTTTTCCGTCCCACTGAAATAAAAACCGATCAAAGTTTTTTATGTGCAAATCATTTTGTAGACATGCTTGATATTGCTGTATTATTTAGATCACATATCTTGCCTTTCTTTCTTATTTAGATTGATTGAAAAATTGCGAAAGTTCTGCGCATCTAAAGTATGAATGGGATGACCAGCACCAAACTGGAAAAAGGCGGTGTCGTTCCAGAGGAAATTCTCTGTCAATGTTTGGGCTGGAGTGATTGGCAGAGTGTTGATTGGGCCAAAGTTCTACCAGATACTATCAACGGCCAAAATTACTTACATTTTCTTCAGAATGGCCATCCAGTTCTAGTGGAAGAGTCGAGAGCTTGAATGTTCCTAATGGAGCTAACACAAATATTTTAACAAGACGGCTGCCTAATTCATTGGGCAATTGATATGAGAAGCTATCTTGACGACGGTTTTCCCAAATGCTGGATCGGCAGAGATGGACCAATTCATTGGGCCGCTCGTTCACCAGACCTGACCCCACGAATAGACTTTTTGTGTGGGGCTGGGCCAAATAATTGGCCTATACAAACCAAGTGATTAACAAGAAAGAAGAGTGGGTTTAAAAAATAAGACTGGCTTTTGACATGATGCGAGAGGAAATGATGTTGAAAATTACGACCACTGAAGTCAGAGGGCGGGCTCGTCCCTGTGTGAGGAACCTAGGTTCTCATTTTGAGGAAGATTAAAGTAAATTAAACCAGAGCACCACGGTATAGTGGTTTCACGCACTCGCTTTTCACGCAGGAGACGTGGGTTACATTCCTGTGCTGACCATGTGCCAATGAGATAAGTAATTTATCTTGAGTACATTATTTGGACATTCTAACGGTGATGGAAATTATCTTGAATAATCCTTCAATGTGCATAGCTGTGGCGATAGTCTAGCCCCCTGTCACGCAAAATGGAGTATTGAATAACTAACTAAATGTGGCTACTACTGTGACTCTGCCACCCCGTATGGCAAAGGCGTGACGCTATGCACTTAAAATAAATTAAATATATTAGGTAGATTGATCGACAGACAATCTATTTAATCACTGTTCTCAAATAAACAAATACGGTTTTTAACATAAATTACAATATATGAGTAAGCTAGTAAGCAGCGTTACGTAAATGTTCATATCAGACTGTCTAAAAAAATATTCTTCTCCCTAAATCTAGTTTGTAGGTTTCAATTTCAATAATATATATGGTATCTGTGTAACTGATACCTCAAATTATAAAGCAATAACCATGCATGTTTTGAAAAGATTTCACATAAAAAATCATCGGTTATTATGGTCGGACCAACGTCTTTTTTTGATGAAATTGTCGTGCTATTGAAATATCTATAAAAACAAAGTCTGAAGACTCAGATGCATAGATTATGATTGATTAGAATGCTTAGTAAGTGTTTTATTGGAATTAATTTTAAAACAAGCCAAATATTATTTATATTCGCAATTATTATCAATTAACTGTGAAATTCTGGGAATTTTCGCCAAAAATATTGTTTTCATCATCAATAAAAAATAGACGGAGACTTCGCCTGAGGCATATTTGACTCAAATGATTCTAAATAGTCTGTAACAGCTTCCCTTTAAGTCTTTGCATAGACCTATCAAACAACGCGGCATCAAAGTTATCTATAGTAAAACCAAGTAGAAAGAATGAAAGCAATATTGACAGCCAGCTAACTCCGCAGATGTCAAATTAAACTACCTAAATGGGCACGGGCAGTAGGGAATACCCCATGTCAAAAGGGACGGAAAATCGACGATCTGGGACCCAATTCTGTACTGGAGATTGCGTTGCAACCGCTCCAAAGGACGTAAAGTGCCGTATTTGACAGTCAGTGTCTAAACAAAATAGGCACCACCCCGACAAACCAAATACGGCATGTTGCGCCCTTCGGAGCGGTTGCGGTTGCGGCCCCTGGAAACAGCGCTACCTTATTTTTTAAAGTGGGGATTAGTGATCTTAGTCTTGCAACCGGATATTGTTTTTCTCCATATTTTAACAGTTGTGCACTACACCAACTTAACGGCAAAGTGAAAAGTTATCTGAAATGCACTCCACCCACATGGTTACATTCTATGAGCAGCTCGAGCCCGCAGTAACGTCATAATTTCTGATAAAGTTTTGTTGTATCTGTACGATCTAAATCTAACGAAAAATACTTACTTTTAGAACGCTAATGACCTGTACATATGGATTAGTGTATGGTGTCTGGTTCGATGGAATCGTTCGTTAGCGTTATAGAGGTGATGTCAGTTTTATTTACTATGTGGAGTGTGAATACATTCCCACGTAATGAGGGCAAGTCCATATACATAACGCTGGAATATGTTATCAGCCCATCAGAAACAATTGCTCATGTTGTAGTGTAAACATATGTTAACTAATATTTATTGATAGGAACCACATGACAGTAGCCTTATCATGTAATTCTGACTGAATAGGAATATCAATTGCTTTTGCAAAATTTACCGATTGCGACTTTGCTTTTTGCGAGCGAAATTTTTAGTCGTCAGAATCACATGATAATCATAAGGTTATTGTTTTGACAAAACGCTCGTTTTGTTCTTCAGTTGTATGAAAATGTATATAAGGTCACATGTCGTCCTTGTTTATATCGTAACCATATTGTAGAATTGACCATGAAATGGCCATGGCTGAATTAGAGCTTTCGTTGAACGAATAAATCTTTTAGGGAAAAACACTGCGGTGAAGCTTTGATGAAGACTGAAGCCGAACCGAAAAGTCTTCGTGTTAGTTCCACATGTATATCACAAAAAACATTAGGTAGAACTGATGCTTTAAAAATACATGTTTCATAAAATTCAACCCTTTCTGACCATTTCATGAATTGGTCATCATGGAATGGTTGATCATTTCGTGAAATGATAAATTTTATGTTATGGCTACGACATTTACACCAAATGGATAAATTACCTGCCTATATTTATAATGAATGTGACATTGAGGCGCAGTTTTTCGTTAAAGTCGTAATTGTATATTTATTAGTCTATCCCGTCTTAAAATTAATTACTTACCTCGGAAACGGATTAGTAGTCTCAGGCGATCCCATGACCAGCCGATACGTGGAGGAGTTCTTCGGGTCACTGAAGATGTCGAAACCGATCAACACGTCCATTCCCAAATGCACCTTGATCTTTAGAAAAAATAATTTTATTTGCGTTGTTTTTAGTACAGTTATGGGTCTTTTATCCTAGCTGGTGCCCGCAACTCTGACTGCGTTGACTGAATTATTATTTATCTGGGCAAAAAATAGCCTATATATTGATCCACCTCATAATAAACTGTCGGTGTTAAATGGTGCTTTTAATTAAAAAAAACTCTTTGTAGACTTTTTCTATTTCCCTATCAGATAAACCGCATATGACTTTCGTTCAAAAACCAGTCTCGAAAAAAATGCAGCTCCTTTGATCCAAATCCGTTCAGTTTTGTGGGATTGAGTAGCAAAATCTAACTTTCAGATGTGGAATTCATAGAACGGTGCCTTCAGCCACCTTGTGGCATAATTCGTATAACTAACCTTTATAACTGCATCCAACCAATCGAAGGTATATGTTGAGTAGTCAAAGTTTTCAGTAACGTTGATGAATGTAGGGTATGGTGGGAGGCCAACGGCTTCTAGGGTCTCTGTTACAGGTTTCAGACCGCGCTTGTCAAGGGTCTCTGGAAAGGGTTAACACGTAGCATAACCAACAAAGAATGATGAGAATTAATGAATCTCATAAAACTGGAAAACACTATTATTGTGAAATCTTATATGAAAGGTAAGGATATGACTTTTATATTGGAAGTGCCTTTGATTGACATCAGTACCTATCATTATTTTAAAGTCTATCCCTTACCCATCTTCCATGAACCTGAAAATGAAACCCTTTTTATCATCCTTAAATATCCTTACCTATTGGCAAGAGGTTCAACATACTTAGCAATCGCGAAACAATGCAGACGCAGAGCTGAAGAGCAGCTCCTATGCACCAATGCAGACGCAGAGCTGAAGAGCAGCTCCTATGCACCAATGCAGACGCAGAGCTGAAGAGCAGCTCCTATGCACCAATGCAGACGCAGAGCTGAAGAGCAGCTCCTATGCACCAATGCAGACGCAGAGCTGAAGAGCAGCTCCTATGCACCAATGCAGACGCAGAGCTGAAGAGCAGCTCCTATGCACCAATGCAGACGCAGAGCTGAAGAGCAGCTCCTATGCACCAATGCAGACGCAGAGCTGAAGAGCAGCTCCTATGCACCAATGAAAACCGAGTCAACTATCCCAAGGCGACCTGCATAGAACAGCTCATGAGGTTTGGAAATAACTTAACTCACTGTCTCCAAGTCCACGTACGCATCGAAGCTACCGAGGTGCAACAAATTGCACCTAAAAGCTGGATCCTAAATGCAAGAAACAAAGCAATCCTGCCAAGGAGATTTAACACTGATGTCACGCGCCAAGCCATAACAGGTACATGCATACTATCTAGAGGAACCATGATGAAATCCAATTCCATCGTGCACGATGCTTCATAGACAGTATGAGATACGTGGGAGTTCCAATCATCATGCTACCCGACCTGAAACGTCAGAACACCTTCAGCATACCTGAAGTCAACATGGAAGACGTCAACCTCGATGAGTTGAATTACCGGTAGTGAAACAGGACAACACCGTGAAAATCACAGTGTAGTCTATATGAATAGTGACAGTGAAAATCACAGTGTAGTCTAAGTGAATAGAATAAGCCTTGCTACCATTGTTTTATATGTATTTTTTTTTTGATTATTTTGTGTTTAATTGTAATTTAACCTTAAGAAATATTGTCTCCAGAGATTTTGGCCGAATCACGCTGATCATCATCATAACTGTTCATTAGGTGATTCTGCTCTTAAGGAGGGAGGAGTTATATTCTCCTCTCGACCTGAAGTGTTGACTGTCAGTGCTTCATCAGCACTTATGTCGTAGGTACAGATAGTTTCCTAGAAAGGATGTTTAGTCTATCTATGATACTTTGCTGGTCCAAGAGTGGCTACGTTAAGTTGAGATGACGTATGTCTGTACTATCGAAGCCTGTAGAGACGCGGGAAGCGTTTAATTAGCGATCAATGAGCGTTCAATTGTCAGCACTCAAATTGATCAGTCATTTTAAGTACAGTTAAGTCTTAAATAAACAATTTTAAAAAGCTTTTTACTACGCTTAAAATTTTGTCTATTTATTCAGTATTTTGCGAAATCCCAGCTGCCCCACATATCTTCGAGAACGTTCTGAGTTTTTTTTCCCCAGGTTTAGCAATCGGAGATCCCACGCTTACGAACAAACCTTTAGGTTTAGGGCAATCCGGCTGTGGAATGCACTTACCTGCACTAATAGGGAGAGTCCCTCAATTTTCACTTTTAAGAAAGTAATAGTTACCATATCTAGGTAGGTACAAAGTTTATATATGTATGTATGTGCATTTTATCAATTATATTTTATATACATAATTGAGGTTTATATTTAATTTAGGTATTAAAGTTTATTTATATTTTGAAAGTAATTTTTGTATGTATATATTTTTGGAATTGTATTGCGCGCTAGGACTGTTTTATAAACTCTCCTGCCTTGCCTAGGTTTGCTGAAAGAAATCTCTCGTTAGCGAGCTTATCGCCTTTACTAATAAAACTTCTTGTAACTGTCTATCTTTATGTTTTCTGTGCAATAAAGAATATGAATATGAAAATGGTAGGTGTATAATACTCATTAATTCTGTCATTTCAAACATGGAATAATATAAATGAAAATTGCCAGTCAGTAAGATATCTTTCAGTATTAACATGGTGCTTACTTCACTTGGAATTTGATTAAGTAAATTTCTAGGGGTGCCTCATTCCAAATAAGCTGTCCAGTTTTCCTCAGATCTATTTTAGTTTCTGATGTAAGCATCAATCGATTCGGTTGATGACCTGAATACTCCTTGAATATTTACTCGCCCCTCCATGAACCCCACATGTTACTTGACAACAAAGTGAGAGGCGTAGATTACGTTCAATAAAAAATATCGTGTAGGGCCTGCCATTGGGTGGACACTGTCCTCATTTCCGCTGCCTATCTAGGACTGAATGAATATTTAAATGGCGTCTAACTAAACGACTTCCTATATGGGCATGTTATTTTTTGATATTTCCCTAGATATTTTAAATTATGGATTTAATAGAAAAACATCCAAAGACACAGTTGTAGAACATTAAATTGCCTTAATTTTTATCAGTGATCAATATATTTCGAACCAATATCGAGACTTACCGAGAAACAGTAGTTGAAAGATGGAACGAAATTCTCAAAATGTGGACCGGTGAGTGTGAACCTAGCATCTCAAATGTTAGCATCTCTCAAATAAACTTGAGTATTGATAGCATCCCCTATAGTTCCTCAGTGTTGGCTAGTTATTATTGATATTTTTTGTAAGGGTTGTTTCAACAGAAATATTCTTAAAACTTATCAAGAACTACTCTTTTCACGCACAAAGCTTCAAACGAGACTAGTTGTGGAGACAAAGTCCGCCGAAGAAGAAAAAGGCCCTTAGTGGGCACATTTTAATATTCCAAATTGCGCAGAAATGAAATAATAACGATACAATAATTTATACGCAAATGCGAGTGTATCTCGAAAGAGAGATTTCTTCCAGAAAACTGAGGCAAGACATGCAGGAATAGTAGCTTCTTAGTTGACCCGAGGAAGAATAGGGTTTGCCTCGTATTTTTTCTTCGTGCCATCTCTTGATTTGCAAGATGTATAACATAAAATTCCAAAATTCCAAAATTCCAAATGTCTTTATTGCTGTAGATATTTACATATACTTAGCAATCGTCGTCGTTACAATTGATTTGCAAGATGTATAACATAAAATTCCAAAATTCCAAAATTCCAAATGTCTTTATTACTGTAGATATTTACATATACTTAGCAATCGTCATTTTTGCCACTTCTCTACATTGGACCACTGTGGGAGAAGAAGGGCGTAGAAACTCCCACAGATTGATTTTTAGATCTCTTTTTTAAAAATTGCTTATGCTTAACTAATACAAAATATAATATTTAGTCATTATCATAATTAATAAGCAGGAATAAATAATTACAAAATTATTAACAGCAAGGTCTGTGTTGAGCCAGATTAACCCCATACAGACCCATCATTTAAGTAATCTTGAACATTGTAATATCTCTTTTTCGACAAAGTCGCTTTAACATGGTTTTTAAATTGCTCAAATGGCAATTTCAAGATCTCCAGAGGTATCTTGTTATAGTAGAGAATGCATTGACCCTTGAAATAATTGCTTACCTTCGCGAGTCTAAACCGGGGCGCAAGTAGTCTGTGATTATATAACATAACATAACATAACATTTATAACATAACATAACATTTATATATAAGTAATACATTGTTTCTGGCCCCACACTAGGTAACCCTGTGTAGTGGGAAGCAGAAACAGCGATGTCACACACATATAAACATCCAAGACATGGGTTTTTTCTTTTTCTTTTATCCCCAGCCGGGGATCGAACCGCGACCTCTCGCATGGTAAGCAGAGCCACAACCGCAGCGCCACAGAGGCCGTCAATCAAGGACCATCTCACCAGTATCCATACAAGCTGCGTACATATCCCTCGCCTGAACGACAGGTGTCGGCTGGCTGGTGGAGTTCTTCGCCAGGAAGTCCCTGACCAGGGTGTAGACCTTCGTCTGCTTGTCCCGGAACCAGTCATAGGAGCGGTACGCGTCAGGTCTTGGGTGCTCCTCGGCCCAGTTCCCGCAGACGTACTGGGTGGGATAAGAATAAGTTTTTACAGACACAGACTTCTTCTGGCTCCATACTGCGCTACGCGGCGCCGCGGGGTGAAACAAGGTCGTGATAAACATAAATATTATTCTTACAATTGTCCATTTGTTTTTTGCAATAAAACACAATAGGTTTTGGCCTTTTAGTTTTTGGACAGATAAGTGAGAAGCCGAGATGAATATTTCACGCCAAAAACTCAGAAATAGAAACAGAAGTTAACCAAGAATCTAAACGTATAGGTTTGATAAACAAGTTCATACATTATCATAGGCAAGTCCAGTAGTACTGAGATACTGAAAAGCGTGACTTTGTCTCCCAAGACGTCGTATTAACAGTCTCTACATAATGCCTACCTGATAGAAGTCATCACAGGGGTCAACAGAACGGTCCATGGACATCGCCAAGTTGGCAGCTGAGCGGAGACACTCCTTGCTCTCACACACCCGCGGAGGTTTGTGGCGTTTCAGTTTCACATCTGTTTTGGGTAAATTCAGATTAACTTTTGATACTTGGATGGATACGTGACCTGACAAAACATGGATGGAATTGGCAAAAAGGATGGAAAATTGGAAGGAGGCTATTGGATTGATATAAAAAATATCAAAGGTTTCCATCTTCCACCTTGGAGTTTAATATAGTAATCTAAATTTCACGATGATACAATGAGATTGTTCTCCATTTCTATGGGCAAAATGAAGCTTCTTAGATTTTAAACCAAACCAAAAAATTATGGGTGTTGTACACGTATTTATGTACTTATAAGGGTATGAATTGGGTATGTATTACATATAGGTAGAATCTACAAATACTTACATAATACAGTCATTGTTATCGCTAGACATAATAGAAATAGGAGTAAACCGAGAAGGATGAACATTGCTAGTGAATTTCGATGTTTTCTTCTAAACCTGAAAAAATATATTTTGATACACAAATAGAAAGATAGAGAGAGAGAGAGAGAAAAAGAGGGCGATAGAGAGAGAGAGAGATAGTTAAAAAAAGAGTAACAGTGATTGAGGCTTGGAAAAATTTAGATTTAAAGCAGAATAGTGGACTTGACAAAGGGTGTCATGGTTCAATAATATCTAAGAATAGCCATTACAGAACGGCTGATGGGTTTGGCAAACAATGGGGAGCAAAGGAGGTGGCTGACCTCCTATCTCCAATCTCACTGAAGAGGCACATGAAGAAGAGGGGATTATAAAGCAACCATACGAACAATTTATTTCTATGGATTACCTGGCAGTCCTAGATCCAACTGCAATCAAATAGCCTGACTCTCTCAGATCACTACCGTTTTTCAGCGGCGGGGAGCTGATTTTACCACTGGCAGCTTCTGTAACCAAACTCATAAGAATTACCTAATTTTGATATGTGCCTTAATATGGGTGTAAAGTATGTAAAGTATAAAAGATGGAAATATTTAAAAATGTTGTACCTTGGCTAACCTTGAAAAAAAAGTCGCTTGTTCCAACCAACTTGAAAGACGCAAGTTAGGTAGGTAAGTCGAAAACTTTACAATAAAATATTCCCAAAACTATACATTACGAAAATAACTCGTCATCAGAGCCAACAGTAATATGTGAACTTTTTTTTTTTTTGAGTCAGTTTTGGAAAATAATCAATCTAAACAGGTGCCAAACTTGATAGACTGGTATTACTGGTATTATGGTCACAGCCTGCATAAAATTATACTTTCAGAAGAGGAAATAATCGTCAAACTTAAATCATTGGATCCAAACAAGAGCCGGCCCTAATCAGCTAGCAGATTTTATAAAACGAGCTGGTCGTTTTATAAAATTCTGAGCGAAAGAAGTTGCCACTTTCTGCTTCTTCGTCCTTACCTTTTCCCGTTATACGAAGTCGGCTTTACTAATCATGCTCCGCCAGATATGCCGCTGGCATGCATCTTCCTAGAAGTTTCATGTCCCTCTGGACATTTGTCAGCCAGATGGTTTGAGGTCTTCTTTGAGGTCTTCCCCTCCCCCTCTCCTTTGTTTCCATGGAATGGCACTTTTTTACTATATAGTCATCTGGTCTTTTGGTTACATAGCATCTGAGCCTGGATTCTGATATCTTATCAGTTGTGGGTGCAACCTTAAAACTTACCCTGATATACTCGCTGCGCACTTTATCATATAATGAAACTCCTCCCAACCATCGCAGCATACGCATTTCAGTGTTATGGAGTTTCTGTTCGTGTAACTTTTTGGTCGGCCACACTTCGCTGCCATATAGCAGAGCTGGTCTGACAACAGTTTTCTAAACCTTGCCTTTAGTTCTGACAGGCATTTTCGAATCGCACAAAACTCCAGTCAGCGTCCGCCACTTACTCCATCCTGACGTTATTATTTGTGTAATGTCTGCTTCAATAGATCCATCATCTGATATGACAGATCCTACATATTTGAAGGCCTTAATCCGTGGGAGCAGGGGATCCCCGAGTTCGATGTTGGCGTTCACAGTATCCTCAGGGTTAAAGTTACAGAACATGTACTCAGTTTTAGTTCTGCTGATGCCTAGACCATTTGACTCAAGCGATTCTCTCCATTGTTCAAGGTCCTTCTGGATTTCGTTAACGTTTTTGGATATCAAGGCTACGTAATCTGCATATAGGACGTTCCACGGAGGTGGCATTTGTATATTTTTAGTAAGATAATTCATGACGACATTAAGGGGCTTAACGCACTACCCTAATGCACACCTAATTTAATTTCAAAGCTTTTGGATATTCCGGCTGGGCTCCGTACACGCATTTGGACATTGTTGTACATATCGATGACAAGTCATATGTAGCATTCGGGAACGCCATGTGCCCTCAAGGTTTGCCATATCACCGTTCTTGGTACGCGGTCAAAGGCTTTCTCCAGGTCTATAAATACCAGTCATAAGTTCTTCTTATTTTGTCGTGCCCTTTCTATTACGAGTCTAATGGCATGGATCGCATCCATGGTTCCTTTTCCTGTTGTAAAGCCGAACTGGTTTTCGCTCAGCGTGATGAGACTAACAAGGCGCTCGCTCAGGACTCGCGCCCAGATCTTGAGGGTATGGCAAGTAAGTTTTATCCCATGAAAATTGATGCAGTCACGCACATCACTTTTGTTCCTATAGAATGGTACAAGTATACAATTTCTCCAGGAGTCTGGCATTTGCTCATATTTAAGTATGGAGTTTAATAAATCTACGAGCCATAATGCCCCATCGGCTCTTAATATTTTCCAGATTTCTGCTGGGATTTCACCTGGGCCAGTAGCTTTGTTGTTTTTCATATCTGAAATAGTTTTATTAACCTCTACAACCGTGGTTTCTTCTGCAGGTCCAGATATTTTCGGTTGTTGATTTGCGGGCTTCCTTGGAAATTCTTCGTTTAGTAGTTGGTTATAGTATTCACACCATCGTTTGCATATATATTTGTCGTCTGTGAGTAGCAGGCCTATCTTATCCTTAATATATTTTGCAGTTGTAAAATCCTTGGTGTTGTTGTGTCTGTACTTTGCATTTTTGTGTATATCATTATCCGATGGTACTCCTAGGCGTTTATATAAATCATAATCAGCCTTTTACTTCTCAATTGCTACCGTTCCTCGTACATCTTTTTAGCTTGTACGTAATTTGCCCTGTCTTTTCGTTTTCGATATGGCGTCTTTGGTTTGTGTGTTCCACTATTTGGTATCTTTGCCATTGTGGAGGGCGCCTTTACTGACTCCTAGGACGCTTCTTGCAGTGGTGGTATAGAATTTTTAAATTTTTGACCACACAGAGTTAAGGGAATCGCTCTGGGGCGGATAGTCACAGAGACAGTCGCGGACGTCTTTAATTTGAGAATTTTAACTTAAACACTTGCCACTCCTTGATTAATTATTTTTATTAAGTCGCTAGAGTGCGGTATATTCCATGACACCTGGGAAAATGCCTTTATTGTACCAATTCTGAAGTCTGGTGATGCTAGCGATTGTAGCAACTACAGACCCATCAGTATATTGTTGTGCCTAGCTAAACTATTTGAATCACTTGTTTATGATTATATCTAGGCTCATGCAAAACCTCTAATAACGTCCGCTCAACATCGGTTTGTCAAGTCAAAGTCGACAACAACCAATTAATTTGAACATGTAAACTACATACACGAGTAACTCAACGCTAAATCCCCATTTCAAGGCATCTATACAGACTTCAAAAAAGCATTCGATAAAGTAAATTACCAAATATTAACTCAAAAACTTAAAACACAATTTGGAATACATAGTAGTAGCATTAAAAAGTTTCCTTTCTTCGCCCTTGGAGGTTGCATCTGCCGTGCCACAAGGCAGTCACTTGGGCCCATTATTCTTCATATTATTCATTAACGATTTAATTAATATTCTAAAATCAAATTGTCTCTTATATGCCGAAGTTTTTTTTTAGCTCCATAAGTGATAAGTCTGATTGACATAAAATACAATGTGATCTTAATTCCTTGGCTACATGGTGCGGGGCAAACTACATATGGCTCAATGTTAAGAAATTATCGACCATGAACAACAATTTTACCAATTATCAATATAACATAAGCAGCAATTAATCATCGTCGACAAAATACGGAAATACGAGACCTGGGTATTATTTTGGAACCTGAGCTTAGTTTCAGGCTACGCTATGATCACTTGAAGTCATCCTGCAATAAGCTGCTTGGCTTTTTATATAGACTAAGTAGAGATGACCGCAGTACACGTACTATGATGATCCTTTTCAATAGTTTTGCAAGGAGTTGGAATATTGCTCAATTGTATGGAGTCCTTTCTATGAGGTTCACATAGAATCTATCGAAAACCTACAGGCCAGATTTATTCGGATGCTAGCTTATCGTAAGAATCTCAAATATAAATGCAATAACTATGACGAAAGCCAAGATCACTTCAGAGTAATGACATTAGAAAATCGCAAAAACATTAATAATTTGACCACACTCCATAAAATTTTGCATGGAACGATTGACAGTAATCTTTTATCAAAAATTGAGATTTTGGCCCCACAGCGTCAGTAACGATCGGTTAGGAAACACACTACATTCCATATATCCGTTTACAAAACTCAAAGAGCTTACCTAACACAAACCTCTCCTTTATATCTGCCGTCTTTACAATGACATCTCCAACGAACACATCCTATATCTTTGTAAATCCTAGTAACTTTAAAACAAAACTTTTAAACATTAACAGAAAGAAGCAAACATAAATCAAACATAGATTTAACTTTTAACTTCTTACTAAGTACTGTTTCACTTTACATATTTATGTAACAAATTTTTGGTAAGTCAAATAATTAAGTAATATGGGAGATAACATTTAATTAAGCATGCAGCAGGACATCTAAAGGTTGAATCACTAGTTTAAAATGTAAAACCATTATTCTAAGACAAGCAATGTGATTTTACTGTTTTGTTCGGCGATAAATAAATAATATCAAAAAATAATATGTATATCTAGTGTAGTTTACTTTGTTTATGTTAATATCTAAGTAAAAAAGAAGAAAAAAACATATTTTAAGGGATTGCTACGGACATAATATACAGGCACATACATTATAGGATACCCTGTCTCGTGGGAATCAGAAACAGCGATATCATACACATATAAACATCGAAAACTTAGGTTTTTTTTCCTTATCCCCAGCCGGGGATCGAACCCAGGACCTCTAGGTAGGCAGAGCCACAACTGCAGCGCCACAGAGGACATCAATCATCATTCTGAACAATTAACAGACTATCACTATGGAACCGATTTGATCAGAGCAACATTATTTTTGACATCTCCATACATTGTTGGCCGGGCTGCATCGATATAAATACTAAGGATAGGCCTTCCCGTACTCAATTTCTTACCATTTTGAGGCTAAGAAAAATAGCGCCCCTGTCGGAATTCGTCGGAACCAAGACGGTACGAAAAATTGTAACGGCGTCACGTTCGGTCACGTTCCGAATTGTGGTGTATAGACACAATATTAGGAAAGTTGATCTACGGATAACTCTCAAATACCCGGTGACTTTTAATCGGTGATTAGGAGTAAAAATAAAATATATCTAGCTAAAATTTTACTTAAGGGGCGAGGTCTCACGCAATTACCTCATGTTTAATATATAAAAAGTTGAAACATAATTAAATAGGCATATAAATTTTTGTTTTTGCCGTTAAATTATGAAAGAGGATGTAAGCTCACAGATACACAATAGTAGCGTGACTTGGAATTTAAGATCTTGATTTTGATTTATAAGTAATAAAATACCTAATCATAGAAAAAGTTATGAAAATTGGTACCTGATATCACTGATTAAGTCATCGTGTATAAAATAGAGTATTTAGCAATACGTTACACGCGTAACATAGCGTCACGCCTTTTCCCATACGGGCTGGCAGAGGCACAACTGTGCCGGTATGTGCCTACTTAGCTAGTGATTTAATACTCCATCTTGCGTGTCAGGGGGCAAGCCCATCGCCGCAGCTAATGTAATGAAGCCGGAGTAATGAAGATTTCCTCACGATGTTTTCCATCACCGTTAGGACATCCGGTTAGATTATTTATCCTTATATTAGTCTGTTGCGTCGCGCGTCGCCACAAAGTTACGTCAGTCGAATGGTTGATTTTCGTTTGCGGATTTTTTCGAGAACAATATTTTATAGATAATCAATTTAAAGCCAATAGTAATTGAAAATATAATACTTACTTGTGATACGACACTCCCTGTTTTTGTGTTTTGCGATTTGGGTATGATTTACAACTTTTTACGTCGCAGGTCACCATTTTTGTTTTTGCTGCCGATATGTCAATCGGCTGTCACCGTCCAAGCGCGACTGATTGCAAACAGTCCAATTTTCCCGATTTTGTACTGTTTTTGTAGCGACACTTTCAAGCGCTCCGTGCCCTGTCCCTACTATTCAAGTCTGTGCCGGGCTGTCACCTCATTGTATGGATGGAAAAGTGAAAAATAAAGTTGCTCGGATCAAAACGTTTTCTTAGTTAAAGTTGCTCGGAATGACGTCCCCACAAACCTCTTAAAAATTGACTACACCTTTCTGTTACATCCTGTATAAGTTCAAACTTTAACTGTTTCACCTTGTATACGGCGCAATTTGCGTGCACCTAATGGTGTGAGGTCTTCTACCTGTACGTTTAATATCTTACAGGTATGTAATATTGCATTGCACGAATTATTTCAGGCCGTAAAATTGCGATAAGTAGGTACTTCAGTATGGTCTATTTATTTGGGCTATAAACCATGTGGATAAGATCACAGGTAGAATAGGTTATTTAGTATTCACTAGCTGGCCTTGGGCTATGCTTTACATATTCGAGGCGGTTACATTGAAGTTACATTGCATTTTCAAACATACTATCACAAAGATTTAGTGAAATATTAAAGGGCCGAGTACACAACTTTCTGCTCAAATTAAGTGCCGCTTAAATGTAATTTCTAGAGCAATAGACTGTGGACACATCATTTTGAATGTCCATCAATGTTTGATTTGTTTGGTGTGCATCCGTGGAAATCCGGGGCTAATGCTGAGAGGTTCGAAAAAAAAAGTGGTGATTAGATATGTAAAAGCCCATAAGTGTACCCACCGTGGGGCACAGGCTTTTATCCGGATATGAGTAAGATTGAGCCATACTCCACCACGCAGGCTTAGTGAAGGTTGATGGAGCGATGTCGGGCTAGTGGCCAACCCGACTGGCAGAAGTTTTCATGCTGCCCTATTAGGGCCTCTGACACAGCTTTACGGCTACTACCACCGATTAGCGGTAGTAGCCGGGACCTACAGCTTAACGTGTCATCCGGAACACGGAAGCGTCCCAACCAAATGCCAAATAGAAACGGACACCCATCCAGTACCCGTCTCGGGCAGATATTGCTACCCGCATGATCTTATCAGATGTGGGGATACCGCTAGGCCTTGAATAAGTTTTGTCACCATTTTTTTTTAAATTGTTTCGAACAACTCAGCGGGCCTAAATGTATTCCGAATAACTACAAATGCGTCTAAAAAAATTGTGTCTATCTGAATATGTCCTATTATTAAGTAAGGCTATCCGTTGTTTCAATTAATCCCTTTCCTACTAAAATGGTCCTAACTTCCTGACTGGTTAGTATAGAATATTTTGCGTTTAGGCTTCACATCTACAACTTGTCTTTCCGACTGGTAAGACGGACAAATTTATTCAACAGTGTTAGTTACACAAAATCAGCTAAATACTTTTAAACAATGTAGTGTAAAGTGTGTAAATATAACTTTGACTAAAGTAAATCTACAGAGTAAAATATGTCAAAATACATACCCGTGATGGTAGCTCCCATAATATCACCGCCGCTGCCTCCATCCGTAGACCATGCATTCATTTCGAATCTTTTCCTACTTTACAATCTACTCATACTCATAATAATAGTACTGCATATTTATTCTAATCCTAAAGATTCCTATTGTATAAATTTGCTGCCCATATTCATTAGAATACTTTTAGGTTACTTTTAACGAAATCTATCACATTAAATCACATGTCGTAATTAATATTGTTGTGTTTTGTCTACTTAATGCGTCTTCTTTCAGTACTGTTGTATTACTGAAACAAACGGTAGAGGCCTCAAGTCTACTCTGTTGGCGTAGGGTAAGTATGATACAGACATATTTTGGGACAATAACGGCATCCAGTCGAATAAGATTTTTCTTGTATTTGAACTTTTTAGCACTTTTTAGTGTTGCATATACTTCGAACTCACGACAAACCACAAAGCAATATATTTTTTGATATGAATACTCGCTAAGCTACTGTTTATTTCAAATACAACATCACATATAGAAATGAGATCCATACAGGCTAGTTAGATAAACAAATATGTAGGTAGTTACTTTAAACTAGGTAGTATAACCAAAATAGATATATTTCATGATTTCTTGCCTGTCTTCAGGAATAAAATCCTAAAAAAGCAAACAAACTTGCAACCGCACCTGTATTTTGTTAAATATTATTAGTTGTTGCGCAACGAATTAAGAGCGTTGGGCGACGTTGGCGGAAATTACTGCGCATATGTACAGGTATTGAAAAGTGACGACTGCGTATTCAAGGCCACCGCTCATGACGTGTGGCGTGACGTTTACACATTTGTTATATACCTAAATCCTGAGTTAAATTATTTTCAAATTCTACGTTAAATTATTGTCAAAATTAAGTAAACTAGTACAACAATGGCTAATACTGTGCTCATCTATAATAGGCACTCATATAAGACCACCATATTGCTATTGTCATATACTGTATATGTGTGCAAAAACATCCTTAGTGCGTTGTTATATTAGATGCACTTGGCGTAGTAGTCCCTCTGCGATTATCTATAGGCTGCTAGTGTAAAAGGTCTGGCAAAAAGCTCTGAATAGAGTCATTTTGGCATCCTCCGTACACCTATAAAAACTTGCGGGCCAGCATAAAGCTACCGCAGAGTTTTGCTCTAAAATATTTATGCCTTCAATGAAAGTTTTATTTCAACCACGGGTGACCATTTGATGAAATGGCTACGACAACTCTAATACCTCATATGGGAAAAATATATGGCCTTACTAATAAGAGAAGTTATTCACTGTGTAACTTATACAATGTTTTGCCTTGCTTTGACATTTGACATATACTCGACGTATGAAAAGGACAAAACACTGTATAAGTTAAACAGCGAAAAACTTTTTTTATTAGTTAGGCCGATAATTGCTACGTCTCTCAAATACAGAAACCCATGGTCACCGCACAGATACACAATTCACATGACAGTGGTCGTGCTGATGCTCTGCCACTGAACACGCGATAGTGATGTATCATGTCGATATCGATTCAACAGCCGCACGCGACTAGTGATGTACCCTGCATTAACTATCGATTTAACAGACAGTTATGTTTGTGTTCTGCATACTGAACTATTTCCGCGATTACTATCTTTTATCTTTTACGGCTTCAGGCGATAACTGTCGGTAAATAATAATTGTTGGTGCATGCGGCGGTTTCATCGCTTGTTTCGTGAATGTGGAAAATAAGTTAACATCAACGTATCGCCGACTATATATGACATTGTCCCTAAACATAAACATATCCATACAGGCACATACATTACTTCTGGCCCCACACTAGGATCGTGGGAACCAGAAACAGCGACGTCACATGCGTATAAACATCCAAGACCAGGGTTTTTTTTTCTTTACCGCCAGCCGGGGATCGAACCCGGGACCATTCGCATGGAAGGCAGATTTCACAGAAAGTTGTTATTATTATAATTATTAGGAGCCTGTTTATGCCCCACAGCTGGTTTGCCAACCTTTCTAGAGAGAGAAGCCTTTGCGGCTTCTCTCTCTCTAGAAAGGTGTAGTCACATTTTAAGGATTTTGTTAGGGACATCATTCTGAACAACTTCCAGTATGACAGTGGACTAGGGAGCTTGTTATTATTAAAATAAAATTACACCAAACAGTACAAAATAATGTATTTGACCTGCCTAACATCGGACTAGAATAAGACGCGTTTATGAAGAAGAAAAAAATAACAAAAAAATAACAATACAATTATTTATGTATAGGGAATAGCATAAATCTTTAATTCCATGATGAATTTTGGTGTCATTACTGATACTGACAGTAGGTAGCATCTAGCACGACTTGCCCGAAAATTTTGTCAAAAACATTCCTGAATATATTCAGTATTTTCGCAAAAATAATACAATTTCAATATGTAGAGCCTCAATCATTGCCTGTATTACTAGCGAATATAGACTCAAGTACCTTGTTTTATTTTTATTGATATCGAATCAACATATGTTTTGTAGCAAAACGTTTAGTAGAATAGGGATCCTGCCCAATTATTTTTCCTTCATCGACCTAATACATAAATAGAGTTTCACTTAAATTCCATATTAGCGCTGTCATTCCCCAAGCGAGCAACAGCAGTAACAGCATGACTTTGAGTGTCCGTCAAATTTTGAGTTATCGAAAATATCCATCAAATCCGTCGGGTATATCTAACCATAATTAATATTTCGTCGCCATTTGGTTAAATGCGGCACCTAATTAATAGCCTGGGCAGTTCATTAAGGCGCTAATGGCTAGCCTTTTGATTAAAATAAAGCATCCACGGAATTTCTTAAAAACCAGCCTTACCGAAGGTAAAACTTTTGATTGTTTTTAGAGATAGCATCGACACAATAACTTATTTCTTTCAGAGTCGTGTTGATGTAGGTAACTTTCCTTCCGAATACTAAAGCTAGGCTTGTTTAGGCAACTGGTTAAATGTTTCGTTCAGTTATTTGCCTGATAAACCTTTAGCCATTTCATTGAATTCCGGGCTTTAGTAAACGATCCGGGCTTTTAACTAAGGGCCTAATTTATCAAAATATCGGCGAAACATATTCTACAACAGGTAGAGCACATAACTGAGTAGATTCCTGAAGTCTTGGAGCGATGCGGGAGGGGTCCTCAGGGTCTGAATCCCACTCCACTCTCCACTACAGGAATCGACTCAATTTATTAAGCGCTATAGGTGTAAACACTCTTACCAAGGATGTCCGATACCACCAACTAACTGAGGTTGCGCAATTATCTGCTGCGCGACCGGCGCGTGAATCAACGGTTGCGACACAGCTCCATAACTCTGGATCAAAGGTTGGGAGTGGACGAGAGGTTGGACCACTCTCTGGATCAATGGCTGGGAGTGGACGTAAGGTTGTACCAGTGGCTGGTGGACGGCTTGGATGAGAGGCGCTGCTTGGACTACAGGCGCTGCTTGGAAGACGGGGGCTGCGTGGACTACTGGCTGAGCGATTGGGACTGGGTGGACGAACTGAAATGAGGGAGATATTTAACAACTCTCAATAATTCTATAAACTACGCTAAAAATTATGGCTTGCACCTTGAGGAAACATTTACGTTTTCATAGCTATCCAATGTCGTGTGTTGTATTGTGATGTAAACTGTAAGTGTCTAAACACACTATGCCGAAGACACGCGACCGAAGTTCGGCGTGATTCCGCGGCTGATTTTACGTTCCGACATATTCGGCTAATATGACACACCAAAAGTGCCGAACTTACGCGGCAGAAATTCAGTTACGCAACTTTGTGTGGTCTCGTTCAGTATAGGTCTCGGCAATCGAAGCAAACTTCGGTCGCGTATAATGTGTCCTCTACAGAATAAGTTGCCGCTGAACTTACGCCCGACCGAAGTTTGTTGTACGCTATAACGCAACGTAATTTCGACATTATGTGTCGTCAGTAATTCAAATAGCATTGCAGGCGTAACCATGCCGAACTTCGGTCGCGTATCTTCGACATAGTGTGTTTGGACACTAAGAGTGGGAATTTATGCTGCTAAAAGGTCACTGGGCAGTCACAGTTTTCAATTTAGAAAAGGTTCCAAAACGCTTGCTAGCATCTTAGCAGTAGGCTGCTTGGTGTATAGAGTGATGATGATGATTATAGAATGATGATAATGACTAACCTGTTGGAAGGATGAGTAGCTAGTCGCGGCAGGCTTGGCGATGGCGACCGGGGCTTGCACGTACGGCTGCGCCACCACCGACTTGATGAAGGGCTGGGAGACCACGCTGACTTGAGGCTGGAGGATCTGCGGCTGGACTATATCTAGCTGGGTGGGAGAATACCACTTTTATGAACATCATCCGAGAAATAATATAATGGGTGTTTCATACTATTTGCTTCTGAATAGCTGAAAATTTCAAACCAATAAGAGAAGGTCTTGACGGCTGCAAATATCGTAGAGCCGATAAGAAAATTTTGATAGTATATTTTTGAGGTTCGAATTTCACCCTACACCAAAAAATGTGTCTACCTTATAACTTAATAATACCAGTAATACATTCGAAAACTAATGAAATGTTCTGCATGCTCAGGCCCTATTATAGGGTGAGATAGGATTATTTGTGCGTTGAAGTTTTGAGTTACCAATACCCCTCAATTCCAACTTACCCCATGCCCACCCCAAGGTGCGATGAGTCCTCCAGGCCTCGCCGCCGCCATCGACATCATGGCTAGCAACATCTGGAATTTATAGGTAGGTAAATCAATAAAGAAACATTAATTAGTTTGCATACAAGCACTAAGCATGTATCCTCTTTGCTATAGGTATTTTTGTTTAACACCAAAAAGTTCCGCGCAGTTTATCGGGCACTTACTAGCGAGTTATGATTATTTTTTCTAATTCTTCTTTCTTTCCTGTTACTTATTTCGATTACTTTCTTAAGCAATGAGTAATCATAAATTCAGAACCTACGTTTACGTACTGTAGCTGTGATTAGGACGATTTTATAGTTATATTTAATAGGTTTTTGGTATTTTCTGGCATACATTTGCATCTTAACGTGGTTGTCACACTTACATATTTAATTAAGGCGAAATTAAAGCCACCTAACCTTTCCATCCACTACAAAATCTGGAAATCATATTCACACCTATCTTAACTACCGTACTTAACTGTCAATTATATATTCCATTCGCACTTCAACGACATTTAATGATTTAATCTATACGATTAAAACAGCTAGTTTTCTAGAATATTCGTTGACTCACCAATGATTTCATAGTGATGCTTATTTGCTGCTGGTAACTTCGAAGAGGGAATGTTGTCTGGACGAATTCGTTGGTAAGACCCTCCTTATATACAAGATTGGAATTTTTAGGTGGACCGCGGGTAGTGTGACCATGCTTCTTTCAATATATCTTAGGAAAAAACTCTTTGTTGTCCTAAGAGATGAGTGGACTCGATTATAAATTACCATAAACATTTCTATAAAGGATAGGATAGGAAATTTTGTGTTATGATAACCAGAAATAGTAGTCCTACTCTGAATATATTTAAAAGTCGTGTGAAGAAGCATTACCTCTCTCTTTAGAATTATAGGTAGTTTGCATCTAAGTATTTATTAGTATATAATAGTATTAGTAGTATATTATAAGTATTTAGTATAATATTATAGTAATTATATAATTTATTTTATTTATTATTTTATATATTGTACACATAGGTCTACCCCTGCTCAGCAAACAACCTTTCCCATGATAACCTGGTTAGCTGGAAGAGATCTCTTATTAGATATAAGCTTGCCTTTGTACACTATTTTTATGTAACTCTTGTTTTTTTGTATAATTTGTGTGCAATAAAGAAAAGATGAATTATGAAATAGCGAGGTCATAATTCCATGTTCAGGATTTTGTTTCTTGTTCCCTGGGATCAAAAATCTCGTCCACTTTGATGTGGTCGTCAATTCGAGGCAGTTACTGGCAGTTACAGTTAGTCTTACTATATAAAGAAAATAAAGTACTGCTTGAATATCCTTATTGAAATCCGTCATCTCATCTATCACTATGCATTTTGACCACACAGCCCTTAATTTCCTTAGCTTACTTTATTTGTCTTACAGAAGCCTTTTTAGGTAAATTTGATAAGAGTCGCAGTGTCAATAATTAATATGGTAATATAAATATTACCACATTAATTATTGACCGAGCGGACAAAGCGTCTCCGTTTCACGATTGGGCAAAAATGGGTTCTATGTCCGGTCCGGATGTGTGTCCGGTTGTTCTCCTCTACAGGCCGCATTTTTCAACAGATTCTCGTGAATTTTTGTGAGCGGGTTCGATAATTTATATATGTATATATATATATATACAGTGGTGGTCATATAATTAAGAACGACTATTTGAAAACAAGCTTTTTTCAAACTTACGAGAATAACACTTATTGCATATCGTTTTGTATCTCTCTCGGTATCGTAAAACTGTTTTACACAATCGTAGCATACAGTTATAATATGATAAATTCAACAATATTATTATATAAGTAAACTTTTTGTATATAATATATCTTAACATGTTATTGCAAACTTACTGGCTGGCCACATAATTAAGAACGCTGGATAGTTTATTTTTTTATTCAAATTTAAATAGAGAACACTCTGTAACTAGGCCACTATTCGAGTAATTTTGGCGCCATTTAGTTCTGTAAAAGTCAAAAAGTTGATCGTTTCATAATAAAAAAATGGGAAAAAATAAAAGTTGTGATGCATCTACAAGGGAAGTAATAATAAAACTTCGCGATATGAATTGGTCATATAAAAAGATTGCCAATCATTTGCAGTGCTCAAAAACGATGATATTCCACGCTGTGAAGCATTTTAACACACATCAAACAACTTTAAATATTCCTCGTGTACCTAAACAAAGAAAGTCATCTCAGCGAGACGATCGAAATATCGTGCGTTTGGCAAAACAATACCCTTTTAAGGGGTCTAATGAGTTAAAAAAAGAATACTTTGGTGAAAATAACCCTTCAGCGATCTCAGCGCGCACTATCCGAAGGCGATTGGTAGAAGCGAAGTTGAACGGAAGGATAGCAAGAAAGGTGCCCATGTTGAAACAGTGTCATAGGCAAGCCCGGCTTGCATTTGCTAGGAGGTATGAAAGCTGGACAGCAAGACAGTGGAAAAATGTTCTTTTCTCTGACGAAACAAAAATTAACAGAGTATGTTCTGATGGGAAACGATATGTTCGACGCCCTCCGAATACAGCATTCGACCCCAAGTACACAAAAATGACATTAAAGCATGGTGGTGGAAATGTGAAAATTTGGGGATGCTTCTCTGGTCATGGTGTTGGACCTGTTAGACTGATAGAAGGAAACATGGATCAATTCCAGTACAAAAATATACTCGAAGAAACTATGTTACCATATGCTGAAGACGTACTTCCGATTATTTGGACATTCCAACACGACAACGATCCGAAGCACACTGCACGCACCGTTAAAGAATTCCTCACATCTCAATCAGTTTCTGTCTTAGAATGGCCACCGAACAGCCCAGATTTAAATCCCATAGAGCATCTTTGGTGCGAAGTCAAGAAAAAGGTTTCAAATCGACGATGTGGTAACCTAACTGAGTTATATAACGTTTTTTTAGAAGAATGGCGCTCTATTTCTCTTGAAAAATGTCAAAAATTGATAGAATCAATGCCTCGACGGTGTAAGGCAGTTATTAAAAGCCATGGTCACGCTACAAACTATTAACTTAGAATAAAATGTATTAAATTATAATTTTTAACATTGTCACTGTCTTATTTAATGTGATTTGTAAAATCTAAGTATCTACGGAAACAACTCTCGAGCAGCTTAAGAATCGTTCTTAATTATTTGTCCAGCATTTTTACTACTTGAATTTGTAATTATCGATAATCAATTAAATTTGTAAAAAAAATAGTAAATGTTTTAAATATTTACTCCTAATCCCGTTTACTTTATCGATGTAGCTATTTCATAACACAACTAATTACTTTTAAGAAGGAACTTAAAAGTACACATAGCATAGTTTTGAAAAAAAATATCTGGTACTACAAATCGTTCTTAATTATATGACCACCACTGTATATATAACTAGCTGACCCGCTCTCGCTTCGCTGCGGGTAGCTCTACCCCTACTTTACCCTTACCTATCCCTACCCTAACCTACCCCTAACCCTAACCGACCCCTACCCAACCCCTACCCCTACCCAACCACTACCCTACCCCTACCCTTCCCCTACCTTACCCTACCCCTACCCTACCCCTGCCCTACCCTACCCTACCCTACCCCTACCCTATCCTACCCTACCCCTGCCCTACCCCTACCCTACCCCTACCCTACCCCTACCCTACCCCTACCCTACCCTACCCTACCCCTACCCTACCCTACCCATACCCTATCCTACCCTACTTTTAAACCTTCCCTGGTCTACAACAAACATTTCAAAACCAAAATGAGCTAAATCGGCCCAGCCGTTCTCGAGTTTTAGCGAGACTAACGAACAGCGATTCATTTTTATATTTATAGATTCAGTTTTTGAAAATTTGACAAAATGGAGGATATATGGAGTTGAAACTTCGGAACAAACTCTGCTACAGCCCAAACGGCTTCATAGATTTCAACAAATGAGGTGTTGTTGGATTTTTAGAGGCAACAATGACAAAGGCTTTTTAATTTTAGTGAAAAGTCAATAGGTTAGATTTTAAAATAAATAAATGAATTTTTGTATTTATACTAATTTCACTTGTACATCCGATAAACTTTAAGGGGCCGGGGTTGTGAGGGGTGGAAAATAAATTAAATATAAAACGCAAATTTACTGTATCGCCCGCGAGGACAACAGCTTACAGAGCCACTAAACTGCGATTTTTAATTTGAGGCCAGAAATGTAAACAAACAACTGTCATTTTCCAGTACAAAATAGTAGTTTATCTACACACGTATCATAAACCCTCGTTACTGCGTCCATAAACCGCGTCCAGCATAATGATAAACTTCTTGGTAAAAACTCATTTCTTATCTGTATATTGATAAATTATGACCATAATGTACCGAAAATTGTCATATTATGAAATTCACATTTCGAACGCTGACGCCCACCTACCTGCATGCCGCCCCTAGATTTTCTGTGAAGTTGGTACTACTGAACAAGCTAAACAAATGCAGAGCAATGATCAATGCCACAATGCCGGTCGAACATAATTTGACAAAATTTGATACATTATGGTCGTAAAGTAGAAATTTTCAGATAAGAAATGAGTTTTTACCAAATAGTTTTACATTATGCTGGTCTTAACGTGCAGTTTTTAGACGCAGTAAAGAGGGTTTATGATACGTGTGTAGATAAAGTATAATATGAATGTTAAAGTCAATGGGTATGTTCTAAAAAATGACAGTTGTTTGTTTATATTTCTGGCTAAAATTAAAAATCGCAGGGTAGTTAAAAATAATAAGCAGGTATAAATCATAACAAAATTATCAGCGGGTTCTGTGTTGAGTTGTTTAACCATCGATTTGTTTAACCCTATACAGTCCCGTCACGTAAGTAATCTTGAACATTGTGCCCTTTTTAGACAAAGTCGCTTTTACATGGTTTTTAAATTGCACAAATGGCAATTTCAAAATCTGCAGAGGTATCTTGTTGTAGTAAATTTATATGATAAGGTTGCCTTTTATTACGTCCTTGCTTGTTTGTGCGACTGGGAACCGTGTTCGGATGACCAAGCCTCTTAAAATTGTCGGTCATTGCTATTGAAATACATAATAACGCATCTGGAGCTCTATTCTCTATATTTTGACAAATCCCGGCTCCTTTGGCCGATAGCGGCAGCGAGCGTGATATGTACCTACCACTGTCACGCTCACCACGTCGTAACGGCCGACCCCTGTGGCGGCGCTGCGGTTGTGTCTCTGCCTTCCATGCGAGAGGTCACGGATTTGATCCCCGGCTGGGGACACAGAGAAAAAATCCGCAGCTCTTGGATGTTTATATGCGTGACGTCGCTATTTCTGTTTCCCACTACACAGGGTATCCTAGTGTGGGGACAGGAGCAATGTTTGTGCCTATTTGTAAATTTTTATGTTTATGTTTAAGTTTTAATTACTCGCTGTCTCGCTCACACTCTTACGCGACACGTCGTCTGCAGTTATAGTCGGCTTCGAACCGGCACCTATACAGTCAATAAGACAACTCGTGTGGAATAATCGTGTTCTGATTGGTCCAACATCAATTTGAACTAAGCTAACATACTTTAAAACATGCACTAGAAATAATAATTATAATAATAATAAAACTACAATTTTACAGGGATTTTGATACAATTTTCTAGATGTCAGATACAGAGCTAATGCTCCTTAACGATCGGCAATAATGTCTTATTGCGTTAATGTGAAAAATGTGACTAAATATAAACAATTATTTTTCTAGTCTGTCAATAGCATACAAATATTATAAATAATAATATATAAATAATAAATAATCTTACTAATATTATAAACGTGAAAGTAGCGATGTTTGGGTGTTAGTGTGTTGTGCCTCAATCACGCTTAAACGGCTGGGCGGATTTGAATTAAATTTAGCACAGAGGTAGTTTATGAGCTAGATTAGCATATAGGATACTTTTTATCCGACTGCGCCAGAAGGAGGGTTACGTCTCGGTAAATGATTCCTAGGGACACGCAGATAAAGTTGGCGGCATCAGCTAGTATTCCATACTTTATGGTCAACATCTTACATCGGGTCTCCTTAGCAGCAGGCAACATAGCGTCCTAAAAGTACCTCAATAAACTGTTAGCTAAATCTTTGATAGCAGACCATTTATCTCATTCAAGCAGAATTAAACTTTTTATATCTAAAATTCCATCCATTCAACTATTAAATTCTTTAGATAAATCATGTTAGGATCTCAGAACTTAGTTTGCACATTACGTACATTTGTATGATTATTTTTTATAAATAATTTATTTGAATTCTGTAGGACCATTAATAACGCTCACTGTGTAGGTTCATTTCGTATTATATTTGAGCCATTCGCCACATTTTTCAAAGCTTTGGCCTTATGTGTTACATATAAGTACCTATGTACCAATGAGGTTGGTTGTGAGTCACCGAAAGAAGTGGCGAAGTGCGAGTCGGACGCGCCCATGAAGGGTTCCGTTGTAGCAAGTAATTATGTGACTGGTTATGTTTGTGTTGTAACTTTGTTTTTCGTAGTGTTTGTATGAATGTCATAGTTATCTTTTCGGTTTTTAATCATATATTAAATCATATATAAAAACTGCTTATTTTATTTTGTTCAAACCAATTTTCGTTGAAAGTGTGTATTGAGCGCTCTCTTACTTTAAAAGTTAGGGGGGCGGACACATTTTTCCACTTTGGAAGGGTCTGTCTCTTTAAAGATTTACTTTAAGGAAAAATGGTGTCAGGAACATCAACGTCATTTTTAAAAACCTATCTATAGATAGATAGATATCCCACATATATAGGTTTGATAAAAAAAATATGTTTTTTTTTCAGTTCCATGTAATTTCAGCCTTTTAATTATTTTAATTTTTCAATTTTTGTTTAAAAATTGTAAAGCGGTTTACAGAATACATCTACATACCAAGTTTTGACTGTGTAGTCCTAATAGTTTCGGCATTTGTATTAAGTTGCTGTGACATACGGACGGACGGACAGACAGAATTGACGAAACTATTTTTGTTCCTTGTTTCTCTACGGAACCCTAAAAAGGAGTTTATTGAGAGTTGCTAGATATATCATATGTTATACACGATTAGCCAAACAAAGAGTTTCGTTTATCTGAGAGCCAAACGACGACCCGAATGGCTGAGTCGGCAGTGACCCTGCCTACGAAGCCAAGGGTCCCGGGTTCGAATCCCGGTGGGGGCAAATATTTTTTTGATGAGAACGGATATTTGCACCCTAGTCATGGTTGTTTATCCATATAAGTTTAGTATTTAGCTATATAAGAATGTGTATCGTTGTGTATAGTATCCAAGATACAGGGAATCCTAGTGTGGGGCTGGATCAATGTGTGTAAATAGTGGCCAAGGTAGTAAACAGTTCGATCCTCGTTGTCAGTCTAACAATTTGGGGAAAAAATGTCCAAACTATTCGATAATCGGACTACTGGTATGACAGTAAGAAGTCTCATAGAGAAAGTGTCGCAAAAAGTGATATCTCCTCACTCATTAGTTCATGATCATCACTTTTTGATAGGCATTTAATTCTAGTTACCAATTAAAACTCATCAAATAGATATTTTTATATCACACTAACTCACATAAAACCCAGTAAAATGATACACATTACCGACATTTGTATGCAGGTAATCTTACACGATCCAATTAAGCCGGCAGTGATTACAGATTCATTTATTGAGTACCGTTTACAAGAGGTCAACACTAGGCTTTACAGAATGAATGTTCTACTGCTCAAGTAGAGTGCAACTGGATGCCATCATCATCATCATCATCATCAATCAGTCCACATCCACCCACTCCTGGGTATAGCCTCTTCTTTACCACGCCATCCACTCCGGTCCTGAACCTCCCGCATCCACTGCCTATTCACACCCGTCCATCTGGCTGGTGGTCTGCCGACTGGTCGTCGAGCGGTTCTGGGTAGCCACTCTGTAACCGCTTTGGTCCACCTTCCGTCATCTGTCCTTGCCAAGTGTCCTGCCCACCCCCACTTCAGTCTCGTCAGTCTGCCATACCAGAATCTTCATTTCCCTAACGGGTGACAGACAACGCAAACCGTTTCGGCGTGATGGCAATCACAATTTGAGTTGGTAGTTGAGCAATATGAACCCGAGGCCCTTGTCTTGGCCCAACGATAAGGCCTCGTGTAAATGCCTCTTTATGATCTACATACTTGCATCCGATGGCTATCTGTATGGATCTGGGATTGTATTTGAATAAGATCTGGGATCTCGTTAGCAGTTCTAGATCTGTCTAGGTGAACTGGTTAGTCTATCTAGATTTAGCGATGCTGTTGCTGGATTGAGATGCGAAAAAAATCTGGTTAATTAGCCGAGGCGGTGTTGGAAATGTTAGATGCATAAAATACAAATTTCCTACTTAATTATCGACTTCATGTAGAGTTTAGAATTTAGGACAGGAGTTTTAAGTAATTGTGATTTCAGGCTGATGACTACTGTAATTGAAAACAAAAACAACTATAGAAACCGGTCAAGTGCGAGTCTTAATCGCGCACGAAGGGTTCCGTACCACCGTTCAATGGAAGCGATGGTTTGGAGTGAATAGTTTGGATTTTACACAGCAAAATATTGTTTACAAAGTTATTGGTGCGGTTACTTTCACACTCCATGTACGTAACCAGGTGCATCCATAAGTTTGTATGTGGTATTGAAAGAATTGTTGTATGGGAGCCCCCTTAAATATTTCTTTTATCCTGTTTTTTAGTATTTGTTGTTATAGCGGCAACATAAATACATAATCTGTGAAAATTTCAACTCTCTAGCTAGCTAGGTTCTTGAGATATAGCCTGGTGACAGACGGACGGACGGACGGACGGACGGACGGACGGACGGACGGACGGACGGACAGCGGAGTCTTAGTAATAGGGTCCCGTTTGGAACCCTTCGGGTACGGAACCCTAAAAAAACCGAAGCGATTAAACCCTATTTGTTACTTAGAATACCCATATGTCTTCGTTAATTAAGACAATAATTTAAATGACTACCAAAATATTTTTTTCCTACCCAAAATGGGTAAATGATCACCAAAAGTTGCAGAAAATATCAGGGAAAAATACTGCGGTAGCTTAGGTGAAAGGTAAAGGGGGTGAGCGAAGCCCTCCTTTATCCTTCGTGTTAGGTTGAACATGTAAGAACAACAAAAAATACTTAAATCATAAACTTAAGTACACAAAACATAAAAAGAAGTTTGGTGATCATTTATCCAAACACAATTTGGTGGTGGTTTACTAATTCTGGCGGTCGTTTCGAATTCATTGGTAGTAAAATAGATGCGTTTTGGTGATCGTTTAAACATAAGCCGTTAATTAAAGAGTTCCCTTTATTCCTCCATGATCCAGTAATCAGATCCTGATCGACGTTGATAAATTGTTGAGAAGCTCTCCTGATACCTACGTCACCATCACTTGCATTTCACCATTACGCATTGTGAAGAGCATTTAAGCATTACTGACCAACCTTAATAAAGTTATCATATCACAACCTGTAGGATACCCAGTGTGGAGCAGTTCCGCTGACCATCTGCGCTCTTCAACATCAGTTCCAATTCACAAAATGATGCTTTCCGAGACTTAATGCAGGAGTCGGAGGAGGAAAATGCTACTTTTCTGTTTAAGCTACTTTTTTAATAAATTCATTGGCATGTAGCATTTATGCAATGTGCCCATTGAACACAGATCTTAATAAAATAATCGATTGTAATTTCATCGTAATGACCGTAATGAAAAAAACGACCATGTTTCAAGTTTTAACTTTAACAACGTCATATGAAAATTTATGAATTTTTCGTAATATTCAAAAAAATATGTAACGCGGCTATTTTACTACTTGATTTTGATTGAATATAAAATACTGACCTATAAATTCATAGTCCCCCCTGTTAGCGAGGTCTACTGCCCACAGGGCCACTAGTTTTACACATTGGTAAAAGTAACACAGGAATATTTTATCTGTGGTGACCTTTCCCTAATACTTCACAATCCGCCATTATAAAAAATATATTTGTTTTCGTTGTTCGATTACTGTAAAAGTGGGGAAAGTATAATTCAAAGTATAGTTCTTTCATTATTTTAATAGCATTTCATTTCAATTTTCCTCATAGTCGGTGTGAAAACTTGTATGTGTCACTCAGGAGCAAAATAATTTTCGTCATGGTTAACGCTTGAATCCTTTGTTACGCTCAGGATTCTAACTTAAAATCCCTCGCTACGCTCAGGATTCTATCGAAGCCTTCATTTCACTCTGGATTCAATGTACCGCCCTCGCCGTCGATACTTCATTTTGCTCTCTTGAGACTCAATCGATCCGATTTCAATCGATTTCCGAGTCGGTCTATTCATCTTGGAGAAATCGATTAACATACATAAAAAATTGTAGATCCCGAAGAATTGCAAACCCCTTTTGCAAATCTGTCAAAAATTAAGTTACTCGGAAAAATGAAGCTGTGGAAGCCAATTCATTTTTTCTCTTTTGACCATTATGTTGGTGATGTTCTCATTGTGTCATGTATGTCTAAACGAGGCTGTGCGCCTGCCATCTCAAATGGGAAAAGGCGTTTTCCGTTACCCTTTAACCAAGCAGTAAGTAAAGTATTCACGCTCTTGCTGTTATAGGTCATGACATGAATCAATACGAGCTACCATGCAATATTAATACGTTATTGACTGCCATCTGCCGGCCGGTCAACACGACACCGGCACGACGTGGGCACGACCGATGTCGTCACGCGTCACGTGATGCTTGCAGTGCCATTGCGGCACTACTTTAACCCAGTGTTAATACGTTAACTCGATAACTATGACATTTACGTGTGCCCATTATAGTAAAATATTGGTGGTGGTTGTGATTTGTCTGTCTGCACGCTGCAAGCTCTACTTATGTACGTGTCACTAACTTTCAAGAAGCTAACGTACAGTCCAGGAAATATGGATTCCGAATGTGGGCAATAAATCTATGGTACGCACTTCCCTGTGCCATCAGGGACAGTCCATCTGTCTTTATAGCTTCAAAAATCATCTTAAGGACCTTTCTCTTTCATAAACTTAAGGATTTAATACGTAGTATTGTTTCTTTATAATATTTATTTTATGTGCGGTATTAATGTTAATTAAGTAATGTAGTATATTTAGTAGTTTAGTAAAAAACACTTATTTATATTATTTACTTGTATTTCTGCACAAAGGTCTGCCTGCCACTGCTACCTTATTTATCCTTTTCATATTGGGTTTGCTGGAAGACATTTCTTGTTAGAGATAAGCTTGCCTTTGTAAATGTCTTTTCTATAAGGTTGTAATGAGAATATTCATGTGCAATAGCAAGCTAGAAATTCGTTGAATCTTGACGGGAAATATTTTCGATGTCCGGGGGCAAAAACTACACGTAATTTGTGCCGTAGTAACGAAATAACAATTCTTTAGATAAATCATCATGATAAAATATAAAACAATAACTTATTGCAGGAGTTCAGATAAAGGGATTAGATTTCACGATAACAGAGTATTTAACGAATTAAATAATAATATAGGCGACAGGTCCGTTTAAAATTAACTTTATTAAAAGCGGAGTCAACGAGTTGTCCTGGGCTACCAAGTGATTCACCTGGCACATCAATAAATCTATAATGGAATATTGTTGGAGTTAGTGACCACGTTGTCGCACGAACTTTGGTCGCCCGGAGGTAAATATTTGATTCCCATGTCTTTATTTCGGGTGTTCATTGATTACCCTGACGAAGATTAAAAATTTTTTAAGGTTTCTATAACTTTATTAGTAATTAGGGGAAACATATAGAGGTGACTTATAATCATATAACAAAAAAAATACATACTAGTTTTGTAGCATCGCCTATCAGGCGATCCACATACTAACATACAAGATGATGTTACGTAAACAAATGCAGCAGTTGACAGAAGTTTTAAAAAAATGTCATCACGGATCCAAGAAACAGTAGACAATGGATCCTGCATCACTTATGAGAAGTTTTTTTGGGTTATTATCTATACATAGATCGTGTGATCCCCAGGCATAGCAGCCTGGAGCGGAGATCTCCCTTTTATGAACCTTACCCGGTTGGATCATATAGTACCCGTGTATTTGATGGCAGGTGGCTTTACTTAGGAAAGTTGCATTACCGTCGTGTAGTATTGATTTCAAATAAAAAATGAAAACAGTCAATTGTCCATAGACAATTCACTGTTTTCAAAAAAACTGAACCATAGTTCAGTTTTTTTTTCTGGCGGCAAATTTTCTAAGACTTGTTTTGTTTTTCGTATAAAATGGAGAGCAATATCGTTCCATGTGAACAAATAAAAGTTAAGTTAGATGCTGTCTACGGAGGTGTTTTGCCATCTATGACAACTGTGATAGATTGGTTCAATGAATTTAAACGAGGTCGCACATCTGTTTTCGACGAGGACCGCCCAGGACGCCCGGCAGACGTGGTTAGTGAAGAAGTCGTGCAAAAGGTAAAAACATAATGCTCACCGATCGACGTACCAAAGTGCGTGAATTAGCAGAGGCTGTAGGGGTGTCGTACGGAACAGCAATTAATATAATACACGATAAATTATATATGAAAAAAGTGTCCGCCCGATGAATGCCGCGATTACTCACGGATGAAAATAAGCGGTTACGGCAGTCAATGTCGAAGGAATCTTTAAAATTAAACTTGAATTATGTTGCGGTTATCAGGTTTAATATTTTTGCAGGAGATTTCAAGAGTCCATCTCTAATAGTTCCTGAGAAAAGTGCCTGTTACATACGCACGGATGGACACGCGAGTGATCCTATAACCTTTTTTCCTTTTTTACCTTTTTAGGTACGAAACCCTAAAAAAGCTCATATCCTATCCTCATCAAAACATGCCCTAATTAACGCTCAGTTTATGTCAAATCTCGAGCACCTGGGCCACATTTTCTGCCGCGGAGAGTATTTCAATTTAATATATATATTTGTTAGGGGCAGTGGACAATTTGAAGATGAAACTGGTATTTTTAAGAAGCTGCATTAAGTAACACCCCATTCAACACCCCATTCGACGACCTCTGTGGCGCAGCGGTTGTGGCTCTGCCTACCATGCGAGAGGTCCCGGGTTCGATCCCCGGCTGGGGGTAAAAAAACACCCAGCAGCCTTATGGCGTAAGTCGTCTGAGCATGAACTTCATATAGACTTTTACGTTTGACACCTTACACCAGCTTCATCTGTCAAATTGGTATCACGCAAGTATCATCATAATGGAGGCCCAACCCAAGCTCATTGAAAGAAGCCTAGAAGCCATCGGTGAAACCCCGCAATCGATGAAATTGTATGAGCATGAGATGAACCATAAGACACACGCTATGAACTTCAGAGAATTTCGCCATAAGGCTGCGGGTCTTGGATGTTTATATGTATGTGACATCGCTGTTTCTGGTTCCCACGACACAGGGTATCCTAGTGTGGGGCCAGAAGCAATGCATGTGCCTATATGTAAATGTTTATGTTTATGTTATGTTTATTATAAGTATGTCATCATAACAGTCTAGATATATCTCATTAGTTTTGGTTTAACGGAATAGCACAAGTAGGTATTTTATTAGCTCCTGCTGTAAGACTATGTGCACCATATTTTCTATTATGATGACATAAAATCCTTGACCAGCATTATGTAACAATGCGGCAGTACCTACGTATTGTACTATTATCAAATGTTACCATATTACGAGTATCGCATGGTACAATCCTTGGTCACGTTCCGGGGCACCTGCTTTTGAATTGCACAATGGGTATGGAGAACACATAATGATTACATTACAATTACAATCCTCACGCCCTATTCCTAGAAGAGGGGAAGGTAGAGAATAAGTCCCGAAAATAAACAAACTGTGTCGTTGTACAGATGACTTTTAATTAGCCGACCATGTTTTGGGGAATGATAGTCCCCAATAACTTTCCCCGAGAAACATATGGTCACGAATGACAGAGATATTTCGTCTCTCAGTCCACTGACCCTATCACATTTTACTAAGATTACAAGTTACTATGGGAAACACAAAATTAGCCCAGCAGTGGGAGAAAATAAGCTGGCAATTATGAACATAAATTGAAGTAAAGGTCGTTGTCGCAGCTTAGATAGTTTTAAGCTTAGTAACTAGTATAGTATAGTTTGAATGTACAAATAGTAGAATGAAACAAGCGAAATAAATTTTTAGAAAAGTTGGCGACGTAAACCACAATAATTATAAATAAAAACAAAAACCCTCCCACACGATCCGATAAAATCTGTTTCACTTTTTTCCTGCTATTTAAGAGATAGCTTTTGAGCCGCTGAACCGATTTGAATAAAATATGTCTAAGAACAATCTTAGTGAATTCTGCTTCCAACTGAAAAAAAAACACATTAAAATCCGTCCACCCGTTAGAGCGCTAGTGTGCCAGACAGACAGAACGCTTCAAGCTTGTGACTACCCTCTTTTGCGTCGGAAGTAAAAACTAATATGTTGAAAAAGTATATATCGTAGAATAGTAGGCATAAAGGTACAAAATACTTTTAATGTCAAAGCTATCAAAACTGGGCATTGAAAGGAAACCTGGCAGTCCTACGCCTAACTCGTAAATACCCGACAATTTTTCTGTTGCACAACCACGTCAGTAGATACGAGTATGTAGTGTAAGTGTAACAGGATATGCTTTCCTCTTTCCCTCTTAGGTACCTGGTTGGGCCCTATGTCAGTAGTGGTAAGAACGAGACCATAAACCACTAAATACACGCATTGGTTCTAGTCCTAGGACTGAGCGTCGAATTTCTTCCGGCTCACAGATGGTGTTTGTAACAAAAATGTGTTAATCATAATAAATGCCCCTGACTGCCAATAAATATTGTAATTGCCAAATAGGAGAGGACAGTATTTAACTGTATCGTTATCTCTATTTAGATGATGCTGCGGCGATGAGCTAGCCCTACTTCAAAGGAAGCCATCTGCTAGCTAGAAGGAAAAGAGAGTTACACTATATTTATGAGTATGACAATGCAATTTATGTTATGCTATGTTTGTAAAGTCGGTAAGCGCCAGTTCTAAGGCTCTTTTGCTCCAATGAATAACCAATTTATGTCAGAATATAATGTGATAGATATTTAAACTCTTGATTAAACGTATAAGCGTTTGAAGGCGAGCTGACACTAATCAGTATTATTTGGTGACCCGAATGGCCGAGTCGGCAGTGACCCTGCCTACGAAGCCAAGGGTCCCGGGTTCGAGTCCCGGTGGGGGCAAATGTTTGTTTGATGAGAACGGATGTTTGTACCTATCGTTTGTTCTTTATCTATCTAAGTATAATATTTATCTATATATCTATTTATCTATCTAGTACCCAAGATACAGAGAATCCAAGTTTGGGGCTAGATCAATGTGTGTAAATAGTGTTCAAGGTATTATTGTATTTTATTTTTATAATTATTTTGACACATGGTTCTCATGATTGACCACTCTTGCGTCTCTAGGAGTATCCAGCCAATTTCCTTTTCTGTGAAGCTGATTAATTTCCTGTCAACGGCATAGACGATAGCGCCTTCGCACACTCGCCGCGCCTCTTACGACAAATGTGTAAACGCGACGTGATATGGTTCCACATATGTTACACAATGTCCGTGCTCGCCCCATTTCTGGACTGGTCACTTTCTATAGGAAGGTCGATGGACTGTAATGGGTAAGTAATGGGTAAATAAACGCCGGTGAACAATTAGCTCGGGCATATTTCCCTTGAATTTACTCATGAGTTGATGCAGAAAATAGATGGACTGATGATGAATTGTTTTGAACGACTATTGGTTTGAATTAATCACCAATTTACCTTTTAACGATTTAAAAACAAAACAAATATGGCGTGATGTCTTTGCGCATAGGGGCTGGCAGAGGCACGTTATGTCCACGTTGAAAACAATTTAATTAATTAATTTTAATTAATTAATTTAAACACCATATAAATGTAGCCCATTAATGTCCCCACCGAGGGGCACAGGCCTTTACCCTGATAAGAGTAAGATTAAGCCAAACTCCACCACGCTGGCTCAGTGCGGGTTGGTGGAGGGGTTCGACGACCACTACCACGTAGCGATAGTAGCCGGGGCCTACAGCTTAACGTGTCATCCGAAACAATGAACGTCCGATAACGTACTTAAGATAAATTAATTATCTCATTGGTACATCGTTAGGATGCGAAGATGCATCTCCTGTATGAGAAGCAAGTGTGAAACCCATTAGACCACGGAGCTCTTAATTTAATCACCATACATCGGATTACAACAAAAACGAACGATAAACAACATGTGGAAGTAAGATAATGATACTTTTAATTTTGTACTTTGATTTATTTTAAGGGAGTCTATCCCAACTAGAGAATACAAGCCCGGGATCCCGATCATTTTCCAGTCCCTAAATTTTTGGGATTAAAATTTGCTAATCCCGGGATTTTCGGGATTGACAGTCAGATTTTTTTCTTATAAATGAGATCACGAAATTTTTGGATCCAGCTAAATTGACGGTGGAGGCACTTTGCCGTTCAGATGCAAATTTGTGCACAGCAGATGCTGCAATAAAGTTTCTTTTCAAACAATTGAACGAAAACCACTCTGTGTTGGCTTCTAAATTTAAAACACATTTAGAAGAGCGCCTTAAAGATCGTCGACGAAATGAATTGTCTGGCGTTTTATGTTATCTGCAAAAACCTCAAGGTGAAAGTGAAAGTCTGGATGTAGATCCTGAGCTTGAAGATTTATTTTCAAGTCCTAGCAAAATATTCAATAAAAAACAGATTGTTTCGTTGATTTAAAGGTTAAATAGCAATGACGGCGGCGTTCAGGAAGAAGAGCAAATCTGCGTTTAGAGTCAAAGTAATCAAGCAACAACTAGTAAACCTGGTCTTACGCTCAAAGAAAAACTTCAGCTGGAAATTGAAAATAGCATGAAGATGTCACCACCTGCAGAATCACTCACAGAAAGCGATATTTCAAAAATAGTGAAGCAAGAAATGAACTTATTTGAGGCTACAGGTACTCGAGGTTGAGAAGCAGGCTTGGCGACGAAACTTTGGACGCCTTATTGTTCCTAAGATCATACTTTCGCAACAAATGAAAGTTAATAGAGAGGTTGAGAAATATGACTGTTTAGTTTTGTTATTAATGGTTAAGTTAAAAGAAGTTCCTATTTTTGTTTATTTAGAATAAGTGACACTTAAATTATAATAAATAAATACATTGTACTAGATAAAAAGAGGTTGCAATTGCAAATATTACCAAACATAGAAGTTTCTATCTTTATTTTAAGATAACTATGATACATTTTGTGTAAGATGATTAACAAAATGTATAATTTTAAGTAATTGTTTATCTTTTTTTAAGAAGTATATATTTTTTTCAACTAAGTATGGTCTGACAAAGTTAAATTATAAATACTGGTGTCTCCAATAAACCTAAAAACTTTGATTCGTTAGATGTGTTTTTGTTTGTGACCCTAATCCCGGGACTATCCCGGGTTCCCGGGATTGTCTTCATTCAGTACCGAAATCCCGGGATCCCAAATAAAGGCCGGGATTGTATTCCCTAATCCCAACGGGTAGGTATGTTAGGATAAAAAGTTAGGTGGGATAAAAATCTATCAGGCGATGAGCTTACAATTTCTCGTTGCTAGTATCTGTGGGGTGCTTGTGTGATCATGATCATGCAGCTTTTAGTAGGTAAGTATTTCTGGTAGATAAACCTACCTTATACATAATATTTTTATCGTAAAAAAATACAAATAAGTAATTAGGTTCTGTTTTCAGTATCTGGATAAAAATAACAAGAGCTTGAACATTTTTCTTTCATACATTTTATTACAAAACTCTTCCATCGACTGCGGTCGAAATAAACTCGTTATATTCACGAAAATCTATATAATAGAAAATACACGTTTATATACAAAAGCTTGTATCAGGTACGCTTTGACAACACTTCCTTGCCATTATGGCATTAAACTGGAACCAAAACATTCACTTAGAACCTACTTAAACTAGATCACATAATACACATGACTATTCAGGTTTAAAATGCCATTCGCCTTTTTACACAGATAAATGAAATAGTGTGTCACCTGAAGCCGTCAAAACTAACTAACCTAACGAACTTTAACTACACACGTATCATAAACCCTCTTTACTGCGTTCAAAAACCGCACGTTACGATCAACATAATGTTAAACTACTTTGTAAAAACTCATTTCTTATCTGAATATTGAACATTATGACCATAATGTTTAAATTTTCTACATATTATGACATTCAAATTTCGAACACTGACGCCCGCCTGCGTGCCGCCCCTACTTTGTCTGTGAAGTTGGTACTACAGAACAAGCTAAACAACTCAATGCCACAATGCCGGTCAAACATACGGTTCTTGAACACATCAAAGAGAGCTTATGATATGTGTGTAGTTAAACTAGTGTATGTAACTGTAAGTAATTAGGCATTAAAAGTCACTCGCCTTCGGTTCGTTTCATAAACCCACTCTCGAGTTTTAATGCTCTCCATTATGTATTAGTCACATAAACTACTATTACAGACACGTTTAAATCCGACAGCACTTGTGCGGTACCGATTCTATTTTCAAACTCGTTTTTAATTGGTTTAGTTAGTTTAGTTCTGATGCCTCTTGTGTGAACTATTCTATTACCTGTGGTCTTTTTCGTTTACCAAAGTGTTTACCACCCGTGCCCGTGGATTCCATGGCCGTAGGGTTGTGCGTAGTGCGCATGGCTGAATACCGGTTCCGATTTGATTAGCGGTACTGCTACCGGATGTGGTACGGGTACCGCTACTGGGCGTGGTACCGCTACGGGGTAGGGCTGAGGGACTGGTACTCCGACCTGAAACGTGGAAATTGGTTTTGTTTGTTTATTAGATGTATGCTTATTTATTATATTATATTATATCAGTAATAAGTAAAAGTATACACTATGCCAGGTACCAAGATCAATGCCTGTTTTTCCATTACCTTCAAAACTAGTGATGATGGTAACGTCTTATCAAACTCAAAACCCCAACCCAAACTCGAATTTCTTCATTATTGTAGATATTTACATATACTTTATACTTTATTGCACAAAAACAGAAGATACAGATACATCATAATGGAAACTAGGTGTACAAAGGCGAGCTAATCTCTAAAAAGAGATTTCTTCCAGCAAACCTAATATGGATAGAATACATGAAATAACAGGTAGACCTATGTGCACAACGTTAAAAATATTAAAATAATAAACTAATTACTAATATTTACATAAATACATAATATCAATACAAATAGACAAAATTATAATACATATATATCAAAGCAATATATGTACTAGTGATAGCGGTATTCACTACATGATTTTGATTAATAATTCTTGATTATTTTGGTAGATATGTATGTATGTGCATTTATGCTTATTTTTATAATAAAATGTAAGCTCTCAATTGTTATTTAATTTACTAAATTCGACTTACATAAATTAAGTCTGATTTGTACTTCAAAGTATGTACATACATATGTACGTATAATATATTGACTCTCGTCATTAGATATGTAATTTGTCGGATTACAAGGTACTCTTTCTTAAAAAAATCCGGACTATAGGGGTCTTAGGCAGTGCTCTATAATCCGACAAATTCGATAGTCCGACACTGCCCTGCATAATGTTTGCCGGATTACCGGGGGTCCACTGTACCTACATAAATCTAGTATGGAAGAGAAAGATAGTGTTCTTTTAAGCGAGTTTTTAAAATAGAAAGTGACGGACTGTCTCTGATGGCGCTAGGAAGTTTGTTCCATATACTTAGCAAACGTCTGTTTTTGCCTCTTCTCTACATTGGACTACTGTGGGAGAGGAAGCTAAGAAACTCCCGCAGGTTGATTTTTAGATCTCTTTTATATCCCTTGCGGTACGGCAGAGTTAAATATATACAAAAACTTTTTGCCAGACATTCAATATGTACTCCCTTTTCGTGACATGGGGTCAGCTAATCACTGCTCTCAGTTTATATCAGAGGTTTATACCCGTTTTATAAAAGACAAGTTACAATTCTAGAAGACTCATGGCCGAATACAAAGATTTGCTTATGATCATATAAAGTGTCGCTGAATTGACATACCTACTGGGAGTATAAATTTTTAGGCTTCCAAACCCGAAGGGTGCCAAAAGGGACCCTATTACTAAGCCTCCATCTGTCCAAGCTATACGTCTTGTCGTCTGTATGTCTGTCCGTGTCCATCACCTGTGTATCTCACGAACCTTGATAGATAGAGAGTTGGAATTTATACAGAATGTGTATTTCTTTTGCCGCTGCGGCAACAAAAAAATTACTAGACGCAAATGAAAAAATAAAGGGGGCCATATAAGAGACCTGATTTTTCGTTTTTTTTTTCGAAGATGGCACGGAACCCTTCGTGTGCGAGTCTGAATCACACTTGGCCGGTTTTTACGGGCTATAATTTAGTTAACTATCTTGTTTAGATGCTATATTGTGAAACTGTAACAACTTTGCTTTAAGAAAAAGTCCACAGATGAAAAGTTATAAATAATATAATAAGTTTACGTACTTGTTTGATGATAGGCACGGGGACAGCATGAGGCACCGGAACGGGTACGGGTCGGTCGACGGGTACAGCGACGGGTCGGTCCACCGCGACCGGGTATGGCTTCGGAACCGGAACCGCGTATGGGCGGTCCACTGGGTACGGGACTGCGACCTGGAATTGGAAATTACATTTGTCAAGACTTAGGTTATAATTATGTAAATGGAAGCATATGGAATTAATTTTCTAGTTCTAATCGGACCACCTGGTCAAAAAAATTATAGTATCGAAGAAATGTATTGAGAACCAGACGTGCGGGTGATTGAAGGGATCGGAATAGCATAAAAGAGCCTCACTAACATTTAAAGAATATTTATAATACCTCTTCATATTTTATGCATCTACTCCCTACTTGCAAAAAAGATTTAAAATGTGCTCATTACCAATACAAGTGGGTATGTACATAGAAAATAAATAGTAGCTTCATGCAGTTAGTAGACATGAAAATCTTATCTTGGGTACATTGGGTACATATATTAAACTCAATGGTCAATATCCGATGAAGCAATCGTTTTCCTTGCTGTTTGGCAGTTTCTGTTGATCTTCAATAATGTAGATATCCAACGCACTCTTTTAGGCTGATGACTGAAAACTCACTGTGATCACTCAGTGAAGAGAAGCTACCCGAATATGACTTACTTGGCATGTTTGGCCCATGGCTTGAATAGGGTAGTTAAAGCCGTGAGAGCAGCTTATCCAAATGTAAATATTTTAATAAATATTGTTAAAAAATTAAAAAAATAAGACCATAAGAGGAAATATATGTTTAAAAAAGACTATCTTAATACCCCTCTTCCTCCTCAACCTATCGTCACGAGATGGGGTATGTGGATTGATATTGTCAACTATTATACCTACCACTTCGATAAGGTTAAGAACATTATTTCTAAATTTAATATCTCTGAAGCAATAGTCATAACTAATAATAATAATAATAATAATACCTTGGACACTATTTACTCACATTGATCTCGCCCCAAACTTGGATTCCCTGTATCTTGGGTACTAGACAACGATACACATACTTATATAGATAAATATTATACTTAGATAGATAATCAACCATGACTAGGGTATATAGGGTAGGTATTTGCCCCCAGCGGGACTCGAACCCGGGAACCTTGGCTTTGTAGGCAGGGTCACTGCCGACTCGGCCATTCGGGTCGTCGAAACTAAATAACTAAAGCATAACAAGTGTTTTCTGTCGCAAATGTGATAACAAAATTAATTGCATCTACACTTTGCTTATAATAATCCTTGGGTGTAATAATCTAGGTTAAAACAATTTTTATTATTACGTTTGCATCAAAAAAGGAAAACTAATTTATTTTATCAACACACGTAGATTAAACACTCTTTACTGCATCCAAAATAACGTTACGACCAGCATAATGATATAGGTACTACTTGGTAAAAATTAATTTCATATCTGAATATTGATACATTATGACTATAATCTATCAATTTTTCGCAAATTATGACATTCAAATTTCGAACGCCGACACCCGCCTGCGTGCCGCCCCTAGTTTGTCTCTAAAATTGGTACTACTGAACAAGCTTAACAAGTGGTGAGCAATGATCACTGCCACAATGCCGGTGAACACATCAAAGAGTGATATGTTATGTGTGTAGCTAAACAAGTGTATGTAACTGTACATAATTAGGCATTATGTATCAGTCAAAGTGTTACATTATTATCCTGGTTTCACAACTATTCAAATTATACAAAGTTTTAATTAGGGCAAAAGAGTCTATTTTAAAGGTACAAAATTATGCAAAATGTAAATTTCTGCCCATTATTTCTCTTGACGTAGAAAATTCATATTCCTTCTTAAATTGGATTCTCAGAAACAGAAGACAAAGTCTAACGTCGTTCATTTAAAAAAAAGTACTAAATAACGACACATTTATCTCAGAAAATGTACAGGGCTATTATAAAAAGGTAAAGTTAATATAATAATATAAAGGTAAGTTAAAATACCTACTTTACCTTATATTATATATATGGTAAAGTAAGATTAGATTAGGTTAGTTAGTTAGTTATTTAGAGTAAGATTTTATTGATACACATGTAAAATTTTAAAAAATAATAATTTTATAGTTGGTCATGTCTTATTTTATAAATAAACATATTAAATTTTTGTCTAAGACATACATTATTGTAGTGAAAAAGTATGGACATATCTCTATTTCAAAATTTATTTTATCACTTATACCATCCCTTGAAATGCCTAGCTCGGAAATTGTACCGCCGATAGCTCACTATTTATTTTTGGCTAAAAGAAAAACTTGGGCTTGAAGTGGGTAATGCACATAATTTATTTGAATGATGATGAATAAATGTTTTGTTTACTAAGCTCATAAGACATCTCTAAGAGGCTCGTCAAAGCGTCAGGGGACCGCAGAGCTGGCGCCTACCTCGCTCAACGCATCAGCATTGCGATACAGCGAGGTAACAGTGCCAGCGTATTGGGCACCCTCCCGCCCGGCAGCGAACTCAGGGAAATTTTTAATTTAGTTTAGTGTAGTTAGTTAGTGCAGTTTAGTTATAGTTTAGTTTTAGCTCATAATTATAATCTATAAAAAAGAACATAATAATAGTACAGATTACACGTAACCATATGTCCATTGTCCAAGGTTCTAATATACACGAAACCATACCGAGGCTTCACTATGGTTGTCTATCAGCTAGTTAGTTACTTACCTATACTGCTTGACCAAATAAAAGCGTTATAAAAGGCTAGATGCAATATGTATAAAGTAAATGTTTGTTTTTAAGTGGTTTACCTTAACAGGGTACGGTACCGGCCTATCAACAGCAACCGGGTACGGCGCGGGTACGGGTACCCCGATGTGCTTCGTCACAGTAGTATGTAGATCCGCGCCAATCACAGAACCGTGGCTGTAGCCCAGACCCAGTCCATGGCCAAGCCCTAGTCCATGGCCAAGTCCTAGTCCATGGCCATATGGCAGACCATGGCCCAGAGATAGGCCGTGGCCAAGTATAGGACCACCCAGTCCGTAGTGGCCGAGGTATCCGCTCCTCTTTTGGACTACTTTGGAAGGATCTGCTATCGCTGATGCAGACAGGAAAAGTAGTGCCACCTGTAATTTCGGAAGGCTTAAAACAAAAATAATAAACATTTACATACAGGCATATACATCGCTTCTGGCCACACACTAGGATACCCTGTGTCGTGGTAACCAGAAACAGCGACGTCAACATGCGGTGGCTAAACCATTCAGAAATTTAGTCCTCAAATCAGTAATTTTGTCGCGCAATTTAGTTTTTTTCTATATGTCCTAACCATATCGTGGAATTGACTATATGATGAAATAGCCAACTTTCATTGAACGAAGAAATATTTTAGTGCAAACCACTGCGGTAGCTTAGGTGAAGACTAAAGAAGGCCATCGCAGCGAAGCCCCCGAATTGTCTTCGTGTTAGTTCGACAAAACACAAAATGTAAAAAAAAACAAGTAGTACTGATGCTTTTAAAAATACATGTTTTCGTGAAATTTAAACCTTACTGATCATTTCATGAAATAATTGACTATGAGTGATGAGTATCAGGAAATGATCAATCCATGGTTGGCTATTTCATGAAATGATCATATTTTACGATATAGCTACGTCATATATATGTCACTGTAAGATAGTCAAAACCGTTAGTTGATAAACTAACGCGTTGATCAACTGATCAACTATCGACAGATAGTAAACAATACCGACAGGGTTTAACCCTTTATAGGGCATAAGCCAAATTTGTATGGCGGCTGAAACCACCCGACAAGGTTGACTATAAGGATTATAATTCATTTAGGATTGCATTGGTATTCAACCTTATTGATTATATGAGTAGGCAATGAATGGGCGCAAGCAATTATTGAAACAACCAAAGTGAAGTTAGTCACAAGACTTTGGTAGGCTGCAACGAAAAGGTGGTTTCATATTTGACTTCTGCCTCATAAGCCATTACGACTTGCGATTATGACTTCGTCTCGTATATTTTTAATTATTTTAGTGGTTTTAAGTGCAATTTACGTGTATCAAGGTAAGTAAATAAATAATTTAGTTATTCCCCTTTCATTTGGTATATAAATTATAATCTCAGCTTGTATTTTGAAAGTACAATATCGATTTGAACTGAAGAGGTTGTAAAACCCGACTTTTAGGTTAGGATTTCAACAAGTTCATATTTTAGATTCTCATTTGTTTGTTTTATGTATTAGGGACTCATACGGTAAACTTTTGCATAGTTGTATTATTACTAAAGGCCGGACAACAGTTAGATTATATACATGTTTTTGCACAAAGATGTTATTAGGTACCAAAGTGTAGGTATGGAGACCGGTGAGGTTTGTGCGATAAGTGCGACCTAACTGAAGCGTTACAGTACAGTATTTTTTGTTTGTTTCAGATGTCTTTTCGGACAATAGACCTAGACACTATGCCCGATGATCAGCTGGTGGAGTTGATCGAGGGTATAGGTGATGATCAGGCCGAAAATTCTGATATAGGGGGGGACTCCGATCCTGACGATGATCTACCACTGAATATTATGGCAAGAGGGTTGTCAGTTGGGAATGAAATTCTTTGCGTCACGCCTCCTCATCACTCACCAGCTCCGAGCATCAGTGGTTCACCAGCAGTATCACGAGGACGAGGCGAGACGAGACGAATAATACCCACTGAATTAGTTTATCGTAAGACTGATTATGCTGTAATATATACCTAAAACTAAGACTGTAAGAAATGGGAAATCTCGCAATGATGATGGTGTTCGTTAATTATTGAATTAGTAAATCGTAAGACTGATTTTGCTTGAGACTAAAGTCCTAAAGTTGTTGATTTTGTAGTAAGAAATACCTAGATATGCTATGAAACATTCTAACAAATAGTTATAGTTTGTCATGAGAGCTTTTTATTAGTTTTTTATGAAAAAAATATTATTTAGAAGTGATTTTTTGTTACATTTATGACACGAATATGTCCATTTTGTTATCATAGTACAATTCGTACTTTTAATTATTAACATAATTATTGGTTTTGTGATTAGAATAAATAATACTGGTCAAATAATGATTTAGTTTTATTAACAAACTTTATCCATAAATGGTCATGGTTCCATATGAAACCACCAATCTTTTTCCCTGAATGGTCATGGTTTCAAATGAAACCACCCCCTCCAGCCAAACCCGAAAGAGTCAACTAGTCAAAATCACACTAATTCTAGTTCTTATGGACCCCTGAACCTATCCCGATACCAAAAATTCAAATCCTCCAAAAAAAAATGTTTGCCCTATAAAGGGTTAAAATTTACGTTTCTTTTGTTCTTACATGTCAAGCTAAAACGAAGACTATTCGGGGGCTTCGCTGCGCTCGCCCCCTCTAGTCTTCACCTAAGCTAGCGCAGTGTTTGCCCTGGTATTTCGTTTGCAATTCAAGTTTAAACCAGTTTACTACTTAACGGTTTTAACCGTTAGTTTATCAACTAACGCGTCATATAGAAAGCAGTACGCTACGTTTACTATCTGTCGATAGTTGACCAACTATCGAGAAAAAAAACGTTAGCTTATCAACTAACTGTTTTGACAATCTTACGGTGACATATTCATCCAATAGCTGAGGATTTTATTTTCTTAATCCCCAGCCGGGGATCAAACCTGGGACCTCTCGCATGGTAGGCAGAGCCACAACCACAACGCCACAGAGGTCGCCGGTTGGGTTTCAACAATGGTTTGTCAGTCTATGCATTGACGACGTGAAGTACAGATAAGATCGGGTTATGAAAATAGCTCCTCTCAGAAAATCTGTGTTTGATTCCTACAATAACTTGCATTTTTCGCACTATGAAGTCATATTTCTCGCAAAGTATATCAGTTGCAGGTGAGCTCCGTGGTATAGTGCATTTCACACTTGCTTCCAATGCAACCGTTGAGATAAATAATTTATCTTGCGTACACTATCGGAAGTCCCGAGTTTCGAATGAGCTACTATCGCTACTTGGTGATAGTAGTAATAAAAAACCGCTCCATCAACCCGCACTGAGCCATCATGATGGAGTAAGGCTCAATCTTACTCGTACCCGGGTAAAGGTCTGTGTGAATCCATAATTTCACACTTCTGTTTGCAATAATTTACTCGATTGACACTAGTTTCATCAACGGCCGCAAAAATAATGATTTTTCAAAATGGCGGACAGTCAGGCATGCACTGGGAATACCAAAAAATTTACATGCTCTTTTGAGGTCTTCAGCTATTCAGCTGCTTCGTCAATTAGAGTGAAGAGGCCTGTGGGGTCTCCATAGGATTAAGGATAAATAAATAAATACAATTATACTATCTTCTTTGCCTATCTTCCTGCTAATGGAAGAAGGGTAAGAATGTCTGAGAACATAGAAAGCTAAGTACTCGGGCCTATTTCAAGAAGTCTCGATAAGCCCTTTGAAACACTTTTGTACAGATGTAGTGAATAATCCTTTCCTTTCGTATTTTATCGGAAATGTTCGTTTTTGTCTTACTAAACGTCGTCGTCTTTGTCATTTGACATTGATAAATAAAGTATGCGATTTATTTGATACCTACACGTAATTTAATAATACAGTAATTCATAGACACATCGGCACCATTCGGGTGTTATCGTTGTTCCGAGTTTTGCCGATAGGAAAGGATTATTCACTACATCTGTATGTAACATGACAGCGAGCCAGATGTAAGGAGATAAGCAAAGAGATGACCAGTGTTACAAAGACAAGATTTTAACGATGTCCTAAGCCTAATACCGTTATCACAACACGATATCGATGTTATGTTGATACGTACAAAACAAATCTGAATACAATGACAGAAATTCACTTTTACTTCTTACGTTTGGAGTACGTTGGGTCGTCATCAGCTGATTGAAATGCAAAGTTGGACGAATACACGAAATTTTGGACGAGATTCGAATTCTAATTAGAGTCCTATCGCATCGTATTAGGGTGATATTGCGTGATTTATGGTATCGGTTGAAGTGACGATGAGTGTTATTGTTTTGGCGACTTTTAAAGAGTGCTTAGAATGTAGATTATGCGGATGTCCAAAGTAGCCACAGTAAACTTACACAATTTTCGCAAATGAATTGACTCGGAATATTCTTAATTTTGACATATATCATATATGTTGCCTCGGCGCAGACGGACCACAAAACGTCGCAACAAAATACGGTAATTGGTCACGGTATCGGTCATTGTATAGATTTTATGAAAGCGGTTATTTTCAAACGCTGAAAGCAAAATACCAAGGTTACCCTAAAAATACTATTCTAATCTTACTACCTTAATTACTTTTTTTGAGAATATGTATTTGCCACATAAGCAGAAATAGGTTATTATTCTAACCTTACTATCTTAATCACTTTTTTTTTGAGAATATGTATTTGCCACATAAGCAGAAATAGGTAGGTTATTATTCTAATCTTACTATCTTAATTACTTTTTTTTTGAGAATATGGATTTGCCACATAAACAGAAATAGGCTATTATTCTAATCTTAAAGATATAGATAAAGATAAAGATCTTACTATCTTAATGGGATTAGATTATTTGTATATTGTACTTTGTATAATAATAATAAAAAAAGACAAAAATTAAAAAAATACATCCCGTTTCTTGGTGCTATCTTCTCTGACGGTCGTTTTTCCGAAGCAGGTAGAGTTAATTACTTAATTACTTTTTTTGTGAATATGTAATTGCCATATAAACAGAAATAGGTTATTATTCTAATCTACTATCTTAATTACTTTTTTTTGAAAATATGTATATGCCACATAAACAGAAATAGGTTATTATTGTAATCTTACTATCTTATTTTTTTTGAGAATATGTATTTGCCACATAAACAGAAATAGGTTATTATTCTAATCTTACTATCTTAATTACTTTTTTTTAAGAATATGTATTTGCCACATAAACAGAAATAGGTTATTATTCTAATCTTACTATCTTAATTACTTTTTTTTAAGAATATGTATTTGCCATATAAACAGAAACTTACTAAAGCCTTCATCATCACCGTCTCAAATCAAACCCCGAAATAACAACACACACTTGTTTTTCGGAAAACTTCGAAGACTTGAAATTCAGCTGTTTTCGACCACAGTTCTGCATGCAAAGGCTACCGTTCACTACTCATGTATGAGGGGTTTCGAGTCTTGTGACTTATATAAGTCGTCATATACACCACCCCACTTCAACCTAAGGATACGGTACTCGCCAGCCTTCCCAGGCTAGGTAGACCTTTCATTTCCATACATCGTCAAAGAAGAAGAAAGTTTAACAGATTTTGGTTGATACAATTCTTGTGGACAGTTTTCGTACAGATTTCTTCACATTCACATCCTATTGCCTTTTGGACTTTATACCGCTCTTATTACGACTGTCTAAGGTACTCACAAATCGTACGGCAATGGTGCATGAGAACGCTTCACTGACCAGTTTTAACAGACCTGTGGGATGCTATTGTTGCTTCAAAGATGGGAGGTCCTGTAGAGTTGGATTTTGGTATTGCACCATGAGATTGTTGATGTATGATATACGGTGTATGGAGATATTTCCGAAAGGCTCTACTTTATAGTTTAGTTAGATAAACGGTCCCTGGTAGCAATTGATTACCTAATACATTTATCCTTTAGAAAGTAGGGCATGCCAGCAGGAGTAAGTATTTGACTAAAGTAATAAAAACATAACGTGTGAATAGGGACCACGTTCTGAAAAACTACGTCCAAAAAAATTATAAACAGGCACAAACATTGCTTCTGGCCCCACGCTAGGATAGCCCCGTGTCGTGGGAAGCAGAAACAGCGTCGTCACGCACATATTAACATCCAAGACCTGGAGTTTTTTTTTCTTACTCCCCATCTAAATGTATTTCTTACTAACCTCCAGATGATTTGAATCAGTGAAAAAGGCTTGAAGGTATTGCTGATACTATGGCCTGAATGACAATATATATTATGTTATTGGTAACTGAATTAAACACCAGTTTTCAGTATGGTTAAAACAATAATAATAAACCGCAAGAACGTATGTTTCAACATATGTAGCCATATTTAACCCTAATTGTATGGCTGTGTCGGTGAAAATGCGTATGAGTTGTGTGAATGTTGGTTTTATTTGATCACCAAAACGCACCTATTTTACTCCCAATAAATTCAAAATGACCGCCAGAATTAGTAAACGATCACCAAATTGTGTTTGGATAAATAATCACCAAACTTCTTTTTATGTTTTATGTAGTTAAGTTTATGTTTTAAGATTTTTTTGTTGTTTTTACATGTTCAACCTAACACGAAGGATAAAGGGTGCTTCGCTTCGCTCACCCCCTTTAACCTTCACCTAAGCTACCGCAGTATTTTGCCCTGATATTTTCTGCAACTTTTGGTGATTTACCCATTTTGGGTAGGAAAAAAATATTTTGGTGGTAATTTAAATTGTTCTCGTTTTATTTTACACTATCAAAACAATTTGATAGTTCTATTGCTTCTTTGGTTATTATTTTCATTGCTTTTATAATAAACCATAAAACTCGGTGAATAAATAAACCCATTAGCCCGGTTCCTCAGTGCATTATGCCATCATTTTCCAATATAAATGCAACTCTAATACAGGGTGGCGTTAATTAAACAAACCATATAAACATTTATCTACACACGTACCATAAACCCTCTTTACTGCGTCTAAAAACCGCACGTTAAGACCAGCATAATGTAAAACTATTTGGTAAAACTCATTTCTTATCTGAAAATTTGTACAAAAATTTGTCAAATTATGCCATTCAAATTTCTAACGCTGACGCCCGCCTGCGTGCCGCCCCTAGTTTGTCGGTGAAGTTGGTACTATAGAACAAGTACTGCAGAGCAATGATCAATGCCACAATGCCGGTCAAACATGCGGTTCCTGAACACATCAATGAGAGCTTATGATATGTGTGTAGATAAACTATTGTATGTAACTGTACATAATTAGGCATTAAATCTCTCGAGTAATATTATTATGGCGGAGTATTAATGTCCTCCATTATGTAGCAGTCACATAAACTACTATTATGCATACAGGCACGATGATGCTGGCCCCACACCTAGATGTTGCACAGTATGTCGATGTCGATCAGTACGAAACAAATGGTCATAATATCAGATCTTACGTGAAAATGTGTGTGAGTAGCTTAAACTAATAATAATAATAAAAATACCTTGGACACTATTTACACACATTGATCTAGCCCCAAGCTGGGATTCCATGATTCTTAGCTACCTACTAGACAACGATACACATACTTATATAGATAAATATTATACTTAGATAGATAACCAACCATGACTAGGGTACAAACATCCGTTATCATCAAACAAATATTTGCCCCCACCGGGACTCGAACCCGGTACCCTTGGCTTCGTAGGCAGGGTCACTGCCGACTCGGCCATTCGGGTCGTCGCTCTCTCTCTGGCACAATAAGTATTTTAATGGCAACAAATATAATGATCACCAAAATATTTTGATAAACGAACACCAAAAGTTGCAAAAAATACCAGGGCAAAATACTGCGGTAGCTTAGGTGAAGGGTAAAGGGGGTGAGCGAAGCGAAGCCCCCTTTATCCTTCGTGTTAGGTTGAACATGTTAGAATAACAAAAAATACTTAAAACATAAACTTAAGTACACAAAACATAAAAAGAAGTCTGGTGGTCATTTATCCAAACACAATTTGGTGGACATTCATCCATTCTGGCAGTCGTTTCGAATTTATTGGTAGTAAAATAGGTGCGTTTTTGGTAATCGTTTCAACACAAGCCTATTTTGATTGCTAACTTTATAATTTTACCACAAAGAGTCAGCCTGTGTAACTCTAGTCACAGATATTAGATCTAGCGTCAATACCCAGTCGTGAAATACTGGCTGTTCACAGCATTGTTATAGAAATGGTGCCCCCTTGCGAAACGCACCGGTTTTGGTCCTTTTGTAGGCTGGCGTGGTAATTGGATAGTCTTGTAGGGCAGTCGGGATTGGAATGAAGAAGTTGAATGTCGACACGGTATTCTAATTTGCCTCCAATAAATGCGGATCATGATTGGTGCCATCACATCTGATTCATGGCAACCTGTTCTAGGTGCTGTTGTTTTAGTCATAACGCAACTTTTAAGATTTCCAAATAAACTTATAGAACATAATTTGACGACCTGAATGGCCGAGTCGGTAGTGAACCTGCTTACGAAGCCAAAGGTCTTGGGTTCGAGTCCCGGTGGGGGATTTTATTTGTTTGATGAGAACGGATGTTTGTACCCTTGTCATGGTTGTTTATCTATCTAAGTATATAATATTTATCTATATAAGTATGTGTATCGTTGTCTAGTATCCAAAATACAGGGACTCCTATTTGGGGCTAGATCAATGAGTGTGATGTAAATAGTGTTCAAGGTATTATTATGATATAAACATAAATATTTATCTAAAGGCATATACTTGCTTCTGGCCTCACAGTAGGATACCCTAATACCCAGTGTCGTGGGAAGCAGAAACAGCGACGTTACAGACATGTAAACATCCAAGATTTGGGGATGTGTTCTTTCTACCTAGTCGGGATTTGAAGGCAGGACCTCCCGCTTGGGAGTCCTCGAACCGCAACGACACTTAATATATTCGACTTAGAATACATTTGTACTTCTAAGTATCTACCTGCTCTTGGAACGTATCTATCTGTTTAATACTAGGTTTAAATAAATGACGTGCTTTAATATAATTTGATTTGATTCTACCTACTTGACAAACTTGTCGTTATTGACCTCTGTGGGGCTACGGTTGTGACTCTGCCTGCCTTTCGAGAGGTCCCGGTTTCGATACCGGCTGGGGATATAGAAAAAAAAAAAAACCCATGTCTTGGATTTCCATATGTGTGTGACGCCGCTGTTTCTGGTTCCCACGACACAGGGTATCCTAGTGTGAGGCCAGAAGCAATTTATATGCATATATGTAAAAGTTAAATGTGTCTCCATAATTACGGCGTGATGGGTTGGCCAACACAAAATGTAGAGTTGAAACTGGCATTACGTTGGTACAACTGGGACTCTCTGAAAATGAGAGACGCTACGATTGATTGTTTACGCAACGCCATCGAAACCGAAAGGTTCGGGAATGCCCTATGCCAATCATCTGTGGGTAGATAAAAAAAAGGCCACGATTTTCAAAACCTCATCATCATCATCATCAGGGGAGGAGGGCTATACCCATCAGCCTGTCAGGGGACCCACTGTTGGGTATAGCTTTCCTCATAAACATGTTATTCAGTACGTTCCTGCGCTACCTGCGGCCATTTCTTTCCTGCCACCCTCGCCACATCGTCGGACCATCTGGCTGGTAGATGTTTAGTCGGCCCCACAGCTGAGCGGATAAGCGGTTTTAACTACAAACGCCTACAGCCACTCCCGTAGAAACTTGTGCTACTTTAAGATTTGTCATTTCCGCCAACTATTACAAAACTGAATTGCCAATCAATTACCAAAGACTGAGAATAGGGGCCCTATTTCACATAGTTATCTACAGGCGGTAACAAAATGTAAGAGATATAAAGGAACAAAGGAGTATACAATCTTTTACTTCTAATCTTCTTCTTCTTTGGGTGCCATCTCCTATCGGAGGTCGGCTATCATTATGGCTACTTGTGGCCGTGATGTTGCGGCTCGGCAAATATTGGTGGTAGTTGAATTTAACCCCTTAATGCTTGGCCTGACCCGAAACGGACCGCGATTTTCAACCTTATTGCTTGGTAATAATAATAATAATAATAATAATAATAATAATAATAATACCTTTGACACTATTTACACACATTGATCTAGCCCCAAACTAGGATTCCCTGTATCTTGGGTACTAGACAACGATACACATACTTATATAGATAAATATTATACTTAGATAGATTAACAACCATGACTAGGGTACAAACGTCCGTTCTCATCAAACAAATATTTGCCCCCGCCGGGACTCGAACCCGGGACCCTTGGCTTCGTAGGCAGGGTCACTGCCGACTCGGCCATTCGGGTTGGCAATAATAATAAAGTTCAAAACCTATGAAACCATATATGGGTTAGTTTGCAGTAAAGGGTTAACCATTCTGCGAGGTTTTGAAGTTGAAGTTTTCGGCGGCCGTTGACCGCCGTTAATGACCGTTGGTACTTTTATGTATACATTCGGCCCAGTGTTTAAAGTACACACGATTCACTATCCTAAGAATTTTGTGCCAAACGCAAACCATAAAAAATATGTCATTTTTTTCGTGTAGACAGGGGTCCTAAAATGATGACCTCTGTGGCGCAGCGGTTTTGGCTCTGCCTACCATGCGAGAGGCCCCGGGTTCGATCCCTGGCAGAGGGTAAAAAAAGCCCAGGTCTTGGATGTTTATATGTGTGTGACGTCGCTGTTTCTGGTTCCCAAGACACAGGGTATCCTAGTGTGGGGCCAGAAGCAATGTATGTGCCTGTATGTAAATGTTAAATGGTCCTCATCGACCGATGCTGTGGCGGCACCCGCTATGGCTTCCACTTTTTACCAGCCTATTATAATAGATTATTAACTGTGAACCAATTCAAGGTTAAAGACGATACATCGTTAACATCATCAAAATCTTCCTTTTTTCTTTTAATTTTGGGGACCAGTGATGTAACATCTGGTCCTAAATTGCCGATGCTGTAGTGTGGTGGAACCCAGCGGGTGCCGTCACAGCATGGGCCATTTAGGGTCCACAGACCTGAAAACCTGAAAAACTATTAACTATGAAATCGATTCGATCAGAGCAACTTTATACACTCCTCCGTACATTTTGGGCCGGGCGGTTAGATAATTCGTCCGGACAACTGTTAGACCCTGTGTATTTATCAGTATCACACGCATAAAATAAGATCCGATTGAAAGGGACATTCGTTCCCACAGTTCCTTAGATCTAGATTATAATATACATACAAAGCACCCTATTACTTTCACAGTCACAGGGGCTATTAAACCATAAGCGGATAGTTTTAGAGTCCATTTTATTATGGAGATATGCAGCAGGATTTAAGTTAGAATGTTTTGATGATCTACTTTCCGCAGACCGAAGGTATTTCAGCGGCTCAAGGACTACCTTAGTAGTTGTGGTCCTTCTGCCCTGATGTTTATGGCCTGCGAGTGTTCATTTGACATAATTCGTGACTATTTGCTGGATAAATGTGGTGACATCATGGATTACAAATGTCATGTTGTTAACGCAGTACACCGGCGTGTAAGTTACGATACTATGGTACATGACACTAAGACCGCATAAGAAATAATAATTTTACAAACTGTCACTCAAGTGTTATTTTCATTTATTCCACAAAAACCACGCACTATTTATGACTTTTCATGACAAAAAGTATCCTAACAGTATGATAAACATTATCTGACGATGGAAAAAGCTTAAGCTAAGTGGTCTAGTCGGCCGATAGAGCTCCGTGGTCTAATGGGTTTCACACTTGCTTCTCACACAGAAGATGCAGGTTCGTATCCTGACCATGTACCAATGAGATACTTTATTTACCATAAGTACACTATCGGACGTTCAGTGTTTCGGATGACACGTTAAGCTATAGGTCCCAGCTACTATCGCTACGTGATAGTGGTCGTAAAATCCCTCCATCAACCCGCACTGAACCAGCGTGGTGGAGTATGGCTTAATATTAGTCGTATCCGTCTAAAGGCCTCTGCCCCTCAGTGGGGACATTAATCGGCTACATTTATAAGCCGAATTCTGTGGTCATTCAGCATTTTTTGAGATTTTGTTTTCAGATGTTGGCGTAAAATGTTGTCCCAAGCAAGTAAGTTATAGGAAAAACCACAACAGTCCACAAATTGATGTCAATTAAGGAGTCAAATTCCAACAGTGGACCAAACATGTTGTAGAAGAATAAGGAGAAAGTATGACCAACATAATGAAAGGAATAAGAACAAGTTTAGTTAATTCAAATCAATGTTATATGAGTGCATATGGCTCGATCTAGTTAATGTTGAGGTGTGGCCTATTAAATGTCTAAGAGTTTTTATTGCATTTTCACTTGAGCTGGCATGACATAATCACACGTTCCGTAACACAGCGAGTAAGGACTGCGGGTGGGATATTCTGAAGATAGCTTCTAGACTTCTAGCCTTCTTGAAGGAATTTTAATTACGAATAATAATTGCATTTATGAAGAGACGCCTCTTACGAAAAATTGATGGCCAAATAAGGGTCTTTGTGGCCAAACAAATATTGTTTATTAAGCCAGAAAAAAATAGGCAGCACATCATTACTGAGATACTAAACGACGAAAACTGATATCAAATCATCTTAGCAGTAGTTTGTTTACTTGTGGTTCTTAAACGAATGTAGATAGTAAAACAGGGGCCTTATTATATAACTTTGATGTCAATCGCAATAACTATCAAATTATTATCATGTAATTCAGAAATGAAGGAAGTTCAGTCGCTTTAAAAAAATTACTGATCTGTACTAATATTATGCAAAGGTATGTTTAAACGATTACCAAAAACGCAATTATTTCACTAACATTAAATTTGAAATGACTGCCAGAATGGGTAAATGATCATCAAATTGTGTTTACATAACTGATCACCAAACTTCTTTTTATGTTTTGTGTACTTAAGTTTATGTTTTAAGTATTTATTGTTGTTCTTACATGTTCATCCTAACACGAAGGATAAAGGGGGCTTCGCTTCGCTCACCCCCTTTACCCTTCGCTTAAGCCACCGTAGTATTTTGCCCTGATATTTTCTGCAACTTTTGGTGATCATTTACCCATTTTGGGTAGGAAAAAAATATTTTGGTGGTTTGGTGGTGGTAGTATAAATTGATCGCAATTGAAAAATTGACTTGCAACTTTTGGTCCACAATTATTCGACACAAGCTGTCTTTATTGAGAGGTTGCTTGTATGTACGATGTTCTGATTGGCAATTTTTTTCAAAAGCGATTGAAAAGGAACTGTAACATTTTTGGCATAGATAGTAACTCTCAAAAAATCATGACTTCTGCAGCCAGCGATGAAAAGGGTGTCTATCGATAGAGTATTATTTTACAATCAAATATGTGTAATAATAAAGATAAAGATAAAGATAAAGAATTTTATTTGCGATAGTTATGGTTATACAAAGGTGGTACAATATAGTTTCCGTCAGATACACACATCCAGCTAAGTAAATTATAGCATGCAAAATAATTATGACATAGAGCCACATAATTTTAAATAGTAGGTAACAAATTAGTCAAAGTTTACAATTGACACAAATTTTAACATTATGTGCTAGGAATTCCTTAATCGAGTAGAAAACATGTTGCATTAACCAATATCTTATAACTTTTTTTTTCTGTTTGTTACTTATAATTTGGTGGTGACTTGGTAATTTGTTCCAAATTGTTGTGCACATAGCGTAGCAGTTTTTTGTAAATCTTGCACTTTTTGGGATCACATCAAGGGTAAGTTTGTTAGGTTTCGTTAGACTCCTAGATGTTAGGTTTTTCGCTTCTGTAAACATTTTTTTATTTTGCATCACAAATGTAGCTACTTCTAGAATATAAAGGCAGGGTAGAGGCAATATATATAGAGCTTTAAATAATTGTTTACATGATACGTCTGGGGCAACTCCTACAATTGATCTAATACATTTCTTTTGAGCCACAAATGCCTTGTTTACGTCTGTGCTGTTTATTAACTTTGTGAAATGATATATATTTTTCGAGACATCTGACTCGATTGGGAGTCGAAAACAACTTTTTTGCACATTGAACTCAGATTTCTCGCAAAGGATATCGTTTGAGAAATTCATAATTACTCACACGAGTTTTAATAATTTACTCTATCGATGGACATCGGTTCCATTACTGGCCGCAGTAATCAGTATTAAAAAAAAAGCGGTATGTATTCCAGTCTCCGTACGAAAATGTAAGAACCCTTTTTCAGGGTCAGAATTACATGATAATGCTATGGAACATCGAATGAAGAAGCATAGTCGGAATAATATACGGCTCGTATCAAAAAATCGTGTTGTGATTAGTATTTTTTTTTAACAGCGATTGTAATTTCTATATGTCAGAATTACTTGATAAGGCTACAGAACACGAGTCGCTATCGCAATGACGCAATGACGACCCGAATGGCCCCATCGGTAGTGACCATGCCTACGAAGCCAAAGGTCCTGGGTTCGAGTCCCGGTGGGGGCAAATATTTGTTTGATGAGAACGGATGTTTGTACCCTAGTCATGGTTGTTTATCTAAGTATGATATTTAACTACATAAGTATGTGTATCGTTGTCTAGTACCCAAGATTCAGGGAATCCTAGTTTGGGGCTAGATCAGTGAATGTTAATAGTGTCCAAGGAATTATTATTTGTTATTATAATGACAGCTAGTATACAATAATAATATTTATTATTGGTCGATTGTTCAATGCGATTGATATCAGAATTACGTAATAAGGCCACTGATTCTGCATATCTAACATCGATCGCCACTCCTTTAAAATTGACGTTTGCCCAATGAGAACACAATAATTTCTCAAGAGCTGTCATTTAAAGCGATTGCGATTGGAGAAACATCAATTTATTTAAAATGATTCCGGATCGATGTTGAATAAAGAGAGAATACTATAAGGGCAGAATAGCTAATCGCTATGCTATCCACGTGCTAGGATTAGCGACACCTCGAGTCAAAACGAGAAGGGCTTGCTTCATTGTAGAGTCTTGCGTACATTGCTGCTCAAGTCAGGTTAAAATGTAAGCTTGTAGTAAAACGATGCACGGAATTAGGACAACGTAGAATGGAATTAGGAAAACGTAGAATGCTAATGGGAAAACCTTTGAAATTATTCACACATTAATAATAAGAGTTTATTTGATAAGCATGAATAAGTATGAAATGTAAGCAGATCCAGAAATGGATACACACCAAAGCGAAACCCACAGTCAAAACTAAAAGGAAGAACCATCAGTGGCACTTGTATAGTCTGACCTGATAGACCATAGGAAGACTTGACGGTGCAATATTTAGGGCAGAAAATAGCCATTTATGTAATCTCATAGTTACGTGAATAAGGAGGAAAGCGCAACATTTGCGGCAACGAATAATGACAATAATATTCGCCAAAGAGCGATTACAATAGTAGCAAATACTGCAAGCAACCGTACACCGTAGTATACAGAATAGCGTGAATGTCTTATATGATACCAATAATAGTAAAGACTATCATTTAAACTGCAACTTGTGAAATAGGTCGTGTTGATAAATGTGAACAGAACTTTACCACAGCACATCAGTGGAATTGTGTTTAGTCAGAGCACTCAAAGTATTTGATATGGAGACTGGCACCGTTAGGTCCATTTCAACAACATTAAATGTATGTACCAATTAGAAGTTCCCATATTGACCCAATAAATACCGATTAGCGGCATGAGAAGGGAGTTTACAAGGGTAATTTTGGTCTGCCGTGGCAAGAAGTACTGCAGTCTCCTGAGGGAATGGAAAGACGCAAAGATACATCTGCTGACCTCGCAGACATATGGAGACCAATACAGCCGGTTATCAAAGATAACCCCAAGGTTTTTCACCTTAGCAGTGTACTCTATTGTAGTACTATTATAAGTTACAGGAACATTAGGTTTCTGAAATAAGGAAAGAGAGTGCTTGGTTCCAATAATCATTGCTTGCGATTTTATCGGGTTAACCAACAGCCCTTGGGATGAGGCCCAGTCCTTCACATTCTTGAGGTCAGCATTCAACGTCAGCAACAAAAACATTCAGCACGCAACACGGATTTAGGAGTCGTCGCTCAGTAACCACCAACTTACTGACGTTAGTCGATTTGGTCTCAGAGAGCATGGATCGGGGATGTCAGGTGGACGTCGCCTATCTGGACTTCCGTAAGGCGTTCGATAGAGTTGATAACGATGCCCTAATGAAGAAATTGTGCGCCATAGGATTTGCCCCAAGGCTGTTGGTCTTCTTTGCTGACTACTTGAAAAACCGCCAACAGTTTGTGCGACATGGCTGCTTTGAGTCCCAGCCGTACCACACGCGGTCGGGTGTTAGCCAAGGCTCTATTCTTGGTCCGTTGTTATGTATCATCATGATAAATGACCTAGAATCTGTGCTAAAATATTCTAAATGCCTACTGTACGCGGACGACCTCAAACTGTACTTCCCATAATGTCAGAAAATGACTGTAGGCTACTACAGGAAGATCTAGATGCGGTCTATAGATGGAGTGTGAGCAACAAACTCCTATTCAATAGTGAAAAATGTTGCATAATGTCTTTCACGCGCTCTCCTCGGCCTATTAGCGTGACGTATACACTCGGCGCGGAGTCCTTGACTCGAGTGTATTCGATGAAAGATCTCGGTGTTACGTTTGACCCTAAACTTACATTTCATGAGCACATGAGCACTTTAGCCAAGGAATGCTTTAAAAGATTGGGGTTTGTGATTCGGAATAGTAAGGGATTCCGTAATCTGGGTGTGGTACAGCTTCTTTACACTGCCCTAGTGAGAACCAAACTGGAATCTAGCTCGGTTGTTTGGAATCCACACGAAAGCTCAGACGTCCTTATGCTCGAGAAGGTACAAAAAGCTTTTTTACGATACCTATATAAGAGGAAATTTGGGTACTACCCTTATCTCTTTCCAACCGCTTTTATATTGGGTATGCTTGGATATAACTCACTAGAGGTGAGACGTAACACTGAACAACTTCTGACTGTGTGTCGATTGTTGCGAGGCGACAGTGACTGCGCGACGCTTGTCAGTGCGGTATGCGCGTTATTTGTGCCTGACAATTACGTACGCGGGCGCAGGCACCAGCTGCTAGCGGGCGGCTTGCACCGCACGGTGGCGCGCCGGCAGTCTCCGCTTGTCCGGGCGCGGGACAGCCTGAATGCTCTGTTGGCGGTAGCACCACTGAACGATCTGTTTGGTGATGCATGGAGGGACATTGTGCGAATGTGTGGCAAGTTCTGCGAGATGATGGAATGACAGTAATGTCAAATTATAACATTGAATTTGGTTTTTTATTAATTGATTTAATTGATTTATGATTGATGACATATTGTGAATTTTAATTTGGATTGTAAATATTTTATTTTATTGGTATATATCTGTAATTTATGTCGATTTGGCCTCGGCTGTCAAGGCATAGATAAATTATGTTAATAAATAAATAAATAAATCTTCACAGATGAAATTAAATCGCAGGGGGAAAAATGGCGATAGATTTGGAGATCATCTGCATAGAGATGTTATGAAGAAGAGAGGACGTCGGAGATGGAGTTGATAAAGACTGAAAACAGGAGAGGAGAAAAAATACAAACTTGAGGCTTAATAAAGGTGAATACCAATTTACTGAATAAATACTTAGTTGTACTAAATACTGCGCATGTCATACATACGCGGTGTTCTGCAACTACCGAACCGCTCAGTCGCGTAAAGACTGTCAGACTTTTTACGGTTGACGACGTTGGCATACATCGCTCGCATTTGGGTGCTTAGGGCGTATACTTCTAACTATGTATAGTCTGTGCATTTAACCTCTCACTACTTAACCCTGAAGCAATCCTGGAACCGTGGTTTATCCAAAAATCCCTGCCACGCCATACATAATTAGGCTTTGCCCTCATTGCGGTTGACAGTAAACGCAAACTGATTCGCTTCATATTTTGACATAACGCCTGGTTTGCGGCGGCGCGCGCGCGCGATTTTATTTGGTAACATGACAGTTTACCCCGATTTTCAGCCGTGATGAGAAAAAGCTTTAGCGCCCGCCCACACAGCGACCTGCGACAGCGAATTGTGGCGCGGCAAGCGTCGAGCGGCGAAAACGAATGTAGGAATTCGCGTCAACAGTAACTGTGGCGTACGTCATACAATTTCCTTCATTTGTTTTCGCCGCTCGCCGATTACACATTGACCCCGATGTTCAACAGACAACTCAAAGTTTGACAGACACTCTGACTCATGCATGTCATGAACTGACAATGCCTGCCCTGGCTCTGTTTCCCTGACAAAAGACAAGGCTAGAATGTTTACTCCGAAAGTCTTCAACTTCAGAATGACGGGCACTATCATTTCAGATGCTGCTTGAGTTTCAGTCAAACATTTATTTGGTAGTTCCGCATCATCCGGGAGTTGACTACTTAGAAAAAAATACCTTTAAATTAATTAGATAAAGAAATGTAATCCAATGATGCATGGCAATTGATATATCAGTTTTTGCTCTCCACGCATAATGGGATAGCTAAATACGGCCGAGATTGATAGTTCAGGAAGCCAGCTATGTTACGCGGTTATATCAGCTGAACTGGATGTGTGGAGTATGTAACGCAGTAACTAGTTATTACTTGTAGGCGAATAAGGGCGTGGTGCTGTTTACGGTCTGGGGATGTGTGATTCGAACGACCATCAGGACCGAAAGCCTGAGTCTTCATAAAGTGCACATATCAAACAGGGTTTAAGCGGATCATATATTATCGACATACTTTTATTTTTTATTTTTTATGGGCATTTTTTTTTCGTTTACTGCCCGGCGTAGGGGAAGACCCAGGAGGAGATGGAGGGATGACCTGGTCAAGTTCGAGCCAGAGTGGGCCACTAGAAAGGCGACAAGAGATGTGTGGGCCCGAAACGGTGAGGCCTTTGCCCAGCAGTGGGACACAGAAAAGAGCTATTTGATCAACATATTATTTAAAAGGATTTTTCCTTAACAGAGATTTTTGAGGAAATGACATGCTAAATGTAGCAAATGACTTTATTTTCGACAATATGATGTGTGCACGTAAGAACCTTTCAACAGTTTCCATAATAATTAGCGATAGCTGTAATAATAATAATAATAATAATACCTTGGACACTATTTACACACATTGATCTAGCCCCAAACTAGGATTCCCTGTATCTTGGGTACTAGACAACGATACACATACTTATATAGATAAATATTATACTTAGATAGATAAACAACCATGACTAGGGTACAAGTACTTATCCGTTCTCATCAAACAAATATTTGCCCCCACCGGGACTCGAACCCGGGACCTTTGGATTCGTGGGCAGGGTCACTGCCGACTCGGCCATTCGGGTCGTCAAATGTAATGTAAATGTAATGTTAACCTAATATCACAGACTAGTTGCTCCCCGGTTTAGACTGGCGAAAGTTAGCAATTATTCCAAGGGCATGATCTATTACAACAGGATACCTCTGGAGTTTTTGAAATTGCCATATGGGCAATTTAAAAATAATGTAAAAACCACTTTATCTAAAAGGGATATTAAAATATTCAAGATTACATAAATGACAAGAGTGCTTGTGTGTTAATCTAACTCAACACAGAACTCGCAAAATAATTTGTAATCATTTATTCCTACCACAGATCAACTAGCCTATTCCTGCACATTATTTATATTATGTTATATTGGTACTAGTTAAACAAACCCTTTATTTAAAAGATATCTAAAAATCAATCTGTGGGAGTTTCTTCGCCCTACTTCTCCCACAGTGGTACAATGTAGAGAAAAGTAAAAAATGAGTTTTATAAACGTTTATATTTACAATGAATTTTGAGCCCGCCACCGCACATGAAAGGCATTATTATACCTAAAAACGTATTCAAAACAATCGTCTCATAAACTTTACGCAACGCGCCGGTCTCGAAGCTAGATTCTAGTAAGTTTGTACTCTAGTAGTGTCTAGTACTCTAGTCCACATTCTGGTCTGTATCTAGATCTAAGGCCTGCCTGACATGTATGGCGTTTATCGATGCGTGAATTAGAAAGCATGTGTAAGGAGCTGCTACAACAAAATAATAATAAAAAGTAGCTAAAAAAATTAAGTCGACTTCAAATTAACTCATAAGTAAGATATGATATTTTCCGCATTCTAACCTCAAAATAGCAAAAATAGCAGCTTGACCTTAATCTTATGTCACATGTCAAAAATTAAGAACAAAATAAGAAAGAAAATTGGCGGGAAGCTCTTGTAATTCTTTGCAATTTGCTGTTTTATGATTGTTGTTTTACGATCATTTGTATGCCATTGTTACATTTTCTCGCAATCGACTTAAAAAGCAGTGTGTATAACTCGGTCATAAACCAACCTCATTTTACCTTCGACTTAACTTATCCATCATTGCCTGCGGCATGGGTGGATATCAACGTCTCCGGCGAAATGGCGTGTTTTATGTCCTTGTTGAATAGTCTGCTATTTTCGCATACACGAAATGAACCACCCAAACCAAGTAATAAATAGTTTGGTCCCTACGGTTGGGACCAAACTATTTACTTGGTTTAGTCATTTTCCCCCAGTTTTCTATCATCCCCTTTGTTGCCTAGCTCGTATTAATAAGCTAGACTACATTACACGTAATAGTCCATATCTTACAGAATATCGCACTGATTTTGACTAAACTTGCACTCTTCCCTAAGTTGAAGTAAACATAAGCTAATAGAAAAAAATGTTCAAAATACGTTCAACAGGTTCGGAGAAACCCGAAGACAAACTTACATACAAACATTAAATTCTATACGTATGTATGTAATATTGTCGTAAACGAAAAATCTTCATGCAAGTTTAGGCATGCATGTAATTAGGCTTAGCATTAGGGCTTCCAAACAAGTATACAACATTTCATAGGATTTATTGTATTTTTTTAAGTCGTCGATTAAAAATCGATCATAATTAATGATAGTATCGTGGGATATTGTTTATATCATAGGTTAATCTATGAGTTTCTGAATGAGAACTCCATCTTATAAGTTAAAGGTAACTGATAATCGGCGAACAAATGATACAAATGTACCAAAAACAATGAAAATTACCATCGGGTAAATTCCTCATTGGTATTATTTTATACATTCGGCAAAATCGCGGCATAAAGTTATTGGCAAGATTTTATATTTTTTTCCGATCCTCATTTAAGATTAAATCTTGTAATCGCATGCATACCTGTTCTTTTTTACTTTTCGATAGCAACAATAACAGCTCTATATCCATCCTCGCAATCAAAACAGGGACTCCGTGGTTCCGCGAGTGAGTCCACATCAAGTGAACCCAGACATACCACACACTTACATATATTGCTGGTGCAGTATAAACGAATAGTGAGGGTCTGCGGTCTTTCTTCATTCAACATACATTCTAGAAAAACACAGTTTACGAAGGTCATACAGAACTGCGTTCCCAATTTATATGTGTCGCTTGAAATACCATGGTCAGGTTTCAGATTTGTTGCGATTCGAGTTCCTTGAGTACAGGTAGCGCCAAGTTTCTTTGGCTACGAGCGAGCTGTGACCTCTATTTCTCGCTTACGGTAAGGTGGGCTGGGTGAGAAAGAGAGGTGACGAAACACTTAGAGCCAAAGAAACTTAGCTCAATCTGTTAGACCTACTCTTAGATCTACAAGCATTGTCCAAAACTTAAGGAGAAGTTAAAACTGATCAAAAACTGAACGTTTTACGTTTCTGGTTCAGAGTTTTCTAGTAAATTTACTACAATTTTCTGTCAAACTCTGTACCGTAGTTATAGAGTAGATTATCTTGTAGATGGTAATCCGATTATCTGCAAATACACCTTCTCGCCACTGTACACCTCATATTACGGTCTGTAGGGCCGTGTACCATATAAATAGCTTTTACTCGATACTTGGACGGACACTTTCTTTCCTCTTTACCCTGAGTAGGATCTTGCTGTAGGCTTCGATGTGAAAATGGGTTTTATTGATTTTGTAAGTCCAACCTTAAGAACTTGTTGCCGGTAGTCTACAGTTGGTACAGAAAATCACAAATAGTATCGTGCTGATAAAAGATAAAACAACCCTCAACCTCTGGGCCTTAATAAAAAAAATGTTACAAAATACAGCCTCACACAAGTAACTTCATTTAGATGGTTCGATCATTCGAAGATCCGAGAAAAAATTCCAGTTGGTTCGATGAGATGAAATCGAACCAAGCGGTCGAACCACCTGGACCCAATGCCATTGTAAGTCTTCCTGGTGGAATTAATAAGTAAATGCATCAAAAAATTAAGCATATCAATCTTATTTCAGGTATACCTCCTCATCTGTCTCCACGTCGCAGCCAGCTCAACCCCGAACAAGAGACACATATCTCCGACGATCCAAACCCGCCACACATTCAGCGAGTACCACCAACGGGTAGCAATCCCGGTACCGCAACCAGTCCCAATACTGGTACCGAGACCAGTACCGTTACCGATACATATAGGCGTTCCTGTAGACAGACCGAGGCCAGTGCCGGTACCGGTACCACACCCGGTAGCGCATTTTATACCAAGACCTATAGCCGTACCGGTTGATAGGCCGTTTCCGTACCCGTACGCTCAGCCTGTACCGGTAACGATAACTCAAGGGGTGGCGATTCCGGTGCCACAGCCGTATCATGTGCCGTATGCGGCGCCGGTGCCGGTGAGAGTGCCGCATCCAGTTCCGGTTGTCCAACCAGTGATTCAGCCAGTGGTGCAACCGATTATCAACCCAGTTGTCAACTCGGTTTTGAACCCGGCTTTCGCGTCGTCAGAGGCGGCGCAATACGGAGTGAGTGGGATTGATGAAACAGTTATTTCAAGTCAGGGACAAGATATTGTGCATGATTCCTATTAAAATGTCAGTGAAAAAGTTTGTTCAGTCGATATTTTTGAAGTTTTCTGTAAACGTAGAGTATTCTAAAACTGTTTATAACAAGTGGTCCAACATTTGTAAGATCTCGATACTATAATTATTTACTAAAGTAGCTTTTTACGTATTTGTAACATATTTTTAATGATCATTTTTGTTTATTGTTTTAATTAATGATATCGTTTATTGTAAAATGCATTTCGATATAATGTTATGTAAATAATGGGAAGTGTCGAGGACAAAATTATACTATTGAGGTTATTGTGCCAATAACTTAGTGATAAGAACAAGAACGGTCAAAGGGTAGGAGCTAAATCTGACCCTGAACCTATTTACAATGTTTTGAGAGAAGTAAACAAAGCGTTGTATTGATTTAAGAGTATATCTTAAGCGATTTTGTAAATTAAATGTTTGTCCACAAAAATATGAAATTTTATGAGGGCAATAAACTTTATTGTTATTGATACAGGTACTGCCAATATGGTATTTGTAGAATTGTCATTGATATTGTAATTAAGATGTGAAATGTGTCATTTAAATTTTCCGTGAAGTATAATAATTGTTTTTATAATATGAAATATAACATTTTATTTTAGTCCAACCAGTCTTCAATTTAATAAATATTATTTGATTGAAATCTAAATGATGTGATATTTAAATTTTGCTTATCTAATAAACAATACCATCAGCAAGCCTCAAAAAGTGTATTTTTGCTTCCCGTAAATGTGTTTAGTTTCTCCTGTAAATTCAGCACCTGTGACGGTCACCGCACTAAAAACAACGTTATCTAAACTAATACGGAATACATACAATCCGCTAATTGAGTGATAACGATGTTATGATAAAGAGTCTTATCTAGTACGTGATTAGGGATATATGGATATGGTATCAGTGTTTTGCCGACTTCGTTCGTGAATACAGGATTACTGGTTTTCTTCAACATACCTAGTTATCATCTCGTTCCTAAGAACGAAGAAGTTGAAACTAAAGTGAAACTTAAGTTAAGTGATACGACACCAACATGTATTCAAGTAAGTAGTTGACGATTATCGAAATTTCTAATAAGGATTTGGGTAAAGTAGTATTCTACCCTCATTAACTACTTACGCTGACCAAATAACATAGTACGTAGATGGTATTTTGATTATTTTCTGGCTTAGGAGAGTTAATAAATAAAATGTAGTCAATAATATGTTAACAGCTTACCACATATTTTAATATGAACTTTTCAAAAGTATTAATACAATTTCTTAATGTCTAACACACGTGTTTTTATTGATTTCACTGTATTCGGACAAGTTCTATTTTGATAACCTGGAAACTTTAGTGTTTACTAGTTGCTCCTTAGCACTATCCGGGAAGACGTGAAGGGCTGTAGGTTCCAAGCATTACCATCGGACGTGAGCAAATCAACTCTTATCAATAAAATCTCTCAGCAGTACTAGTACAACATGGTAGGTATACTACCGCTACTACTAATTATTTTTCATTAAGGAGCTCATATTTTCACAATGATGTTGACGATTACATAAGGTAAAATTAGGTACTCAATTCCTGGAGGACACTACCATATTAAATACAGTTCATAACCGCTCATACTGCATCCTGGCTGTTACTTCAGTCGCTGCGTCAGAACATTGCGAAAATGGCGTGTTCTTTATTTATTTCTTAAAAACAACTGATTATTTCTTAAACAGTTTAAAGATATTTTGAATACCCTTTTTCCACGCAAGCATCTTCTTTTTAGATCCCCAGAAATAGCAAGTTTTAGGTGAAAACCATCTATAATTATATATCCATAGTTCCATTATCAATGATGTTTTCAAACACACAGATCGAAGAAAAGGCATATCTTAATAACATGTTTTTTTCAGGATTTTGAAAGGGTCTCCTTTAGGAGAAGGATCGGCATTTTACCGAAATTGACATTTCCAAGCGTCTTAAGGCTCGAATCGGCTCGATATTAGAAACCGTATCAAAATAAGGCTCACAGGTCCCACTGCAACATGGCATGCATGTAACGTCAGTCGCTGCCGTAGAACATTGCGAAAATGTTTTTTTCAAAACCACTTATTATTACTGAATTCCAAACACATCGTTTTAAGATATTTTGAATAGGTCCCTTTTTTGACGTGAGAGCCATATCAATATTATTTTTAGATACTAAGAAATTATATATTTTGGCAAGATTTGATAAAAAACTTTTTTTTCATGTAGTTCCCATTAACATATGGTGTTTTCAAATATACATCTTGAAAGAAAGAGATGTTTTCATAACTTTTTTTTTGTAATTAGGTAAGTGTCTCTTTTAGGAGTATTAGCGCTTTAAAGATTGGCGTTAAAATTTGACGTGACCCAGCATCTTAATTTCTTACTGTTGAAGGAGAAATTATAATATAAAAGTAGAAAAATATACACGATAATTATTACTGAGTAGAAGCCGATGTCCTACCGTCGGTGATAACGACACATACACATTGCGCAGGGCAAACAATCAGTATTAGTTAGCATATTTCAGTACTGCAAAAAATAATAAATACAAGAACAACCAACCAAGAAGCAGGATCATAGCTCTATGCATAGGTGAGCTCCTTGGATTCGTCAAATACAGCGAAAGGACTACCATTCGCTGTATTTGATTGAATAATAACTATATTATTCAATCAAACATTATGTTTATTAAGTTTGAAACTGTGTTAGTTTTACCGAGAATGCATAGACACTTATAGCAGACATTATGAAGCATACATATTCTTTGTGCCGCGGACGCCCGTGCCGGTATTTACGGAAATTCCCGGTTTTTCCAGAATTCCCCTTCCCGATCTCAATGGAGAACATTCCACGGCAGAAGAGTTTCTGCTGCCTGTCACTGCGGGCCGGGGCTATATTCACAGCACTCATCGTTATTGTAAGTATTGGACTTACTTCCGTTTACTTATCAAAAAATATGGTATAGGGCAGTCACTCAAACTCTTTTGACTTTCTTTCGACTTTGAAAAGGAAACTACTTCTATACCGTGAAGTATACCAACAGAACTATCGGATATTGTATTAATACAGGTTGTATTTATTTCCTAACGGGAAATATTAAACTGCAGATCAATAATATGGATTTGCACAGCAAATATACTGATTTTTACTGCAAATATCAGGGCAAAATACTGCCGAAGCTTAGGTGAAGGGTAAAGGGGGTGAGCGAAGCAAAGCCCCATTTATCCATCGTATTAGGTTGAATATTTAAGAACAACAAAAATACTCAAATCACAAAAATGTTTTTGCTGATCCTTTTTGCTGTGAAAATCAGTATTTTTGATGCGCCATTAAATACTAGCCTTCCCTAACATGCGTGTTCGATTCACGGCTACATAAATTACAAACAAATGATGCAGTTTTAAACAGGCCACGAGACTCCTCCTTTTATATTTAATTTAATCTAAAAAAAATCGGATGTTACCCTGTTGTGAGTATTTCTCAGGGAATGCTGTTCAATTTTCTACTAAATTCCAGCTCTACTCAGTAATGGGGCTGGCAGAATGTGGCGCAGCGCTCGGAGTTCTCCCTCGTGAGGTCACACCTGATGACGGGCAGGGCAGCGTACTCTTCGGAGTCGTGATAGTAACCGCCATCAACCATGCTGTCACTTTCGCCTTAACAGCTATCATGCTGGTTGGCGCGTTGAAGGTAAAGTATACAGTAACATTATTTTAGGATCTGTGACACATCATGACATCTGCCTCCTTCTGTAACTCAAAGCCACAGCCAATCCAAGTCTTCCAATTAGCGTTTGGTGTCAGGATAATTGTCACATTTCCACAGCTTTCGGTCGATGAGTGTTACTGAATAAGAGGAATGGTTAATTTCAAAAGGCTAGTATTTAATCGCACACCATATATACTGTTCTGCACAGCAAAAAAGGATCAACAAAAACACTTTTTATGTTTTAAATATTTTATGTGTTCTTAAGTTTTTGTTTTAAGTATTTTTTGTTGTTCTTCATGTTCAACGTAACACGAAGGATAAAGGGGGCTTCGCTTTGCTCACTCCCTTTACCCTTCACCTAAGCTACCGTAGCATTTTGCCCTGATATTTGCTGTGCAAATCAGTATTTTTGATGTGCAGTTTAATATTTCCCATTTTAAAATAGATACAGAGCGAAAACAAAACTGATTCGGGGGCCAAGACCAGAACTAAAGTCACTATTATGAAATACACTTCAGGGCTGTCAAGTCACTGTGGTAATGTTAAGGCAGTTATTAAATACTCCATTATGCGTAGCAAGGGGCTTGCTCATCGTCGCAACAAAAGCACACGAGTACCTCTGAATAAAACCAAAAATTTATTGAAACTAAAATAATTCGAAATTCTATTTCCAGGAGAGTCTATCCCTCATCCGACCCTGGATCATCTGGTGCTCCATCCAGGTCATCCTTCTGTTGTTGGTCTTCATCCTGTTCAGCACAATGAACATCATCGGCCACTTCGCCAATGCCTCATTGGTGATCTATGTCATGGAATTTATGTTCTTGAGTATGTTTGTAGTTTTATTCATTATTTTTCATGACGCTGTAGTAGGATTGGGAGCTTTTCAATGGGTTTTAAAACATAGAGCATTAAAACATACAGCTCGTTCATTGGTTGGTGAACTTATTATAATAAGTTCAACCAACCAATGAACGACCAATATATTCCGGCAGTTCAATGAACAATTATTTGAATTATTTTCCATAGGACCGGGTGGTTCGACTTGTCGAACTACCAGGACCTCCAAAGGTTGATGTATAGTGATATAATCCAACTAATCCAACAAATATAAAAAATTAAAAAGTAGCGATGTTTAGATGTATTTGTGATTGTGCCTCTTTACGGCTTTACAGATTTGAACGGAATTCAGCACAGAGATAGTTTATGAGCGACTAACGTATAAGTTTTTTACCGACTGAACCAGACGGAGGGCAACGTTATCTCAGTAAATGATAATTCCTAGGAACACGCAGATTAAGTTGCGGGCATCATCTAGTACATCTTACCAACTTACTTAGGCACATCTAGTTCATAGCTTAACCTAGCATAACCTCCTTGTCTCTTCCCCAGTGATTCGGACCTACATGCTCATGTTGGTGGGCAGTTACTACCGACAGCTCGAGGAGAGCAAGGATGAGACAGAGCGTCTCAGAAACTTGATAAATTCAGAGACCTGGTATAGTGCTGCGTAGGATACAAGTTGAAACCACTGGTGTCGTAAGAAAACGCTTAAAGGTTGTTCATCTATGCTCATACTGTTAAATTGACTTTTCACGCCACGGCACGGAAATGTGGCGAGAGATGGTCTGTAATGGGGCCCCAAAACTATAGACTTATAATTTGAATGAATAGGCCTTCTGTGAATTTTAACAGAACTTCAAAAACGATGTGATTGGTCGTCTTGTTCTTTAACAACTCGACGAATGACATCGGCCCACTGATCACTGATTCGACTAATGAACAATCGAAACAAAATCGACCAATCCGAGGGCGAAGTGTGAGTTTTCAATAATAATAATAATAATACCTTGGACACTATTTACACATATTGATCTAGCCCCCTAATAGGATTCCCTGTATCTCGGGTACTAGAGAAAGCTACACATACCTATCTATATAAGTATGTGTACCTTTCTATTATTATACTTAGATAACAAGATAAACAACCATGACTAGGGTACAAACATCCGTTCTCATCAAACAAATATTTGCCCCCACCGGGACTCGAACCCGGGACCCTTGGCTTCGTAGGCAGGGTCACTGCCGACTCGGCCATTCGGGTGGTCAACTAAGATTGACTTTACGATACTTTACGATCGCGTTGCCGTAAAACGCCAGTTTTGTATAGCAGTCACGTGACCAGTGAGTCGCAAGCTCTTTAGTCACGTGACGTTGCTATACAAAAATGGCGTTTTACAGCAACGTGATAGTAAAGTCAATCTTATTGAAAACTTACACTTCGCCAATAAATCGTGTGATAAAGTATCATATCATAAAGTATTGTTCTCGGCCAATGGGAACTGGTTAGAATCGGTCTTTCTTAATAAATAATTAGGTCTTGGGTGAAACTGGATCTTTTTCAACCGACTTAAAAAAACAGGAGGTTCTCAACTCGACTGTTCTTGTTTTTGTATGTTTGTTACGTGATTATTCCATCAATTATGAATCGATTTTGATGATTCTTGTTTTAATTGGTGGATCATACTTTAGAGGTCCCTTATAAATTTCAGCAAAATTGATTCAGCTTTTAAAAAAAAACAACAAAAATACAAAATATATATGTATACAGATGACATTTTTGGTTTGTGGTTCCGTGCAGCTCTTGCTCTCTTGTTTTGATGAGGACTTTCATGATACTACAATCGCAACCCGACCAGAAGGAAGGGAAATGGGGTTTGAACTTGAAGTCATTTTTTTAACTTGTTGAATTATTGGAACCGCATATTCATTTTAATTAAATATAAGGTTCTTAATAATTAAAGGCGATGATTTTATTTGATTTTAATTTCCTCGCAGTAGTCGCGAAAGTTATATGTAATGTAATGTAATGTCTCGGCAAAAATTCTACAGATGGACTCGTCCCTTCGAGGGCCTAACCTACGACAGATCGGCCCTCAAACTCACAAGTCCATCTATAGCTCTCTTTCTAACCTCTACAACAATGTACTATAGTTATATTTTGATGAATGACATTTGCACTAAACATAACATACTTACTAAGGGGAAATATTAAACTGCACATCAAAAATACTGATTTGCACGGCAAATATCAGGGCAAAATGCTGCTGCTTAGGTGATGGGTAAAGGGGGTGAGCGAAGCGAAGCCCCCTTTAATCTTCGTGTTAGTTTGAACATTCAAGAACAACAAAAAATACTTAAAAGATATACTTGAGTACACATAAAATATTTAAAACATAAAAAGTGTTTTTGCTGATCCTTTTTTGCTGTGCAAATCAGTATTTTCGATGTGCGATTAAATACTAGCCCTAAGTTAATGCCGCGAGGAATGCGTTTCCCGCGGTATCTCTCGCCCACGACGCGTCAGTAGGACAGTGACGGAAGTTATGAAGCACATTATGAAGTCATCAGAGCGAGTTGCCTGGTTAACTTAGGCGTGTAGTAACGTAATAATACATAGTCTATGCGGGGTGTTGCTATAGCGGTCATTGACACGACTGCTACTGCAAACCGAATCATACATGGTAATCATGGTAACGGTCGGTAAACATGCAGTAATTTCGAATGCTGTCAGTAAGTATCGCTAACCCAATCATGAGCGTACAGTGGTAGATAGGAGTCGTTGACCGCTATTGCAACGCTTACCCGAAAAGCCTATAGGTGCTATTGTATTATAGTAATAGTTTATAGTGTACTAGCTATTTATGAATTGTGTCTTTTAAACGAGTCTCTAAATAAAACCGTTTTTATATTGCAACAAAATAGCCTTTCTTTGAATGTTTATAAAATGAAACCGGGAATAATACAGCGACATTAGGTAAAATTAATATATTTGGCATAAATGCTAATGTAATTATATAAAATAAATCTACCTCCTACTTGCTATATTTACATGTCCTAATTTGTTAACAGCAGTCGGTAACTGGCCACAAAACTGATTTCCACTACTTGATATGTTGATGAGAATTGAAATACAAATGTGGTAATTTTCATTAAATCGAAAATGTTCTTTAGAAGTGATTAAGATCTAAGTTTAATTTGAAAAGATCCACTGACTTTATAAAATTAATACCGAATAAAATCATTACAATTTACAATATAAAAGTGGAAAGTTAGCTTTAGAAGAGTTGTCTCAGAAGTACATGAAATCGGCGTAGTATAATTTTATCTCAATTATTCCTTGATGTTATTTGAATTCCTTTAAAAATATATTCAAAAATCTATTGGTAACCATTCTTAAAATATTACTACAACTTCCTCATCTTAAGAAAATCTGTCTAAAAACATAATTCTATACATTTTGAAACAATTCTGCATACATAATGTCACAGTGTTTTCATACAAATTCTTAAAAAGGCTTATAAATTAGACTACGCGGTATTCGGGGTCCCGAAATGTTTACTTTACGTAAATAGCTGTTGTAAATAACTGTAACACAACTAACATTGTAACATAAAATAGTTAATTTAGTATAGATCTTGAATAAGGCACCAAATCACGTATCAGTTTTCATTGCTGATTTAAGATGGACGTTGAGTAATTTATCCACAATTGTAGACCTGCATTTCTAAAACAGGTCTTGTAGGCGCAGCGACGACTTTCGCCGAATACTGTTTTATTTAAACGCTTCTTTGGTCAAGTACTATAATCGTCAAGCCCTTTTTTCGTCAAAAACAGTAATCGTCTAGGGCGCTTTTGTATAGTTACCTTCAATTCTAGATGATGGTAACCTAACTTTGGTACTACAATTTACTAGCCCAGCTTGTAATAGTAAAATGTGTAGATATTATGTTTTTTATCCACCACGTGGGTACACAACAGTCACAGACTAAGTAAAAATAACACTAATATTGATGAAAAAAGTTACAATTGACATGAATCCTCTGTTTTGTGATGGTCGCCAAAGCCATCACGGCGGATAACTTCCAATCTGATTTTGTACATTTTATTATAGAGCGGATATTATATAACGCCATACTTTACAGCCTGTAAAATATGGCGCCTAGCCTAGCCGCGTTAGACATTTTTGAACGTTTATGGTTCTTCTGATCAAATTTTCAATATATTTCTCAATTTTTGCATCTTTTATAACTTCTTTCGATTTCTGTCCTTATTGAGGTTCCAACAGTTGTTTTCAAATTTTATTTTTATAAAAGTAACCTTTCTTTTTCCTTTTTAAAAACATCAAAAACATAAATAAATTATTATCAATCAACTTGTTGTCAATTTGCAATGCCATCTTTCTTTGAACGCTGCTTTTGTCAAAAAAGGGCTTGACTATTAAAGTACTTAACCGAAGAAGCGTTTGACGAAAATAGTATTTGACAAAAGTCGTCGCTACCCTTGTAGGTTTAGTGTTTAGGCTACACTGTCGCATCATTTTCTCTGGTGTACTTTACAGATCCATCCCTCTCCATCTTGATAATTGAGCTCCTGATCAGAATCGCCAGATAAATTTGCAGAGCTGGAATAAAAGGGAAACAAAATGTTGATAAGAAGAGTGAAATATCGCTAATGATGGCCTGCCGCTTGTCATGTAAATTCGAGCATTGAATTACTTGCTAGACGTAGTTACTCTGCTGCGACCTCATATGGGAAAAAGTATAATTTTGAAGTTATTACTTCACTAATGACGTTGAGTTTTTACTTGTGATGGGTTAAAATGTATGTAAAGATTTTGGTTTAAGCTGAAAGAGCTCCGTGCTTCAAGCCACGCATAAGCAATATCCTAAATCACTGCGACGAACAGTTGAAGGCTTTTAAAAATTGCATTGATTTTAAAACGCTTTATAACAGGGTACATTATATTTTAAATAAAACTGGTCAAGTGCGAGTAGGACGTCGTCGGGCACACGAAGGGTTCATTCCATGCACACGGAAAACCTAAAACAACAATCTTTTGTACGAGTATACATACCTTTTTAATTTTTAATAATAAAATATTAAATACTAGGTAGGACTACATTCAAGGCTGTGTACTCAGGTTAACGAAACTCTTTACTCATTGAATCATTGACAGAAATAAAATCAAATATGATAAAAAACTAAATATTGTTTGTTATAATTCGAATGAGCAATTATTAATCTTATCTAATAACTAAGAACAAAACTCAATACCCGCAATTAAAGATCTTTTCCGTGAAAATCGGGAGAGTCCAGTTCAGTTCACCGATAAACAAATAAAACAAAATGGCTAAGAAAATGACCATACCAATAATTTCTTGTAAGGGTAAACCGGTATGTTTCATTATTTGTTGTTATAGCGGCAATAGAAATACACCCGCTGTGAAAATTTCAGCTCTCTACCTAATTGGGTTGATCCGGTAGAGCCTTTAGGGTCCCGTTTGGATCCCTTCGGGTAAAAAAACATACTTCAAACATAGGTACATCCTTGGTGAAATTTATAAATCTTATTTATTTATTTCTTCGGTTTATAAGTGGATCCTCTAATAACCTTCTATCCTGTGTACGGCAGGATATTTTTTTTTTCACCTGCAGATGGGATGTTGGGTGGTCCAACAAAACTTTTTGAAATTCGACTTTATCATCGAACCGTGAGACGAAATGGGGCTGTATTTTCAACTTCTGGGGAAATGACGTTAGGAAAATTATGTATGTAAACTCGCATTAGTAATGTTGTCGATTTTATGTAAACAAAGTAATGATGTTGGCAATGGCATTTATTATGTATGTAAACTCGCATTTGTAATCTTTTCGATTTTATATTTATAGATTAGTAATGCGAGTATAGATATGTGCATCTAAGACCGAAAGATATACCCCAATACCATAAGGTATCTTTATACTACCAGCCGAAGTAAACTTGGCACCTCACTCTGAAGACGTCATAGCGTCCTTCGCTGCCCTACTCACAGAACAGAAGAAACAGATGGTTTTCTACGCCGTGGTCGAGCGAGAGAGGAAGGAAGGGCAAATCGCGTTCATCGCGGATGGCAAGTTTACTTTGGCGGGTTATAACTTACTCATTTGGAACAGTATGAGGAACAGCTCGCTGGCCGTCTCCCTGGTCAGGAAGGCGAGACTGTACACGAAGCCCAGGATCGAGAATATGATCTCGAAATAGAGGTACACCTTCATCAGGAACACGTGTTTCTGAAATACGGAGACGTGATGGATAGTAAGACAATGGATAGGTATATTTTTTCTTGATTTTCTTGTTTTTATTTCATAAATGGCGTGCTAAACCTCTTTTGAGGTTAATTCAGCCAGTATCAAGTGAATTTTAAAGATCACAATTTGGTCAGGTTCTCTTGCGAACCTGCACTACCCAGGAGAAGGTGTAGGGTGATGGGATCCAAGTGTTTCCCACGGACGTGAGCAATTTTAGATCCATGTGTGAGGTCACAGACAATCGGTGTGATTCTCAAATTGTCAATACTAAGTAACGAACTCATCCAACACAGCTTGAAATATGATAGCTCTTCGGTGTTCAATTGGTTCCGTCGTCGTTTGATTTGTTAAGTTCGCGCCTGAACTCAACAATTCGTGTGAAAACATATATAGTTATGTGTATGTATAATGGCAGAATTCTGACAAACTAGTGCTCAAGTAAAATGCAACGTAAGGGTATCTGCTACACACAAAATTATATCTTTACCCCTGGATTTCCGACTTGCCGGGACTTGCCGGGACCCAGTTACGCCTGAAAGCATGCGAAATAGCATGATCCAAATGGCCATGTCATTTTCTTGATTTTCTGTTACCTAAACCCTATATAGTTTAGTTTTTTCAAGTACCTATATGAGTACGTGGAAAAACAAGTATTGTGTTGCGAAAGGGAAACCCGAGCTGTCATTCCAACCGTGCCTTATTAAAGATCATAGCGGGTTATACTAAATGCAGTCATTACCGGTCACGTTACGTAACTTGTACACGTGTTCATGCTAACATGATACTGCAAGACAGAGGAATCAACTTGATTGCAAGACGAGATTGCACCAACTGTTTCCGCAATTAATTGTACTGTAGACCGAGTGTCAAGTTGAGGTGCTTGTGTTTATCAAACGATGTGGTGACTGACAGTGAGATTTTGTAATATTAGTTATGAAATGATCAATATGATACGATCTGTATACAATATACTAGATAGGACGAATAATAAATTATGGCAATTATTTTCTAAAACCGATAGATAAACGTAGAAAGAATAGCCTGATATAAAGATTGGGACAGGCTCCTGCCTCTCATATTCACTGTCTTCTATAAACACCGAAAATGGCGAATAAATCACGAGAATTATGTGTGGCAAGTAAGTGACACGCCGTTTGTAAACCAGATTTTGTAGCTTCGTCTGTGTAATTTGCTGGGTTTTATGGCATGTCCGCGTATTCTAAGGTATTGTTGCAACATACTTGTAACCTACAGTTACCGTAAACAATGAAAACTGCCGATGAAAGACAGCTTTGCATGCAATATAGGTACCTACGTAAATAGGCTCAGTAGTAGTGGTAAATATGGTAGCCGGTGAGTGTACGGCTCTGCCTCCAAGTTAGCGATCCCGGGTTGGAATACTCAAGATAAGCTTTAGGACGACCGGTTTAGCCTAGTGGGTAGTGACGCTGCCTACGAAGCTGATCGTCCAGGGTGCGAAACCCGGTAGGGGCTTATATTTGTGTGATGAGCATGAATATTTGTTTATTATGTTTTCTATGCATTTACAAAAGTATTTATCTCTATGAAATATATCGTCGTCTAGTACCCATTGCACAAGCCTTATTGAGCTTACTATGGCCCTCTATACCCTTATTCACATAAAAACTAAGTAAACTGACAACATCAAATGTCAATTCTTGAAATAATGTTGCCATGTACAGTTTGGTAATGATGTTCTCATTCATTCTAAATGGAATGAAAAGCTGTATATTTTGAATAGAGTGATTCTTTACAATCAGAACTTGTAATGAATGTTTGTCACAATTTACTGTGACATTAGATTGCATAACGCTTTATTTCCATTTGAGGTAGCAGAAGCAAACTGTTTCCACTTTTTGTGAGTAATAGTAATAATGAGTAAGAAAAGTTATGCCTAATGCTGACTGATTAACGCTATTCTCCCTCTCGTTAACCGCAATGGTATGAAAACATGTTGCTTTTAATTTTATTCATAGTATAGCTTGTTTAATGCAGTCAATAAGATATAATTGAGACAATAGAATGAACTAAATCATTCTTAACCCCATCACAATTTTTTTTCTACCAAAAAGCGGTAACACTGAAACTGCATGTCATTTCACTTCGTTGTTATGTGAATAAGGGTATAGTTCGATTTGTGTAAGATTGTTCTCTAATATTTATATATATTTATTTATTTTATTTAGGTCTTGGCACTTGGGCTCGCTTTTTAGATGGATCTCTTTCTGGTACACAGCACAGGGTATCCTAGTGTGGGGCCACAGATAATACAAGAGTTTCTACAACCATGATTATGACTATTTACCTTATGTAGAGCATATATGAAGACTAACGTCATAACAGTCTCTAACACCAGCGCACCGACGTCAGCGACCAGCCGCGGGTACTCCGAGACGTCCGAGTTGTCCAATGAGTCCGACTCTGAGGTCTGTGAGTGTATGTGCCGGAGGTACGATATGTAGTAGGACAGGAGGCCGGTCACGACTAGGGTAAGCAGCTGAAATGAGAGAGGGTGTGTATTAATATGAGGCGTAGTTTAGCTATATATAAAGATGTGTTCTCCTTTATAGTCTATTTGCCGAAACGAGTTAGTAGTAGAGAGAGTAACTGGCTCTACAATTCGATAAGGTTTAAAGCCACATTCATAATTAATAATAAAAAAAATTAATTTATTTTCTTTAGGTCGTTTTGGCAAAAAGACTCAAAAGTTTGATTAGCTATTAAAGTAGGCACTGTAGGTATGTAGTTTTAAGGTTAAACCTAGAATTGTAATTTCTTATGCGATTTGAATGAATGAGCGATCATTTTAGACTTAACAACCTAAAGTAAGATTTAAAAATTCTCAACATAAAATTTGTAAAGCTTCAGAAGAATACAAGATTCGACATGTCGAACTTTTCTATCGGACCGCACGGACCCGAGATAATAAATTTTATGCGATATCGTTTGTACCTATGCATAAAAATACGAGCATTTTCATATTGTGATAATTAACATATAGGCTTCCAAACATCTACATAAACAAAATTGATGTAAGGATGCGTTAGATTTCTGTAGATTTCGCTCTTAATCTTGCGGCCAGACAAAAGTATTTGTGAATTGTATTTCTCTTATTTTTCATCATTTCTTCAATGCACATAACTGACACAAGAAAAAATGTATGTCTGTATGTTAATGTTTGTAAAAATAATATCAATGAACTTACCAGATTGATATACGCGTAAGCTACTAAACCTATTCTTAGAGGCACGCAGAGGCAACATCTCGTGAGGACAGGGATTTCCACTTTTTCAGCTATTTTAGTCCTGAAAAGTGGAGAAAAACGTTTTTGAATCATTTATAAATTAAACAATGCGCCGAATGCCTGTTTAATTTCCCACGCCTACCGAACGGCGTGGAATCCTGAGGGGGATGTGCCTTTGGCCGCACGTGAGAGAAAAGAATTGATGAATTTTTATTACCTTGTCACCGCAGACAGGATAGATTGAAGGCTCGATTCTAGACAGGAATTCGGGAGAGGAGACAGTTTTGGAATGGGGGATGGGATCGAACCCTTGCCGTCGCTGTCCGACGCCGTCGCCGGCGCGCTGCTGGCGGCACGTGGAGTCGCCGCCGATACGACTATGTGCTTCACAACACAAATCACTTGACCGCTGACGCGAATCTAATTACGATCAATAGCCCGACGCTATGAGGTAGATTTATACTCCGACCAGGCCCGATGCCTGTATGATAATTGGTACACCGAAATACCATCAATGCCACGGGGCCCGAGCCGCCATGTTATTCTCCCGATGAGACAAGACCAAGAGAAAGATAACCTCCAATTTTTACATCTCGTTCCGGTACGAGTGACAGCTGCTAGTCCGTTTTCGCTAGTGATGTCTCGATTACTCGCGATCGATTCGCGCAACAAAAAACCGGTGCGTTTCCGACGCATAAATATTAAACAGTCACCCGCCCGGACAGGCCCGAACCTGTCCCTAATCAATAGGAAGGCGAGAAAGTGTTGCGACCGCTCTCTTGAGGACCGAGTCCCCCACCCTGACTTCTGCTGATCGAGGCGTGCCATCCCGACCCGTGTACAAATTGACGATCCGTCCTCGTCTCCATCTCAATGATGGCAGGTTCGCATCCTTAATCAGCACCAAATCACCGACTTGAGGGGGGCTCGTCCGGTCATTCCACTTAAGGCGCTGCTGCAAGATGTGCAAGTACTCAAGGGACCACCGTTTCCAAAAATCTTGAGCCATCTGCTGCAACATCTGCCACCTAGTTAACCGACTTAACTTAACATCACCGAATGGGTATTCTGGCAGGGCGTTAAGGGGCTGACCTATCAGGAAGTGACCCGGCGTCAACGCTTCCAAATCATTTGGATCCGAACTGAGCGGGCACAACGGACGCGAGTTCAGTGTCATTTCAATTTTACAGAACAGCGTCGCAAGCTCTTCAAAGCGTAGAGAGGTCTCACCGATGATCCTCGTCAGGTGTGACTTAGCCGATTTAACCGCAGCCTCAAAAATTCCTCCCCAATGAGGACATCCCGGCGGACTGAAAACCCATTCAATCCCTCGTCGGGAGCAAGCCGTACCGATGGCGTCCTGGTTACCGTTCAGGAATTGAGTGACCTCCTGCAGATATCGCCTGGCTCCGACAAAATTTGTGCCGTTGTCCGAACGGATTAATGTCGGGAGGCCCCTTCGTGAGACGAACCGATCTAGACATGCGATAAATGCCTCTGTAGTGAGGTCACTGACCACCTCCAAGTGGACTGCCTTCGTGGCCAAGCACACGAAGACGCACAGGTATGCCTTTACTAATCTGGCGTTCCGTAGCTGTGAAGACTTGACCATGAATGGTCCCGCGAAATCCGTTCCGACACCCGCAAAGGACCGGATTTCGTTAACCCTATCCGAGGGCAAATCGCCCATCTGGGGCTGCATCGTAGCCGCCTTGGCCCGATAACAAGGCAGGCACCGAAATACGACGCTACGCACTAAGCGTCTTCCCGATAGAATCCAGAACTCGCGCTGGAGAAACGCCATCAAGACGTGGCATCCGACATGCCCATTCCGAATGTGTCGATCCTGTATCAACAGTTCGACCAACCTCCCTTTCCGAGGGAGTAACAACGGGTGGCGAGCCGCATAAGGCAGGTTGGCATTCCGCAGCCGACCTCCTACCCTCAGCAATCCTTGAGGGTCAATAAACGGGTTGAGCCGAGCCACAGCTCCCTTCAGTTGGACGCGTCCGCGTCTCAGAATGTCCAATTCGGACTTAAAGTGCACCGTCTGCACGTTCCGTACCAATGCGAACAACGCATGGTTCCGTTCCCGTGGTGTCAGGACCGGTGTCCGCACTCGTTGCGCCTCAGAATTCCGACAATTCCGCGCAAATCGGCAGATCCAGGCGGTCACATTGACCAGCTTGTCGAGCGAGCTGTACCGTTCCAGCAGGCTGAACTCCTCTTCCGGCTCTGGCTGCGTCGTACAGACACCGACTGTCAAGGCGCCGTTCGCCGTGGTAACGCGTGGACTCATTGGCCAATCCGATTCGGCTTGAGTCAACCATTTTGGACCCCACCACAAGGGATGTCCAACCAACTCCGGAGCATGACACCCACGAGACGCACAGTCTGCTGGGTTCATTTCCCCTGGAACATGTCTCCAGATTAAGGGAACCTCCGAAGTCAAAATCTGCGAAACCCGATTCGCCACAAAAATCTCCAGCTTGTGAACTGAAGCCTTCAGCCAGCATAACACGATCTGGCTGTCCGTCCAAGCGTAGACCGTATCTTCCAACGCTATTGACCCACGAAGAACCGTCATCGTGTGGTTGAGCAGACGAGTCAGGAGAGCCGCTCCCGAAAGCTCGGGAATGGTCGGGCGAGTGCGCAACGGCGCAACTTTGCTCTTGGCCATGACCAACCGCACATCAACCTCCCCCGAGGAGTCGACCGTACGCAGATACACCGCAGCTCCGTAGCCCTTCTCCGAGGCATCGCAAAACCCATGCAGGGTGGCGGTGTATCGTTTGGTGGGGACCAACCTCCGTGGCAGTGAAATCCGATGGATGCCAGGGAGGGTCGAAAAGAACGATTCCCACTCTGAGCTCAATGACCCGCCGATCGGGTCGTCCCATTTCAGCTCAGCAGACCACAATTGCTGCATAAAACACTTGAGCTGAAATGTTACCGGGGTGATCCACCCGTTTGGATCAAATGTCCTAGCCACCGTTGAAAGGACGTTCCGTTTCGTCCAGACCTTCGGGGAGTCCAACTCGACCCGATACGAGAACATGTCTGACACCGGCTGGTACTGGACGCCTAATACCGACAACATATTTGGATTTTCCAAATTTTCAAAAATGTGGGGATCCTGCTGGTAGTCATCCGGAAGACCAGTCAGTAACTCTGGAGAGTTCGACATCCATTTCCGGAGCTCGTAACCTCCACCCCGTAAGAGCTCAACTAGCTCGTCCCGTCGAGCGAGCGCCTCCTCCACGGAATCTGCACCGGTACAGATATCGTCCACGTAGAGGTCCTGCTCCAGGATCGCTGCTCCTCTAGGGAAATTTAACCGTTCTCGATCCGCTAACTCCCGAAGAGTGCAAATCGCCAAATAAGGACTAGACCGTAGCCCGTACGTGTTGGTGTTCAACTCGTACACCCTGATGGGCTGATCTGGGCTCTCTCGCCACAGTATCAGCTGATACCGTCTATCGTCAGGGTGAATGACCGTCTGTCTAAACATCATCCGGATGTCAGCTACAAACACAACATTGTGTCGACGGAACCGTGTGATAACATCCGCGATGTCATGATTCAACTTCGACCCTGAATGCAAACACTGGTTCAGGTTCATGCCGTTAGATGTTGATGCCGATCCATCGAACACTACCCGTATTTTGCCCTCCGGGGTCCTCAAGACCGCGTGATGAGGCAGGAAGCAGTGGTCTTCACGCTTCCAGTCGATACCCGAAACCGACATGTGGCCGAGCGACTCGTATTCCCGCATGAAGTCGACGTACTTCTGCCGGAAAATCCCGTCACGCTTTATGCGTCGTTCCATCGACAGAAGCCGCGTCTCGGCTGCATGGTGTGAACCGCCCAGCGGTGGGCGATCACTCCGAAATGGAAGACGTGTGAGAAATCGACCTGACCGAAGGCGACCAGTATTGTTCCGATAAAACTGTTCACACTCTTCTTCAACCGGGTCCAACCGGCGTACCGTAGGTGGTTCCTCCACCTCCCAAAACTTCTGTATCACCTCCGAGAGTACAGAACCGAATAAGGGACTACGAGTCGCTAGGCGTGGGGCAGCCGGCATGACCGGACCCATTACCGCATGGCCCAGTCTGGTGTTGACCGAAACCAGACCAGTCGCCTGCAACACGTGGACACCTGGCACAAACAGGTATCCTAAGGCATCGACACCCAATAAAATGTCTACTGGGCCCGCAGCCAGTGACAACCCAGCGACCAACTGTCGCACCGAGGGCGACAACCGTACGTGAGGGTGTGAGCCCATCACATTAGGCATGACTAATGCCGTGACCGTCAGATTCACCGATGAATCCACCCGTGACGAGAGAGTAATCCGACATACTCCCTTAACGGAACCGACTTCCGTGTTCCCAATTCCCCGAATGGAATGTGGGTACTCCCTTACCGAAATGCCCAACCGTCTTACAAGGTTGCACGAGACTAAGCACCCCTGGGCCCCCGAGTCCAATAGTGCTCGTGCTACACAAGATTTGCCGTCCGAACTCCACGCTATCACAGAGGCGGTGGGGAGCATGACCGTCTGTGGAGTGGCGGCACCCTGTAAGTGGGCGGCGTGTCCCTAGCGGGAACCTCCGCGGGATCCGAACCCGCTGGGACCCCCGTCGGCCTGGTAACTCGGCTGCTGATATGCCACCGGTGGCATATCAGACTGTATGTACATCAGGGGGTCCCAACCCGCATAATAGGCCCCTCGCTGTCCCGGTACCCGACCATACCGGACTGTGAACGGTGTGCCCGGTGGCCACCGTGGATGGAGGGGGGAGAGCGGATCCAACCTGGGGCGCTCTAGGAATGGGGGCGACATCCGACTGTTCGCCTCCCTGTTCGCCTCCCAGAGCGACGGGCAGGGTGGTGCAGAAGGTGGTGGGCTCCCAGCCTTCGCGCCACTCATAGGTGCCATCTGACACCCGCCCGTAACACGCAGTGAGCCAGCGGCCCGAAGTCCTCGCTGACCCTGGACAGCGGCAACCGAACCCCGGCTGACCCGCCTGTTACCCCCCGCGCTGCCCCCTTCCCCTCGGGGGGGGTCCCGTCCGCGGGTACCCCAGTCACCCCGTTGGTGACTCCCGTTGCCCGGAGGGGGACTGGGTCCGGCCCTGGTTGGGCCCTGTGACCGACCAACCTGAGTCCGGCCCTGTTGACCGTCCGATGGGCCTGACCGGTTCAGGCACAACACGACGTGGTGCCTGCCACCGCAGCCCTCACAGGGGGACGCCCGTGAGCACTCGCTCAGCGGGTGCGGCCCCAAACAACCGAAACACAATCGGTGGCGGAAGACCACCTTCCTGCGGGCAGCCACACCGAGCGCCTTAAAGTTGGCGCAACTGGTCACCTCATGACCGGCACTGTCGCAGTGCACACAGCCGTCACCCGACGGCGCGGCACTCAAAACGCCAAATTGTTTTGACCGACCACCCCCCCGTGGGGGTGGGGTGCGCGGCCCCTCCCGCATCCGCGCGGGTTGGCGCTGCACACTGGCCTCCGAATCCATGGTGTCGCATCGCCTGCATTCACCCTCCAAAAACTCCGTTAATTGGACGAGCGTGGGCAGTTCCGAGCTACTGCCCCCATGCAGCTGTTCAAACCGACTTTGAACAGCTGCAGGCAACCGTGACAAAACCATATATAACACAATATATGACCATTGGTCTACCGGCAGACCAAGGTTCTGAAGGGCCTTAGTGGCCACCAGCACAGGGTTGAGCACCTGTACCCGGATGTCAACATCCCGGGTTACTCTTGGGATGCTGAACAGCTTCCCCAGCTGCGCATCAACCAACCGCCTTTTTTGTTGGTAGCGGTCAAACAATATGACCCGGGCAATCTCATAATTGCCCGCCGTAACCGTTAGGTGACCGACCAACTCCTTCGGTTCACCCCGCAGTGCCATCAATAGCTGGGCCAACTTGTAGGCGCTGTCCAGGTCGTCCCGACCGTGGACCAGGCTATCGAACAAATTGATGAATGCCGGCCACTCATCAATTGCCCCACCGAAGGCCGGAATCTCCAGGTGTGGAAGCCGTCCAACCACACCCTTGGGGGGGGGGGGTCTCCGCTACCCTCCCCGCGGTCATCCCGACGCGACCGCTTAATTTTTTCGGCGCGACGCTCGATGTCGCCCAAGCACTCCATCGCTTGGTCAGCATCCGCGCAGAGCTGCCTCACTGCAGCCACCGAGGCCTCATCCGTAAGCCCGAGGGCTTCAGCCTCGGCAGCCAGCCGACACTCCTTCCCGACGCGTGTCATTGCGTCCTCCACACGCTTGAGCAGGACATCGTCCATGTCGGGTCGCTCCACATACTTGTGAGTATGGGCGAGCCATCTCTCCTCACGGACACCATATCGCAGTACCGTCAAGGGCGAAGGTGCCATGGTTACCGATTTAATTGTTCCTGGTCCTATGCTTCACTGCCGAACTAAGCACAGCCAGATACCAGCACTTTCCCGTCAGCGCTGGGCACAGAAATTAAAACTAAGTTGTAAAACCCAAGGCAACCACTACACAATTAAATCATAAACAATATTTAATATGGTCGCCCTGTGGACATACACCTTATAATATACACTCTAAATCAATTAGAGAATGCCACCATGTGGTACAATACAAATAACACACAAAAGGTTATTATAAAAAAAAAACGATTTTTCTAGCAGTGGCCCCTCCGATAGGAACCACACTTCCTTTGAGGTCAGCAAAATCAGCTTAATACCCCTTAAATAGCCCGACCCCGCTGTGTAAACCGAAATAACACTGTAGGACTATAGAACCCGACGTTCTATCGCAAGTAATACAATCTAGGCTTCGCAGAATGACTGTTCAATCCTTTATGCGCACAAACAGTAGTTTCCGACTACAAATTTATAACACCTGTTAACTAAATTGGCACTTATACTTTCACTTACCGAAAATGAACTTTAATCGTGGTATACCGACCACAGACTCATTGCCGACTTGAGCCAATCTGGGATATTCTTTTCTCCCAACTACAATGTGACAAAGGCAACCCTACCGTGAATCGATGATTTCCCACTAGGAAACCGCGCTCCTGCTACCAAAATGTTTAATTTCCCACGCCTACCGAACGGCGTGGAATCCTGAGGGGGATGTGCCTTTGGCCGCACGTGAGAGAAAAGAATTGATGAATTTTTATTACCTTGTCACCGCAGACAGGATAGATTGAAGGCTCGATTCTAGACAGGAATTCGGGAGAGGAGACATTTTGGAATGGGGGATGGGATCGAACCCTTGCCGTCGCTGTCCGACTCCGTCGCCGGCGCGGTGCTGGCGGCACGTGGAGTCGCCGCCGATACGACTATGTGCTTCACAACACAAATCACTTGACCGCTGACGCGAATCTAATTACGATCAATAGCCCGACGCTATGAGGTAGATTTACACTCCGACCAGGCCCGATGCCTGTATGATAATTGGTACACCGAAATACCATCAATGCCACGGGGCCCGAGCCGCCATGTTATTCTCCCGATGAGACAAGACCAAGAGAAAGATAACCTCCAATTTTTACATCTCGTTCCGGTACGAGTGACAGCTGCTAGTCCGTTTTCGCTAGTGATGTCTCGATTACTCGCGATCGATTCGCGCAACAAAAAACCGGTGCGTTTCCGACGCATAAATATTAAACAGCCACCTAATAGTAGTTTATGTGACTGCCACATAATGGAGGGCATTAACACTCGAGAGTCGGCTTATGAAACGAGCCGAAGGCGAATTTCATAATAATATCATCACTCGAGAGTTTTAATGCCTAATTATCTACAGTTACATACACTAGTTCATCTACACACATATAATAAGCTCTCTTTGATGTGTTCAGGAACCGCATGTTTAACCGGCATTGTGTCATTGATAATTGCTCTGCAATTGTTTAACTTGTTCTGTAGTACCAACTTCACAGAAAAAGTAGGGGCGGCACGCAGGCGGGCGTCGGCGTTTGAGATTTGAATGTCATAATTTGTAGAAAATTTACACATTATGGTCATAATGTTCAATATGATAAGAAATGAGTTTTCACAAAGTAGTTTAACATTATGCTGATCGTAACTTGCGGTTTTTGATCGCAGTAAAGAGGGTTCATGATACGTGTGTAGATAAAGAAAATTATAACTTTTTACTTGTAATATTTGAAGGCAAACGCTCATTAATTCTATGAGCGGACGTCAAAACTATTCAAAACTGAAGCATTTCCTTCCAATGGCAGGGTATTCTGTTCTTTATTCAATCAGCCTAATACCAACGTTACAAAGAAAATCATACAACATTAATAATGACATCTCAGTGTATATGTCACCGTTAGATTGTTAGTTTATAAACTAACGCGTTAGTTTGTAAACTATCGACAAATTGTAAATCAGACCAACAGGGCTTAGAATTTATGTTTCTTTTGTTCTTACATGTCAACCTAACACGAAGACTATAGGGGGCGTGCACATAAACTAACGCGTCATATCGTAAGCAATACGTACAGTTTACAATTTATCGATAGTTTGTAAACTGACGAGAGAAAAAAAAGTTTGATTATAAACTAACAGTTTTGACAATCTAGTCGCAGGCATTTTGTATGATTCCGCCGTTTACATACGGCGTCGCCAGTTTATAAACGCTCGCTGTTATGTAATATGCCGAAGGCAAATTGACACTCCTTTATGTTTTTAGTACGTTTTGTTGTTCTTACATGTTCAACCTAACTAAGCTACCGCAGTGTTTTGCCCTGATAATTTGCTATTTTAATTTCAATTTGTCAATTTGCCTTCGGCATATTACATAACAGCGAGCGTTTATAAACTGGCGACGCCGTATGTAAACGGCGGAATCATACAATTTGCCTGCCACATATATACCCAGCAAGAAGATGATGATTTATCTAGGTACAGCTGATTTACCTAGGCAAGTCAAGAGTACCTAGCAAGTGGAAGAGACTAGGGATAGTCCTCATCCGCCTCTATAACATCTTATTTAATCCTCGCTATCCTGTCTTCTTACGAGATCGTTTTGAATTTTTGTCCTCGGATAGGCCTCGGAGATCTCACGCTCGATCACTGCTTATAACTCCGCAACAAAATACAGCCGCATATGAACATGGGTTTAGACTACGAGCTATCAGGCTCTGGAACAAACTTCCTAGCGTCATCACTCTCAGAGACAGCCCGTCACTTTCTATTTTTAAAACTCGCTTAAAAGAACACTATCTTTCTCTTCCATACTAGATTTATGTAGGTATATTGCTTTGATATATATGCAGTATAATTTTGTCTATTTGTATTGATATTATGTATTTATGTACATATTAGTAATTAGTTTATTATTTTAATATTTTTAACGTTGTGCACATAGGTCTACCTGTTATTTCATGTATTCTGTCCATATTAGGTTTGCTGGAAGAAATCTCTTTTTAGAGATAAGCTCGCCTTTGTACACCTAGTTTCCATTTTGTTGTATCTGTATCTTCTGTTTTTGTGCAATAAAGTATAAAGAGTCTCTTCCGCCGACCCCTGCTAGGAGAAATGCGTGAAGATTGTAATTTAAGTAGGTTTGCATTATCTCAATTGTTTATTTATTTTTGTGATTTCACCGTAATTAATCACTGACCTTTCAAGTTGATAGTTCTACCAACGACCTCCTTCGATAAATAAACGTAATAAATAAACTTAACTCCTAGAATAGATAACATAACATATCAACAAAAACATGAGCGTCACGGCTTTTCCCTTGCGCGGTGGCAGAGGCACCGTTGTGACTAATTTTTAACAGTTATTCAATACTCCATTTTGCGTGGCAGGAGGCTAGCCCATCGCCGTAACTATGGAGATTGAGGGTTTTCTCACAATGTTTTCCATCACCGTTAGAGTGTCCGTATAATGTCCTTAAGATAAAATAGTTATTAAATAATATAAAATAAACAAAAACAAGACATATACCAAAAATAAGTACGCGTTTCGTAAAAACATTTTTTTCATTCAATCCTAGTATTACTTGACTGTGAGTGGGCGGAGCAACAAAAGATGGCCCAAAATAGGACCAAATAGATAACCTGTGATACTGAAAGGTTGACGGATTTGAATGCGGATTTTTGTAGTTGATAGTAGTTGGTAGACTTTGCTACAATGGTTCTAGAATATATTTTATTAAAATCGGTTCAGTAGTTTGAAAGTTATCAGCTTAACAAGGAAGCCACACGTTTGACCTCTATAACCCGGGTTTTAATACGTATTTTTTTGGAGTTGTTATTAGACTTTTCTGCGATGGTTCTTAGATATATTTAGTAAAAATCGGTTCATTAGTTCAAAGATATGTGTCGGAGGTTTTCCAAAATTTATATTCATTGGCATTGAATGCAGCAACCCAGCCGAACACCCAAAGTTAATATGATACGCCTTTGTTCGAACAAACAAACAAGCAATGCAAGGGAACTGATATCACTATCAGTGAGGAAGCCAAAGCAACGCATCCGTTTGTTAGAATATCACGCGGACATTTGCTGCCCTCTGCTCACATCATAAACGAGTCAAGATATATTAACATATAAGTCGACGACCTCTGTGGATTTGCGATCGTGGTTCTGCCTACCATGCGAGACGTCCCGGGTTCGATCCCCGCATGGGGATAAAGAAATAAAAACCCCCAGGCCTTGGATGTTTATATGTGTGTGATGTCGCTGTTTCTGGTTCCCACGACACAGGGTATCCTAGTGTGGGGACAGAAGCAATCAATGTAAGTGCCTGTATGTAAATGTTTATGTTTGTGTTTGTTTTACGGGACATTATTCTAATCTGAACAAGTTTTACTGTAAAGTGTTAACTTTTTATTGCAACTATTATCGATGGATACAACTTAATAACCTTTATTTAATACTATAATAAAATAACAGAAGTCCGATCATCGAACTGATTGGAAACAGCGACGTCACACACATATGAATATCCAAGACCAGGGGGTTATTTTTTAGCTTTATCCCCGGCCGGGGATCGAACGCGGGACCTCTCGCATGGTAGGCAGAGCCACAAACGCTGCGCCACAGAGATCGTCAAACAATAATATACATGGTGTGCCATTTGCAAGGGTCATCGAACCCGCAGATTTTGAAATATAATATCAGCCTGTATTATTCATCATTCGATAGTGATGCTGATAAAGATAATTTCTGGTAAGCAATATCAATTAAACTTTTTTTTTACATGCAGGCACATACCTTGCTTCTGGCCCCACACTAGGATACCTTATATCGTGGGAACCAGAAACAAAGACGTCACAAACATGTAAACACCCAAGACAGTTTTTTTAACTAGCCGGGATTCGAACCGCGGACCCCTCGCAAGAGAAGCACAGCCTCGACCTCAACACCACAGAGGTCGTCGAATAAGCCATATGGCAAAATGTGGTAAGTGTTAATTTTAAGGTTCCGTACCCGAAGGGAGCCAAACGGGACCCTATTACTAAGCCTCCGCTGTCTGTCTGTCTGTCCGTCCGTCCGTCGGGCCCTATCGGATCAACCGAAATAGGTAGAGAGCTGAAATTTTCACAGAATGTGCATTTCTGTTACCGCAACTAAACTAGGCAAACCGATTTTTTAAGATAATGAAGCAGTGTTCCTAACAACACAATTAAATCTCATATAGTTTCCAATTTCGCCCTATTGCCCGTTTCAAAAGGCCCATCCTATAAAACTAAAATGTATTGCATCATTGTGTTGCATCCAGTACAATTACCGCAAATAGCTTATCCCACGGCATAGTACCTCAAACTACTTGTAATTTAAGCACATAATTTAGCTCATAATTCTCGCCGGCTTCTCGGTCTGTTGCGCAAGCGCAAAGTCTTGATTTTAAGATATGTATAGACTATACCGCTGTTTGAGAGACTAGGGGCCTTACCACAACAAAATAAACTACTGTTCAACACTTGTTTGTTTTGAGGTTAAACGCTGTTTAATATTTTTGTGGTAGATATTTTTTTGTGCATTTTTTTACGAATATGTTATTCTATGAATATAAGTATGTCGTACATTTCTTAAAACATTTACTTATAAGTTAAGTTAGAAGTATTCGATTTTGGCTTAAGTAATTTATTCGTGGGTGAAATTTGAGTCACTGTAGGGTAAGTGCGCACAGAAAAGCGTAAGTGTTCGTTTCAACTGAGATTTTACACGATATACTTTTTCATCACCAACGTTTTTAGGGTCCCGTACCTTAAAAAGGAAAAAGGAAACATTATAGGATCACTCGTGTGTCTGTCCTAGGTGTGTGAAAGTAATATTTGGGGGGGAAAGCAGTAAATTTAAAACAAACTTTTTTCAAACTGTCTCGTGTGACAGACGTGTCAAATGAAAAGCTTGTTGTGAGAATTTCAAATACTTTTTTTAAATAAAAAAAAGATTTAAGAAAAAAACACAAAAATAAAAAAGTATAAACACAATGAGGAGAGGGCTGAGCTAGCAACACTGCGTGGAAAGATCATTGTGCGCCCTATATGCGCGCGAGTGAGCAACAGATGATGGATATATTACGATTAGAAATTAATTTTATATAAGTCCTTATGATATGTGGAGAAAGTCTTGACTTTTTTAATGCGAATATGATAATAAGATCTCTTAATTTTTACATTATTACTTCTACTTGCGAGTCTTTTACGACTACGAGAAATGAAATAAGAAATTAACATGTATGCTAATAGGACACCTAATTAGTCGAGTGTTCCTTATTTTATACTCCACACAGTTGATTAGTAAGTGGTGAAACATCCTTTAAGGGTGACTTGATGTAGAATTCTAGACAGACAAATCTGCCTTTCTCTTTCTACGATAATTGCAGTCATACAGGTGTAACAAACTGGATCGGTGGGAAAAGAATTGGCAAACACGCAATTGGGTGTCCCATAAATGGCATTATGGCCTTTTTCCATAAAATTTCTAATCAATGAAGCTCTATGTGACAGACGCTGTGGTTGTGGCTGTGGAGAAGTCCCGGGTCAGTGCCCCGGCTGGGGATAAAGATAAACACCGGTCAAGTGCCAGTCTCACTCGGGCACGAAGGGTCCTGTACCACCGGTCAGTGTTGGGATGGTGTGGAGTGAATAGTTTGGATTTGAAATAGCAAAATGTGGTTTACAAAGTTAATGGTGCGGCTACTTTCACGCTCACCTGGTAAATTACATGACGTTACCAGGTGCATTCATAAGTTTGTATGTGGTATTGAAAGAATAGTTGTATGGAAGACCTCTTAAATATTTATTATATTCTGGTTTTTAGTATTTTTTGTTATAGCGGCAACAGAAATACATAATCTTTGAAAATTTGAACTGTCGAACTATGACGGTGCATGAGATATAGCCTGGTGACAGACGGATGGACGGACGGACGGACGGACAGACGGACGGACGGACGGACGGACGGACAGACGGACCGACGGACGGACGGACGGATGGACGGATGGACGGACAGCGGAGGGTTAGTCATAGGGTCCCGTTTGGCACCCTTCGGGTACGGAACCCTAAGAAAAGCCCAGGTCTTGGATGTTTAATGTATGCGACGTCGCTGTTTCTGGTTCTCACGACAAAGGGTATCCTAGTGTGGGGTGGGGCCAAAAGCAATGAATATGCCTGCATGTACATGTTTATGTTTATTAATCTGTCATTTGACACACAAAAAATATTATTTATCTGTTCAATGGAGATTTATGAAAACAGACCCCAAGAATGATACTTCAAGACTAAGTCAACATGACGTAAGTCAAAATTGCTTCGAGATACCGTCAGTTCCTAAATAAGTACTCGTTTAAGATAACTGAGAAGATAACAAAAATATTGTCTTTATCTTGCTTATTACTATTAAAGGCAACTTTCTATGTGTATTTAATGTATAACGTAGGTTCATAACGTAGCATTTATTAGTTGTACTTACATTAATATTGACGTGGAAAAACAATGATCAAATGATACTGGATTATAAAATTTTGCCAATTCCAACAAAGGGCACTACTTTAAGGGCAAAAAAACAAGGAAAGAAGAACTTGTTTTAGAATTATCTCTTAATCATTCTGACACCGATGTTATTACTATTTCGAAACACTGGTTAAAGAAAAATATGATATTTTTTAATAATTATAATTAAAATTGTCAGTTGTTCTAATAGACAGAATAGAAAAGGGTGGTTCTTGAATCTTTGTAGATAACTATAATAAGGTAAAAACAACGGAAGGATATTCTTGCACTTACTGTAGAAATAAGAGTAGAGCTATCCTGTGTTGAGTTAGAAAGGCATATTATTGGTTGTGTCTACAGACCTCCTAGGGATGAAAAAGACTATGGAAATAACGAAAAATTTAAGAAAATTATGGAGGAAGTGCTCATCTCACTAATCTATTTTATAACAGAAAAATTATAATAATTTGTGGCGATTAATGTAGAATTTGTGGGTACAACAATCATTTATAATTTTATTCAATCTATATAATGTATTTTTGAGCTTCTGATCCATGAAGGAACTAAGCCTTCCGCTGACCCTCAAGCGCAAACTTGTCAAATAATCTATTAAATTTCTGCCAATCAACGCCGAAGATGGCACATCTTAATTGCGTGTGATTGGCTGTTTCGTTTAAAAGTAGCTACCTTGTTCTCTTTCTGAAGGAGTGTTGGTCTAGTGCACAGAGTATCATTAATCTAAGGGCATAGTCACTTGCCCTTAGATTAATGATACTCTGTGCACTTGTCCCCACCTAACTGTCAGAAGTTTTCTGAGCTGCCCTAATACAATCCTTTGACACAGCATTACGACAACTACCTGCTCCGAGTAGAAATAGTAGCCGGCTCCTAAGCGGGACACACATTCAGTTCAAGATCAACCTGATGTCGCTTACACGATACAAGGCCATACTCTTAACGGCCGTACTTTGAGTAATGTCTTGGGGCCGATGGGAATTCATTTATGGACATTTATATATTTATTTTAATCTATTCGTGGAGCCATGAAACTGAAAACTATAGGCTCATGGAGCTCGGGGAACGTATGGTTCCAAGTTATGCAATTTTAAAATCATGCATTGTCACTTGTGATATTCCAACATCGGTTCTATTCTAATGATGGCAAACCACGCAGAACCAAGGTCAGCCTGTATTCAAATGAGAAATGAAATGAATGACTACTTATAAAGGATGTGACAGCAAATTATTGAATACTACTCTGTAAGAGTAGTAACTACTTGCTGCGGGAGTATTCAGGATTACATGGACCTTGATGCTGGTATAATAGCCACCCCAGCGGAAATTAGAAATTTACCCTTAGCTTACTTCTTATAGCTCAGTGGCAAGTAAATTCAAATGTTTAGGTGATATTTTAAAGCGTGAATACGAAGTGGAACGAAAGTGACAGCGTTAATTACTACCAGTGCTACCACATAAGAAAAAATGAGCGCGCAAACAATGCCCTCGACTCAAACCACACCACTCTACCACAACCACATAAAAATAGTTTAAAAATAAACTATGCTATTTCGTCAAAAATATTTTCAAGGAGAGTTTACGAATGCACAACTACCACATTTTGAATGCAAATCCGCAGCTAAATTAGTTTGGGTTTCAGAATTACATGAAAACATTAACATTTTAGAGGTATTTTCGTGATTAAATTCTACCTAAAAACTTTCATCCAATCCCGTTTTCCTTTAGTGAGAATCTGAATAAAATACTCCATAAACATTTAATAAAAAAAACCCTAGATGTCTTTATAAATAAATAAATAAAAAAATATTAGAAGACAATCTTATAAATCGAAGTAGGCCGACAGTAAGCTCAATAAGGCTTGTATGATGATAACTACTTATGTAAATACTTAATAGGAACCATCCAAGTTTCCAGATTTATGGAAACATCCAAGACTAAGAAACTAATAATCATGCTCGTCACACAAATATTTGCCTTTACCGGTATTCGAACCCAGAACCGTCAGCTTCGTAGGCAGGGTCACTACCCGCTATGCTAAAACGGTCGTTTAGTGGAAATGGAGTCGAAAAAAAACCCCATTTTTTTTGTATCGTCTTAAAATCTCTTCATCGATCTATAGAGGACTAACCGAGCAACGTAACTTAGTATTTTTTATAACGATTAAAAATTCAAATCCGGTGCGAAATTGGAAAAAAATTGTGAAACACCGCTTTTGTGATAACTTTGGGAGACTTATCTATCGAGGAAAAATAATCAAATCACGTTTTAAGCTCATGAATCTTCACATGATCTACAAGTAAATATAAATGCACAATTGCTTTAATACTCCCATTTTGCGTAATTTGGGATTTACAAAAATCTATTTTCGCCTTCTGCGGCGTCGTAAATACATATTTTTCCCTTATGGGTCGAAAAGATGATTCTGAAGAACTTTTCCAAGAAACCGTATTGAATAATGATGATGATGAACCATGCAAATGTGTCAATTTGTCCATACTCTAAATGCCAATTTGTCATAGAATAGGTCCAATGAGTCGTGGATTGGAGTTTTAGCGAGTTGAGGGGCAGGCAGACATAAACATAAACATTTACATATACGCACTAGTATACCCTGTGTCGTGGGAACCCGAAACAGCGACGTCACACACCTATAAACATCCAAGACCTGTTTTTTTTTTCTTCACCCCCAGCCGGGGATCGAACCCGGGACCTCTCGCATGGTAGGCAGAGCCACAACCGCTGCGCCACAGTGATGTCAATTTTCGGCCCCCAGTACATTGACCCGATCAGCTGATAGCAAGTTCTATGAGAGACCCATTTTTTTTTTTCGTTTGCGACCATATGTTTCTTGGGGAAAGTTATTTAAAATGATGGGTACTATCATTCCCCAAAATATAGTCTGTTAATTAAATGTCACCTGTATAAAGGTTATTTTCCATTACACACTGTATAAATACGAGTACATATAATGAGACAGCTCTATCAAAAGGGACATGCAACGTTTAACAAAGTCACATTGCGTTGTAGACTCGATGTCACGTTTTCATTCACTACAACATTGTATAATTATGTTGATCTACATACGTATCATAAACCCTCGTTACTGCGCCCAAAAACCGCACGTTACGACCAACATAATACTATACTACTTGGTAAAATAGTAGTGTATGTGACTGCTACATAATGGAGGGCATTAAAACTCGAGAGTGGGTTTATGAAACGAGCCGAAGGCGAGTTTCATAATAATATCAATCGAGAGTTTTAATGCCTAATTAGGAAAGTCACATGCACTAGTTTATCTACACACATATCATAAGCTATCTTTGATGTGTTCAGGAACCGAATGTTTGACCGGCATTGTGGCATTGATCTTATCTCTGCAGTTGTTTAGCTTGTTCTGTAGTACCAACTTCACAGACAAACTAGGGGCGGCACGCAGGCGGGCGTCGGCGTATGAAATTTTAATGTCATAATATGTAGAAAATTTACACATTATGGTCATAATGTACAAATTTTCAGTTAAGAAATGAGTTTTTGCCAGATAGTTTTACATTATGCTGGACTTAACGTGCGGTTTTTAGATGCAGTAAGGAGGGTTTATGATACGTGTGTAGATAAACTCATTTCTTATCTGAATATTGACTGCGCGATGCGTAACTGATTACGCACTACCTTTTGTACGGTTGGGTGTCATAGGTTATCGTCTATGGGATTTCCCCTTACCGGTTGCGATAAGGATGTTGAAGTTGCTTTTATTGATTTATAATATCTTGCCTGTTTCAATATGTTTTTTTTATTTTTTTATCCCAGCATAATTAAACAGGCCCTTAATCAACGAATCAAATCAAAATTTCCGTAGATATTTACATGTACTTAGTTAATGTAATGCTTTGCCTCTTCTCTACATTGGACTGTGCGAGAAAGAGAACGCAGAAACTCCCACAGGTTGATTTTTAGATCTCTTTCAAAAATTGGTTGTTTTTAACTTTAATAATCTTTTAATAATATGCAGGAATAAATAATTACACAATTATTAACAGCGAGTTTGTTTTGAGTTAGATTAACCCCATGAAGTCATGTCATTAAATCTCAATACTCAATATATTTATTGCATTCCATAAAATTGATGTTGCATAGGATGTTATTATATAAGAATACATGTGTTATTTATGGACCTTGTAAAAAAGGCATTGCAATAGAAGAGAGGGAAACAAATTTTGTTAATTTATAATTTAGTATAATATTTACTAAGTCAGTGGAAAGTTAATATCGGTCATGAAAAATGATCCTAGAAATTAATTTATTGTCTATTTAAATTTTCCATTTAAGTACTCATTAACTGTATAATAGCATTTATTGTGTAATTTGTTTTAATTTATGTTTAAATATATTATCTTTTGGTTCATTTAATAGAGTTTCTGGCAGATTATTATATATTTTTATTGACATTACTAAAGGTCCTAATGAATATAGTTTAAGTTGGAAATGGGTAATATTAACTTGTTGCTTCGTGTAGGTCTTGGCGATCGCGCGTTGTTATATTGTCGCGTCTGGTGTTGAATTCAGGGCATTTTCGAATAAATTTACATTTTCGAGTATATAAGTACATGGTAAGGCAAGGATTTCATGTTTTTTAAGCCTCAGCCTGTCTGTGGTTCAGTTCTGTTCAAGTGAGACTTCCACTGAGGTATACTACATTCTAAACGACGCACGGGCTATGCTTGTGGAGAAGTTGTGGTCGAAAACAGGCTTTTTTGTTGCATTTGAGTCGCTTGGAATTTGAGTCGAGATGAGCCCGTTCTGGGTATCAAGGCTAACCATCTGACGATGACGTCATCTGCCCATACTGCTGCTGCATGTAATGCAACAATCCGAGATCGATTTAAGACCTCCCCCTCCGCATTGCCAGCGGCCGGGAGCCGGTCTTTTCTTTTCATAAGTTTTGATCTTTATTACCAAGCAATGCGGTTCAAAATCGGAGGAAACACTTTATGGCCTCAAGAGTTACGCAGGGCAATGTCGAATGCCCATCTTTGAAGTGCTCTTCCGAAATCCTGAAAAAATATATGTCATTAAGATCCAATGGAAACTACTAGAAAACAAAAAAACTATTTAAAAAAAAAAAAACAGAAAACACACCATTTTCGCACTGATCAGCCACAGCGACTGACGTATCAGTGTGAGCTGTTATGAACTTTATTGTATGGCTGTGTGATTGTGTCTGAAAATTTCTGCTACCACGAATCGAGCTACCAATTTTACCAATACAAGCGCCTTAAAAGTAGACTTTATAAACGTTTTTAAGAATAATCCCTGTTCCCTGACAGAAAATTACTCTGGTATCGCTAGCTTGTGAATGAAATAGCAAGATATGTATGTATCTAGGTAGGTAGATACTTAAAGTAAAGTAAAATACGTATAACCATTGATAGCCAATTGCAGTGGGGACCCCGCATAGATAAATTAGCTGGTAGATTAAGGTTAAGATTAATTTGTTGTTCTTAACAGCGGGTTACGCTGTTAGGAACAACAAACCAAACATCTCTATTCCTATGTTATCGTCTTTGTCTATTTAACGTCGTCTATTTTAGTTATAATATTTACAGAAAATAAAGAATTTTGTAATGCTAGATAGGATAATTAACCCTAATTGAGGGAACGTCCTTGGAATAATTTTCTCTCTTTGAGCTCATTTCACCTGATTGCGACATTTTAAGGCCCGAAAGATGGAACGCCAGTTCACACTAAACTCGAGTAAACGAGATATCAAAGTTGATCCTAGACCGCAGTGCTAAAACGCGTTTCACCTGTCAGGCCTAAGAAAAACTCCGATATAACTTTTTCTGTATTATTCGTTTTATCAGTTTTGCAGTTAGGTTTCTTCTTTTTGTCTTAGTAAGTATATCTTGCCATTGTAAGGTTTTCACAGTGAAATAATAACACAAACATCGGCTAATAATTCGATAAGGTTTCTCTAGAAAATGTAGAATGAACGAACACTGAACGCAAACCGGTATATTAAATCGTGGAATGTTATCCTAGTTTTTACAAAACTAGTGAAAATAATAATTATTGTAATAACATTTCACCATAGCTGCGGCGATGGGCTAGCCCTTGGAAACTTAAAATAAGTATCAAATAATCAGTATTATTGATTTTGCTTGTAAAACTTGCAACGATTTATTTGACATTGTGTAAATTAGTTATTACCGCGCCAGGTAACAAAATGTTATAGTTGTAACAAGAGATTTCCGTGGTGCATACTTTGTTGGTGGTTGTTTATACATATACAATATAAACTTATTTAATAAGGTGTGTGAGGCCGTAAATGTTAATTTGATATAATGGTTGTAAATATTAGTTGATTGTAAGGATGTATTTTGAAAGTAAACTTAAATCATGCAAATATATACGCATTTCAGCAGTGGGTCTCCATAGGAGATATTTGTTTTACTGGGTTTAATAGAATAGTAAATGTTTACTTTAAAATGGATCATTCCACTTTTAAATGTTTTTTTTATTGTCGCTCGTCCGACGCAAACCGCATGTATGTATAATTCTCACAAAATTGCCCAATTTGAAGTAAATTTACATGTAAGGTTATATTAGTAAGCAATTAGAATAACGTAATGCAACTCATAGTCAGCAATGACACATCGCAAATATTATTTAATTCAACACTGACATTGACATCAAGGCTTACACAATAATTAATTTCCATAAAAATGCAGCCCGTTTCAATATTATCCTTAATTTTACCTATACAACTGATCAAACAAAATTAGTCTATGCCTTTATAGGAATGCAGGTGGTAAAATAAGTACCTACGCTAAATAAGTATTTATTTTCTTAAATAAAACTGAAAGTAAAAATGAATATTTGCCACACATAGGTTAAAATTTTCAATGATATGAGATCAATAACCTCGTTGCTAACCTTAGTATTGAACTAATATAATTATAAATTTGATAGCATGAAACGTAAGGTCGAGGTCGATGGGCAGGAAATACACTATGTCAATGAACGCATCTACTTGGGCTAGATAGTATCCTTCTAAAAAAACCGGCCAAGTGCGAGTCTGACTCGTGCACGAAGGGTTCCGTACTATTATCTATAAAAACGGCAAAAAAACACGGTTGTTGCATGGGAGCCCCCGTTGAATGTTAATTTTATTGTAATTTAATTATTTATTTTTAAAGTGAATAATTTCTCAATATTCTGTGAATATTTCAAGCGTCTCCCGATTGCCGTTATCAATATCGAGCAAAAACGAGAAAACAAAACACGTTTATTGTATGGGAGCACCCCTTAAATTATTGATTTTAGTTTAATTTAATGAATTAATTTTAAAGTGAATATATAACCAAATATTCTGTGAATATTTCAAGCGTCTACCTGTTGCCGTTATCAATATCGAGAAAAAACGAGCAAAAAAAACACGTTTATTGTATGGGAGCCCCTTAAATGTTTATTTAATTCTGTTGTTTATTTGTTATTACAGCGGCAACAGAAATACATCATCTGTGAAAATTTCAACTGTCTAACTATCACGGTTCATGAGATTCAGCCTGGTGACAGACAGACGGACGGACAGCGAAGTCTTAGTAATAGGGTCCCGTTTTTCCCTTTGGGTACGGAACCCTGAAAAGGCAGGATAAGGAAATCGATAGACGAATATCGAAGGCCTGGAAGAGCTACCTTGTCTGCGAAGAGCTGATAAAGAGCGACCTTCCATTGTCACTGAAGCGCAAACTCCTCAACATGTGTCCTGCCTATCCTAACACGGTGTACAAACTTGGCCACTGAATACTTCGCTCCACCGGCAAACCTTGAATTTGGACTTCTGATCCAGGTTGTCTCAATACAATGGATAGCCCCGGAACTATTTATATGACACATTATGACCTCTCTAAATAAATAAAAATACCTCAGTAAAAAATAGTTTTGTTATGTATGTTTTTTATTTGCCACTTTCGCTCGGTTTTTTCCACACATTTTTTCATTTTGGAAGGGTAAAGAGAGATTTACCAAAGTAAATCGTTAAAGGGTCTCTCTCTCTTTAACAATTTACTTTGGTAAATCGTTAAAGGAAAAATGGCTTTAATAACCTTAACGTCATTTTTAAAGGTATAGGTTTGATGAAAAAAATATTTTTTGCTTTCAGTTCCATGTATGGGGAAAATTGTTTAAATTTTTGATATTTTGTATAAAAATCGTAAAGCGGTTTACAGCATACATCTACATACCAAGTTTCAACTGTGTAGTCCTAATAGTTTCTGCATAAAGTTGCTGTGACATGCGGACGGACGGACAGACAGACTTGACGAAACTATAAGGGTTCCTTGTTTCTCTACGGAACCCTAAAAAACACAAGTCAAGGTTTTCAGTCTGTGTTTAATATTACTGCAACTTGAATATAAAACAGTCGTCTTATGAATAGTTCAAAGTATTCCCTATCGATTGTTGTATTTCACTATTGCTGACGTCGTTGGCGCAAACCCCGCTAGGCTGAAGGAGGCCTTATCTCGCACAATATCGCATACAAAACCACTCCATATATGGTGTCGATGTCGCGAGAATCACCCCCCAGGACCCCCGCGGGGTGCAGCGACGAGGGAAAGAAAGAGACAGCTATACGCTCGAAATAGCTCCGTCCCTCACTTTCCCGCATCGCGACACCCCCCGCGATCAACGTACTACGGGGGCTGGGCTGGACTGGACACGTGTGCTGCATGCACCCCCGAGAATGCACACTCCCAGACGAAGGCCATCAGCGCAGGAGTCCCGCAAGGCAGCTGCCTTTCGCCGGTGCTCTACGCGCTCTACACCAACGACATCCCCACACTCGAGGGCCATCTCGAGGAGGGGGTGGAAGACGTTGTGCTCGCCCTCTACGCGGACGACAGCGCCTACTTCGCGTCGTCGCGCAAAATTGAGCTCGCCTGCAGGAAGATGCAGCGACTCCTGGACCTGCTGCCGCCCTGGCTGGACAAGTGGCGGACCGCGGTGAACGTCGGGAAGACAACAGCCCTGTTGACTACCCGCTCCCGCCGTCCGACCCCGCTACAGTTGAGGGGCCGGGACATCGAGTGGCAATCGACGGTGAAATACCTCGGTTGCAACATCGACTGCTCGCTGCGCATAGTCCCAATGGTGCAACACTGCATCAACCGGGCCAAAGCCGCACGGGCAATGCTCCGGCCTGACCTGTCGTCCAGCCTGCCTCTGAGAGCCAAGCTGCGGGTGTACAAGGTCTATGTGCGCTCGCGGCTCACCGCCGCGGCTCCAGCATGGTACGCCCTGCTGTCGAAGACCCAGAAGGCACGGCTGCAGCGGTTCCAGAACATCTCCCTGCGGGTGATCACGGGAGCCGGGCGGTACGTGCGCAACACCACCATCATGAGGGATACCCGGATGCCCACCGTGGAGAAATTCGTCGCGCGGCTAGCACGGCGCATGTACGATTGCGCCGACAACAGCCGCCACGCACATCTCCACGACATTGCTCCGCATCACGCACGTCCGCCTGAAGGCAGACCACTCCCAAGAGAGTTGCTGCTCATCCCACTGTCGCCAATGTAAGCCCGCAGAAGAGGGCGAAAGCACGGCACAGTGAAGAAGAAGAAGCTCCCGCACCGTTGTCGCCAGTGTATGCCAATAGACGGCGAAAGCACAGCACAACGAAGGCCACACGAGGCCCCTGACAAGTATGGGCCACCCAAGTACGGGGGGGACGTTACCCCCCGAGTTGACGCCGCGGGCATGAGGCAACCATAAGTCCTCGACCCCGCAACCAAAGTGGTTCCCGCGCTCCGCGCGAGAACACACTCCGCAGACCACGCTCTCGCATGCACCCCCACAATGGGCCGGACTTGCCACCGACAGGAGAATACTCCTAGGAGTCACTTGCGGACTCCGGCGTAGAAGCAGGCCGAGACGGCGATGGCCGGACGACCTGAACCGGTTTTTGCCGGACTGGGCACAGGCGGCACAGGACATAAGGGGAAGAGTGGTCTGAGATAGAAGTAGGATAGGCTACCAAGGCTACATAAAAGAAAATAGTGTGAAGTCTAATACCTAATTGTTGTCTCACTACATAATGTACCCTCTGAGCAAATGATGATCTAATCTAACGATTCTAAATTCTTTTTCCAGTACAATCAATGTTTATCTAGTAAGAAGAACAATGCGTAGTACACCACCATTCTTCAGCATCGGTGCAAAATCACATAACAAAATAAACACGATCCATTACAACAAATACCAAAATTGTTGACAAACTTGGTTAATAGAGGGCACAACTGTGCCTCTGCCACCCCGTATGGGAAAAGGCGTGACGCTGTTAATGTTTAGGAAGGAGGTTAATGTTTTTCGAGCGTATTCATGTAAGAATGATTGTATATATAAGACCGTTGTTAGCATGCGCCAGCCCAAACGACTTGACGGATTTTGTTGTTGGATATGTCTCAATTGTGGGAGTGACATAGGCTATAAAATGTAAGCGAAAATTGAATAGGTTGGATATAAGACGGAAAATATACTTAGTAGTGCGGCTACTTTTATAGTTCATTTAGGTAATTAATTAGGTGCATTCATAAGTCTGTACGTGATATTAAAAGAAAATGCGGTCGGGTTACTTTTAATATCTTCTTGTTATCAGTAGTATACACTTACTTCTAATTAGGGCACATGATTTTTATATTCGAAAATTAGCTAATAGACTATGTAGACACATAAAAATGATGTCAGACATTGAAGCCTTATAAACAAAAGAGTTCGTCGATATCTAAATTGTAAATATTCAAGTAATCAATGCAGCACTTACATTTGTTAAACATCATATTCTGTAAAAAATACCACCATTAGACAACAATGTGTCGTGACGTCACAACTAACAACCCCATGATTCCATTATACAACTGACGTAGAATAACTATAAATAAAACATCTAAAACATGAAAAACACAAACAATAAATGAAATGTCAAGTCTAAAATGTGGCTGACTTGTTTCCTTGTTAAGCTGATAACTTTCGAACAACACATCCGAGTTTAATAAAACATAGCCTATAATCATTGCAGAGAAGTTACTACCATTTACAGAAAACCGCATTAAAATCCGTCCACCCGTTTCAGCGCTAGAATGCGACAGACAATTACACAGACATACCTACAGACAGACGTTCCGAACTTATGATCACCTTTTTCATCGGGGGTTAAAAACGTTTTGACAGTTCATGAAAAGTGTCTATGTTGACAGCCCTTGTCAAGTAACCAATGATAACAAAACAATACGAAAGTGATAGGTGAAGACTGATGAAAAGGTGCTATCATCATCAGTTGATGATGGATGTTATGGATGAGGTTTTATACGACGCAACGATAGCAAAGCTAAACTCTCCTACAAAAACTTGTACCTTCACACTCTACAAATACAGAATGATCTAAATTCACATTTTATTTGCAGTTTCAAAACTTAAGCCGAACTTAACAACATCTGTCGTAAACGTCAATGAAAACAGGAAAAGATGACTTACATTACAGCAAACTGGTGTAATAGTATTGTGGTAATGTTATTTAAATGACTATTGTAAGGAAGATAGGCGCATAAAAAAATACATGCGTCATTAGCCGGGCATTTCCTGAGATAGACGATATTTTGTAACAAAGAATAGCAATATGTGACGCTCATTTGTGATGATGATGAGGATGTGGTTCGACTGATTTCGGTCACGCAATAAAGTTGCCGTCTGTAGACGTATCTCATGGGCTCGTGTATGGCTTATGTAGCTTCCTTGTGAAGGTCCTCGCACACTGAGGGCATCTGAGGACCTCATTATTAGCTCGCTTATTTGTGCAATGCTATCAAATGTCTAAAAAAAAAACGGTTAAGAGCGAGTCTAACTCGCGCACGAAGGGTTACGTACCACCGTACAATGGTAGGGATGGTGTGGAGAGAATAGTTTGGATACATAGCAAAATGTTGCTTACAAAGTTGTTGGTGCTACTTTCACACTACATGCACGTAACTTAAAATTCATAAATTTGTATGTGGCATTGAAAGAATTGTTGTATGGGAGCCGCCTTTAACATGTACTGTTTTTAGGGTTCCGTACCCAACGGGTAAGAACGGAACCCTATTACTAAGACTTCGCTGTCCGTCCGTCCGTCCGTCCATCCGTCTGTCACCAGGCTGCATCTCAAGAACCTAGCTAGCTAGAGAGTTGAAATTTTCACAGATTATGTATTTCTGTTGCCGCTATAACAACAAATACTAAAAAACAGGATAAAATAAATATTTAAGGGGGCTCCCATACAACAATACCACATACAAACTTATGGATTCACCTGGTTACGTACATGGAGTGTGAAGGTAACCGCACCAATAACTTTGTAAACAATATTTTGCTGTGTAAAATCCAAACTATTCACTCCACACCATATCTTCCATTGAACGGTGGTACGGAACCCTTCGTGCGCGATTTAGACTCGCACTTGACCGGTTTTTAGTATTTGTTGTTATAGCGGCAGCAGAAATACCTTATCTGTGAAAATAGCATTTGTCTAACTATCACGGTTCATGAGATACAGCCTGGTGACAGACGGACGGACGGGCGGACGGATAGCACAGGCTTAGTAATAGGGTCCCGTTTGGCACCCTTCGGGTACGAAACCCTATTTATGATCGTTTAAATTCAAGTTGGAGGGGGAATAATGCCATCTTCCATAAGAAATGTTCAGACCCCTTTTGAATGACATAGGTACAATAATTAGACGTTAGTAATTTATTGACCGAGCGACGAACCGTCTCCGTTTCAGAATTGGGCAAAATGCTTTTTTATGTTCGGATGCTATCCTCTACAGGCCGCATATTTCTCAACTGATTCTCGTGAATATTTGTGAGCGGGTTCGATAATTAAATAGATATTATTTGTCCATTTTTTGGAATTTTTCAAAATGTTTTTAGATTTCAAATAACCGCTGCAGACCAGACAGCTTGACGGATTTTAACAAATGAATGAAAAATCAATAGGTTGGGGTTAAGACCACAAAATGTAGTTAGTAGTGCGGCTACTTTCATACTCCATGTTCGTAACCAGGTGCATTCATAAGTTTGTATGTGTTATTAAAGGAATGTATCACTCGCGAGGTCTCATTAAAAGTAATTAGATAAATTAAATGAAGGATCTAATGGTGATGGAAAACATCGTGAGGAAAACTCCTTATGTCTATGTCTGCGGCGATAGGTTATCCCCTTGTCACACATAATGGACTAACTAATGAATATGACGCCAAATGTGGCCCCAGCAGTGCCTTTGCCACCACCATAGGAAGGCGAGACAAAGTTATTTTTGAACCCCCACGAAAAAGAGAGTGTTATAAGAAGCGTTGTCTGGGTCTGTCTGTGGCACTCTAGCACTCAAATGGGTGGACGGATTTTAATGTGTTTTGTTTCATTGGTAATAGATTTCTCTGCGATGGTTCTTAGGTATATTTTATTAAAATCGGTTCAGCGGTTCAAAGGTTCTCTGCCTTCTGTTCTGCCTTAATAGTAAACAAGTGAACCAAATTTCAGCCGTAAGGTTTCATTAATATGTCTATATGATATGGTATAGTTATTGTGAGTAAAATACGTTTGCTATACGTAGGTATTATAGGCATCTATAAAAGTCGTCGTCAAGTTAAAAAAAGAATATTCGTCACACTGACTACTCTCCAGGGCTAGAGGTCAATCACGTTGTTTAATTGACCATGCTAATTTATTATTCTAGCGAAAACAACTGAAGTTAGTTGATTTGTTTTGGTAATCGACTCGTCTCAAACTGTTTTGTGGTAGTTTATTTTGTTTCATTGCATAGAGTTTAATTAAATGAGTTGTATTGCAACAAAGGCGTGTAGCAATGTCTTATAAGTATCACAGGCCGTATTGAATCCCATCAAGATTAGGACTTATTTATTTAATTAGTTGTTTGACAACACAACAAACAGATGACAATCACTTAATATACGTAAAATAGGAAATTCAACATTCAGTACTAGACTGTCACCCATAGTAAACAGACACTTGAGGAAAATCACATAAACAGACGAAAAACTAAACACAATTTAAAAACATCTAGTTAAGGACTACTTTCTGTGTCAGCCTGTATACATGTGCAACCGTATACTTATCTCTTGTTATCAGACGTGTTACTAAAAATACTGTCTTTTGTTTTGAAGCGTGCTCAATCATCTCTTTCAGAACACGAATACTGTCAGTTCCTCTCTCGGGAATTGACAGCAGCAGCAGTATGACACTTAAGCGAATCTTTATCTGAGCGGTAGTATGTGCATTCGGTCATACATTGTGGATATTCACTGTAAAATTGTATAGATAAAAGTAATTTCGCACAAAACGTCGTCATAAAGTTTAGCGCCAAGAACTTATAATAATCATCCATCGACTTTTCATTGTTAGAGATATTTTGTAAGGGATAAGCCTTATTAAGAGATAAGTTCCCCCTTCTGAACTAAGTACCTTTTGGGCTCCATGGGCTTAACGAATATAGGTAATTTGATGATTCTGAGTACCTACGTACCAGAGGTAACGCGACCCGAAATTGACTTCACATACCTTATATATTTTCATATGATCTTACACGTTTTTCTGCGGAATAACTATTTTGCAAATTACACATCTCTATCTTACATCATTAGCACCAAAATACCTCATCATTTACAAACCGAACTCAAGTAGAAACTTATCCGAAACGCGCATCAAGCGCAAGAAAAACACTGAGATATAAATAAACAGACAAAACTTTCACAACACAACACTTACTTCCAACTACTTTCGACTGTGGCCGACATGTTGCTCGGGGATTAACAGCGCTGCCAGCGGTGCAGGAGGCCTTGCTAGCACTGGCGGTGGCGGAATAAGCTGAATAACTTGTTGTGTGTTGCCAGGTTGTTGACGGTGAATGCCGTATGTTTGGTTAGTTACCGACACGTTATCTTGGAACTAAATTTATAAATAAATAAAAATGAATCCCAAAATTTGTTGGTAAGCGCAAATCTCGCAAATGGCTGGAACGATTTGGATCAACTGTTTTTAAACCATTCGTTGAAGTCTTGGGAAGGCTCTTGCGGCCAGAAAATTTTGAAAATGGACAGGGTAACCTAAAAAGCCTAAAATCATTTAGTATGAGGATTTTCTATGGGAGCTCAAGACAGTAGCAGATCTAATTCGAATTTTGGTTTTTACCTCTAAAATTTAAACGGCCCGTTCCTTTTAATCGCATATACGAAGCTGTGCCACGGACAGTTAGTACAATAATAAATATCCGACTAATATCCCATTGAGGGGCACAAAAAATATTCTGGAATTCGTAAATTGAGTTATTATAAGAACGTGACTGAATGACACTTTCATTCGAAATCAACTTAATTTAATCAATCATTACGGTCCTTGTTTTCAATGATGTATACAAGGTGACACTTAATTAGCCGAACATATTTTAGGGAATGATAGTACCTATCATTATGAACAATTTTTCCCAAGACACATATGGTCGCAAGCGAAAAAAAAATTTGGTCCCCTATAGTAACTTGTAGTCAGCTGATATTAAATATTTTTTTTCCATTTGCAACCATGTTTCTTTGAGAAAAATGGTGATAATGATGGGTACTATCATAAATATGGTCATCTAATCAAATGTCACCTTATATATTGGTTACTCCTATTTAAAAAATCAGTTTTCTCTTTTTTGAACCAGCCAAGTGCGAGTCAGACTCATGCACCGAGGGTTCACATATTTATTTTGTGAAGTAACTACAACTTTACTGTTTTCGGATACTTTTCTTTATTTGTGCTACAAGACCTTGTTTCAAGGTTTTGATTCCCTTGCAAGTATGAATTAAGCAAATTCAGTAATTTCGCGCCATAAACATATTTTTTTATTACGTTGACATAGGAGTTTCATTTTTTCACAGCTCCAAGGAACCACAGACCTGACAGTAATTGATGAATATAAAGTTCAACAGAACTCATTCCCGAGAAAAGGGGTCTTGACAGCCAGACAGACAGACAGACAGACGGACAATTAAATGATTCTACGGGTTCCTTTACTTTCTTACTTGGCGCTGTAGACGAAACTCTATAACGAATAAAACCAAAGTTAAATGGGACGATATATTTTTTATAAACTTTACTTTATCACCTGCTCTACAACATCCCGAATAGAACAGAACAATGTCAAATGTAGCGCCAAAAGTGTTGCTGGCAACGTTGGCAACACTGGCGCGCCGATTGCACCAAGCTGTATTGTATAGGTTAGATGCAGCCGGTATCGGTAGGCACGACATTATTTGCAAAACATGTTGCTTAGTGTGCGTTATCGTTCAATTATATATCATCATACAACTTATAAAGTATGACGCGAACTGTGAAGGAAAACATTGGGAGGAAAATGAGGAAATCTGAATATCAGAAACAACCTGACATAATCTCTATATAATATCTATAATAACTCTTTCATACGATAACGATTCGATTTTTTGAAGAATACTTTTTTTTCCACGATTCAGGTTTTTTTTTACAGTGGTAATGGTCTTGTATGCCCATTAGCACGAATCACAATCGTGGAAAATGACGGAGACGTCTTAAATTACGAATAAAATCACGTTCATCAAACCAAATATACGTAGTATGTATTAAGATATTTTATCTACACACGTATCATAAACCCTCTTTACTGCGTTCAAAAACCGCACGTTACGATCAGCATTATGTTAAACTACTTGGTAAAAACTCGTTTCGTATCTGGAAAACTACACATTATGGTCATTATATGTAGTTTTTCTACATATAATGACATTCAAATTTCGAACGCCGATGCCCACCCGCGTGCCGTCCATAGTTTGTCTGTGAAATTGGTACTGACATTCAAATTTCGAACGCCGACGCCCGTCTGCGTGAAGTTGGTACTAAAGAACAAGCTAAACAATTGCAGAGCCACAATGCCGGTCAAACATGCGGTTGCTGAACACATCAAAGAGAGCTTATGATATGTATGTAGATAAACTAGTGTATGTAACTGTACATAATTAGGCATTAAAACTCTCGAGTGATACTATTATGAAACGAGCCGAAGGCGAGTTTCATAAACCCACTCTCGAATTTTAATGCCCTCCATTATGCAGCAGTCACATAAACTACTATTGTCGAATCATGAAAAACAAGAATCCTTATGCAATGTCAAAGTCCATCCCTAACGAGACGTATTGTTAATGAATGACAATGATCCCGTGTAAATGAGCCCTAAGTCTGTCTGCGTCATTGGCTCTGACGGGGTCATACAATATATATCTCTTGACCACAGATATCGAGAGATAGGTTGAGGGGCGTGGCATGTGCGAACAAATGTAGCTCCGACAGGTTCGATATTAAAAATTCTCGGTAGTCACCGGGCGACCGCAGTGATGAATTCATCTCCGTTGTTTTTCTAAAATGCCGACCTGTGCAATACTCACGTGCAAAAATAGAAGCGAGATTGTGAACTCCAAGAACGCCGGTGTCACATATCACTTGTAAGTCTCATTCTAACTATTATTTCTTCTTAAAACACAAGAAATAAACATTATTACGAAAATAAATCATTCGCGGAAAATTCGTCACGAATTGACATTAAAGTGACAATGTCATGTTGTTCTAGCTAAGTTTGTTGCTACATTGCTTGTTTTGTATCTTAATTTCACTTCGTATTGCCAAGCTAACACGCAATGAATATTTCACACTTATCTAAGTACGAAAGCAAAGATGCATCGTGATACGGAGGCGAACTGTCACACGCAAACAGAGACGACATATAGTGATGGGGATACTGATAGGAGAATTATGTTTTTGAATCGATAGATTTTATCATTCCGCAATTACTAATATTGTTAATGTAATAATATAGTTATTTTATTACTCATAATACGTAAGTTTATTGTTAGTTATTCCAATGATTGCCAAACAGGCAGTTTAGATTTTAAGTTTGTTTAAAACCTCGCCCGACGAAGGATAATGGGGTGTTATAAGTATTGATCGGAAATTCCGATGCTTTCAGTCAGGTCCGAAGAGAATTTCTCGGCTAAGTCCGAATCAGAATGAACTCCGTTCACAGTTATTCTACCTTCATAAACCTCTTTGCCTCTCTTTCTAGCTGTAAGGATTCTGTTGAAAAAAAGAAGAGAGGCAAAGGGGTCTCTGGAGGCAGAACAACTGTGAACGGAGAATACACGGGTAATTTCGACGCAAAAAAGTCGGGATAAGGGGGTTGTATAGTTATTAGTCCGATTTGACTCAAAATCTATATCTGGGGATCCGGTTGAGGTCCAATCATGATTCTGTCATATTTTGAAAAAGTTGCCGACATTACGAACTTCGTAGTTACTGGTCCGATTTACTTCAAAATCGATATCTGGGGACCCGGTTAGAATACAATTATGATATAGATGTTAGATTTTGAATATTGGACGCCATTTTGATTTTTATATTTACTGTTCCGATTTGCTTCAATGATAAAGTTATGTATTTTATTACGCTAATCAATGTTTCAGTTTTCCTAGTGAACCAAAAATAAAAGAAAAATGGATCGAAGCGGTAATGAGAGGGCCTCGCTGGTTTTCAAAAAAACAATGTAAAATATGCTCAATTCATTTCGAGGAGAAATGTTTTCAAAAATTAAAGAAATACAGGCGAATGTGGCCATGGGCAGTGCCGACGATGAAAATACCAGTTATGATGTCTCATGTTAGTAATTTATATTTAATTTCATACAATGGATAGGTTTAAAATATTTCTTACACCATACCACTATAAAAAGACTGTTTCTAGATTATTAATTGAATATCTACTTGAAATTATAAATTCCATTACTAACTACATATAACTTTAAGTAATGCATCTTATTTTATTAGGGTACCAAAGATCCAGAGAAAAACCATATCAATGAATGCGTCTCTGTAGGAGATAGCAGCGATCAGGTGTATTTTTTTGAAATTTTAACATGAAAAACTGCGTGATACGTATTTGAATACTGATTGCTTGCACCTTTTTGTCTCAGGATACCATAAAACCAGAGAAAACACATTTGAATGAATGCGTGTCTGAAGGAGATGACGGCAATGATGTAAATCGGGTCAAATTAAAACAATTTATAAAAATCTTCGGGTTACTTATTTACATCTTTATTTTTAGACATCAAAACAAGCTGAGTCTGAAGAACCGTCTTTGCTGACCACGGACAGAGTAGGTAATGAAAATGTAAGAAATGTATTTGAATTGTAATTTTATTTAATTTTATAAAAGTAAACATACAGACAGTGTCACGCCTTTTTCCATGCGGGGTGGCAAAGGCACATTTGATCCCAATTTATCTTAATTTAAAGGTACCTTTCTTTCTTTATCATACTTCTATCGCCCATTCATATTCCTGTGATAAGAAGACTAACAGCAACTAAATTAAACATACAAATTACAGGACAAGGACCAAGAAAATCACAGCATTTTCGAGACCCCACGCAAGAGGAAGCTGCGCCATCGGATAGACCAATTAGAAATCGTACTCGAGCAAAAAAATAAGAAAATTAAAACTCTTCAAAAACAAAACAGCCGCTACCGCAAAAAATTTTTAAACATGAAGGATGTTCTGAGAGATCTTAAAGATCAAAAATTAGTTAATTCTGATCAAGTCACACAATTAGAAGGTTTAGGTGTAGGAGTGGCTGATCTCATTGAACGATGTGAGAAAAAACAATCTGTCGACAAAAAATCCACTGAAAAATACTCAGCAGAATTGAGAACTTTTGCCTGTACACTTCATTTTTATTCGCCTAAGGCCTACGAATATGTGCGGCAAAAGTTTCAATCTTGCCTTCCCCACGTTCGCACCATAAGGAAATGGTACGAGGCGATTGACTCCGACCCCGGGTTTACAAAGGGGTCATTTGAAGCTATCAAGCTGAAAGTTGAAAATACTGATTATACACTGGTGTGTAATGTTGTACTCGATGAAATGGCCATTCGCCGTCGTGTAGAGTGGGACGGTGAGTATATGCATGGATATGTAGATATATGCAATTTAAAAATGGCCGATACAGATTCTTTGCCCGAGGCAAAGGAAGCTCTAGTTTTTCTAGTAACCGCAATTAATGCCCCTTGGAAGATATCTGTCGGGTATTTTCTAGTCGCTGGTGTTACTGGAGAACAACGAGCGAATCTAGTTACACAATGTCTTGAACTGTTACAAGAAACGGGAATCGAAATAACATCACTTACTTTTGACGGCTGCCCTGCAAATATGACAATGACTAAAGAACTTGGGTGCTCACTGAACATAGAAGACTTAAAAACAAATTTCGAACATCCCGTTACAAAGAAACCGATCTTCATCTTTCCCGATCCATGTCATATGTTGAAGTTATTGAGGAATGCTTTTGAAGCCAAAGGAAGCTTTGTTGATGAAACCCAAAAAGAAGTGGAATGGGCACATTTAAAAAAATTTAACGATGTCCAAGAAGAAGAAAAGATGCACTTAGCTAACAAATTGCGTCGAGGCCACATATTCTTTAAAAACCAGAAAATGAAAGTGAGATTGGCATCCCAATTGTTCAGCACCAGTGTGGCAGTCGCATTAACATTTTGCTCAGAACTAAATTTACCAGGTTTTCAAAATGTCGATGGCACAGTCAACTTTCTGAAAATACTCAACAATCTATTTGATATATTGAACTCCAGACATGTAGCCCAGTTACATTACAAAAAGCCAATCTGTGAACAAAATAAGGTTGAAATCTTTGATTTTCTGGAAAAAGCCGAAAATTACCTGAAAAAATTGAAGCTTGTGGATGGTACGGCAGTAATTGACTCATCAAGGAAAACTGGTTTTGTGGGATTTTTGATCTGTATAAAGAGCCTCAAAGATTTGTATGTTCGGCTAGTTGAAAAAAAACGAAAACTAAGCTACTTCCCTGTTTACAAGATTAGTCAGGACCATCTTGAGCTGCTTTTTGGCCAAATCCGAAGCGACGGGGGTTGTAATACAAACCCAACAGCACGACAATTCAAATCAATATACAAAAAATTGATGGTCAAGTCAGAACTCCGAGACGTGGACAGTGGGAACTGCCGAGCACTCGAAAAGATGTCCCTTCTGACATGTTCATCGGCTGTTCGCATCAACCACACTATCGATCCCCGATTACGAGATGAAGAGTGTGACGTCATAAATATATTACATGAAATGGCAGTATTCGACGAAGAAGTAGAAATGATGGTTGATGTTCTAACACAATACAGCTCACAAACCATAACTTACGTAGCTGGCTTCGTCGTTCATGCTCTGATTAAAACTGTGAAATGCGACGTATGCACAAGCGCGCTACTGTCAAGCGGCCCGGACGATACACATAAGTTTATAAAACTCAAGGATAAAGGCGGCTTAATATATCCTTCCCATGACGTTATAACAATTTGCAAAAACATGGAAGTGATCATAAAATCAACTGTGCTTACCAAAGACAAAATAAAGGTTAGGGTTAAAAATCTAAAACAATCATTAATGTCTAAAGCACTACCCCGATTCATTGGCATGAATCTGTTCAACGAAATAGATTTTCACCAATTCGAACAAAACCCAATGGATAATCATCTAATATTACTGATAAAAGCTGTAATGGAAAGATATACCAATATAAGACTGCATTACTTGGCAAAAAACGCTACGCCTCAATTGTCAAAACGGCAAGTTCTTAATAAATATTTACATTTTTCTGGTCAATATATAGTATTTAATATAGTATTTAACTGTACAGGATTTTACAGAAAGGGTATATATGCCGAAAGACGGTTGTTAAGGCCATCATTCTGAACATCTTTCTTGATTAAACTGATTTGATCAGCATTGTTTTTCACTTTTCAGTACATTTTGGGCCGAGCTGCAGGTCAGATGATTTGTATGGGGAAGTAAAAAATAAAGTTGCTCTGATCAAATCAGATTCATAGAGAAAATCGTTCAAAATATGTCGCAAACAACTCTTTTCGGCTTGTCACCCCGCATCTGTTACACCCTGTATACACAGTAATAGGTATTTCTTGTAAAATAAATATGTCGTATTTACAAACAATTTACTATTTTATTTATAGAACCCGGCATTGTATACGGCTGTCTATACCAGTGTCTATAAATTATAATCGATCGATGATACACGCTGTCCTTGCATTGTCCCAACACTAGCTCGACTAGCTAGTATACCTGCGGTAGTGTGGGTGTGTTCGGACGATAGGTGCATGACATTGCACTGACCAATAAAAGCGGAGGGATTGATGTACGAGTGGTGTAAATGTATGCGTGTTCTTAGTTTTCGGCGACACTGGTTCCGATACAAGCTTAGCGCCAAGGGCCTATCTCTCGATATCTGTGCTCTTGACTGATTTCCTATCACAAACACAAATAATTACTTGTCATTACATATAACTTTTCAGTAAGATTATATGACATTTTTGTCACAAATTTCGATAATGTCGAAACAAATTTAATTTAATTAGGACTCTCGGGTCATAAGGCTCTACTATTTTAAACATTCCAGTCAAGAAGCGAATAATCAATAGGTTCCCCAAAATTAAAATTCGCGAAAACAAGACACTTCTAGAAGGAAAATAGATCTAAATTCATAAATGCTCTAGATATTTAGTCGTTTGGTAAAGTTTATGAATGCACCAAGATAAATTATGCTTTCGATAAACTACTGGCAATAACAGGTAATAATATTTCTCAAACCGTGCTTCCCGTGATGCAGAATTAGACTGTTAGCGAGATACAAACCACCCAGGCTCTCAAAGGAATCGAATCTCGCTCAAGGAAAAAACGCGAATTACTATCTACCACCTACTTTGGAATTACCGAAAAACACCAACATAAACAAATGAATAAGAATACAAAATATTTGCGGGACGATTTAGAAAATTCTTACTTTAACTCAAAAATCTCAAAACTTACACAGCATAAAGCATACTCAAAACAAATCGAGAGCCACTTAAAAAATAATAAAGAAACTCACAACAAAAAGATTATAAATAAAATGAAATAAGCATAATAAAAAAGTAATAAATGAGCCTCTCGAAATAGAATAGTAGTTTATGTGACTGCTACATAATGGAGGGCATTAAAACTCGAGAGCGGGTTTATGAAACGAGCCGAAGGCCAGTTTCATAATAATATCACTCGAGAGTTTTAATGCCTAATTATGTACAGTTACATACACTAGTTTATCTACAAACATATCATAAGCTCTCTTTTATGTGTTCAGGAACCGTATGTTTGACCGGCATTGTGGCTCTACAGTTGTTTAGCTTGTTCTGTAGTACCAACTTCATGCAGGCGGGCGTCGGCGTTCGAAATTTAAATGTCAGTACCAACTTCACAGACAAACTAGGGGCGCGGCATGCAGGCGGGCGTCGGCGTTCGAAATTTGAATGTCATAATATGTCGAAAAATTACACATTATGGTCCTAATGTGTAATTTTTCAGATAAGAAATGAGTTTTTACCAAGTAGTTTAACATTATGCTGATCGTAACGTGCGGTTTTTGTACGCAGTAAAGAGGGTTTATGATACGTGTGTATAAATTTTATTTATTAGAACAATTTAAACTTGAGTGACATTTTGAGTTGCACAAAATACATGCAGCTTTGCAGAGGCACTTTTTATTGCCACATTTGGTTTTGCAGTGGCATCTGTTAAAGCCTTGCCCACCAGAGGTCGATGTGTGCATTGGCTATTTGGCGTTGTGATTTCTTTTCGGTTGAAACAACATCAAAATCCAAAAATGTAGACTTACACATCGTGAACTTATTCCTTGAAAATAGTTCTGTTATAGTGCTGTACTGGTTTCCAATTTGTATTACCCGTTGTCGTTATATTCAACTACAACCATTTACCCATTAGGAAAGTCTCCTCTACCTCTATCCACGTCAGGAATTTTACTCTTATTTTTTTTTTATAGCTTGTTTTACCAAACCATCCTGTGCGCCTTTCCTGTTAGTTTTATTTTTTAGTTTATTTTCACACAGCTCACATTTTTTCTTCTCATTCTGGTCACAGAAACCGCAATATGTAATTTTAATTGACTCCTGGTAACTTTCTTCTTTTGATGGCTCATTCTCTTTAGTAGTTATGTCACTCTCATCACCGACTAACTCTCTAAGAATCATCTCAAGATCGTCCTCAGTTTCTATATTTGCAAGGACTTCGGGTGGCAGAACAGATGATCTCAGAACCAAAAATTGCCTATTATGGCGATCTTTCAATTCCGTGATGGTAAGATCTATTTTCCATCAGTTGAACAAATCGTAGACCTTCAGACCATTTTTCGCAGTTCTCGTCGGCCATCCAAGTCTTAAGCATTTATCAATATCGTGATGCACGTTCAACACTACCTATGTCATGGTTTCCCATGCAATCTTCACAACTCGATTTGCGAACTCCCTGCCATTGTCCGATTGAAGAATTGAGGGACAAAGATACAAAATATATCAAGTAGTTTATTTGATATCTCTTCCGCTGTCTTACTTTGTAACGGATGAAATTGTACGAATTTCGTGAGTTTGGGTTTGTCTGCGTATCTATTAAATCTACTTGGCAAAGGCTGTTGATAAAATAGGCTTTAAAACAAGGGCTTTTTTGGTCTATTTTTGTTTCATTTGACATGGCTTACATAAAATAATATACAAAAGAATCCCCTCCTTCTTTTTAGCTTCTACAATAATTTCCTCCGCCCTGCCCTGAATAACATCGAACAAGTCTTTATTCTTTACGTTATATTTGATTTTTTCGGTACTCGAGACAGGAGAAATTAACTTTTCGATATCGACAATACAACAAACATCGAAGCACTTCAAACGGCAGTATTGTATCGTAGAACGCTTCGTGGATATTTTCCATCCATGTAAACGTCTTGTATAAACTTGAAAAGTATTTCACAGGTAGTATTGGACAGTAGTCCATCATCCAAAGAACAAGGGATGTTCACTACTCCCTAATAAAGGGCGGACCCTGTGGTATAGGATGAGTAGTTGATTATCACCATGCTTGGTAGTTAATAAACACTGCAATTGTTCCAAAAAAAAATTGTCTGTAGGTTTTAATTCACAGCCATTTTGAATTAGAATTTTGTACAACGCACAATGCGTATAAAATCTCAAGCGCGGGGACCGAAGGACGAACGCGGGAGTAAGGGTCTTACACGTTTGAACTTGTTTGCATCTAGTTTTATCCAAAAGGGACCGGTTGGATCTAGATGTAGCCAGCCAGCTATCAGCCACTAGGGTTTGTTTTGACCTAGTTTTACCCGAAAACAATCGGTTAATAATAGATTTACCCAAGAGTAAGTGGCTACACCTAGTTGTAAGCGGCTAAAAGTTGCTGTAGCCGCACTTCGGGTTCTAGCGGTAACATAAAACCGGATAAACTTAAAACTTCCGCCACAAAACGTATTCATAAATATGGAGATTCAAAAGAGGTTAATAAGTGAAGCCCATCCAGGAACATAAAATACCTGGTCTGAGGGCGCAAAATAACTTTATATATAGCAATACCCATGCAAATTGGCCGCTTCGCTAATTGCCGAACTTATTTTAAAATCGAACTTATTATTAATTACATTTTAAATATAACTATAAATTAACAATCACAGAGAGGTTATGATATGTAGAAATAAAGCAGTGTATGTAACTGTATATAATAAGGCATAAAATATTCGTGTGTTGTTAATATGAAACACTCATATTAAAGTCTCTCATTATGGAAGTCACATTGACTACAATTATGTTTTATTATTATGAAATAATCTTCCACTAAAAAAAGAACCTGTAGCCAGGTTAAAATATAGAAAATAAAACCGGTATGATTATGTTTTTTTTTTCATTAGTCATAAAATTCAGAATCTAAATATTCAACAGATTTATATGACATTTCATGATCTTCATGATCAGATTGTCCTGGTTCAATTCTGGACATATCAGTCATTGTCAATTGTAAGACTGGATGTTTCACTATCACTACCGCCAACATTTATAAAAAGTTGTTCAATATCTCAATTAATTACTAACCTCCTGCATCTAATGCCTCTTCTAGTTTTTTTGTATGCTCACAGCAATTATTCCGTGTATCAGCTGTTATATCCTCAAAACAGTTTTGTACACAACACACAACATTCTTTGTGGCAACTTTTCCTTTTACTATACCCTATATCATTTCTATCGGATTTAGGTCACAATATTATTGCGGCAGTCGTAGTATTTTGTGACCATACTCCTGTACTGAATTACCAATCTCGTATACTGGGTCAGGTTAATTTTATTTTACCAAAAACAACAACATACTTTTGGTGGCTTTGGTAGCGTAGGCAATATTATTTTATCTAAGCCATCCTGCGATTTAATTTTTTCTATTAACCAAGCTTGGAGGTTTCTTTATTTGGCTAGAATGATATCTAGAATTGTCAATGACTATACAGGTGGGTTCATTTAGGTAATAATTTATTGAATACCCATTTTTTTTAATTAACTTAATTCACTGCGTAATGGAAATCAGCTTTTTTTCTATATCGTTATAAATTAACAAAGCATTCGGGACAAACCCAGTCTTGCCACCACAATAAACAGTTATGTATCTTTTCCTCTACCTACAGATTTAGATACGCTGGGCTCTTTTTCTTTTTGCCAACATTTTGCATGATTGAGCGAAGTATGAATATAACTTTCATCAAGGTGTAGAACAGGCATACCACTCTTCCTTACATCTTTGACTTCATTTAGCCCGCTTTCTTTATAATACTTACAATGGCCACGCTGAATTGGTATTTCGCGATTCTGATACAAGACTATATAGCAGAGAAGGCGTAACCCAAGGAGACCCACTCGCAATGCCACTGTACGCGCTTGCAACACTACCAATAATTAACAAACTTAAAACCGAAAACACATTCACACAATGCTGGTACGCCGATGACTCCTCCGCGCAAGGCACTTTCCAAAGCCTACGACAATGGTGGGAAAACTTAAACAAAACAGGCCCAGCATACGGATACTTACCACAAGGTAAAAAATCATTTCTAATAGTGTCAGAAACTGACAAGTCTACCGCAGAAAAGACGTTCTCCGGTACCAACGTCTCCATAGTTACCGGCTCCCGCTTCCTAGGAGGCTACATAGGGACAGGAGGGGACGACTTCGTAAAAAAGAATGTAACCGAATGGATATCTATCATCGAGAAACCCACAACAATCTGCAAAAACTCACCTCAAGCCGCTTACACTGCCCTAACTAAAGCAGCTCAGTTTAAATGGTCCTTCCTACTACGTGTCTTAAAAAATTCAGAAGAACTTTTTGAACCCTTAACTAACACATTACACGACAAATTCATACCAACACTAATCGGAGGCGAAATCACAAAACTTGAAACCCAGCTATTTACCCTCCCAGTCCACAAAGGCGGACTTGCCCTTTCTGACCCCTTCAACACACCAAACCGTGCATACCAAATCTCAAAACAGGGATCTACAATACTTTCAACAGCCCTAACCGAGATAAAAGACATAAACCTTGCTGAACACTACAATTCTTTGCGTGACGCAAGAAAGGAAGGAAACAAGGAAAAAGAAACATACGAGAACGAAACTCTAGAAAGCATTCTAACAAAATTACCATCCAAAAAGAAAAGAGCAATAGAAAGATCAATAGCGACAAAAACGAAAACAAAAACATCAACATGGCTTTCAGTAATACCGACAAGAAAAGACAACTTCGACTTATCACCCCACGAATTTAGAGATGCCCTGGCCATAAGATACCACCGCACACCAATCTCCATGCCTGCGACTTGCGACGGCTGCGGCAATGACAACTTCAACGTGGACCACGCCTTGTGCTGCAAAACAGGTGGCCTTATCACACGCAGACATAACGAAATAAGGGATATTTTCTGTGAACTGTGCCAGCAAGCCTGGGGAAACGTCACGAAAGAGCCAGTCATCTCCGAAGGCGATACTGGGCTGCGCGGAGACTTGGCTTGTCGGGGGGTATGGATTGCCCAGAGGGAGGCGTTATTTGATATCCGTGTCATAGACACCGACGCTCCCTCCCACGCATCACGCCCCGTAGCGGCTGTCCTTCGTTCAGCTGAAGAAGAAAAGAAAAGGAAGTACTGCGACCCATGCGAGACGCGCCACACCACCTTCACCCCTTTAGTAACCTCTGTCGACGGAGTTTTTGCTCCACAAATGATATCATTCACTAAACACCTCGCCGAAACGCTGGCGGACCACTGGAACCGGACCCCTGCCACAATAATGGGCTGGCTACGAGCAAGAATTCAAACCGCCATCATCAGGGCTAGCAGCATGTGCATCCGCGGTACCCGCCATAGGTGGAATCGCACAGGCCTATATGAGGATGGAGCGGCAGTCCCACACGTCTTGAACTAGAATGAATATCTTATTTATATTCTCTGTACTTATTTTCATGAATCTTTTGCTTAATAAATCTCCTAGGGAGTAAGTTTCTAATAAATTTACATTGAAGTCTCCACATAAAAAAAAAAAAATTGTGTAAGAGTAAACGAAGAGATTCTTTGCCACCAACAAAATTTATAGATTCTTTAAGAGCTGCAAGCAGCCGTTTCAAATTAAGTACTTATTTTCGGATAGCATAAAATTCATGTATTTTATGCTTAATTGCACATAAATCAAAAATATTCAGATTGATTTTATTTTAGGTTTATTTTTCTTAGGAGTAGAAAATTCAGCCCACCTTCGTTTTGTATTTTCATTACAGATGATCGGAATATGCCTAAAATATAACAAAATATTTTACTTATAAATAGTTACAAATTAGCCAATTCACATTGTACATACTATATGACGCACAGTCATGTTGACAACAAGGCTAGTGATGTTATTTAGAGGAACAGAGTCCAATCCTTCAGGCTTTCTATCCGACAATTATTACGATAGATTGTGAATAACTTTTCTGTTAATAGTTTTCGGCATTTTCACTCACAAACCACAAGAAATATACCATGCACAATTGACGCCCCACTTTGACAGCAATCGACAGATGACATTAATTACTTTTAAAAGAAAGTGTTGCAAGTTGAAATAGTTTCATAGGTTTTCTGCAACATGGCGATGTTTTTATATTCTTGGTTTGGCTTAACGGAGTAGTAGCGCGAATTCCTATAATATAAAAAAAGGCTATACATTATAGACTAAATTCTTATCTAGAAATGAATAACATCTTTGTAAATACAACAAAATAATTTTTGAAAAAAAAACTACAATAATAGCGATACATGACGTCTTAAAACATGTTTATGACAGCATCAACAATAGAGAACATGTCTCAGTGATCTTCAGGGGCATGACCAAGGCTTTTGACTTCGTAGATCATAAATGGCAACTAATGATACTCGACAGTTTTTGTATAAGAGGACCCTCAAAGAACATATTAAATTCATATCTGGAAAATTTAAAACAATTTTGCATTATTAATAAAATAATATAGATCAAACCGCAATAAAGCAAAGCTACGCATCCTACACTACGTTAAGTATGGAGTACCACAGGGTAGTATCCTTGGGGCATCTAATATTTGTGGCCTTTATAAATGCCAGAAAGTGTCCCACATCCAACGTTATTGTTTACGGATGATTGTTCGGTTGTCATAAAATTCACAGAGATACTAATTTTGAGCACACTAATAAAATAGCTACAAAAGAATAACCTACAAAAGACTAAAATCATGCAGTTTCAACCAATTGCACCAGCCTCAAGCAAGCCAACCAGTCCCCGAGGATATTATTATGTATATGTAAAAAAATACCCCAAGTAGTCCGACGATATTTTTTTCACAAATAGTAAAACATATCCTCGGCCTACACTTAGACCAAAATTGTGGATAGAAGCTTCGCATATAGAAACTATTTTGTAAAATAAATAGCCTTGTATGCCCACTAATGAGACTTAAACAAATTGCGTCCACAGAGGCGGCTATTTTTGGCTATGTGCACTCTACCCTAGGCTACGGTTTTATTTTCTTGGCAATTCTACTGATAGAGAAAAAGTTTTCAATTATCTTAAAAACTGCATTAAAACATATTTCCATTAATATTCTTAAAAACCATCAACGTCTTAAAAATAAAAATTATACTCGTCTTGGTGAGCGCAATACAACTTCTAGAAACTTAGATAATAATAATTAAATGCCAAGTGCGAGTCTGGCTCGAGCATGAAGGGTTCCGTAGCACCGCACAATGGTATACAAGTTGCATGGGGATTCGGTATCTTTCCTGTGTGTTTAGATAGCAAAATGTTGTTTACAAAATTATTGGTACTTTCATTCTCCATGGATATAACCAAGTGTGTATGTGGCATTGAAAGAAATAGTGTATATATTTAACTGGGTGCCTTTTTTCTAAAACTAAACATGCCACACAAGACGTTTGAAAAACTTATATTTTTATGTTCTGAATTTTTAAGGTGATATGTCGACCAAATAGACACATTTTTAAAGTTATTTCTGTGCTGTTCAAGAAAAGTCCCATGTTAAATAAATTAGTATAACAATTAAGGGACATTTTTCTAAATTTTGTGTCATCAGAAACGCGATTGGAGGAATATCGCTCGTTAGAAATAATGATTGAAATTAGGTATAAATTTAAACTTTTTTAAATTTTCTGACAAATTGGAATAGCCCACAGACTTCAAAAATCTTTATTTTAAATGGGTTTTGAAAATATCAAAAAATCACCTGTTATGGAAATTTCCATAGCTATTTTAGTTAATTTTGTATTAATTTAAAACCGACTTTTTGTCATTTTCTCCGATTCCATCCCTCTGACACTGCGGGTGTTTCCGCCTGGAGTAACGGGGCCCTTTGCACGGAGAGGTTAATGGCAATGTATTTAGCTTCAAAGTTGAGCTTAATAACTGCGTAATAACGCACTATAGCTTTTATATGTCAAATGCTGCCTCTAATCTTGGCTCTCCTGTTGTTTAGGCAACAGCCTATAAACAATCTATAAATCTATGCCTTACTTTATCGTTATGTCATTCTGATTCGTTGCTAAAAGTAAGTTGATTATGTAGAACACATTAACTACGACAGCACACATCGTCGTGGGAACTAGCTCCCACAAGCCTAGTCGTAATGAAGTAGACTGAGACTTCAATACAGTATGATGCAATGATACTCTGCAGTACAGCGTGTAACAAAAAGGTGAAGTTGAAGGAGAAGATAGAATATACATGGACCATACCCAGTAGCTGGATTTTGTTTCTCTTGACATCTCTCTATCGCTTTCATGATTCGTCTGAAATAACCGCGTTCTGTAGCCTTATATGTATTTCTGATATAATCCGCAATACCTATCAAATTGGAAATCGGCCAATCAGAACACGAGTCGTAATCGCATAAACATGCAAGCAGTAAAAGGTAGCTCGTGGCAAATAATCGTTTTCAGTGGCCTTAAGGTGATACGAAAAAAAATGGGATTTTTTTCGAATCCGTTTACTCCACGATGAACTGATCTACATATTTGATTTTTGGGTTGGACGTTTATCGACTAATTGATTAAGATTCTCACTAAAGGAAAACGCGATTGGGTGAAATTGTCTCGACAGAATTTAATTACGAAAATACCTCTAAATTATTTTTTCCTGTAATTCTGAAATCCGAACTAATTTCATTGTGGAACTGCGTTCAAAATGTAGATATTATGTATTCGTAAACTCTCCATATTTTTTTTACACAAAATAGCGTAGTTTATTTTTAAACAATTTTTCTGTGGTTTAGCGATACGTAATAACACTTTTTCCCGATTCCGTCCCTCTCACACTGTGGGTCTTTCCGCATGAAGTAACGGGCACCTTTGCATGAACGAGGTATCGCCTTAAATGAAAGATCGCATAGTTCTTTATCCTAACACTACAGTGTAAGTTTCAAATTTGTTTGAAAAATTTACAGTATTTCTTTCTCAAAAGAGAAATCCACAAAAGTGGATAAGAAAAAACAGTTGCTAAGCTACAGCGGCCTTCAGTCAGCAAGCGATTCCGGCCCGGGCGACATTTTTCGACGCGCCGAGCACCGAAAATTCATGGAGTCGTTAACATTTTGGCGACAACTTTGATAGTGCGAGATATTTGGTGCCGCGTGGTAAATTAGAAAAAGAGAAATATTTGGACCAGCTAACTAATATTTTTCAATTCGACGACACGAGATAACTCGTTAATTAATATTTTTGAATTGGTTCGAATAACAAATTCGGGTTATCACTGCTGTTTGAACACGATGGGACGAAACACTATTTGCTGCCCATTATGAAAAACAAATAGATTTTTTACAATAATAATCAATAATTAAATTTTAGTCAGGTTAGGACTTTTAGTGTGTGACGTGATGTTTGTTTGACAGTTGACTTCACTCATATACTTGGCACTCTTTGGTTGACTTGACTGCCACTTTTTTTTGTGGTAGGCAAATAAAGTTATCCCAATAGGTCTCTTGGTGACTTCAGGTTTACTTTTGGCGGGTAAAATTTTAGGTTAGTTTTTTAAATAGAAGCAATGAAAAATATTTAAATTAGTTTCTTAAAAAGGTCTATTTCACGTTTAGCTAGTTAGTAAAGTAAAATGCTACTTAGTTCTTTTGCGTGACAAGAGGCTACAAATAAGCCAAGTAAAGAATTTTCAACGATACTAAACTGAGAAAACCATTTCGAGAAAATTGTGTGCTAGACAAAGTAAGTTATTTCCATCTAAAAATATAAATGGATCATTGGAATATCTTTAAAAAACAGAATGTTCTTAATTTGTCCTCTACAGCTCATTTTTGTAGAACTCCTCAGATGAACTAAATTCTTTGTGTAGATTTCCCTTCGCCGCTGGCTGTCGTGTAAAACTGACAAATATCAATAGTTTTCCCGTGAAGTCAACAACTCAGTTGTCAGTCGGAACGTAAACAAAAATTCATGATATGATGTATTTTTAGTTCTATAAGGTGGCTAGATTATAATAAAGGCTTAGTGAAATCCTGATATTAGGTTAATGTAATAAATGGGCCACTCAAGGAGAAGATAAGGCCACCTAAAATCTTCAGTGAGTTTCAAAATTGATATTATTTAGGGACCTGTGCTTAATATACGTTAAATCTGTAAAACTGTAAAATTTATACTTTTATATGTTTTTATGATCATGCGAGCCACGTCTACAGATGTCGTCTAATCAATCGGACCACATCATCATCACCATAATGGAGTTTTTTTTTTTAATATTTTATCTCCGCAACTACTCATCTAATGAGGACTATCGTTTGATATCGATAGCTTATCAGCAGAGGTCGGAATTAGGTAGAGTTATTTATGTACTTGCATCGAAATGATGATATTTATGGATACTTCCGGGATTTTTAATGGACAATCCCGTGTGGCCAATAATATTAAAAATAAATGATAATAAAAACCTCAGAGATAGGTAAGACGAATAAAAAGAGATAATTAACTTTCAATTTATATTAGTATTTACATTAATTCACAATACAAATTATTAAGTCTTAACTCCTAAGCAAATTCTCATACTTTGCTTTTTTTATAAATACGCGCAAATACTTTTGCTTCTAGCCTAGACTCGTGAGTTTTTGCTTATTCAATAGGCTCATCAGAATTATTTTCCTAGTCCGATTCATTCAAAGTACCACTAAGATTTGAAGTGTTCACTTCCGACATTACTGTATAACCTTTATGATAATTGAAGTATATGACCATTCGTTTTTGAAATTGAAAATGAATTTCTCCGAACGGCTAAAATCCATTTGTACATTGAAAAAGATCGCTCTACCTCAACTGAGGTGGGTTAGCAAATTTACACACTTCCTCCTCCTCGTCATTAATGCAGGAAGAAATGTTTTCTGCTATATTTGTAATAGCGTCCAAATCAGAATTTCTAACCATGACTTTTTCTATTTTATCTTCTATGCTCTTGCAATTTGCCCATCTCAAAGCTAACCTCACTGCATCAAATATTTCAAATGATTCCATTAGAGAAAGATCGGGTTTCTGAAGTGCTGTCAAAGCTGTTGGTATAATTGAGAAATTTTCGTAAATACGTGACAAAATATCCTCTAAGTTGTCATTATTATTAAAAAAGTTTAAAGCATTCTCTTTTGATTTTGCCTCTTGACTATTCAACGCAGACAATACAGACTTAATTTCATTGAAAAGCTTAGAGCGTAATAGAATGCTGCATCAAGCCAAGTATCCCATCCAGTAATTACAGGTGCAGGAGGTAAAGGTAAATCCGGACACATTTCTTTAAAGATTTTAATTCTTTTTGGTGCCTTCAAACATACTTTTTTCAAATTTGAAATTAAACTATCATAATTAGGGTTCTCTTTTATAATCTGCCCCGCAACAAGATTTAGAGCATGGGCTAAACATGTGAAATGCAACATTTTGGAAAAGTTGATTTTAACATTCTACCAGCAGTTATATGCCACACTGTCTGTACATAACATTCTAACATTATCTACTTTGCTCTCAAATGAACTTCCCCTCATAACTTTTAAAGAATCTTGAATAAATTCTAATATAGTTGTTCCAAATGGAACTGGAAATGCTAAATACTGTAAATACAGTATTTAGCATTTTACATACTACTAAGTAAGGCTGATGGCACCTACTAGGTTCTTTTGATCTCACTAACAAATGTACGACAGCTCTTCCTAAGAAATCCGTAGTTTAGTCTACTGAAAGACATAGTTTTTTTTAAATCTATAATCTTATTTTGCATCTCTTGTACCTTGATTTTAAAAAGCTGATCCAGGTAATCTTTTCTCAATAATTATTCACTAGGCAGTATAATATTTTTGCAATTGCAACACATGTACTTTTGAAAAAATCTTTTAAATGCTTTGTTGCCTAGTTGGGACCATGGTATGTTACAAAGAATTATAAATTCGGTTAAGTCGAAGTAAAATTCTAAAAGAGTGTGGTGTTCTTTCTTCGTGCCTTTATGTACTGCTCCTTCTACATGTCTTTTGACGTTACTCTGACGAGTTGCACTCAATTGAGCTTTGCATTTAGAGCAGTAAATTAATCCACTTGCATGGTCGTAAAGAAGCTTCGGATTATATATGATCTACTTGTTGACGGTGGCCTCTTTGATTGAAGTCTGCGCCATGGTAATACTTTTAATCAAAGGATTAATCTGGGGCAAAAAATAGTGAATCTTAGAAAACCGATTTATTGCCAGTAGAAAGTTTGAATGCTGTAGAAAGAGACAAAATCTAGTACATTTTGTTAAGCGGGAAGTGCTATGTTGTGCGAACTACAAACGTGGAAATATCGCGCGTCGTTGATGTAAGTTTAAATTTTATTTAATTAATCAAAAAGGTTTTTTCTCCTCTTTAAAATTAATCCCGGGATTTAAAGCATATCCACTTTATTCTTTCGCTATATGAAATCAGCGTTAGTACATAAATAACTCTACCTAATTCCGACCTCTGCTTATCTGTCAGGCCCAGATTACCGGGGCAAGCATAACTCCATACCGACTATAACGTACCGTCACCTGTGGAACGTCTACTTATCTCCGCTTTACTTACATAACTTGAGACGATGCCTATTCTGGTCTCATGGGTCCTGATGAGCCACGTATTGAACCTCGGATCTCTCTCGAAGCGAGTGGATGGTGCTGTACACCAAGTACAGGAGGTACAGGTTCAGACCTGGAAGAGGAAAAAAAAATGCGTCACGCCTATTTACGTATGGAGTGGCAGAGCAGCCACATTGATTTATTCCTATAAGGCCACATTCCTAAAAGGACAGATTCCTTAAAGGGGATTCCTATAAGGACAGAAGTACAGTAAATGCGAGGAGTTGATTTGTTCTTTTGTTTTGTTTATTAAGAAGGCACCTATCACCCAAGGCAGCGTGGTGGAGTAGGGCTCAATCTTACTCAAAGGCCTGTTTACCTCGGTGGGGATATTTATGAGCATCATTTATTTCATAAAAAAGTAAAGTGATCCAATTAATCACCTGCAACAAGTGCATTACTTGTTTTTTTTGTGGAAGACTACTGTAAGGAGTCCGTTCTTTTAGGAATCTGCTCTCTAAGAGTCTATCCTTTTAGGAATGTGGCCTTATAGGAATAAATAGCCACGTTGAGCCAGTTATTTATTTACTCCATTTCGCGTAACAAGGGGCTAGCCCATTGCTGCAGGTTTGGAGATATGAAGGTTTCTTCACAGTGTTTTCGGTCATACTTAGATTGTCAAAAACACAAGCCTTTTATCAGGGTACTTGGATACGTGTTGTTAAATATTATAAGTCTCACCTAAGAATAGGGAGTAGACGATGTTCTCGAGGTGGTCTCCGTATTCGAAGAGTACCAGATCTATGAAGAGAGTCAGCGCTTGGAACGCGAGGCCGAAGTAGAGGTAGATCTTTAGAAGTGTCTGGTTCCTCTGGAAAAGATTGTTGTGGATTACCATCAGGAACTTTTCAAAGTAGCTATTTGACCACAACAGTGATATAAAGATGAGAGTGAATTTTACATAATAGAAGTTTATGTGACAGATACATAATGGAGGGTATTAAAACTCGAGAATGGGTTCATGAAACGAGCCGAAGGCGAGTTTGATAATAATATCACTCGAGAGTTTTAATGCCCAATTATAAACATATACTAGTTTATCTACAAACATATCATAAGCTCTCTTTAATATGTTCAGGAACCGCATGTTCGACCGGCATGGTGGCATCGATAATAGCTTTGCACTTGTTTAGCTTGTTCAATAGTACCAACTTCACAGGCAAACTAGGGGCAGCACGCAGGTGGGCGTCGGCGTTCGAAATTTGAATGTATATAATGTATTCATAATTTGTCGAAAATTGATACATTATTTATGGTCATAATGCAATGCAAAGGAGCCGTCCGCCCAACTTCTACGTTTTCAGATGGCTACTACGGCAAGTTAGTCATCATTTTCGTATAAATTGAAGATGTAGAATTGATTTCTGGTATTTATTTTAATCATTTTCATGATACTTTTTGGACTAAATCGTAAAAAAGTGAAAAGCTTGCAATGTTATTTTTGCTTGAAGAGCTAATAACTTTTGAATATAAAATAATAACAAACAAAAATAAATAGTAAAGCGTATTTTATGCAGATTCTAACAATATAAATTTCAAGAAACTTATTTAACAAAAAGTTGGTAAAAAAATTGCTAGGGGGCGATCTAACTGTCTTACAAAATGATCTGTATTATCAGCATCCACAATTATTATTATTTTTAGGTAGTAGTAGTAGTAATTCCTTTATAAAAAAACCAGCGGTGACTAGGCTGTAAGGTGAATGGCTGGTTTCCAAGACACTTATGTGATTCTCGGATCTCACTCTCTCGAGTCAGAGCTTCTGATAGTACAATAATACTTATTATAATACGATAGCAGTGTACATAGAATTGTATTATATGATGGTCGTATGTATGTCGACCTTACCGGGAAACTTTTTTGAAAAAAAAATAACACCTATATTTAATTATTGTTTATATTTAATTAAACTTTAAATAATATTCACTGTTTTCAGCACAGAGATATAATTCTGTGCATTTTAATTGTCTTTTTAAGCAGTTGCAACGATTTTTGCATCCTCTCTTGCACCTGCACCGAGTAAGTTCCAGGCACACACTTGTGACATCTAGTAAGTCTGACCAATGGGGTCCAGATACCTTCTTCCATGCTCCAACCCCAAGAAGAAGGACTTGGAAGGATTCAGGTTGGTAATAAGGCGTGGCCTCAGGCATGGACACCTTGGTACAATGCGCGAAGTGTGTGCTGGTGAAGACCGGCCTTCGTTGGAGGAATGTTTTCTAGTTCTCTATCCCTCTTAGTAAATAAAAATTTTCTACATTAATTTACAGTAGTACGGCTTGAGCCGAAAAATTTAATCTTGGAGTCATTCTCACGTCTGCCGTTTCATAATAGATGTAAGTCGCTGTTACTACATACAAAATCCAAGTTTGTATCTAATTAGATTTAACTTACCGGTCGTACATTGGAATAATAAATGTATGTATGTAACTATCAGCTTGTGCCAATTTCTCACCAATCAATGCCTTAAATCCATGAGTTACGTCAGGATATGCGCTCCAGGCGTCCAATGCGGTTTTTTGCCTCTTGCGTTGAAAGAAGACACCATGTCGCATTTTTGGCAATGTTATCAGAGTGTGGTGACGTTGTCGCTGAAGAAGAGCCGATGAAGAAGGGTTGTGACACTACTACCTATGTCTGATTACACGATTTCTGCCGCTTGACACAAAGCAACACCTTCACTATAGAAATTCCGATTTGATAGGGATCTAACTCAAGCATCTAAAGTATCTTTAAATGTGATGAGGGTTGGCAAACCGGGCTTTCTAGAACTTGTTAGCTCTGTACACTTTTCCAACAATTCTCTTAGCAGTTTTGTTTCTGTTCACTTCTTTTTTAAGCCCAGTTCCCTTGTAGATTCAGCTAACTTGTTAGCAAGGTCCGCAACGCTGAAAACAACTCGCTGGCTCGCCTCGCTGATATTTCTTTTTTCATGAATTTGTGATACTAGCTGTGCAAAAACGATTGAATAAACTTGAGTTTGAACTGTAGATTCCGAAGTTTCTTTTTTCTCAAGCTGGTGCGCACGATTCTTATGAGTAGTATAATACCTGTTATGATATGTAGCATCTATTAAATCGAATGTTTCAGATACTTTACGTAAAATATTTAAATAATTAAATTTATTTGCGCAGTCAAATATGTATTGTATCATTATTCATTATTATATATTGTATATGAATTTCACAAAACAAACATTTATCAGATGAACCTCATGTAAAATAGCAATGGCCTGGTTCCTCAGATTTGGCGCTCGTAATTTTGCTCTTTTTAGCACAAAGTTGCTAAACTTGCGGTAGCATGTCTTGTGCCATACTTTCTTTTTAACACGCTTTTATTAGCTTGGGTTGTATGTATGTATGTATCTATTAATGTAACGGAATCTTTGAACTTAATTTTCACCAGTTTCCAGAAGTCTGATTAATTAGAAACTTTGCATACGTATCAAGGACCGATGACAATGCAATAATTTGATAACAGTTTCCCATTATCCTTATTAGGACGGCCAGGATTAATACATAGCAAAATGTTGTTTACAAAGTTATTGGTGCGACTACTTTCATACTTCATGTATGTAACCAGGTGCATTCATAAGTTTGTATGTGGTATTGAAAGAATTATTGTATCGACGCCCCCTTACATATTGATTTAACTCGTTTGCGACAGCTGAAAACCTCGGACGCTTGTTTTGGAGGCATAAACGTGATTCTCTTTGGTGATCTAATGCAGTTACCACCTGTTCGAGGACATCAAGTTTTTCAACAACCAGAACACATAAAGCCAGCTACACATTTGTGGCGACAGTTCGGTCTGATTGAACTTAAACAAAATATGCGTCAACAAGGAGACACGACATTTATAGATGTGCTTAACGCCCTTAGAGTTGGAGAAATGACGTCTAGGCATCTTGAAATTCTACTTGAAAAAGTTTCAACAGATGCGACTAATGAATTCTCAATCGAGAGTGCATTAAGAATTTACCCAACGAATGATCAGGTTGCTAGACACAACGAAAAAGTTCTCCAGAGTTTTAAGAATAAAGTGACAGTTAGTTATACAATAAAAGCACAAGACCAACTCATTGATGCTACTCGAAATCTAGGTAACAAGGACTTAGATTCTGTGATACCTAGCGATATTAATAAAACCGGAGGTCTTCCGAATGTATTGAAAATATTCGTAGGAGCTAAAGTGATGTTGAGGACAAACATTGACGTGTCGAAAGGTTTAGTGAATGGCAATATAGGTTTTATCACAGAAATTATCTGGCCAAATTTTCGCAGAGGCCAACTATACGCGGAAGACATCCCGTCAGTCCGTATCGATTTCGGATCAGATGGTGTGCACATGATTAAACCAATATCGATACAGTTCCCAGCGAAATACAGTTATGGAACTGCTGAGAGACGAATGTTGCCATTAATCCTGAGTTGGGCTTCGACCGTCCACAAGATGCAAGGTTGTACAGTCGATCATGCAGTCATTTATCTAGGCTCGCGACTGTTTGCTGCTGGACAAGCTTATGTAGCACTTAGTCGTGTAAGATCTTTAGAGGGTATTCGGATTGAAGAACTCGATTGTTCTAAGTTAACACGAAAAACCCCATGCAACAGTGAAGCTTTGAATGAAATGATGAGATTGCGAAATAATTTGTGAGAAATTTCAATACCACATGTCAACAAATAACTAATTGATAAATCGAACTAAAAAATGAAAAATAAATAATAGTTTAAAAAAACTAAAAAAACACGCTTTTATAGCTAACCGAACTAAAAATTAGAAAATAATTTTTAATTTCAGAGAGTTTATAATATAGTAGTAGAAGATCGAACAATCAATCAGAATTTATCACCTCAAAATAAAATTATAATAAAGTTTAAGTAATTAACAAAAGAATTAAATTCAGAGTAAACAGCGTGGGGTGCTTGATAAAGTAAATGTAACAACCATTCTATTGGCAACTATCTATGAGAGGAGAGTTATGAAAAGTAGTAAAATGCAACCCACGCTTTTTACTCTGAATTGAATTCTTTTGTTAATTTACACCCCTACTAATAAACGTGGAATAAAAGTTATGACGAGGATTATCCTAGGAATAATCAAAATGTTTACTAATAAACTAGGAATAACTTAAACCTAGCATAACCTCGGCGTAACAGTCCTTTGTACCGCTATTCCAACCCCGACCCTTGTTTAAGGTCGGAATAACCTAATAATAATAGTTTAAAAAACTAAAACCACGCTGTTTACTCTGAATTGAATTATTTTGATAATTACTTAAACTTTATTATAATTTTATTTTGAGGTGATAAATTCTGATTGATTGTTCGATCTTCTACTACTGTATTATAAACTCTCTGAAATTAAAAATTATTTTCTAATTTTTAGTTCGGTTAGCTATAAAAGCGTGTTTTTTTAGTTTTTTTAAACTATTATTTATTTGAATACGAGTTTGTGTTTTAGATCTTTTCTATTAGATCGTGAAAGAAGAGACTCATGAAATTTTATACCCAAAGTAAAAAGCTTGTTAAATTTTACTATGTTATTTGATAGTAGACAGGCCACACTCAGCATTACATGCATTCCATAACTTTTCTTTCTTTTCTTCTTGGCAAAGAACGCACAAGTAGAAATTGATGCGATTACTATATTCCGGCCTAGGTTCTTACATCTCCAAGTGATCTAAAACAAAGCATTTAGTTTGTAAAGAACCTAACAGTACTACTATCAGGTAAGTATTGTATCCTACGAAATAAAAGAAAAACGCAAAACTTACAAACATTGATTTCAACTTTCGAACAATCCGAATCACTGGATGAATCCAAGCTCGTCGACGTTTTGGTAAATGATAAAATTGGTGTTTGTTTTTCTTTTTTTTTGGCATGATTATAGGTAAATATCGCGCGCCGCGCGCGTATTCCAAGCCGAGCCGGCGAAATACCATAGCAGAGGCAGATACGCCACTTCATGTTACAATTTTTTATTATTTTTTTGCATAACAAGGTTCTTGAAAATTACATTGTTGGAATCTGCATGAAATACGCTTTACTAGAGTATTTTTTGGTTGTTAATTTTTTTTGCTATTCAAAAATTATTAGCTCTCAAAGCAAAAAAAACGTAACAAACTTTTCAATTTTTTAGGATTTATTAAAAAAAAAAAATCTATAAAATGATTAAAATAAATACCAGAAATGAATTCTACATCTTCAATTCATACGAAAACTATACCAAACAAGCCATTGTAGCTATCGAGAAATGTTTAGTTTTCTACTCAAAAGAAAATAAGGGCCACTTACGTATTTCTGTTTTTGAGTAAATTTTTAGATGTAAACTAATTAATAAGTGACTAATTAATGATGTCCGGCCTCCTTCAGTATCCAACCTCTTTAATGCTGGTGTTTAAGTCTTACAGCTGGCCAGAAATTGAAGCAAATAAAAAAACGAGTTTCAGGTCAAATTCCTTTCAGATGGAATCACAATTTTATTCTGTTAAAAAACTATTTCTGTCCATCTTTTGCTTCTTTTAACATCTTTTGTTAATAATGCCACGTCAACGAAGGCATATGGATACCATTACTGCCACCAGAGCCGTTACATTGATTGCTGAAGGTCATTCACAGCGGTCTGTAGCTTTGTCGTTGGGTTTCTCTCGCCGAACCATCCACAATGTGTGGGATCGGTTCCAAGAGACTGGCAGTGTTGCAAGAAGGCCTGGATCGGGCAGGGTGCGGTGCGAGCGACTACGGCACAAGAGGATCGCTACATCCGATTGAGTGCCCGTCGAGAGCGCTCTGTGACGGCACGTAAGTTACAAAATCGCCTACGGTTGACAACGGGGATTCGTGTTAGTGACCAAACGATACGTAATCGACTGCATGAAGACCATCAAAGGTCCAGACGCCGAGTAGTACGAATTCCTTTATCTAGGGTTCAACGTGGAAATCGTTTAAGTTTTTGCCGCGAACATTCAGATTGGAGCATGAATCAATGGGGTATGGTGCTCTTCACAGATGAGTGTAAAGTGAAGCTTTGTAGTGATGATCGGCGGATAAGAGTATGGAGACGACAGGGTGAGAGATTTTCCGATGTCTGCATCAAGGAAATTGACCGCTTTGGAGGTCCTAGTGTGATGGTTTGGGCTGGGATTAGCTTACAAGGCAAAACTGAGCTGGTTTTCTTAAATCAAGGCACAGTAACTGCGCAACGGTACATCGATGAAGTCATCAGGCCTCATGTGATTCCATTCTCACAGAGAGTGGGGCCAGGGTTCTGGTTAATGCATGACAATGCCCGCCCACACACAGCTCGGGCCACTCAGACTGTACTGGATCACTCCCATTTTCGTGTCCTACCATGGCCAGCGTATAGTCCGGATTTAAATCCAATAGAGCATATGTGGGACCAATTAAAACGAAGGGTTAGGGAGCATGAGCAAGAGGTTCACAACCAGCAACAGCTTATGGAAGCTCTGAAACGTGCGTGGGAAGAGATACCTGATGAAAACATCAGAAACTTAATCGAGAGTATGCATTCAAGGCTCCAGGAGTGTGAAAACAGGAGAGGAGGACACACCCGTTACTAAACCATTAAAATAAACAGCTTGTGTCAGTTTTTGTTTTGTTTTGCAAAGAGTTTCTGTTTAGTTTTTGCTGTTGACATTGGACTAATTTCATGTTAATTGAAATAAGTGAAACAATTGACTACACAATTAAATGGTTATTAGCATAAGTTAAAACAAAAGCCTTGTTACATGTTATTTTAATAAATAAACATTACTGTTTACTATATTTTTCACGTAGCAATCAAAATACTTAGTGGCCCCTATTTTCTTTTGAGTAGTATATGTTTGTAACGTTTCTGTTTCTGGTTCCCACGAAATAGGGTAACCGAATGATATTCAGAAGCCTATGCCTGTATTAATGTTTTGTTTTTTATAGACCACCAACCTTATGGGCCGCGACTACAAGCGCAGTATTCATCAACACGTCCACTGTCACCCACAGAACGGTCAGCGGCAGCCGCGCCGGCTCCGCGCCAGGGGGCACCTCGGCTACAGGGGCCAACCCCGTGACTGGGGACTCGGGGAAACTCAGCTGCTCGACTAGCAGGAAGATGAGCAGGGGGAACGCGAGGAGGGACACCGTCTGAAATGTTAATCGTGATCTGGTACAACAACAATGTTAAAATCCTTACGGGGTGACAGTTGCGTCCAAGCTCAGCCAGTTATTAGACAGGAGACAACTAGTGATGGGGGATACCTCGGTATCAGGGGACACTTCGGTGACAGGGGACAGTTCGGTGACAGGGGACAACTCGGTGTCAGGGCACAGGTGGCAGGAGACAGTTCGGAGACAAGGGACCCCAAGACGCCCCAGCTGCTCTACCAAGAGGAATACACTGAAGAAAGACACTGTCTGAAATTTTGACCACGTTGATGTTGATAATGTTACTAAAAGATTTGGCAGAAACAAAAAGAGCTACGATTAAAAGAGTTGCTAAAAAAAAGTTAGGCGCCAAACCGTTTCTAAGGGACTGCTGTAATATCATGTAGTGTAGTAGCAAGTTTGATTATTTTACCAATAAGGTAAGGCCTCAGCTTGTTCCGTCCACGGTTGGTAATATCATGTCTCTCTATTCATCCTCCATTTCATTCCGACAGCTAAAGAAACACTAAGAGCAGCTGGAAAAGGTATGATTCAAGGAAAAAAAACATCGTCTCATTTAGATTAGCGCGCCTCATCCTGCGTGACGCAGAACTCTCAGCCCTGCCTGTATTTCTGAATAAACTGCAACAAATAATTGTTTACCAATATAAGTGTTGTCTCCCAAATATGTTAAATGATCACCAAATATAGTGCCCTCATGTAGCTTCTCAGAACTTTATTGGTTGCTGTAGGTCACTTTCTGTTCGAATACTAAAGTCAGGTTTGTCAGGTCACAACGTTATAATAGTAGTTTAGTTTAAAATGGGGTGTAAAGTTTTGGTAAACATTTCGTTAATTTAAGATATATTTTTTAATGTAAATTTTTACTCAATTTGGTAAACAATTAAACATGAGCTTATAAACTCACCAAGTTGATATAGCCAAAGATGATGACCCCCTGCCTTACGGGGACGCAGAAGCAGCACTTCCTTGTAACAGGGACCTTGGAACATCTCACCACACAGAGTCTGTTCTTCCACATCACGCCAACCACGGTGCGTCTCTCAAGTAAACACTGTATGAACCGAATAAAATATTTAATAAATCCCCTCTGGAGCTGTGATACAACGGCTGAACCGATTTTGATGAGTTTTATCTAAGAAACAGCTAACGCAAAAAAGCTATTGAATAACTAAACTAAATGTGGGCAAAACTGTGCCCCTGCCACCCCGTAAGGTAAAAAGCTGTGTTGTTACGTCTAACAACAAATAATAAAAAAACGGATTAAAATCGGTTCATCCGTTTAAGAGTAACGATGAGTCACAGGCATACAGATAGAAGATTCAAACGTATAACACCTTCGCATATGGCGTTAAAACCACAGATTATCATGGATGATTTAGCTACCTATATTTTATTCACTTTTCGATGCGCAGAGGCACAAGGCGTATGACTAACTGGCTACAATGATGGTTGAAATGATTTACGGGTACAGGCCGACATGGCTTAGTTTGTGCAAGAGTGGGTTAATCCCGAAATCAGATCTATCTCTTCAAAAAATAATCTACTGGCTTCTCAAAGTTAAGCCAAAAAAATCAGTTTTTCAAGAAAAAAAGGAAAACACTTCTCTTGTATCAGGAACCTCTTAAATTTTATAAAACGCATGTTCATTCAATCAATCAAAATTTCTTTATTACTGTAGATATATTCTTAGTAAACGTTTTGCCTCCTCTCTACATTAGACCACTGTGGGAGAAGAATTACCACAGATTGATTTTTACATCCCTTTTTAAAATTGGTTGTGTTTAAGTAATACAAATATTACAATATTTATTATTATAAATATTAGATAAAATAAAGGGAAATATTAAACTGCACATACTGATTTGCACAGCAAATATACTGATTTTCACAGCAAATATCAGGACAAAATACTGCGGTAGCTTAGGTGAAGGGTAAAGGGGGTGAGCGAAGCGAAGCAAACTTTATCCTTCGTATTAGGTTGAACATGTAAGGACAACAAAAATACTTAAAAAATAAAAAGTATTTTTGCTGATCCTTTTTGCTGTGAAAATCAGTATTTTTGCTGTGCGATTAAATACAAGCCTAAAATAAATAATTATAAAATTTATAACAGCGAGTTATGTGTTGAGTTAGATTAACCAATCTCCCAATCACTGATAAATCCTGAGGGTTTTTGTGATTGTTGCATGTATGTAATTAAGTTAAGCCTATGAAAATAAAAATACTTAAAAAAAAAAAAAACCCCATGGAGTCTTGTACTGCTGTATCGGCAACAGAAATAAAGATGCTGTGAAAATGTCAACTAACCACCTATCACGGTTCATGAGATAAAGCCTGCTGACGGACGGACAGATGGACGGACAGACGGATGGATGGAAGGGCGTATAGCGGAGGCTTTGTAAAAGGGTGGGACCCGTTTGGGACCTCTCGAGTACGGGTATTGAATACTCCAAGAAAACTGACATATTTTTAGGAGATTTTCGGGACACGATTCTCATTTTTTTTTACTACAAAACTGATTTGATACTTAAGCAACATTATTTCTCACTTCTCAATTACTAACAGTTGGCTACTCAGCCGAAACAGTGTGGTTATGAGTATATAAAGTTGCTGATAGCTCTGAACACCCTGTCTATATCTTTCTGTTATTCACTATTGAACCACTATAAATATACCACCGATGTACAATCTGAACTTGTATTTCTGTACTTCCTCTGAAGAGGTCCTTTTAGTGTTAATAGCGCACATCCTGACTTCGCAAGAATCAACGTGCCGGAGCCGGGACGCCTTATGACTGCAGAAATAAGGATCATATCACGCCTCTGGAGGCAAGAACTTTTAAGGTCAACCAAGATAAGTAGCTGACTAACTAGTAAATGTTATGATTTATGCTATAACTTAAGGAAACATAAACATAAACATTTTTATACAGGGACATATATTGCTTCTGGCCCCACACTAGGATACTCTTTGTCGTGGGAACCAGAAACACCGACATCAGACACATATAAACATCTAAGACCTGGGGTTTCTTAATAGAAGGGCGCGGTGCTACGGCGAAGACATGATTTTGTTGTGTGAGGAAATCTGCTTTTAAAACTTAGGGTTGGTATCTTCGTCATAAATAATGGCTATGCCCTTACGGACATTTAAATGTAGGTTGCTCTATAAAACATCCACCAAGCCATACTTTTTCACCCAATTATAAAGATTGTAGAGTTACGAGCTGGGGTAAGACTCTAGTAGTGTTAGGTTTTATTTCGCGGCAAAATATCATGCGCAAATGTTTGCTGTGTCGATCTTACCAGGCGCACTTGAATTTAGATACGTTCAGACACCGAAGTCAGCAGGGTGAGCAGGAGTATGGGCCAGCTAATTCCGCTTCTTGCTGTACATACATTCGACGAGTTCTGTGGCGTACGGTTCGAGGCTCTGCCTCCCGAGCAAAGGTCCCGGGTTCGAATCCCGGCAGGGGATGAAGAAAATGTAAATTGGACCCAGGACTTTGATGTTTATACTTGTGTGACTCAGCTGTTTCTGTTTCCCACGATACAGGGTATCCAAGTGTGGGACCACAAGCAATGTATGTCATTGTTATTACCATTAATATCGATCTATCCCTCACTATTTTTATTCACATATATGTATGTACATTTGGTAAGAATATACTTATATCTCTATAGCTTTGTTTTTAGGGTTCCGTACCCAACGGGTAAGAACGGAACCCTATTACTAAGACTTCGCTGTCCGTCCGTCCGTCCGTCTGTCACCAGGCTGTATCTCAAGAACCTAGCTAGCTAGAGAGTTGAAATTTTCACAGATTATGTATTTCTGTTGCCGCTATAACAACAAATACTACAAAACAGGATAAAATAAATATTTAAGGGGGCTCCCATACAACAATACCACATACAAACTTATGGATGCACCTGGTTACGTACATGGAGTGTGAAAGTAACCGCACCAATAATTTTGTAAACAATATTTTGCTGTGTAAAATCCAAACTATTCACTCCACACCATCGCTTCCATTGAACGGTGGTACGGAACCCTTCGTGCGCGATTTAGACTCGCACTTGACCGGTTTTTTATGCTTGTCATTTTTGAATCTTTTTACGAGTATAGGTACTTTTAAGCACATTTTATGCCTGTACTCCACAGCACACACTCTCTCACACACACTTCATTCTTACTCTCGATATTCACTCTTTATTAATCTGTGGTGTGGCTCTCGTGCACACACCACAGCACCTTGCCTACAACACATCGACACCAATCAATCAAGTATTCTTCTCACGCACCCATTCTGGGGCGTGGGGAGTCAGGGTCAGATCATCGGATCTCTTCCTGAAGAAGCGCCTCTGTCCACTCCTATGGACAGGTCATCGGGGGGCCCTCGCGGGCGGTCATCGACACCAAAACAATAGCCGCCATAAATACCAGTTGAAAAAAAAAACATGTCAGACACAAAAACCGATTACAACACTTTCGCTTTAGTGTTGTCTATTCACAGTTTTATTGAACAACGATCGAACGTAATATTATCGAGTATTTCCGAAACGTCGATTTTGCATGCAAACTGCAGCCCTTTTTAGGGCTAACGCGATTAGGCGTAGATTTCATATTTTATATGTAGATTTGGCAGGTTAAGCCTATACAGATTTTAATTTTTTAATTTTTTGTTTTTTACTTATATTTGGTTTCTATATCACAACCTCAAGATAAAAAAACATTTAAATGAATCACACATTCTTATCTTACAATCTCAATGTTAAGCACTTTTACTGTAATTAGGAAGAGCGTAGAATCCTAAAATACAACAAAGGTTAACAACCTAGCTCAGGTTCAGATGTTTTTGTTTTACTTGAATTCAAATAATGCTTGTACCAGCTTGAAACTTGTATTTTGTATCTATTTACGATAAATTAATAAATAATTATATTAATACAAACACACAGGCTCTGTTTATGTCTGTCCAAGTTATGCTTTAAAATCCCTCTGAACGCACGTCACTCCATTTTTAAATAGGAAAAACATTTTAAAAATGAAAGATCGACGGGATTCGTATTTCTCTATGCTTTTGTTTGAGGTTATAGTGAAGAGGACACCCTCTTATCTTTATGAAAAATTCACCTGGTGCATATCCCACAGAGTTGTTCCTTTCCTATCAATGCCTCGACACAAAAGTGCCGCTTTCTGTGGCAGTTTCAAATACCGTGCCTTGCTGGAATAATATCCCGCCGCTCTTTCGGCCACTGTCTAGTTAGGCTGGTGCATAAGGAAATATTTTTTTCACACCTTTCATTCGGAAAAGTAAGTTTTGCTCCACGATGAGAGGGAGCAAAATGCTACTTTTCTGTTCAAGCTACTTTTTTAATTTATTCATTGCCATGTAGCATTTACGCAATGAGCACAGATGAAAATAATCGAATGTTATTATGAAATTACATTACAATCGACTACGATGGCGCAGGCGATTAAAAACGAACGGTGTTTGAAGTTTTAACTTTAACAACGTTATATGCAAATTCATGAATTTTTCGTAATATTTAAAAAACAATGTCATAATAAATTATTTGTTTTACTGAAATCTAAACTATCGATGTCTGTTATTATGATATAATGAATATTGATATCCGAAACCATTGTAATATTCGATTCGATTATTTATACACATTAGTAAAAGTACACAGGAATATTTTATCTGTGGTGATCCTAATCCTTCACAATCCACCACTATGAAAAAAAGTTTTGTTTACGTTGTTCGATTACTGTCAAAGTGGTGAAAGTATAATTCAAAGTATAGATATTAATTTTTTTTTAAAGCATTTCATTTAAATTTTCCTCATAGTCGGTGTGAAAAGTTGTTTGTGTCACAAAGGAGCAAAATTATTTTCGTCATGGGCGTTAACGCTTGAATCCTTCGTTACGCTCAGGATTCTAACTTAGAATCCCTCGCTACGCTCAGGATTCTATCGTAGAATCCTTCCCTTCACTCTGGATTCAATGTACCGCCCTCGCCGTAAATACATCATTTTGCTCCCTTGTGACACAAATAACTATTTCACACCTTTCATTCGGAAAAGTAAGTTTTGCTCCACGACGAGAGGGAGCAAAATTCTACTTCTCTGTTCAAGCTACTTTTTTAAATTATTCATTGGCATGTATCATTTACGCAATGTGCCAATTGAATACAGATCTTAATAAAATAATCGATTGTAATTTCATCGTAGTCGATTAAAAACGAACATGTTTCAAGTTTTAACTTTAACAACGTTGTATGAAAATTTATGAATTTTTCGTAATATTTAAAAAAAATGTCACAATAAATTATATGTTTTACTGAAATAAAATCTATCGATGATTGTTATTGTGATATAATGAATATTGATCCGAAACCATTGTAATATTCGATTGGATTATTTTTACATATTGGTAAAAGTACACAGGAATATTTTATCTGTGGTGACCTTTCCATAATAGAACGTTACTGTTGCGGTCTGTAATGACTGCGTTGCTAAACGCACTTTTGGTGGTCGAAAGCGCAGCATAGCGCAGCTCAAGGCGTACACAGCGCAATCAGCTTTGCAGCCTTGATGGACAAGCTCGCGGACATCAAAGGCTGCAATGGTGACCAAGCTTAAGGGCCGAGAGCGTAGCTAAGCTAAGCTCGAGGCCTTCATAGTGTGGCCAGCAGTGCAGTCATTGCGGACCAAGGCTTATATAGTAATTTACTCAAATTTATGTTTGATTGAAAAAATGATGTTTATATTCCTATTTTTATATTCAGGCAAATACATTAAAATTGGCACCAGAAGCGCCACGAAGGAAAAACTGACGACTATAGGAGCAACTACTACGGAAAACGCCAAATTTCATATCTTTTCCCTCGTCTTCTTAACAGTCTCTGTCCCGAACTTAAATCGTCAATCAACCACAAAATATCAACTACAAATTAAAATCACACCTTATTTATATCATTCCTACCATAATTCTACACGAAATCTCATTGTGCGTTTTAGCCAGCAAACGACTTCACGCTTAAAACGTTTATGTAACTACCTACATACTAATGTAGATTAATTGCTTACTACATACAAACCCTTATGGATTAAGTAGTAAACCAAAGTTAAATATACAAGAAACTCTGTAAAATCTATCTCTATCTATCTATCTAAACGAAAAAAAATCGGACATGAAAAATACCGATTTGCGCAGCAAAAAAGGATCAGCCAAAAACACTTTTTATGTTTTAAATATTTTATTAGCCAGCGTTTTATTAGTACTTGAGTTTATGTTTTAAGTTTTTGTTGTTGGTCTTACACGTTAACGTCGCTTCGCTCACCCCCTTTACCCTTCACCTGAGCTACCGCAGCAAATATAAGGGTGCAGTTTAATATTTCCCAAAAAAAACATAATAATAATGAATGTGTCGCGAATCTTCTTGCCGATGTTTGCGAAATGAGGAAGTACTCTCAAACTAATAAGAGTAGGATTGCAATCAGAATCCAATAAGAATTAGATTGCTGCATTTATTTGATTTGGTGATCTTTTACCCCATTTATTTAGGCTATAATTCATCATTCTTTATTGCATACAGATTTAAAATGTTACATTTAAGACCAAACATATGTTTACTGCATAAGGGGCGGTCAACGAACACGTTAAGAAGATCTACTTAAGTGCTTAAGTATATCTCACCGGAAAATAATACGACCCGCAAGTTTATAAATTTCCTAATTTTTTTCCGCAAGTTATAAATATACTAACCTAACCTAACCTAACCTAACAAAACCTAACCTAACCTAACCTAGCCTAATATAATCTAGAAGGAAGTTTATAAATTTCCTAGGAAATTGATAAACTTGCGGATCGTATTATTTTCCGGTGACATATACATTTTGTGGCTTTTATGGAGGGTATGAAATATGAATTATTTTTCCAAAAAAAAAACTAAAACAACCTTTCCCATGCTTTGGAAGATTGCGACCATTTTTCTAATTGAGTAGTATTATAATAATTTTTAACGTAGTCCTTCGATTAGTTTTGTTAGTAGACGCTGTGGGTCTTAGGTCAGAACAAAATGCCCAGTGTCCTTTGCCAAGTACAACACAGTATCCGTGCATCTGAATTCGGCCTTTCAGTCCGGCACTCTGAGGACATTGTGTTCCAGCAAGGTACACACCACTGCACAGTCCGGCACTCTGAGGACATTGTGTTCCAGCAAGGTACACACCACTGCACAGTCCGGCACTCTGAGGACATTGTGTTCCAGCAAGGTACACACCACTGCACAGATATGTGACCTGTTGTAATGTCATCCCATTTTTGCATATTGAAATTTATATAAGTGATATCATAGTTACATTCACACACACATTAGTAGTTGTGATAAACTATCCAAGTTTATCATCGCATTTGTGCGCATGACATTCAAAGTGAAGCATCACCGCTATTAATACTCGTATTTTGTTTATTTGGAATTAAAATAAGGTAAGTAGAATTAGTGGCTAACTATTGGGATGAGAGAGACACTTATATTTGGATTGGATGTTTTATCATATAAGATTCATAAAATGTGACCAATCGGGATATGGAGCGAGTAGATATGAGAGAACAAAGGGAACTCTATTGTTTTTTTTCAAGCCATTTCATTATTTTTTAAATATCTGTCCCAGTTCTTCTTGCAGAAATCAAATCTTGTCTTGTTATGGTTAGTGGTATTAGTCTAAATATAGTTTATACAATACTTATCTCAAAGAAACTAATCAAGAGCATCTAATATCTTTGACTTTCATGTCTATAATATGGAATAATCTTAGTTATACCTAGTCGGTCCATAAGTTCTGTCACAAATATTTTGCCGCATAGTAAATAATACCAAGTTTTTTATTTTATTTAATACTATATATGGTTTGATAGCTCATTAAATACTGATAAATTAGAACGATTATTGGATTAAATTGGCTTAAATGCTTAAAGTCATATTACACAAATGCTAGTCTCTTCAGAGATTTTGCACTTTTTTACCCAATCAAAAATACGGACGTGATTCACTTTATCTTTTTTCCATGACTCTTAAAACCTTTCAAACTTACGTGAGATTTTAGTCAGAACCCTCCCTGAACCCGTTACCTTCATTTTGAAGCAACTAAGTCTCGGTAAAACTAATTTTCATATTCACATTTTACGTAGTGTACTTGTTGCCCACAAGATAATTTTTATACGTTTTTCTGAAAACGTAAAAAGTACGTAAAGTTCTCTTTGGGAGCATTTGGAACTGAAAGCTAACAGAAAATCAAATGCTAGTTGTTAAGCATGGTCTTAAATCGAGGTTTCAGAATAAATAAAAAAAACTTGTTGCTTATCTGGAACACTGTTTTTTTTATTAAATTTGTGGTAAGTGGTTTTTTTGTCAGTTGCGGCGTGTTTTGGGTTCGCGATTGTCTCAAGTTATAAGGTTTTTTGTCATATTGCGATAATCGTATAAAATGTATTGTATTGCAATTTGATTCGTATAAAATAAGCTTTTTAATCATGTATAATACGAATAAGAAAAAGTTTATTGCTGAGTTTTATCTATCAAAAACCTTGTGACAGAACTTAAGGACCGACTAGGTATAATAGATATAATGAATAACAACAAACTAAAGACTTGTTTTATACAATAAGTGCTTCAAAGTTAAAAGAGGAACTCGTTGATCAACATTTTATCAAAAATGGCTCAAGCTAGAGGAAATCCGTCAAAAAAGAACATGTTCTTTATAAAATTATCTACAAAAAAATCCTTCGATGTATGTTGATAGTACCTATAGTTCTGAGAATATGCTAACAGTCATTTATGTAAGTCGGAGGAAATGAGAAATGCTCCGGAGCGGCGGCGGTCTCTGAGACCTTTCCAAAAAGTTTCCCAATTAATGAATTTATTTTATGTATTGCGTAAGTGGTAGTATATAGGAACTTTCCGAAAATTTAATAATCATAATAAGGAATGTAGTCCCCACTTCACCGGTGCCTTTACCCGGATACGAGTAAGAGTGCGTCATACTCCACCACGCTGGCTCAGTGCGGTTTGATGGAGGTGTGTCGAACTAGTGCCCAACCCGACTGTCAGAAGATCAAGCTGCCCATATCTCTCTGACACAGAATTGACAGTTTGAAATCAAAATATAAAAACATTGGCTTGCTTTTTGAAGTGCCTACTGCATCGACCACACGGCAAAACATGTATCAATGGATGAAAAAGTTATTCGGCCAAAAACGTAACCAAAAACTTTTAAAATTTTTCCTCTTTTTTATATGTCTGACACATCTAAGTTTTAATCTAACCATCTTCAGATCCAATTTTGTGCTAAAAAGCAGGAAATAAATGACGTAACTAAAAACGCGACTGCGGTGAAAAAATACCTCGTTTTAAATATTAAATCCATTATGGGTACAACTAAAAAGCACAAAACAAGCAGTTAGGACTTAACTAAATTATTGAGATTTGATATAGTAGTTTATGTGACAAAACAAGCAGTTAGGACTTAACTAAATTATTGAGATTTGATGTAGTAGTTTATGTGACAAAACAAGCAGTTAGGACTTAACTAAATTATTGAGATTTGATATAGTAGTTTATGTGACAAAACAAGCAGTTAGGACTTAACTAAATTATTGAGATTTGATATAGTAGTTTATGTGACAAAACAAGCAGTTAGGACTTAACTAAATTATTGAGATTTGATATATTGGTTTACGACCACTACGGTCGTAAACCCCTCCACTAACCCGCACTGAGCCAGCGTGGTGGAGTATGGCTTAATCTTCTCGTATCCGGATAAAGGCCTGTGCTCCTCGCTGGGGACATTAATGTACTAGATTTATTATTATTTTATATTTTTTATGGCAAAAAATATAATGATCACCAAAATATTTTTTTCTTACTCAAAATGGGTAAATGATCACCAAAAGTTGCAGAAAATATCAGGGCAAAATACTGCGGTAGCTTAGGTGAAGATTAAAGCTTTATCCTTCGTGTTAGGTTGAACAATTAAGAACAACAAAAAATACGTAACACGTTAAATGCTATGTGTTAACACTTTTAACGCCAATTTTCGAAAAAGTTTTTTTCTTATAGTTGTTTAGTCTGGGTGAGGTCACCGGTGACCTACATAGCATTTAACGTGTTACGTATTTTTTTTGTTCTTAAAAATATAAAATTAAGTACACAAAACATAAAAAGAAGTTTGGTGATCATTTATCCAAACACAATTTGGTGATCATTTACTCATTCTGGCAGTCATTTCGAATTTATTGGTAGTAATGTTCTGAAATTTTTGGTAATCGTTTAAACACAAGCCTTTTTTATCGTGCTCTGTGGTCTAGAGGTTTTAAGCTCGCTTCTCACGCAGGAGATGCGGGGTCGAATCCGAAGCTGATCATGTGGCCATGGGATAAGTAGTGTATCGTAAGTAAATTAAACGGTCGTTCTAACGGTGATGGAAAACGTCGTGAGGAAAACTTCAATCTCCATAGCTGCGGCGATGGGATAGCCCCCTGTCACGCAAAATGGAGTATCGAATAACTGTCTAAAAGTGGGCACAATACGGTATTTGACAAGGTAGTCCAATAAATCTAGAAATATGTCTTAAGCTGAACCTATTTCAACAAATCAACGTTATACACTATCAGAATTGTATATTTCCAGCAGCTGTATTTTTAACAGACTCTTAAAAAGGAGGAGGTTCTCAACTCGTCTGTGAGTGTTTTTTTTGTGTATTTGTTACGCGATTCCTCTGTAAATTATGAACTGATTTTGATAAATATTTTTTTGATCGGTAGGTCATTCTTCAAAAATGGTCTCATATAAATTTTATCAAAATTGAATTAGCGCTTTTTGAAAAAATCAACAAATGCAAAAAATATAAAAACAGATGACGTTTTGGTATGTGCAAAAGTTTTGACGAGCACTTTTCATGTACAAAAACTTCATTCGCATACCGACTTGGAGTTTTTATCTTGGTGATTAAATAAACTCAAATTTGTGTTAAAAAGACAGCTTTTCGCAATGACGTCACATACAAGTGTTTCTTAGAGCTTGTGAACAAAACTACCGTTTTGTCAGTTCCCAACAAGTATCAGTTTTGACAGTTCCCAACAAGTATCAGTTTTGACAGTTCCCAACAAGTATCAGTTTTGACTGGCAGTCAAATACCGTTTTGTGCATCTGCCACCCCATATACACTCGTCTGTGGGTAGATTGAGATGGCCCTCGATTTGGAACCTTATCGCTTGGTAATAAAGTTCAAAACCTATGAAAAATAATCTAGCTGAGTGGGTATGAGAAAATGAGTGACGTTATTTATTCATCGTGTTTGCAGAGAGTCAAAAATGCGTTGCGAATGCCCAGAGGTGACAAGATGCTGCTTCTGCCTTCCCCTGAGGAAGGGGCTGCTGGTAGCTGGTTACGCGCAATTGGTGTGTATTTCAACAAAAACTCTAAAGTTTTAAGGGCTCCGTACCCTACCGGAACCCCATTATTAAGCCTCCGCTATCAGCCCGTCGATTCTTAGAGAGTTGATATAATAACAGAATGTTTATTTCTGTGGCCGCTATAATAAGTAATGAATTACAGATAATAAAAAAGCGGTCCTCTGTACAAGCGTTGGTTTTTTTTTTGCGTTTTTTCTTGTACATGACATGGAAACCTGCATGCTCAAGCTGGACTCAAGTCCGACTCGCACTTGATCTACTTTTATTTTTTATTAAATTGTGAGCGCTGTTTTTGCTGGCCGACTTTCCTTGTGGGATTTAAGTATTTTTCATCTGAAAATCTGTCCCGTAACCAAAGTGTGCCAAACCGGACCCTATTACTAAGTCTCCGCTATCCGTCGGCCCGTCTGTCCATCTATCCTTCAGTTCGTCGGCCCGTCTGTCCGTGTGTCCGTCTGTCCGTCTGTTCGTTTGTCCATCCGTCCGTCCGTCAGAATACGCAGAGAGTTAAAATGTTCACAGAATGTGTATTTCTGTTGCTACTACTGTTTTAACAACCCCTTAATATAAATGGTTTGTTATCATGATTCAAATATGATCGTAGATTTCGCGGCTTAACTCATAGCCGTGGTGGCGCATTTGGTTGATATCGGTTGCGCGATCTTTAAGCTCCGGGTTCAAATCCACGTTCAGATATTATTTTCTTTTTTTGTATTATTTTTAGTGCCTAAGTTTTCTGGTACGATGCTACGAGTCCGATCCGCACTTGACCGATTTTTTCATAGCTAGGTACTCGAGGGGGGGCTAATGTGTGATACCAATACATGTTATTGTTTCAGATCATCGCTTCTTTTATGATAGCTTGCGCCAGCTCTGAAATCCACCTTTATCACACTTTTACTAATTTTTTCGCTTTTGAAGCCCTTCTAATTTTGATGCTTTTTGTAACTACGTTTGTTATTACTGTTGCCTTTCTCTACGGACTTCACGGGGTGAGTATACCTTTGCAGGAAATTATAGAAAAGAATATGGCAACATTTTCAGACTATTGCGTATTTTTTTAAAGAAATATTTTGTTTTATCTTTTTTTGGACTCTTTAGGAGACAAACATTAAAAGTCCTGACCTCCCTGAGGTGAGCCATAGCTTATGTATAGTGGTGGTCATATAATTACAGACACAGAATGCATGTTAAAATAATTAAGCTATTCCACTCTATATTTTTATCAGAACTTGGAACTTGCTTCACAATTTATATATATGTGAGTCGATTCTTACCTACTGTATTTCGGTATGGGGTGGATGTAGTAAGACAATCTTAATAGACGCAGAGCGAGCCCAACGTTCGGTATTGAAAGTTATGTATAGGAAACCTAAAAACTACCCCACTGATCTAATACATGGTGAAAATGATATACTTAGTATCCGTAGGCTGTTTATTCTGAGGTCTGTTATTTTAGTTCATAAAAATATAACCAACTCTCCTGTATACAACAAACTTCTAATGAAACGGACCTACAAGGTTCCTATTAACGCTGTCCACACTACCTTTGCGCAAGGCTTCCCTGATTTTCTTCATCCTTACATGTACAACAAGGCCAACAGTTTTTGTAACTTTAGAAATTGTAGTAGTTTTGAAGTCAAAAGTAAATGTCAAAAATGGCTTTTATCCCTCACATACGATACCACTGAAATGGTCTTAGGAGTCCTTCAATAGGAATTTTCGTCATTATGCAAATACTGTCGATATGTCCCACATGATTATATGCTGTAGTACTCTTAAGTTTTAAAATAATGTACTGTCTTTGTTTTGTTAGTCTGTGTTTTATCTTTTTGTTTATATTTTCGGTTATAATACCCACTCTTTCCTGTGGTTTTTGTGTCCTTAATAATTAAATTGTACCCACGCTGAACTCCCATCTCCTATCTGTGAATCATAATTATGGTACCCACGATACAGGCTCCGCCTAGTGTGGGGCCACAGTTAATCATACTTGTAGCGTTTAAGGTTTTTATTTCTTTATTAATGTTCTTTTGGAAACCTGCTTATTTTTATTTTTTAAATAAATAAATATTTCTATTTCTATTTTTTTAATAAATAAATATTTCTATTTCTAATTTAAAAATATTTGCGAAATTATTGTGTAACGTTAAAACGAAATATAATCAACCAAACTTGTCTGTTCCTATTCTTTTATTCGGCTTATCCTAATTGCAAGCTGTATAAACTTAAAACAAAGATTGGCCACATAATGAAAGATTCTCCATTTGTTTAGAAGAAATAAACAATATTTTGTATTATTGAAATTATCTATCTTCCACAAAAATCCTAACACATTTATAAAATATTCCTGCACGTATCAATATTTGTTCCCATGTCCTTTGGCAGAAATGACAGCAATACACCTTTTGGGAATGTAAGCGATCAATTTGTTCAAGTTTCTACCGGAATTCGCTGCCAAGCTTCTGTAAAAGTTGTGTAAAATGTATCGACTTCTGATTTCCATTTTGTCGCCACTGTCTTCTTCACTTGGTACCACAAATTTTCAATTGGATTTTAATCCGGATCGTACGGGGGCCAATCCACAACTTTCCAAGTCTGGTTCCTTAAGAAGACTTTTACTACTTTTGCAGTGTATTTCGGATCATTATCGTGTTAGAAAGTACAAATGACAGGTAAATTTTATTTTTTTATTTATTGGTAAATCTTGTACGGGAATTTATCCTTGTTGCCTTTTATTTTCCTGACACACACTTTGATATTTCCACCCCTATGTTTGACTACTTTATTCGTATACTTAGGATCCATTTCTTTGTTCGGGGGGCGCCTAGCATATTGTTTTCCGTCAGAATTAATCATATAAATTTTTGTTTCATCAGAAAAAGACACATGTTTTCACAATCGTTAAGTCCAGTGTTCTTTTTTTTTAGCCATCGCTAATCTTGACTTAACATTTTGCTTTTTCAAAAGTGGCACCTTCGGTTACACTCTTCCATACGAGTTTTTCTCACATAGTCTCCGTCTAATTATTCTTGCAGACACACCCTTCGACCCTATTGCACCAAAAAACTCCGAACGTATCAGTTCTGATCCCTTGAACGGATCTTTTTTTGCCAACAATATCTTAGAGTCTTCCCGCAGAGTAGTTTTCTTTGTTCTCGGTTTTCTAGGTAAGTTTCCGGTCTTGTTGAACTTCATGAACTGTTTTATAGCATTCATGTGGTTTGTTATGTTTATATATGACCATCGCAACGGCGCATGACGAATCGCAGCTTTTTTATTTTGATTAGTTTAGAACGTGTTAAAATTATAAAAAGTTAAGTTTTATGTGCAATATCGACGTTCCATGAAAAATAACGCGGCAAAACAGAGAAATACAGAATGTAATATTTTTTTATTTTTTTTTGAAAACAGCTTTTTTGTCTTTATTTTTCTGGCCTGCTACAAGTCGTTAAAAAGTTTGTGTTACGTTCCCACAGCGAGCAGTGTCTAAACTACTAAAGAACACATCTATTTTTTGTCCCACATTTTAAGAATACAACGTCGTTTATGGTTTTATAATAATTAAACTACATTAAATACCTGTTTTAGTTTATTTGGTGTTCAATAAGGGGTGGTGTATTTGGTTATGTGACCACTGAAGAGCAATTTAACGTTTTTTTTGTATTTTATTTATGTTGTAAAACAAAATATTCCTGTGCCCCGTCGTTTTAGAGGTGTAAGCAAATACCAAAACACGGGACCTTCTTTGTACCTCCCTTCCGAAGCCTCACCTGAGAAGGGTCAGAACGTTTAGTATGTTGTCTCCTAACTAGCCCAAACAAAGTTTATTTATTTTATTTATTTATTTATTTGTAAAATTTCGTAAGTACAACATTACAGAAATATTTCTAATGCGTAGTACATACACCGAACAATATAACATTCATAACATATATAATAAGAAATTAAATTACCAATTGTTCATTTCACTTCAATCAGTATGTCAACTTAAATTAAATTCAAATTACAATAAGTCAAATTACAAATAAGACAACACTATTTAAACATAGTTAAAATTAAACTTCAATTTGAATATTTCAAATTACAAACTAAGCAAATTAAACACAGTCACACATTCATCTCGCACAATATGTCTCCATGCAAAGTTAAGTCAAACTGTCTGCTTTCGACTTTTCCATCTCGAATACTTCGTTGACTAATCTATTACACGTTGTATAGTAACTTCACCAAATCTAGCTTTCCTTATATTGCCGCGCGGTCAGGATATTAACAAAATATTTTTTTAAGTATTATTTTATTAAATGTAAATATTTATTATTGAAGAACTGGCTAAAAGTGGGCACAATTGTGCCTCTGCCACCTCGTATGGGACAACACGTGATGCCATGTTGTTGTTTTTGTTGTTGTAAATATTTATGCTTCTGTTTTTATGTTTATCGTAAACAATAGTTATGATCACGGTCAGTCGGTCAACAGTCCTCTGATACTAATTATCAGTTTCTAGTAAAAAATATAAAAGTAACCTCTTCATGCCATTAACGATACCTTTGAAAAGGTTAACTTTCTGATAGATATTCTGCGAAATTCAGGGTTATATTATAACTGAGGGTTGATTGAACATTGATTATTAGGGAGTGTCACCGTATCCAAAAAAACCCGGTGTCAAAGAGTTTCACGCAATGCCGTTAACTCAACTTAGGAGAAGCCTTTTGAGATGTTGCCACTCATCATGCCTACGCGATAACTTCTTTGTACCTTGATTTATAAGTATATGCACATTTTTACCCTGCTATATATGCATAATGCATCTTATATTTTTCAGAAACGGATCCAACCAGTAAAAGTGTACTACTACAACAGTATCGCCACGTACTTTGCAATTTTTGCATTAAAGATTTTGGACTTCATACAAATGATATATGTACACCCTGTATATATGATGTATGTAATGTTTCACATAGTAATGTTCATGAACTTCACATGTAAGTACCACACTTACTTACCACCTCATATTGTTTGTGCGCCGTACCAGGCCTTCCGCGCACGGGACTACTCTTATTGGGCCCACGCACTAAGCGGTGTGTTGCGGTTGGCGGTGCCTAATAATGTGTAAGCAAAAATGTATTTCATTCGCGCTAGCCACGACGGAACCCGACCGCGGCCGGCGGTAGCTTGGAGCACTGACAGCGGCTAGCCAGGACGCGGTTGCGATCGCGGCTAACTGGGCGGTTGCGAGCCGCAAACGCAACCGACGTTTTAATTCGCAGACGAAATAAAACGTCGTGGTTTTGCGGTTCGATAGAATCATTGCATAATTCATAATTTAGTTATTGCACACAATAATTAAAATAACAAAATATACATAGAATTACTGTACAAAGGCAGCTTATCTCTAGCAAGAGATCTATAAAGACAAACCAAGGCAGGATATAGGTCGACCGCTGAACACGGTAAGACCTATGTGTACAACAAAACCTAATTATTTTTTTCCTGGGACGTACAAACATAAATATTAAAAATCAATAAATATTTGAAAAGTGATGTTTTTATAGAATGTATGTAAACACGTTAATATGTTAAATTAAGTAGCCGAATGTGTCTTAATGTGCCGTCTGATTTATCAAGCTCGGAGAAACATTTTTCGAATATTTCAATGCTCATGTTAAGCGGTGAGTAAGTGGCGTAGTTGGCGCGCGTGGGCGCATGCTGAGGCAGTGCAGGTACATGCCCGTGCCGGTGGGGGCGCGCGGGGGCGTCGCGCAGCAGCACTTTGCTCACCAGTACGCTACTGTCAATGCCTGAGTAAATCACGTCGTGAAGCAACTTCATATCCGCGAATAGTCTTCTGTCCGCCAACAACACCAAGCTTAGCTCATGTGGGCCTGCCTTAAAACTAGTGGGGTAGAGATAACCTAGCTGTCTGTTAAACTTATTCTGGACTGACTCGAATATGTAGCTGTGTGTCGAGTATATAGAAGACCAGACAGGTGAGGCGTACTCCAACACACTGCGGACATAGGCAAAGTTCAGCTGTTTGGACGCCAAGGCATACTGCAGAGGTTTGGTCGCTTGATAAATGAATCCTGGCATTTTGGAAGCTTTTAATGCGATATGTTTGTAACGGAGCACGAAAGTGACAAATAACGCCGAGGTCTCTAACTTGAGGAAACCTCCCTTTCTGCTGATAATTGAAGACATTATCAAATTAAATATCAGACCGCTTTTTAAAAAACGTAAGGGACTGGCAATTATTAGGGTTAAGATCCAGGCTGAGTCTGTCACGTCCCCGCCAGGCGTAAAAACTTTGGCGTCGTCAGCGTATATAAGAAAGCGGGCGAATCTAAAGCACGACGCGATAATTTGCAGGCAGACGTTAAAGAGGAGCGGACCGAGATTTAAGCCTTGCGGCACACCTGAAGGGATAGGAGCGAAGCGGGAATGATGAAGACCAATTCGGGCAGTCTGATTACGATTCTTGAGATAGGATTTAAACCATCTGAGGAGATCGCCGTGCACACCGATTTCAGAAAGTTTAACCAAAATTACGTCATGTCTATCAAAGCATTTGGAGTAATCGGTGTATACGGCATCCACCTGAAGACCATTGTCCATATGACCCGCCACCGAGTCCACAAACTCTACGAGGTTAGAGACGGTAGATCGCTTCCGCATGAACCCATGCTGTTCCGGTGGAATACTACGAGCTACAATTGGGTAGATTTGGTAATGGACAATAAGTTCAAAGAGTTTTCTGAACACCGAGAACACAGATACTGGGCGGTAGTTTTCGGCGCTTAGCTTCGAACCTCCCTTGTGGATCGGGACAGTAAATGCCCTTTTCCATTGGACTGGAAAAACGTATTCACTGAGCGATCTTTGGAAAATAATATAAAGTAGAAGAGAAAGTTGGTCCGCGCAAAGACGAGTGAAAATAGGTGGAATACCGTCGTGACCCGCATCCTTGTTTGTGTTATTTTTTTCAAGTATTGATGTTCCAATTTCGTTGTTAACTCCATACTACCCAAATTGCTGACCCAGTTTGGAGCTGAGTGTTGTGGCAAGGAGCGATTGCCTATATCTGTAAAGACCGATAAAAAAAATCCAAGAAGACTTCGCACGCTTCCTCTCAATTGTTGAAAGTACGATACTTAAATGATATTCGCTCTGGCAGCTTGTTATCTCTACGTATGTCCTTAGTATTACGCCGGAACCTTTTCGGATGGTGCGTGATGGCAGCGCTGCATTTCGCAATGTAATTTTTCCAGCATCGTCTCTGCATACTTTTATGCCGCCTTCTAAGTAAAGAAAATGATCCATATTCCCGAGGACTACCGTTCTTCTTTGATTTGATTTTTTCTTAGATTATATGCAGGAGTGGTCTGGAATACCAAATAAGGTAATTGAAGAGACATGAAAGCTACATAATTATTAATAACGGAGTTAAGAATTGAGTAGAACGAATAAACGGCTAGATCCAGATGTCTGTCTTTAAGAAGAGTGTACCAATCGATACAAGAAACAGCATATCTTACCCGTTTACAATTTCGTTCTTGTTTGACACGGTCTTGCGTCAAACGCGGCGTCATTCTATCGAAATTATAACACGGCAATTCGCGTATCAAGTTCTTGTCGCCGAGTAGTTCCGTGTGCGGAAGGCCTTAAGCTTATGTCTCGCGATCGCTAAGCAACTCACAGCGACGTATTTGATTTTGTTCCTCGTCGCCGGCCGCCGACGCGTGCTTAGGCATAACAACAGGCCAAACTTTGAGAAGTTTGTAATACTATTACGTGTACGCGTCCCACAACGAGGCGCGTTGTGATCGCGAGATGCAAGCTTTAATGAAAACAAAGCCTTACTGTAAAGCCTACTGTTAGGTTAGGGCTTATTTCAAATTTTGCTTGCTTGTGACGGCAAGGGCGTACCCAGGATTTCAGCTAGGGGGGGCAGCTCATACCTGTTTCGAGAAGATGGTCGGTCAGGTATATTGAAACAGGAAAATTGACGTTTATTTTATCTTCTAGGGGGGGGCAGCAACCCCCCCTGCCCCTACCTGGGTACGCCCATGTGTGACGGGCTTGTAGCTAACCCGACTGTTACGAGTTTTCAAGCTGCCCTATGATGATAGGGCAGCTTTAAGGCTGCTGCCACCGAGAACTTTTTTTGAACTTTGAACTTTTTATTTATGTTTTTACAAAATTGAGCTTAATATATAATATTACAATTACTGATAAATTTGTTTAGCTAATAGGTACAGTGGTTTGCTGGCCCCGAACTAGGTAGTCCTGTATTTCAGGTACCAACTCACTATAAATTAATTACAAATAAATACAACATGAACTCATTGTGAACGGTAACTGGTTATGTGATACAATAATGCTTGTGATATCCGAGTAAAGTTATTATGCTGCCACCGAGAAGCGGTAGTAGCCAGGACCTACGGCTTACGCTCTTATTACGGATGGCAGTCCACGCAAACTGTTTGTTGTTTTCTTAATTAATGGCGGTCTAACAACTGAGGTTAATATCGATATTTTATTTTCCGACCGATGAAAAACCAAGTTCAATAAAACACTTTTTTTACTAGAGACCGTTAAGCAATCATATCAAGCCATTAAAAACCCAGAATTGAGTATTTCTGGTGTCAATCGGTAGTCTTCATCATCAGTTCCACATCACCACGTCATGCTTCCGGAATTTCGGGAGCAGCAGCTGCTAAATGCACGAGTTACTATAAAAATCCCTAATAGCTATATGTGTGTGTTTTATGTATTATTTGAAGAGTACCCTCGATTTCTCCATATTCACATCATCAGGTCCTGACCGAGATTGATAAAATTGAGAAGCTCTCCTGGTACGTCACCATCACACTTCACCATCTGTATTATGACGGTAACACATTAATTTGCAACCATATCAAATCCGTTTGATACCTAGTATTGAGCAGTTCCGGTGGCCTTCCGTGGTGTTCATCATCAGTTCCATTTTATAAAATTATGTTTCATGGGAGTAAATGCACGAGTTACTATGAGAAATACAAAAATCGCTTAAGGTCTGCCTATAATATTTGAAAAACCATCATCAGATACTGCCCCGCTGTCAATGGGACCAATGGGAAGCTATCTAAAAAAAACAGAAATTTCCAAATCCAAAAAGATGGATGGACGTCTTGGAGAAATCGCTAAAAATCCATTAAAAAAGCATCCCGATGAATTGAGAACCTCCCTCCTTTTTTGAAGTCTTTTAAAAATGGTGTTAAGTTATAATAAATAGGGCCCATGAAAGAAAACCATTGTAACATTGTAACTGTATTTGGACAGGTTTTCTTTTGAGAACCTGGAAAGTTTAGTGTTGATTTGTTGAGCGTCCGCACTGCCCAGGAAGGACGTGAAGGGCTGTGGGATCCAAGTATTTCCTTTGGGTGTGAGCATCTGCCTATTTGAAACATCATCGCCTAGTTTGCGGCATCTCTTATATGGAAACAAGACAGTTTGCGTGGATTGCTCCGAAACGGAAAGCCCGGAAACAAAATATAAATCAGCTTTTTTGGGCATGTTTCAGTTGTGCAGATATACTTGCTGGTCACGATCCACAGCTTTTTGAGGAAGCTCGCGACACAGGCAGGTCCTCATCAGTACGAGAATACACTGGAGAAGATAATCTTTGTCGGAGGTTCGACAAATAACGGGGACTTAAATGGGGACTTAAATGGGGACTTAAATGGGGACTTAAATGGGGACTTAAATGTGGACTTAAATGGGGACTTAAACAGGGACTTAAACGGGATCTCTAATGAACAATGCATGACGTGTTTAGAAGTGTAAAGAGACCGAAGGTTTTTAAATAGAGACTGGCTTGTTTGATGTTTTTAAATTATAACAACAGTTGGTTTAAAAGTTAGAATTTAATTGTAAAATAATATTACCAGTTGTATCAAATTTTCAATTATATATTCAAATATAAATAAGGTGTTTTTTTTAAATGAAAACAGTAAGTACCAGTATTTTTTCCAAAGATAATTAGGTGTGGGTTCATAGCAAAACGTGTTGAAAAATAAATAGAAATGAAAGAAAAAAATTGGGCAGAGATGTTATAGCTCTGCCCAATTTTTAAAAAAACTACATTTTCGTGTGTGGTTTTTGAAGGCCCTATATAGCGTTCATTCTTACACATTCTTATAAATACAAGGCTTCCCAATATCGGCTCATAAAGGGATGTTCGCGCTTAGATAATTCATTTTTATTTTTAGTTCTCAATTATTTTGTTGCGTGTCATATGGTTTTGCCGTAGACCGTTCCTATATTTTCACTTACGTAAATCATATGCAGGATGTGACTTTTAATCATTATTTTTTGTGTTTCACCGAGCTTGACCGAACATTCGCGATTCATATACGGGATGTTTCTCATCATACAGGGTGTGATTTATCATTAGAACCCTTTCACATTTGGTCATTCGCTAATTATTTCTTCTACATCTTTACATTCAACTTGGATTTGAAATCGGCCCGCACAACTTTCAGCTCAAGTAAATAATTGTGAAGTTGTCTTTACATGCCGCCCACTCAGATGATTAAAGTTGGTTTATAATATCCGCTCAACTTGCATTTACTATTTGTTTTGCGTTAAATAACTTGAATTAAAATGCCTAGTAAGTCGCAGGCTGCGAAGTTTTGGAAGGCAGTGAAAGGAATCGCTGCATCAAAAGAAACAGGCTTGGGTCTGCTATCGGGTAGTAAATCTAAGTACACGGTACCTAAATAATTTTACGGCACGGTACGTTAAATTGGAGTGTCTTAAGTCAAACTTAGACGGGTATTTTACGAAATACTAGACGATGAAGGTGATGACGATCAAGTAGAGACCACATACACAACTAAATAAGAAGCCGCGATCGATGAATACAACTGACACTGAGTGGCGCGGCGCCCGCGCCGATCAGCTGCCGGGTGCCTCCTCTACGACTACGGCGACGCTGTTTCTTGGTCGGAACAGCGGTAGACGGTGTGTTTAAACAAAGTATTTCAAACTTTATGTAATTCCTTGTCTCTAGAAGAACTGTTTAAGTCAACAGTAAAAACTTTAAATGACATAATAACTTTAAATACAGATCAATGAAGACGTCAGCAGAATGGTGGACCATCTTATTAAACATCCTAAAGATGTCGACAAGGTTCAGTCTAGCTTTATTGAAAAAATATATAATCAGCTTTAAAAGGCACTGAGTCTGTTAGTCTCAAATAAACTTTCAAAGTGGCAATGTGGGTCTGAGAGAGACAGCAAATTAATTGAATTTTTGAACAGGATTGCTATCCCTCAAAATAAAATTTAACTCTTAGAAAATTGCAAACTTTACTTGATTTAACTGTGTCCACACTCATAATTGAAAGTAATTTAGAACTGAATATAAAGGCTAATGTAAAACTTGTAAGCAAATGGGGCTATGATGTGACTTCAGGACAAATAAATTTTAAGCTAAAGGCTGATTTTGATGATTCAAGTATCTTTGTAATTGGTTTGGTACCATTAAGGATTCTTTCGGTTGATGTTATGTTAAAATGTAGATGACGATCTACATTTTTCTGTCGACCTATTATGTTCAAATTTATGAAACAAACTAAACATTCAGCAGAAAAAGAAAAAAGTAGTTTAAGACCAAATTAAAGTCCTGCAGCCCATAAAAGTAGGAGACGTATCTATAAATCACGAGTTGCTCTTTACAATAATAGATGGCAGAATTTCTTCATATATTTCGCCTGCTTCATGTGATATCTGTAAATCAAAGCCCTCAAATTAACAATCTAAACGCGATTTACAGAAGATCATGATGGCAACAGGGCTAGAAAGTTATTCAGAGAGAGTAAAATAACTACACGTATTACAGGCATTAATGAAGATTTCATCAAAAGTTTCCATATTTTACTGCCAACAATAGCATGTGGAGCACATGTATATATGTTGCTAAATTTTCTCAGTTTCGCTGAGAAATAGCAGCCTTGTTTGTAAATCTTTACCCGTATAATCTGCCTGCCAGCGTCCATAAGATACTTGATCATTGATACATGGATCAGACGTAATTGAATATTTTGGGTTAATGCCCATCGGAAAACTTTCTGGAGAAGCTTCAGAAGCGAGAAACAAAGAGTTTAGAAAATATAGAGGAGGACATTCCAGAAAAGTAAGCAGATATGCGTCAAATGAAGACACACTGCATCTCAAATCTCCTTTTGTCTTCCGACCCTAAGCTTACACTATTACGACCAAGAAAGACCAATCTCAGGAGATAAACTCTCCCTCCTGAAGGTCAGAAACTTTTGATGCGCACTACTCAAGATATTTTGGAACCTGAATATATAGACACAAGCAATATAAGTTAAATTAGCGATAAGAATAACATACAAATCCTTAAATTAAATACTATATACGAGTATTAAGGACCTAGTTGTTTACTATATTCTATTTTTTATATTCTATTAAATCTTTGCTTGTTATAATTTTGTTATATACCTTTCTTAATAGTCTTGTTGATAATTTAATAGTTAAATAAAAAAATATGACAGACCTACCTACCTAAAAATATACGTATTTTTATAACGATATGGTGCTTAGAACTCAATATCCAGAAATTTTCATAATAAAATATTAAAAAAAGTATCTAAGTTCAGCTTCATTTATCCGGAGTATGGGAAGTTCAAGGCTATGTTATATACTTGGTGTTGTATACAAACACCCATAAATTAAGCCTACAAAAAACCAGCTTGAGTACTTTTAAGATTTGGTACTTAGAGAGCAAATTATATATCGCTCTATATATTATTTTTATTAAATAATTTTTTCTCGCAAATCATAACATTTACAACAAAAAATACTCAAAGAATTGATTGCCTTGATTAGGACTATCTATAGCCATAAATAAAATAATGATATGTAACAAAAAAAAGTAATTCCGCAATTTTGAAATACGTCTCACTATGCGGCGCGGGGTTTGGCGCCCGCGGCAGTGAGCAGCGCAACGGACGCCGCAACACTCACGTTCATTGTGATGTGGGCTCGTCTTCCTTGCTGGTCTCATCCTCTTGGCCCCTAGCACCGCTGCCACTGATGCTCCCGCCGCTGCTGCTGCTCCCGCGCCCGCACCAGCACCCATGTCCAAGGACCCGGAGGTAACCGCTCATGTCGCACAGGTCGCCGCCCCCCTAGTAGCTAGGTCCCACCCAGTTTCAGCTGACATCATAGAAGCCGTCCACAAGGCAGTCAAAGGTATAGGCGTGGTCACCAACAGCTCGAACAAGCTGAACATCTCGGACAAGACGTCCATTGCCGCCCACGGCCAGGACATCCTGGCAATGGTCGCACACCTCGCGCTCAGGCCGAGCGACACTGAACATGAGGTGACCGCACTCAAACTCCGGTTAGTGCAAGCTTCAGGACAGCAGTCTGGGTCACCCTCGGCACCCACCGCTCAGCCACAGAACATGGTCCCCTGCTACGCAAATGCGCTGAAGATGCCAAAAGGGAAGCCTCCCATGCAAGTGCCTCACAAGGGTACCACGGTATTTTTTTACCCCCTGGCAGGTTCTGACACCATAAAAACGTCCGACGACACGAAGAAGGCTCTGCAGTCGGCGGTGAATCCATCAGAGTCGGGGATCAAAGTCACGCAGGTACGCAGAGTGGGCAACTCAGGGGTTGTTGTCAGGACAGCCTCCGAGGAGTCCGCGAAGAAATTGCGTGAAGCAGTTCCGTCGGGACTACGTGTGGCGGAGCCCAAGACACGGTTGCCAAGGGTGGCTTTTAGGTATATACGAGCGCAGCTGACCGGGGAGCAAATCTTTGAGGAGCTCTATCGAATAAATATGGCTGACGACCCGGATTGGCCGTCGTCCCGGTTCCGAGAGGAGTGCAAATTTGCGGTCTCCAAGCAACTGGGTCCGAAGTATCTGACCATCTTGGCTGCGGGAAGTGCGGTGAGGTAGGGTACCAGCACACGGACTGCAAGTCGGTGACCACATGTTGCGCGACCTGCAAACGATTCAAGCGATCGGAGGCGGCGACCCACACCACCGCAGCCACTAACTGCCGGCTTTATGCCGAGGAGCAGGAAGCGGCCAAGACGATGTACCGATAGCAGTTGAGGGCGTCAATACTATTTTGTTCGGGCAGCTCAACCTACAAAATTCGGAAGCAGCCACCGCAGAACTTCCAGTGGTAGCGAGTTCGCACCGACTCGACTTGGTACTGGTCCAGGAACAGTACAATGGTTGGCCCGGAATTCTGCAGTGTGTAACCAACCCCAGACCTGGCGTCTTAGTACTGAATCGCGGGATAGCAGCCACGCTCCTACATCACATGAGCAACGAGCACTGCACGGTAGTTCATGTCGCTTACGGAGATAACAGCCTGCACGTAGTATCAGCATACTTCCAGTATAGTCACGATATCGGTCGCCAAATAGCACACCTAGAATCGGTTCTTCAACGGCTTTCAGGCAAACCTACTCTCGTAGGAGTTGACAGCAACGCTCACTCGCCTATGTGGCACTGCGATAGGAGACAGTATATTGGACGTGGGCGGGATACGGAGTATAGAAGAAACCAGATGGAGGGCCTCATCCTCGGCAAAGATCTTCTGCACAATGTCTCGGGACAGCCGCCGACCTTCAGCGGTCCCAACGGTAAGTCAAACGTTGATTTGACTATTACTACCAGAGGAATAAACGTGTGCGACTGGACAGTACATGAAGGCGCCAGCCTCAGCGATCACCAGCTAATCACCTTCAAAACAGTCTTCGGGAGGTTAGACTCGAGAGCCAGTGAGTCTTCAGGACCTCTGCTACCTCCGTTCCGGACGCGTGGTGTCAATTGGGCCGACTTTTGTTCGACACTTCATTCTCGAATGGACAGGATTCACCCAGGCTTTTTCGCCACCAGGTACTGCGAACGATATTCGGAGATCTTGCTGCGTACTGCCCGGGAGACTTTGGGGCATTGCGGCAAAGGTAACGATGGCAGGTATGAATGGTGGACCCCGGAGTTGGACACTCTTCGAACTATGGTCAACCGAGCTCGGCGCGAATGGCAACAGTCACGACGTGCAGGAGGGATGACTGAGCAGCGGCTTAATGACGATCACCGTGCCCTTCGGGGTAGATACAAGAAAGTCATGAAGCAAGCAGAGTTGGAATTCCTTCGCAAGATTGCCGAGTTAGGTAACGACGATCCTTGGGGTTTAGCCTACAGAGAGGCTTGCGTGCGTTTACGCCCCCCGCCGAACATCATCAACGGCACCAAGCTTATCGACGGCTACACGGAATCTACCGGGGCCACCATGTCAGACCTCCTTCAGACGCTGTATCCAGACGACGAGCCGCAGAGGGATACCATCTACCACCAGTCTGTCCGTGTAGCAGCTACCTTCGCGCCATCCGGCCGTTACATGACAGCTCCCGAAAAGGTGACGATTGAGCGCAGCGTCTGCTCCCTGCATAACACGGCTCCAGGTATTGATGGTATCACGGCAGCGATAGTTAAGTGGGCGTGGAGGGCCACGTCAGACGAGATGTGGCTCATGCTGAGGAAGTGCATCGCCGAGGGAGTGTTTCCCGATCTCTGGAAATTAGGCCGACTCGTCGTCCTACCAAAGAGCAACGGTAAGCCCCTTAGCGACCCGAAGGCGTACCGACCAATCACACTACTTCCCATTTTGGGTAAACTATTGGAACGCGTAATAGTTTCCTGTGCTCCCTGCTTGTATCGTTATATATCGGAAGCTCAATATGGGTTCACTCGGGGTCGTTCGACAGTGACGGCGCTGTGCCGAAGGAGTGCATTTGATTGCGTATGCCGACGACGTGACGGTGGTGATCGAGGCGTCTTCGCGCGCAGACATCGAACGGAAAGCCAGCGTCGTGCTCGGGGAAATATCGGGTTGGGGATCCCGCAACCGTTTGGGATTCTCTTCAGCGAAGTCCTTGACCATGACGTACAAAGGGGGCTTCAAGCGAGCGCCAACGATCAGATTCGAAGGCGCATCGATCAGGAGTGTGTCGCAAGCTACGTTACTCGGTGTCACTCTGGACGAGGCTAGGTCCTACTTGCCGCATGCGAATACTATAGGGCAAAAGGCCTCCGCTTGTTTCGGCAAGATGTCGCGGGTTTCCGCAACCAGATGGGGTGTGAAGTACCGGGCCCTCCGAGTTTTGTACTCGGGGACATACATAGCTACGCTTACGTACGCTGCCGCAGTATGGTACCGATGCTCGTCCAACTTTGTTGTCAGAAGGGCGTTGATACGAACGCAGAGACCGGCGCTAGTTTTACTAAAGAAGGCTTACCGATCGTGCAGCTCCGCAGCGTTACCTGTGCTTGCGGGATTTTTACCAGCCGATTTGGAGGTCTGTCGTGCAGGATGGATTGCTCAGGAGCGACACCAACTGGCCCCCAGGGAGTACCGGAAACTCAAGACGACGGTTAGGGCAGACATCGTCGCTCAGTGGCAAGAACGATGGCAGGGCAGTAAGGACGGCCGCCGGCTGTATGGATTCTTCCCAGACGTGGGCGTGAGGCTCAGTTCAGAATGGGTAGAACCGGACTTCATGGTCTCCCAAGTACTTACCGGGCACGGATGCTTCAGACAGCGCCTACATAGGCTAGGGCTGTGCGAGTCTGCAGAGTGCCCATGCGGCGAGGACAACGAGAGCCGGGATCACGCCCTCTGGGAATGTAGGCTATACGCGGACGAGAGATCGGGGACGCTGGATGCACGGAAGAGAACAACGGTTGGCCCAATATTCCACTTCAAGGCGTTGCGCAAGTTTGCGCACTCATGGCACACCAAGAGAAGAATATTTGAAGATTGAGGACAGCAGTACTACGTGGTACAGTTCGACGCTGAGTAACGTGTTGTGTTGTCAAGCCCCATTTGGGGAGGACGAAAAAAAAATAGTACTGTATGGCCTGCCCAGAAAGGGAGAAAGGCCGGGACGCATTCAAGAACTTGTAGGGCTTCAAGAAACTGCATGCGCGAAAGAGCCGAAGGCAAGTAGCGCATGACAGTGCCCAAGATTCGGTCTGTAAGCCGCGAAGGCAGGAAAGACCATTGGGTGGTGGAGGGAATGTGGTCTCATCCTCTTCTTCCTCGGCCCTCGTTTCCAAAGCCTGTTTTTCGTCCTCTATTAGAAGGCCCACCAATTCTGCTTTCTGGCGTTGTGGCTAAACTAACTCAGACTTCACGGCTCTGAGTTTGACTAACTGACTCTGTTCGGGGTCCGTGGCTTAGGCTCCCAGTGGTCGACGCACCTGTGGTCGACGCCCCCGATTCTAGTTAATATTTTTTTTTGTGCTTTTGCTCTTAGTGCAGTAAACGATAAAATAATAATGTAGAATAAATAGTGATTAGAATAAATATTTATTTGTTAAGTGGTACAATTTTATTTCTTAGGCACTAAATAAACATTTACACACGTATTTTATTTTCCATGTTATACAATCGGTGCATTATCGAAACGTTTCGGTTTGAGGGTACCACGATTTTGTGGGAAAAGTACGGTTCCTTTCATATGCATAATTTTGTCTGGAAAAGTCACATTTGGGAATTTCTTGTCGCTAAAGTTGGTAACCCGCCTTCTTGAAAATTCGGTGCGTTTTGTGGCGAGATTTCGCCTGAAGAGCTTGTTTCATCTACAGTTGGCATGGTGGCCAACTGTCAGCCCCGCCTGGGGGGCTAGGCTAGTTTTAACCCGGAGCCATTATTTTGACCACCAGTAAATGATTTTATTGGCGAGGGACTTCCCAGCATAATATAATATAAGGTTACAAAATAAATAAATATTTAGAGATAACTTTTAAAATTCACGACCTTTATGCCAATTGGGTTGGTCAGAGATGGCCCAAACATAAGTGTTTATATGTTCCAAACATTATGAAAAAACTTTCAATGGTTTGAACAACATCCGAGGTTTGAGGTCCCGGGTTCGATCCCCGGCTGAGGGGGTAAAGTAAAAAAACCCCAGATCTTGGATGTTTATATGTGTGTGACGTCGGTGTTTCTGGTTCCCACGACACAGGGTATCCTATTGTGGGGCCAGAAGCATTGTATGTGTCTGTATGTAAAAGTTTATGTTTATGTTTATCTACTCTCAATATATAGTTATAAGTTTAGTAATACATTTTTATGCCTGCCAGTACATTTGATTTAAAAATTGCTACAAATCAATTTAAGCTGACCCGGGGCCTCGACCACGGGTGCGTCGACCACTGGGGGCCTAAGCCACGAACCCTATGTTCTTTGGCATAACATTGCAGTGCGTTTGCCAGGAGGTCACGTAGATGCTGGATCGTGCATCTTGGAGGTCCGATTGTAAACCTACATTTTTTTCCCGAAGCCCTTGCAGTAAGGATATTCTTTTTGTTCTGTTTGGTTGCCGTTTCAATGATAATTTAAGTATTTTCACAATTCGTCTAGTTTTCTTCATGAATTTATTTAATTTTAAATACTTTTTAACTTTTCTGCTGCTTGTCTGCATGGTTTGACGGATAGTGCTTAGGTTGGGTACTTGTAGTTCTAGTTGGAGAGAGGTAATGTGGCAAGATTCGTGGTTTTCTTTTGCTATGCACAGTCAGTCAACTTCATGTTTACTTCATTGAGTTGGTATTGGAGGAATTTACTGCGGTCCCAAGCAGAAGCAAGGTCAGTGCGCAGGGTGTCAAAATGGAATCTAGTTTTTCTAAGGCAATTGTATTGTTAGCACCAAAAATACACACTTTGTGAAACTTCAAACTGTGTTCCTATTACGGTTCATCAGATTAGACATACGCACGGACAGATATCGGAAGCTTAGTATTAATTGGGTACCTTTCAGCTGTGGAATTTTGAAAAATGCGCCACTCACTCCTACCACATGGTGGCGTGGAAATTAATTTTTTGGCCGAAATGCACTTTGAAGTAGACTTAGAGGTGCTCGTATGCCAAAACTAATGTTTTGCAAAAAATATGTCGAGAGACTTGTGCTATCTTAACATCACACCCACACAAGTTTCAAAACTTTATTAATTTGTTTGTCACTCCCATGCATTGATAGATAACACAAAATTACTGAGTTTGATATTCGAAATACTTGAACACTTCTGATAGTCGAGGAGTTATATAGGCGAGCTGACACCACTCCATAATCCGCAACCCGCACTGCTCAATCTTACTCGTGTCCGAGTAAGTACCTGTGCCCTTCGGCGAGGTACATACATAGGCTACATTTATTTAATACTGTTACTGTCTGATACTCATATCGGTATAATGTGACGGGATTTCCTCTGCGCATTCCGACGACTGCGATACCACAGCTGGCGAGAACAACAGACAATCTACTCAGAGACTATTCATATTTACACAGGCTGGAACATAAAACTTTGTCATGTTCAAAGCGGATATTAGGGACGACTTTATGAACAGACTTTCCTTGTGAAAGTATGGAGAAATTTTGACGGCTAACGTTTTGACGTTTGTTGATATTGGTCTCCGGAGACAGTTTGGTCAAGTTCCTAGTCACAAATCTCCCATTACCCACTATTCTCTATGGAGAATGCGGCGATGGGCTTGCCCACTGTTACGCAAAATGGAGTATGGAATAACTGTCTAAACACGGGCTATGACTCTGTCAACCCGTATGGAAAAGGCGTGACGTTTCGTATATATTCAAATTCGTATTTATATTATTTATTGCGCTGAAAATATAAAGTACAGACGATTAAAAAAAATGTTATAAGTAAAGGCAAGTTTATCTCTAAAGAGAGATTTTTTCCAGCAAACCTAGGCAAGATAGAAAAGTCCTAGTGCGCAATAAAACTGTATACATGTAAACTGTACGAAAATTACTTTCAAAATATAAATAAAATGAATATGTATCTATGTACCCATTATCAGGACCCATTACGCGTGTTTACAGATTGTATTGATTTATGATCCATCTCTCTAAGTGACCGTTCCGTTCCGTGGGCAAGTCTACATTATTTATACTGTTATTATTCAATGTCAGCATGACATGCGCAGACGCAGATAGCGTCACAGTGCCGGGTGAATTGTTTATTAGGTTTTAAAATGACCATCCGGGTAACGTAGGGCAGTAATAATGATGGTCCCACGATTTGAGAAAGTGTTCTTCTGTTTACCGTTGCGGTGTGGTGTGATTCTTCTGGTGTATTTGAATTTGGTAAGTTCATTTTTTAATGTATTGTGGGTTTACTGCATCCCAAGAAATAGAATCATCGCTGTGGAGAGAAGAGCGAAAAAGGGGATAGAGGCCTGTGCTCAACTGTGGGAAGATGCAGACTGATATAAATAGATTAGTATTGTGGATGGGTAAAAGAATTGGCGGGAATCGTTTATTAATCTGTAATTTAGCAAGGATATCCGGATAATGAATCCGAGATACATACATGTGCAAATATGCGTACTCTGGCTTATGACCGCAATCAAGAATATTTACTTATACTATACTTACTTAAATATACTTTAATCTTTGACCTCTGGACTTTGTAGGAAAATACTTCTTCCGTGCGTCATCTATCACTCCAATCTGATTTAGATACTGCGATACGTACTACTTTGAATAGAGTTTACGTGAACAATGTAACTTACCATATCAAAATCAAAATTTCTTTATTACTGTAGATATTTATGTACTTAGAAAATTATATTTATATACACTTCGTATTTTTTACTAATTCTTACTTGTTGCTGTCTAACACTAAACTGATCGCAACTCGCCATGTCATCTGGAACTGAGAATTTGATACACTTGGTTTTACGAGCGATTGACAATAAACAATTAACTTTACAACTATGAACCAATTCAAGGTTAGAGACAATACATGAGGGGGCTTAATGCTGATGTGTGCATATCAGTCCACATTTCACAACACTTGTTTTATAAAGTTGTCAAGTCAATTTTTGAAGCTCACTGATGCTGCACTAATTACAGTTTCTGGAAGGCTGTTCCACTGGCGGACCACTCGGTTTGACAGAAGGTGTTTGCGTGGGTTACTTGTAAACGAGAGCCCTTGGAGTTTGAGGAGTGCCCTCTGAGGTGATGATTCTGGTTCATCATAAACATGTCTTTAATGGTCGTCACGTCATAGAAGCCAGTTAGAATTTTATATGTTTCTATGAGAAGTCCACGTTTACGTCGTTGTTCTAGTGTGCTTAGCCCTAGCTCTGCAAGTCGCTGCTCATAAGGCTTGTCACGGAGTCCTACAACCATCTTAGTTGCTCTTCTTTGAACTTTCTCCAGCAGGTTTTTAACCTTCTGGAAGTTAGGCCTCTATATTTGGAAGGCATACTCAAGGAGGGGTCTTGTAGAGTCTCAGAAAAAGTTCTTTGTCAATATAATCAAATAATTTCCGAATCATATATGCTAGCGAGTTAGCTTTCTTAGTAATTGAAAGTATACGAGTCTCCCATTTATGGTCATTTAATATTGTAACTCCGAGATCTCTCTGTGTTGTAACGGGATCCAGTATGTGCATATTAATGCTGTATGGTAATTTTGGATTATTTTTCCCGACGTGCAGAACCGTTCACTTCCCAGGGTTTAAAGTTATCACCACCTGTGTCCATCCAAAAATGCGGTTCAAGTCATTTTGTATTATATTATGCGGTATTAGCGGATTTCCCATGATTTTTGTATCATCTGCAAAAACATAAACATGACATAAACATTTACATACTGGCACATCGCTTTTGGTCCCACACTTAATAGATAGATAAAGCGTTTATTCAGTCGTCAAAACACACAAAACAGAACACAGAAAATTCAACAATAAGGCTTAGAATAGAACGACAATCAGTTGATCAGGCATACATATACAATTGAATCGTAGTGAGTTGTGTATTGCGACGCTGAAACGGTTTCGGCTCAGCATGTGGTACAGGAAGACCTGTAGCGCTGGTATTCTGTCGGAACCAGCGACAGTCCGGACTTTATTAATAATTTAAGGTCCGTTAGGTATATGCAGAACAGAATAAGTCCTAGCACTGATCCTTAGGGTACACCACTGAGGACGTTGTAGGAGTCTGAGAGGTCTGTGGGGGCGATGATGAAAGCAAGAGTAAGCGATTTACTTTTAGAGCTTTATTGCCCAATACACATATTACAGCATAAATGCGAGCTTATTCGTAACAGCGATATAGACCGTAAGCAAGCGATAGGTATTCGCGGAGGTTAGCGACATAGGTCAAGAGAGGGGCCGGCAGAAAGACAGGATCCACCACAGCACCCCCTTCGGAATGTTAAAGTCCTGCGGAAAGATAAGCGGGGAATTTAACCAGGCGCCCCGACCGTGTCCTCTTGACGGGGCTATCTGGTTCTGGTCCAACAATTTGTGGAGTTTTTTTAGGTGGATCGGTATCGGCAAGAATGTAGGCGGGTTTTACTCTTTCAATAGAGACAGTCACTGGTCCTCTTGCGAATTCCACAGTGACGGTTTTGTCTGTCCTTGATAGTACACGGTGTGGGCCTGTGTACGGCGGTTCTAGAGATCCACGTAGTGTATCTTTGTGTAAGAAAATATGTTGAGCTGTCTTAAGGTCGTTGTGTACGAAAACTGATTTTGTTGTGTCACAAAGTTCTGTTCGGTGGTGGTTTGTGTATGTGATTTGTTGAGAAACTCACCAGGAATCTTCAGTGTCTCACCCACAGACCAGATATCGAGATACACGCAGCAAACACGGTAGAATGTATGAGAACCAACCGTGTAACTTTTTCACTACCTACTGTGACGTCACGAGCGCCTTGTAGTGAAGGGTGGACATGTTAGTCGTGAAACAGAGTCTAAGGCGCGCCGTCAAATCGATTCAAAATGAGCGCTGCTGTGGGAATCCCCTACCTTTTCATTTCATTTATTAATTTGCAAACATGTACAAAACAATAGTGGTCTTAAAATACAGCAGTAGGTGAGTACATGTATATACCCTGTTAGGGCATCGCAAACAGCAGTGCAGGTTTCACATTGTTAAAAACGTTAATTGTAATAAAGTAGTGCATGCAATTTAAATGTCGACTTTGAGATTAATTTATAATAACATTTACAATATAGGTATAGGTACATTCAATACAATTTTCACATAGTCATACAAAATTACGATAGATCAAAATTAAATGGTTTGGGAAAAGTATAATTGTAAAATGTCAAGAAAATATTATGTTACATTATTTATCAAATTTATCATTAAGGAATTCATTGACGGAATAATAACATTTGGATACAAGAAACTTTTTTAATTGGTTGTAAAAAGGTTTGAAACTAGATTCAGCTTTGATAGAATTGGGTATTTTGTTATAAATTTTGGCAGCTTTGTAATTAGGTCCGTTTTTAACTATTTGCATATTTGATTTTGGCAGTTCTAGTAGGTGATTTCGCCTTGCGCTAGTACAGAGATCATATTGGCACAGATTTTTCCTAACAAAGACTGATGCCTCAAGTATGAACCTACCACGACCACGTACCTACCGCGTTGCCTTTTGTCAGTAAGCCGGCAGTGTTTCGAGCGGAAGATCGTATCGTAGCATCGCACCCGGATATCACATCATAGAGTGTTAAAGTATGTATTTGTCTGTAGTACCTATTTACCTTTTATTATTCATGTGTAAATCTGTCCAGCCCCTCGATTCAGTAACTCGAATCGATCTTAAACTGTGGAATAGTGTCAGATTTCCCATAGTTATGTACAATCAGTTGACACTGCGTTGCATTTGACCTGGATTAAAGATATTAATAAAGGGGGCTGACTAGAATAATGTAGGTAACGTAAAACGGGGTGTATTGATAACCAATGGTAAATAGAAATAACTCTTAGGCCCACTACTTTGTAAATTATTAGAGAAGAGAGATTGGGAGCTATCTCTATTCTCCCCTGGGTATCAAAATACACCCCGTTTTACTACAGTATTACCTGCTTACTTGTTCAGTCTTGTTCTACCTACCTACTTATCTTTTTTTAAATCATTCCTCTGTCTTCTACTCATTCCTCTCTCAAAGTGATCGATGTTGTATCGACAGAGGAATGAATTACTAATCGATTTTCTATGTAATGCTGAGTTACACGAAAAAGGCTGAAATTTTAAGTCATGATTAAACTAATTTATTACTTTATTCTACTACTAAAATATAGATTGTAATGAAAATGCAACTCAGAATTATCATTCTTCCGTCAACAAAATCGAATCGATTTTGCAAGAATCGTTGCATTGTACAACACTATCTGATTAAATCGACAGAAAAATGAGAAAATCGACTGTACCATGCAACTGTAAGGTTAACGAAAGTATAGTTTGCTTCACTGTTTATTGAGGGCTACGAAAGAGATATCCATAAATTGTGTAAAGTGGAAGCAGCAGTGTATGAAGTCCATGGGAAATATACGCTATGGTTCCACCTATCTCAGTAAAAACGGGAGACGCTACTCGAAATTAAAAATAATTGATTATTAAATAAATTAGGCGAATTTCAGAAATAAAATTACTTACGTATGAAAGGTAACGCCGTCGTTGTCTTTGGAAACAACATAGCTTGAGTTTTTGCAATTCACAACGGCACAGTAAGACATTTTTATGTTTATTAGTACATGCAGAGAGCGACTGAGCCGGGATGAGTGGAGTCCACCTATTAAAAACACGCGAAGTAGGTAGAATTTCGCTGTCTATCTCGATATCTGGTCTGTGGTCTCACCATAGACCATCTCAGCGGTAGAGCAATGGATGTCGTCCTTCCACGCTGTCCGAAGGCCAAGAAGTACGGTGGGTAGAACTTCAGTCCATCTTCTTTCGCCATGAGCCATGATATCAGCCTTCAATGTCCTGTGTAGCCGTTCAACCATGCCGTTGGCAGAATGGTGGTAGGACGTGGTATGGCGAAGCTGGATGCCGCAGAGTTGTGTCAAAGCCTTAAACAGAGAGGAAGTATATTGACGGCCTTGGTCGGTTGTAAGAGTTGAGCAACATCCAAACCTTGTGATCCATGTTTCGTAGAATGCTCTTGCTACTGACTTAGCCGTAATGTCCTTGAGAGGTACTTCTGGCCAACGAGTGTACCTGTCAACTGCTGTTAGGCAATACTTGTAATCTTCAGATGATGGCAGCGGTGCGATAAGGTCAATGTGCACGTGACTGAATCGTGAGTCTGGTAATCTGAATTTGCCCAGAGGAGAGGATATGTATGTCTATGTTCCTTAGATCTCTGGCAGGGCACGCAGGTCTGAACCTAGTCACGGCAATCCTTTCGCGCTGCAGGCCATATAAATTTTTCCGTTATCAGCTTCGTTGTGGCTCTAATACCGGGATGACTCATACCATGTAGTGCGCTAAACACTTGACGACGCAACTCCTTTGTGACAAAAGGACGGGGCCTCGCCTGTGACACGTCGCAGTATACAGTGACGTAGTGCCTGGTACTGGTATCGGCTCGTCTTTGAGCTCGATATCATCCTGTTGTGATTGTGCTAAAGTCTCCAGAGTAGGAGGTGACGTTATTGCTTCAATACGCGAGAGTGTATCAGCTGTTGTGTTGTCCTTACCTGAGATATGACTGATATCCGTGATAAATTGCGCTATAAAATCCAGATGATTGTGACGATGATGATGATGTGGTCCGACCGATTTCGGTCACGGCGACCGCTTCGAGAGTTTTAGACTCGCTCGTGTGTTCGCATGTGGCTTGCGTAGCTGTAGTATCTTATTTGTGAAGATCCTCGCACATTGCGGGCATGTGAGCACACCGTTAACATAATTATATTGAGTTAGCGCAGGTGATCGGGCTTTTAACCCATCACGCTTGTTGTCGAGTTCGGCGCGCCGGTGGAGCTCAAACTCACGGACTTTGGTTTTAACCAAAGCCCTCCACTTGGGTCTTAGAGCGGCATGCTTTTCCCAATGGGAAGACTCTATGCCACATCTCTTCATGTGTCGCTTCAGCACATCTTTATACCTGAAGAGTTGTCCTCCATGCTTGCGCTTGCCCTCCTCAAGTTCTGAGTAGAAGATGTGCTTTGCGACCCTCTGCTCTGCCATCCTTGGCACGTGTCCGCACCACCGAAGCTGTCGCCGCATGAGGTAAGCCTCAATGCCACCTACATTGGCTCGTCGCAGCACCTCGGTATTCCGCGATCAGACCATCTGACGTTCATATTTTACGCAGACATCTTAGGTGGAATCGGTCTAGCATGCGGATGTGACGACGGTACATGTGCCGGTCGAATAGTCGACTACTCGAAAATATGACTAACATAGGTTAGTCATATTTTCACGTAATGTTAAGATAAGTTGACGACCGTCACAGATAAGGTATATTTATATTCATCACGCACTATGTCTTATGTACAGTCTGCAACAGAGACATATGACCCCCCATAAAAGTGCTACAAAAGCGCCCTCTCTCGTGGTTAAATCCTTCATGACCTTCATTACCATCAATGCCATCTATTCGATATTCGATAAACCACCAGGTCAGGCACCACAGGGTCGAAGCGTAGGATACGCTTATTTCGTCACAAATCATGAGTGTTACGGGGCGCAAATAGCTACATGTCAAGATAAGTTAGAGGTAGCATGTTCGAATCCACAAAGGCTCAGTTTTTGCTAAGCAAAATATTGGTAATGTTGGTGTAATAATTTTGGAATATAATATGGTGATTCATAGAAACGATGGGTTGTTATATTGTTAGATAACTTACCTAGCTTATTTTATAACTTATTGTTATTATAAATAAAATAAAAATAATTTTGAAAGTTATTTATTTAATTTCAATTTTTCAACAAAGAAATGTGTATCTTAGACAAACATTTAAACTCAAACTATGATTAATCTTCCGTAGAGGGAATTATCATGCTACTATGTAAGTATATTTGTAACAATTTACATCTCTCAACTTTCATAATCATAGCATGATATTTAAATAACATGTAGGGTCAAATAGTGCTACCTGGATAGCAATTTATAGAAACTTTGCTTCGATATCAATATTTAAGACTTTTTCAACAAAGAAACGAAATAAAGATATAAACTCAAACTATGATAAATCTTCCGTAGGGAGAATCAACATGCTACTAAGTCTAAGTAACAATTTACATCTCTCAACTTTCTTTATCATAGCATGATATTTAAATAGCATATAGGGTCGAATAGTGCTATACCTGGATAATAATTTATTGAAACATTGCTTCGATATAAGTAGTGGCAGCAAGTTATTTTTAATATCGGAGAGGGTGCCCCTCATTTTGAAGCACTTGTTCAAGCCTGGACTTCATTCCTGTAACCATGTTGGAACACATATTACTAAGGCGGAAAAGGTCCCAAGATCTCATCACCTCTTGGTCTAAATAACTTTTTGTTCTAACATCACTCGTATCCCAGTTAAGAACCATTTGACCCCACAAGTTTTCAATTAAGTTCAAATCTGGGCTTTTAGATGGCCACTCAATGACAGTTATATCATTACGAGCGGCAAACCACTCTCTAACCAAACACGAACGGTGCACGGAACAATTATCTTGTATAAAGTATATTTGCCCCTCTGGATACACGTTGCGCACTGTTGGAATCATCACATCTTGTAAAATTTCCAAGTATTTATCTTTGTTCATTCGGCCGCCGAATTCGATCAACTCCCCTGGGCCCATGGAGGACATCCAACCCCAATAGCCTGCAAAACAATAATTTGGTTAAATAACAAATAATCCACACTGCGTAATACAATTTTAAATTACGACGGGACGTGAAAGGGTGGGGCCAGAAGTAAAAGCAATGTATGTGCCTGTCTGTATGATGTTAATGTTGTTTATAAACACAACATATAACATATATGTTTATAAATATTCTTACCTAAAGTTATTCTGCCACTTGTTCTCAAAGGCAAAATATTTTGATGGTTATAACGCTCGCCAGCTCTTCTCCATAATATTTTTCTGCCATCATCATCGGACTAAAAACTTTTTTCGTCGGTAAAAATTACGATTTCGTTCTCCCAATCAAAGTTTAGATATTCAGATGCGAATCTCATTCTTGCTTGGCGATGGGCTTCGGTTAATTTAATTTTTTTGGCCGGCTTGTAGTTATGGATACCCCCTGCATGTAAATGTCTCCTTACTGTTTGCAGTGAAATATTATAATCTATGGCAGTTGATCGTGTTGTCTTAAATGGGTCTTCTGTGTGGAGATTAACGATTTCACGATGTCGGTTTGATGCATCTGTGTAGGTCATTGCTTGCGGGCCGGGGCGGTTACGCTTTACGTCACCACTATCTTGGTATCTCCGAATCCAAAGACGAACCGTGTTTCTCTGTAAGAGAATATAGGCATCTTATATTAGTAATTTTAACACTAAACCTATGTTACACGAAACAAAAAATTGTTACAAATTAGTATAATATATAATTATTTTTTACTTACCGCGATACCTAATTTTCTAGATATACTTTTAATACTGTGGTTGTCTTCCCAATACACTATTATTTTGGCTTTAACAAAATCAGTTAAAAAATGAGACATGATGACTAGTCCAAACTTTCAAAATCACAAGATCCGCAGTAACTTATGTGATATTGTGACACGAACTGAATGTATTCTTGTTCTGTGGTTATAATTCTGATATCCTACCTTCAATTTATTTGTAAATGCATTGCGTGCGGTTGACGATGAAGTTAGAGCGCTGCGTCATAGAAGTAGAACATATGATATTAATTTTCGCCATGATATACAGATCGTTGGTTAGTGCAATGGGACGAGCGCTTGCTTCATAAATCGAAGGGCCATGGTTCGAACCCCGCTCTGTAAAGCAATTGTTTTTGTTTCTTCCTGGTTATTATTGATGTAGCCGGTTTCCTTCAATTTGAAATAGAAATACAAAATCTGCGGCTGCACACTTTCCAGAAACAAGTTTAGGTGCCAAGAATCGTGGTAGGTGGCGCTTCTCAGCAGTTTGAATGGAATTACGTTTTAAAAGTTGGGGGGTCAGATGTCTCTGTTGCAGACTGTACGTCATTAATAACATGTACCAACCTAGTATATAAGCTAGGATTTCCTATAATAAAATTAGTCTAGTATAGTCTCGTATTTGCGCGCATCTCAAGCCTTTTACTTTACTCCCGAAGATGTCGCTCTCCTTATAATTGCCTCTGGCAAAGTGGTGACCCGACTTTTGAACAGCAACCTTCGGTAATAGCAGCATGGACCCAGCCGCGAAGAAAACTCCGTGTGCTGCCACCCTAGAAGTGCAAGCAAGAAGCACTTCGTCCAAGATTGCCGAGCCCCGACTTCTGCATACATATTTCAAACCACGCTGCAGAAATCCATAATCAAGACCCCACCCAAACCAAGATGACATCAAGCAAGCCATGACGGACCAGAAGCCAAAAGATTTCAACTGAAGATTTCCCGCATCGAACTCAACATACGCAAGAATAATGAACCGATAGTCAGCCGACTGCTGATTTATCAAAATGGAGCTCGCACCAGCAGAAACGAACGCGTCGGCAAATTCATTCACAGGAAGCAGCTTTTTCAAGTTCAAGACATAGGAAGCCGTTCCAGCCCCCAGAAGCGTATTGAAACATCATCGATATACCTAATTCAATGAATATTGAAATCATCCAGGAAGAACATCGCACGAAGAATAATCAAATCACTGAAGAGAGATATATATATATAAACGATTGGTGTACAAGATGTGCCCTACGTTGCCAAATCCCAAGGTTTTTAGGCACATAAATTTCATCAATCGACAACTTAATATTCACTCAAGAGTGAAGAGCACGCACGTACATATGACGTACGAGATCATTGACTGCCTACAGCCAAGGTTACAGATTTAATGCTGACGCTGATTCAGCACAATCATCCTTGTGTAGGTACGGTCGCAATTATAAACAAACAGTGATTACAACTTCAACGAAGTGCGATGTAAATTGACTCATCGATTCCTGAAAAAACATGGGCGGCTGCAGCATCAGAAGACTCTCCTGCGGATCTTTTATAGGTTAGGTTAGTTTACTAACCGCGAAGCCCCATTTTCCTAGTGTTTTTCTGTTTTCCAGTTTTTAGTTTATTTTATGTAGTGCGCGGCCAGTTTATATTATATGTTGTTCATTGTTATAAGTATATTCATTTATTTTTTTCCCTAAAGGGGGGCGTATCTGTGCCGGTCGACTATGTTAGTCATATTTTCACCGTCACAGATAAGGTATATTTATATTCATCACGCACTATGTCTTATGTACGTCATTAATAACATGTACCAACCTAGTATATAAGCTAGGATTTCCTATGATAAAATTAGTCTAGTATAGTCTCGTATTTGCGCGCATCTCAAGCCTTTTACTTTACTCCCGAAGATGTCGCTCTCCTTATAATTGCCTCTGGCAAAGAACATAGTCCAAGTTTCCGCAGCATACAGGATGTTGGGCAGAACGACCGCCATGTATACTGAGATCTTCGTACTTAGCTTTATTTCGTGTGAGCAGAAGACCTTGGTATCCAGCTTGCCGAATGCTGCAGCTGCAGCTCCGATCCTGCTGTTGATCTCTGCATCAAGGTTGCACTAGGATGTTAGAGTGCTCCCCAGGTAGCGAAACTTATCGACCTGTTTCAGCTCGTCCTCGTCAAGTTTGATTTTCAGCGCCTCGTGACCGTCAATGTCTAAAGACATCACCTCCGTCTTTTTGACGCTGATTTTTAGGCCAAATTTACGGCAAGATTTGTCTAAATCGGACATGAGCTGTTGCAGGCTGTCTAGGGATTCTGTCACGAAGCATAGGTCATCCGCGTAGATGATCTCAGTAACTATCGCGTGTGTGACTTTTGTGCGGGCTTTTAGCCTCGCCAAATTAAACATGCTGCCATCGGTGCGAAAACGGATGCGGATACCTTTTGGAGAGGCCCGTAAGAACTCCCGGACTACGACCGCAAAATACAACGCGTGCACCCTATCTTCTTCAGCACCATCCAGAGGGCTTCTCGAAGCACGCTGTCAAAAGCCTTCTCAAGGTCAACAAAGCACAGACAGATACATGTTACGGCCCTGCTCTCTGCTTTTATCTTGCAGTTGACGCACTGAGAAGATAGCCTCAGCTGTGCCTCGGTCGGAAGCCAAACTGGGTTTCAGGCAACAATATTTCTGATAGTCTCATCAGGCGGTTTAGGAGTACTCTGGCAAAGACTTTTCCAGGGACTGATAAAAGCGAAATACCGCGATAGGAACTACAATCAGAGCGGTCACCCTTGTTCTTATATAGAGCCCTTATGCGCGAAACTGTTAAGGTTCATGGGACCTGTTCTTTATTCCACATAAGATTAAAAAGCTTCCATATTTCCGAATGTAGTTCCTCACCGCCGTATTTAAGCAGTTCTCCTGTAATAAAATCAACGCCAACCGCAAGCTTGTTCTGCTGTTGTTTTATTGCGAGGACAATCTCGCCTTGTGACAACGGCTCATCCAGCTCGCTAGGTACGGGGAGTTGAGGGATCGAGTTTATGTGTTCCATATCTGCAGACCGTTCCACATTTAGCAGAGAGTTGAAATATTCCGCCCAACGTTTGAGTATGTCTTCCTTGCTTTTGAGAAGGCAATTTCCACTAGCAGGCTTAAGTGGCACTTTTGCGAGTGAAGTCGTACCAATCAACTTTCGAACCTCAGCGTAGAATTCCCATAGCTGGTTATTGTCCGCGAGCCATTGCATTTGACGAGCTTTGTCCTGCCACCACTTGTTCTTTGTTTCCCGAGTTAGTCTGCGCAGCTCCAGGTCACTCTCTCTGATCTCCGCAATACCACGTGGGCTCGTTCTATGCTGCCTGAGGAGAAGCCGGTGTTTATCAATTGCCTCCCTCAGAACTCTATCATTCTCATCAAACCAGTCCTCATTCTTACGGACTTTTAGACCTAAAGTGTTCAAGGCGGTGTGTAATATGTGAGAAGATAGAGTCCCCCAGTCAGCATCAACATCACAGACTTCCGTGTCGGTGTGCGGCTGCACGGTTGCCAACGCTTGGACGTATTTTACCCTCGTCCCGAGATGCTTTAGCCCGTCCAAGTTAAGACTTGGCGGCTTTGACTTGGCAGCCCTATAAGGACGACGGAGGCGAAGACGCAGTTTAGTGACTACAAGCCGATGATCCGTCCAACAGTGTGCTCCACGCATGACGCGGGTGATTTGGACCTCGGAAACATCTGTTTGCCTCACAATAGCGTAGTCTATGAGATGCCAGTGTTTGGATCTTGGGTGCATCCACGTATTTTTGTACTTGGCGGGAAGTCTGAACATAGTGTTCATGAACGCCAGGTCGAGTTGTGCACAAAGATTGAGTAGCAAGTGTCCGTTTTCGTTCATGTTGCCTACTCCGTGTCTGCCCAAGACCTTAGGCCAGGCTGCAAAATCCTGACCTACTCTGGCATTAAAGTCCCCTAGTAAGAGTGATTAAATTCCACGCCTTAACCGACAGGGCGTGGAATCTTGGTAGGGTTGGTTTTCACCAGGAGTACTGACCTTTGACGCCGTGGACCGGAATTCGAAAGCTCAATTCGAGGCAGGAACACGGGATGAGGAGCACAAGGGTGGGGGGAGAGGAGTCGAATCTTACTCTCGTCGTAGCCCGATGCTGTCGCCGTCGTGTTGCTTGCCGACACGAAGGGTCGCTGTCCGAATGCGACGAATTGATCCCCGAATCACTTCGTCCCTTCACAACACGAAACACTCACTCCGATGACGTGAATCTACTTATTTCCCGACGATTGGACGATTGTTCCGTGATGATTATTACAAATTAACTCTCCGACCAGGCCCGACACCTGTGTTAGACAATTATTACTAATAAAAATACAGCCAAGGCCCGAATGCCATGTGCAAAAAGGTAACCTCTAACTCGTCATCACGTTTCTATACAAGTGACAGCTGCTAGTTCCGTTCCGATCACTCGCGGTCCGAGTCGCGCAACGAAAAAAGGTGCGTTCCGAAGCATAAATATTAAACAGTCACCCGCCCGGACAGGCCCGAACCTGTCCCTAATCAATAGGAAGGCGAGAAAGTATTGCGACCGCTCTCTTGAGGACCGAGTCCCCCACCTTGACTTCTGCTGATCGAGGCGTGCCATCCCGACCCGTGTACAATTTGACGATCCGTCCACGTCTCCATCTCAATGATGGCAGGTTCGCATCCTTAATCAGCACCAAATCACCGACTTGAGGGGGGCTCGTCCGGTCAGTCCACTTAAGGCGCTGCTGCAAGATGTGCAAGTACTCAAGGGACCACCGTTTCCAAAAATCTTGAGCCATCTGCTGCAACATCTGCCACCTAGTTAACCGACTTAACTTAACATCACCGAATGGGTATTCTGGCAGGGCGTTAAGGGGCTGACCTATCAGGAAGTGACCCGGCGTCAACGCTTCCAAATCATTTGGATCCGAACTAAGCGGGCACAACGGGCGCGAGTTCAGTGTCATTTCAATCTTACAGAACAGCATCGCAAGCTCTTCAAAGCGTAGAGAGGTCTCACCGATGATCCTCGTCAGGTGCGACTTAGCCGATTTAACCGCAGCTTCAAAAATTCCTCCCCAATGAGGACATCCCGGCGGACTGAAAACCCATTCAATCCCTCGTCGGGAGCAAGCCGTACCGATGGCGTCCTGGTTACCGTTCAGGAATTGAGTGACCTCCTGCAGATATCGCCTGGCTCCGACAAAATTTGTGCCGTTGTCCGAACGGATTAATGTCGGGAGGCCCCTTCGTGAGACGAACCGATCTAGACATGCGATAAATGCCTCTGTAGTGAGGTCACTGACCACCTCCAAGTGGACTGCCTTCGTGGCCAAGCACACGAAGACGCACAGGTATGCCTTCACTAATCTGGCGTTCCGTAGCTGTGAAGACTTGACCATGAATGGTCCCGCGAAATCCGTTCCGACACCCGCAAAGGGCCGGATTTCGTTAACCCTATCCGAGGGCGAATCGCCCATCTGGGGCTGCATCGTAGCCGCCTTGGCCCGATAACAAGGCAGGCACCGAAATACGATGCTACCCACTAAGCGTCTTCCCGATAGAATCCAGAACTCGCGCTGGAGAAACGCCATCAAGGCGTGGCATCCGATATGCCCATTCCGAATGTGTCGATCCTGTATCAACAGTTCGACCAACTTCCCCTTCCTAGGGAGTAACAACGGGTGGCGAGCCGCATAAGGCAGGTTGGCATTCCGCAGCCGACCTCCTACCCTCAGCAATCCTTGAGGGTCAATAAACGGGTTGAGCCGAGCCACAGCTCCCTTCAGTTGGACGCGTCCGCGTCTCAGAATGTCCAATTCGGACTTAAAGTGCACCGTCTGCACGTTCCGTACCAATGCGAACAACGCATGGTTCCGTTCCCGTGGTGTCAGGACCTGTGTCCGCACCCGTTGCGCCTCAGAATTGCGACAATTCCGCGCAAATCGGAAGATCCTGGCGGTCACATTGACCAGCTTGTCGAGCGAGCTGTACCGTTCCAGCAGGCTGAACTCCTCTTCCGACTCTGGTTGCGTCGTACAGACACCGACTGTCAAGGCGCCGTTCGCCGAGGTAACGCGTGGACTCATTGGCCAATCCGATTCGGCTGGAGTCAACTATTTTGGACCCCACCACAAGGGATGTCCAACCAACTCCGGAGCGTGACACCCACGAGACGCACAGTCTGCTGGGTTCATTTCCCCTGGAACATGTCTCCAGATTAAGGGAACCTCCGAATTCAAAATCTGCGAAACCCGATTCGCCACAAAAATCTCCAGCTTGTGAACTGAAGCCTTCAGCCAGCATAACACGATCTGGCTGTCCGTCCAAGCGTAGACCGTATCTTCTAACGCTATTGACCCACGAAGAACCGTCATCGTGTGGTTGAGCAGACGAGTCAGGAGAGCCGCTCCCGAAAGCTCTAATTTGGGAATGGTCAGGCGAGTGCGCAACGGCGCAACCTTGCTCTTGGCCATGACCAACCGCACATCAACCTCCCCCGAGGAGTCGACCGTACGCAGATATACCGCAGCTCCGTAGCCCTTCTCCGAGGCATCGCAAAACCCATGCAGGGTGGCGGTGTATCGTTTGGTGGGGACCAACCTCCGTGGCAGTGAAATCCGATTGATGCCAGGGAGGGTCGAAAAGAACGAGTCCCACTCTGAGCTCAATGACCCGCCGATCGGGTCGTCCCATTTCAGCTCAGCAGACCACAATTGCTGCATAAAACACATGAGCTGAAATATTACCGGGGTGATCCACCCGTTTGGATCAAATGTCCTAGCCACCGTTAAAAGGACGTTCCGTTTCGTCCAGACCTTCGGGGAGTCCAACACGACCCGATACGAAAACATATCTGACACCGGCTGGTACTGGACGCCTAATACCGACAACATATTTGGATTTTCCAAGTTTTCAAAAATGTGGGGATCCTGCTGGTAGTCATCCGGAAGACCAGACAGTAACTCTGGAGAGTTCGACATCCATTTCCGGAGCTCGTAACCTCCACCCCGTAGGAGCTCAACTAGCTCGTCCCGACGAGCGAGCGCCTCCTCTACGGAATCTGCACCGGTACAGATATCGTCCACGTAGAGATCCTGCTCCAGGTTTGCTGCTCCTCTAGGGAAATTTAACCGTTCTCGATCCGCTAACTCCCGCAGAGTGCGAATCGCCAAATAAGGACTAGACCGTAGCCCGTACGTGTTGGTGTTGAGCTCGTACACCTTGATGGGCTCATCTGGGCTCTCTCGCCACAGTATCAGCTGATACCGTCTATCGTCAGGGTGAATGACCGTCTGTCTAAACATCATCCGGATGTCAGCTACAAACACAACATTGTGTCGACGGAACCGTGTGATAACATCCGCGATGTCATGGTTCAACTTTGGCCCTGAATGCAAACACTGGTTCAGGTTCATGCCGTTAGATGTTGATGCCGACCCATCGAACACTACCCGTATTTTGCCCTCCGGGGTCCTCAAGACCGCGAGATGGGGCAGGAAGCAGTGGTCTTCACGCTTCCAGTCGATACCCGAAACCGACATGTGGCCGAGCGACTCATATTCCCGCATGAAGTCGACGTACTTCTGCCGGAAAATCCCGTCACGCTTCATGCGTCGTTCCATCGACAGAAGCCGCGTCTCGGCTGCATGGTGTGAACTGCCCAGCGGTGGGCGATCACTCCGGAATGGAAGACGTGTGAGAAATCGACCTGACCGAAGGCGACCAGTATTGTTCCGATAAAACTGTTCACACTCTTCTTCAACCGGGTCCAACCGGCGGACCGTAGGTGGTTCCTCCACCTCCCAAAACTTCTGGTGATACAGAAGTTTTGGGAGGTGGAGGAACCTCCCAAAACTTCACGAGAGTACAGAACCGAATAAGGGACTACGAGTCGCTAGGCGTGGGGCAGCCGGCATGACCGGACCCATTACCGCATGGCCCAGTCTGGTGTTGACCGAAACCAGACCAGTCGCCTGCAACACGTGGACACCTGGCACTAACAGGTATCCCAAGGCATCGACACCCAATAAAATGTCTACTGGGCCCGGAATATCGAACTCCGGGTCAGCCAGTGACAACCCAGCGACCAACTGTCGCACCGAGGGCGACAACCGTACGTGAGGGTGTGAGCCCATCACATTAGGCATGACTAATGCCGTGACCGTCAGATTCACCGATGAATCCACCCGTGACGAGAGAGTAATCCGACATACTCCCTTAACGGAACCGACTTCCGTGTTCCCAATTCCCCGAATGGAATGTGGATACTCCCTTACCGAAATGCCCAACCGTCTTACAAGGTTGCATGAGACTAAGCACCCCTGGGCCCCCGAGTCCAATAGTGCTCGTGCCACACAAGATTTGCCGTCCGAACTCCACGCTATCACAGAGGCGGTGGGGAGCATGACCGTCTGTGGAGTGGCGGCACCCTGTAAGTGGGCGGCGTGTCCCTAGCGGGAACCTCCGCGGGATCCGAACCCGCTGAGACCTCCGTCGACCTCGGAGTAACTCGGCTGCTGGTATCCAACCGGCATATCAGACCGTATGTGCATCAAGGGGTCCCAACCCGTATAATAGGCCCCTCGCTGTCCCGGTATCCGATCATACCGGACGGTGTACGGTGTGCCCGGTGCGCGCCGTGGATGAATGGGGGAGAGCGGATCCAACCTGGGGCGCTCTAGGAATGGGGGCGACATCCGACTGTTCGCCTCCCTGTTCGCCTCCCAGAGCGACGGGCAGGGTGGCGCAGAAGGTGGTGGACTCCCAGCCTTCGCGCTACTCATAGGTGCCATCTGACACCCGCCCGTAACACGCGGTGAGCCAGCGGCCCGAAGTCCTCGCTGACCGTGAACAGTGGCGACCGAACCCCGGCTATCCCGCATGTTACCCCCCGCGCTGCCCCCTTCCCCTCGGGGGGGGGGGTCCCGTCCGCGGGTGCCCCAGTCACCCCGTTGGTGACTCCCGTTGCCCGGAGGGGGACTGGGTTCGGCCCTGGTTGGGCGCTGTGGCCGACCAACCTGAGTCCGGCCCTGGTGACCGTCCGAAGGGCCTGACCGATTCAGGCACAACACTATGTGGTGCTTGCCATCACAGCACTCACAGGGGAACGCGCGTGAGCACTCGCTCAGCGTGTGCGGCCCCAAACAACCGAAACACAATCGGTGACGGAAGACAATCTTCCTGCGGGCAGCTACCCCGAGCGCCTTAAATTTGGCGCAACTGGTCACGTCATGACCGGCACTGTCGCAGTGCACACAGCCGTCACCTGACGGCGCGGCATTCAAAACGCCAAATTGTTTCGACCTCCCTCCCCCCCGTGGGGGCGAGGGGCGCGGCCCCTCCCGCATCCGCGCGGGTTGGCGCTGCACACTGGCCTCCGTGTCCAGTGTGTCACATCGCCTACATTCACCCTCCAAAAAATCCGTCAATTGGACGAGTGTGGGCAGTTCCGTGCTACTGCCCCCAGGCAGCTGTTCAAACCGACTTTGAACAGCTGCAGGCAATCGTGACAAAACCATATATAAAACAATGTATGACCATTGGTCTACCGGAAGACCAAGGTTCTGAAAGGCCTTAGTGGCCACCAGCACAGGGTTGAGCACCTGTACTCGGATGTCAACATCCCGGGTTACTCGAGGAATGCTAAACAGCTTCCCCAGCTGCGCATCAACCAACCGCCGTTTGTGTTGGTAGCGGTCAAACAATATGGACCTTGCTATCTCATAATTTCCCGCCGTGACCAACTCCTTCGGTTCACCCCGCAGAGCCATCAATAGTTGGGCCAACTTGTAGGCGTTGTCCAGGTCGTCCCAACCGTGGACCAAACTATCAAATAAATTGATGAAGGCCGGCCACTCATCAATTGCCCCACTGATAGCCGGAATCTCCAGGTGTGGCAGCCGTCCAACAACACCCTTCGGGGGTGGGTCTCCGGTACCCTCCCCACGGTCATTCCTTCGCGACCGCTTAATTTTCTCCGCGCGACGCTCGATGTCACCCAAGCATTCCATCGCTTGGTCAGAATCCGCGCAGAGCTGTTTCACTGCAGCCACCGAGGCTTCATCAGTAAGCCCGAGAGCTTCAGCCTCCGCAGCCAGCCGACACACCTTCCCGACGCGTGTCATTGCGTCCTCCACACGCTTGAGCAGGACATCATCCATGTCCGGTCGCTCCACATACTTATGAGTATGGGCGAGTAATCTCATTTCCTCCCGGACACCATGCCGCAGTACCGTCAAGGGTGAAGGTGCCATGTTGACCGATTTAATAGATTCTGGTCCTATACTTCACTACCGAACTAAGCATAGCCAGAGACCAGCACTTGCCCGTCAGCGCTGGGCACAGAAATTAAAACTAAGTTGTCAAAACTAAGGCAACCACTAAAACAATTAAATCCTAAAAAATATTTAATATGGTCGCCCTGTGGACATACACCTTATAACTATACACTCTAAATCAATTAGAGAATGCCACCATAAAGCACAATACTAAATAACACACAAAATGTATTATAAAAAAGCTATTTTTAATATAGTGTAGGTAGCCGTGAACCTTCTAGAAGTGGCCTTTCCGATATGACCTGCACTTCTACTGAGGTCAGCAAAATCAGCTTAATACCCCTTAAATAGCCTGACCCTGCTCTGTAAACCGAAATAACACTGCAATACTATAGGACCCGACTGCAATACTATAGTCCGACCGAATGACTGTTCCTTATGCACACCGAGTAGTTTCCGACTACAATTTTATAATAATTGTTAACTAAATCGTCAATTATACGTTCACTAACCGAAAATGAACCTAAATTGTTGTATACCGACCACAAGACTCACTCACAAAATGATTGCCGACTAATCTGAGGTACCCACCCTCTCCCAGCTACAATGTGGCAAAAAAACAACCCTACAACCGTCCGTGAATCGATTTCCTACTAGGAAACCGCGCCTCTGCTACCAAAATGTTAAATTCCACGCCTCAACCGACAGGGCGTGGAATCTTGGTAGGGTTGTTTTTCAGTGGAATGTCACAAGTAGTACTGACCTTGACGCCGTGGACCGGCATTCGAAAGCTCAATTCGAGGCAGGAAAACGGGATGAGGAACACCAGGGTGGGGGGTGTTGGGAGTCGAATCTTACTCGAATCGTAGCCCGCTGCTGTTGCCGTGGTGCCGACTACAAGGGTCGCTATCCGAACGCGACGAATTGGTGACCGAACCACTTCAACCTTTCACAGCACGAAGCACTCACTACGATGACGTGAAATCTACTTATTTCCCGACGATTGTTCCGTGATTATTACAATTAACATTCCGACCAGGCCCCGATACCTGTGTTAGACAATTTTTCTTACAAATAACATACAGCCAAGGCCCGATTGCCTGACGCCGACATTTTACCATGTGCCAAAGTTACCTCTAGCTAGCCATTTCGTTTCTATGCAAGTGACAGCTAGCTAGTTCCGTTCCGATCACTCGCGGTCCGATCGCGCAACAAAAAAAAGGTGCGTTCCGAAGCATAAATATTAAACAATTGTTTTTCTGCTGGAAAGCATATGTTATCAGTTTATCATCCGTAAATATCACAAATTCTCTGCCCTTGACTACGTATCGGAATGTTTCACGCTTTCACATTCACAGTCACAGATTATTATTATGCGTTTCGATTCATTATTTTTGTTTTTATATCACCAGTCGTATTCGTGTTAAGTATGTAGGTATATCAAACCAATGTGTCCGAATTTACAATGTTTGTTCCAATCATCTGTGTTCCCCTGATTCCATTGCAGTCTTTTGTTTCGTATATTGCTCTTGTCTTGATAATAGTTACCAACTGTATTTTGTGAGTTAAATATCTCGTACATCATGCCTTGTATGGTCAGTCTAGGTTTTTACATTATGGCCTTAAGCAACAAGTGACAAATATTTGTTGTCCTAATAGTTCCTTTGAGGAAATTATAAAAAAGATAGCTGTAGGGAATTTTGATGAACATACAACCATTGTTATTATGGTAGGAAACCACTCGAACATTAGTAGGAGTGCATTAGATACCAGTAAAGACGTTCTGCTCAATTTATATAATAAGACGAAGTGCAAGTTTATTCTATGTAACTTTCCTTATTGTTCTAATTTATCGGAGAATCAAAATAAAAGTGTATATAGAATGAACATGCACCTATACAATATAACTTATCATCATAGTAATGCTATATTATATTTCGACATGAATAATTTTATTCATAACTTACTTTGACTCAGGATACTATGTACATTAGATCAATATATACATCAAAATAAGAGAGTTAGTAGTCTCGCGGTGAGCGCGCTAAGTTTAAGACACAATGATCCAGGTTCGAATTCTCAGATAAATTACTATTCGACTTTTGTTTTTTTTATCTGTTTTGTGGAGCAAGAGATATTAACTAAATATTAAGTAAAAGTTACCTGTATGTTATTATATGGGGACATAATATTTTTATCTATAATAAAAAAATAAGACGAGTTAAGTATAATATCATTATGTTTATTTTATATTTTACATTAAATAATGTTGTTTACAGTTGCACGTAGTAACAATATCAAAAACAAATTTCTAACTAATTCGTAAGGTAAAATATACCATGCACCCTGTGCTTTTTCTGGTAGTAAGAATATAAAAAAAGTTTTTTTGCTAATACATAATATAACATAACATACGGGGTGGCAGTGGTACAGTTGTGTCCTAATACTTATGAATAAAAATACTTTTAACAATATTTCATGTTTAACATTATACACCATTGTTTTCAGTTACATATAAATATAAATCAATAATATTTCTTAACATATTTCTATCTGATTCGTTAGGTTAGTTATAGCTCGTCTTCGTTATGAAAAGATAATTGAAGCTAGCCAACCAAAAGAAATATACTACTTTGTCATTTTATTTTATGTGACGGTGTTTTTTTTTTACTCGATATATAATAAATATAATGGCACAACATAAAATGGCCTCACGCTTTTTCCCATGTGACAGCAGTGGCACAATCGTGCCTAAATACAAAAATACCCTTATTTAATATTTAGTATTACCTCCCCCGTTATCTATAACTGCAAGCAAATGCCTCCCTCTTAAATTTTGCCACACTTCCATACAATGCGCTTGCAATGCCCTTGGAGTCCTTTCAATCGGCATGTCCCGCCTTTGCACCATCAAACCCCATAAATTTTCGATCGGATTCAAATCCGGTGACTTCGCAGCCCATGGCATCATGGCTATGTCGGTGTGTTGACTAAACCAGTCACACACAGCTCCAGCCCGATGCACAGGACAGTTATCTTGCACAAATGATAATTGTAGCATATCAGCAGCTGGATAGACACAGTTGGAAGCATACTATCCCGTAACAATTGCACATAATCATCAGCTTTAGTGCGTCCTGCTATCGACACCAATTCACCAGGTCCAGCGGCACTCATCCACATATTCACTGATATGCGACCAGACTCCATATTTACGTTTTCGTCACGGTAACGAGTTCCATTCCTGCGCCATCTCATCAGTAAATATAGTACCGGTCCAGTCAAAATCTAAATACTTCATTGCAAACGATAACCTCTTTTGTTTGTGGCTCTCGTTAAGATAGGGGTTTTTAAGCTGACTTTCTGTGGTGTATGCCCTCAGAATGTAGAACTCGGCGAATGGTGTCCACTGAAGTATTGAACATTTTTGCAAACTCAGCAGTCGAAATAAATCCATTAGGTTCATATTGTTCAACCATGAATCTCCGCTGTGATGCAGTTAGATGCGAGGGACGACCACTTCGAGAAAACGAGTTATCCACCGTTTCACTGTTACCGACTATAATAAAACAACAGAAGGAATTACATAAACATCCCGAGATGTCTAGTTATTAAAAAAATGCATAAATAATATAGCATAAACACTAAACATCTAAAGATAAAATACCTAATTATTAACATACTAACATTGTTTTATAATCACCGAAATACTCAAAGAATAGGTACATACAGTAAATCCAGTCTCATTAGAAATTTGAGATATGTTATATCCTACATTATGCAATACAATAATACGCATCCTGTCTTGCATATCGATGTTTGCTTGCATAGTTACGGCTAGTAATAATCAAGAAGTAAATAATCAAATTTATCATCATATGCACCCTTGCTAGCGAACTAGTAACGACAAAGCAAAGCTAAGTTCAATAGTTATCTGATCCTCAGATATTTACTTCTACCTTCCATATGAATCTGCAGCGTTTGAAATGCTTAACATAATTTATTTTTGTGTTTTATCAACCTTCGAAATGAAAGGTTCTAAAGTTAAAGTGATTTACGTTTTTACTCAGAGCCGCGACGTCTGAGTTAGTTCAGCTACAACGCCAGAATGCGGAATTGGTGGGCATTCTAATTGAGAACGAGGAGAATGAGACCAGCAAGGAAGACGTGCCCACATCACTAACTTTGGTCTCGACCCCCCTCAACGAGAGTGTTGCAGCGTCCACCGCTGTCCCGACCAAAAAACAGCGTCGCCGCCGTCGACGAGGAGGCACCTCGCAGCTCAACAGCGCGAGCACCGCGCCGCTCGCTGTCCCTGCTGAGGCGTCTGTCATGACGCACGCTGCCCCGAGGGCCGCGCCGTTTGCTGTTGCGCACGTTGGAACGCTCGCTGCCGCGAATGCCGCGCCAACCGCCGCCACGTGCATCGCATCGCACTCCAACACGTGTGTCCCGCCACTCACCTCCACTCGTGTACCGCCAGCTACCAAAATATGTACTCAGAGAAAAACTCTGTTGTTCTCCGACAAAGTAGGTGCAGGATTTGGGCCTCTATTACATTACCGGCTTAACCAAAAAGTAACGAACATTTGCTGTCCAAATAGTTCATTTGTAGATCTTGTAAAGATAATTAGACGCGGTATCTATGATGAGTACAGCACTATTGTAATTATGGTAGGAAATCATTCAAACATTAGTCGGAATGAGTTGAATAAAAGTGTTGAAACACTTCTAGACTTACATAGGAGGATGAAATGCAAATTTATACTATGCAATTTTCCATATGCCTGTAATTTGACAGAACAAATCTGTGCATAGAACGAATATTCATTTATATAATTTTACGTGTCATCACAGCGATGCTATTTTATATTTCGACATGAATAATTTTATTCATAACTTTACCCTGACACAGGATAAATTGTACCTGTCAAATAAATATAGAAAATGAGTAGCTACATAGCTACATACATTATAAGCTAACGCTTATAATATATGCGACGCAGCTATAGTTTGTTTAACCAAGTTCAACTTGACATCAGCTTATGTTAAGAGTAATATGACATGCACCCCTCTTGGGAATTCACCTGTTAACCATACTTTGCATGCAACATTGGAATCTGTTCCAAGTAATTTAAATTAGTTCATAAGACAATAGAGGAAATCTCTAGCATACATGAACCACTGAATATGTCAAAATGTAAGCCCCAGTTAAATATTACCCATCAAAACATCCAGGGGCTACCTGGCAATGAACTTGTATTAGAATTATTTCTAAAAAAGTCTGACATTGATATTATTTGTGTTACAGAACACTGGTTGAAGGAAAATATGATGTCTTTTAACATAAATCATAACAAAATTGTTACAATACAAAGACTGCTGATAGAGGTGGTTCTTTAATCTTAGTAAAAATAATATTAAGGTGAAACAACGGAAATATATTCTTGCACTTACTGTTGAAAGACAAAAAGAGGTAAGGATACCTCTTTTTGTCTTTCAACACAGGAGTGTTGAGTTAGATAGCCATATTATTGTTTGTGTCTAAAGGCCACCGAGGGATGAAAAAGGCCATGGCAATTTCGAAATATTTGAGAAAATTATGGAGGAAGCCCTCACTAAACTATGTAATAAATAACAGAAAAAAGTTAATTATTTGTGGCGATCTTAATGTAGATTTCCTTGTAGGAACAACAATGAAACAACGATTGATAACTTTATTCAAATCGTTTAATTTATGTCATGTATTTTTAGAGCCGACTAGATTTACACCTACCAGCCAAACTTGCTTAGATAACGTTTTTTGTGACTGTGCATTCACAAGTAAAAGTGTAATTAACTGCGTACCTTCCGATCACAGTGATCAAACAGTTTCATTCCCAATTGCTATTAAGGATAAGACTGGTCCATCATTTTATAGGCCTATTACATCCCATAGACTAGAAACATATACGAAAAACTTAGATATAAATTTGCCAGTACCGGATTTTAATGAACAGAACCCAAACAAAATCTACTCAGACTTCTTCAACATTATTCAGACAGAATTCAATAAAGTTTTTAAATTAAAGAAAGTCAGTGACTACAACGGTAAATCAAAATTTAATGACTGGGCAACGTTTGGAATTTGTAAAAGTAGAGTTATCTTGTATGACCTTTATGAACAAAAAACCTAAAACTTTGATGGAAAATTTCATGACTATGTTAAAAAATATTCCAAAACTTTCAAGTTGGTTTGTAGAACTGCAAAAACTTTACAAATTAATAGAAAAATTCAAAATTCAAATAATAGAATGAAAACAGTTTGGCAAATAATAAACCGTGAAACTGGTAAAGTTATACCAAGGGACAATGATTTCTACCTAAAGATAGGTGATGATGTTGTTAAATCCAGCGCTGATGTTGCTCGAGCTTTTGAAATATTCTTCACCAATGTACCCTTACTCACAACAGATCGTCTAAATTCATCTCCATATGAAGCAGAGACTTTATTAAAAAATAACACTAGCTTCAGTAAGGTATATTACAAATTTCATCATGTATATCCCCAGGACATTATCAAAACGTTTAGATTACTTAACTTAAAAAATACGGAAGACCTGTGGGGTATATCAGTCAAAGTCATTGGTTCAGTAATTCTAGTTATACCCACACTTAGCTTATATATTCAATAAATATGTTGACGATGGGGCTTTCCCAGACCTCATGAAACACAGTAAATTGATACCTCTGTTCTAATCGGAAGATAAGGGTGATCCTTCAAATTTCCGACCAATATCTGTTCTTCCAACATTAAGTAAAATATTTGAAAAGATTTTACTCAATCAAATGCTCTCACACTTCAACCGTACAAAACAACTCCACGCCAAACAATACGGTTTCACTAGGGGTAAATCGACTACGGATGCAGGTATATCCCATATTTATTCTGCATGGGAGGCCGCACAGGATGCTATTGGTGCTAAATTTTTTGCGACCTGTCGAAGGCGTTTGATTGTGTTGATCATTTTACGCTATTAATTAAATTAAATCATTACGGAGTTAGAAATAAAGCGTTGGATCTACTAAGATCATACCTAAGCAATAGAATTCAAAAGCTTGTTAAAATTGGCGCCCCACAAGGTTCCATATTAGGCCCTTTCTTATTCCTGGTATATATTAACTTTGATCTGATCTGCCTTTCATGGTGGAGAAATTAACTGACATAGTGTTGTTTGCTGATGATACTTCAATGGTCTTCAAAATTGAAAGAAAAAAGGAGATAATGTTGATGTTAATGGTGTATTGTCTTTAACCTTGAATTGTTTCACAGTTAATAATTTATTGTTGAACGCTGGTAAAACCAAGTGTATCAAATTCTCACTACCAAATGTCAGCCAAGTTGAGACCAGTTTAGTGTTAGAAAACAGCATGTTAGAATTAGTAAATGATTAAAGTTTCTTGTAAACCATTGATAGCAAATTGCAGTGGGGACCCCACATAGAAAAATTAGCCGGTAAATTAAGTTCTTCGGCTTACGTCGTTAGGAACATCAGACAAAGCACGGTTGTGGCTACATCTAGGCTAGTATATTTGAGTTACTTTCACAGTGTGTTTTTCTATGGTATCTTGTTGTGGGGGAAAGCAGCGGATATTCAAACTATTTTTATTTTAGAGAAAATAGCTATTCGAGCAATTAATAATTTAAAACGAACAGACTCCTTAAGAGAGCTTTTTAAAGAAATTGACATACTAACAGTAGCTAGTCGAAAATATAATGTATGTACGCAAGAACCTTGCAACATTTTCCAAACTTAGCGATAGCTGTAATGTTAATCTAAGAAATAATCACAGACTATGTGCGCCCCGATTTAGACTCGCGAAGGTTAGCAATTCTTTCAAGGGTCCGTGCATTCTCTACTACAATAAGATACCCCTGGGGATTTTGAAATTGCTATTTGAGCAATTTAAAAAGCATGTTAAAGCGACTTTGTCGAAAAAGGGATATTATAATGTTCAAGATTACTTAAATGACAGGACTGTATGGGGTTAATCTGGCTCAACACAGGCCTTGCTGTTAATAATTTTGTAATTATTTATTCCTGCTTATTAATCATAACATTTTTTTTCATATTTGTATTAGTTAAGCACAACCTATTTTTAAAAGAGATCTAAAAATCAATCTGTGGGAGTGTCTACGCTCTACCTCTCCCACAGTGGTCCAATGTAGAGAAGAGGCAAAAAATGACGTTTGCTAAGTATATGTAAATATCTACAGTAATAAAGTACTTTGACTTTGACTTTTTTTATGGTTTTGTTTCATATAAAATGACAAACGATACCAAATTACAGAGGATTAAACCCATCGACCATTTAGAACACTTGCGTTTCAAGTCTGAGAGTAATCCGCTGCACCACAGAACCTTGCAGAACAGAACTTATGAGTCAAAGCGAAATTATAGATAGTTTACTGGGCTAGTTAAAACAGTTATGTGCGTCGTTTAATTATGTAGTTGTGTGAGTAACTGTTAGGGCGCAGTGATGCTGCAAGCGATATTTTCTAATAACTATAATTGCAATTTTTCAGCCTACCGTACCTGTCTAATAAAACAAAAAAACGAGGAGCTACATTGTTAACGAAATATATATGCGACACAGTTGTTAATTCTTTCATTTAAACTGAACGCAAAGACAATGGAAAGGCCTGGTAACCTTCAAATCTTCCATCAGAATATACAGGGTCTATCCAGCAAACACTTTGTTTAGAGTTTAGTAAAGTCGATATTATATGTTTAACTGAACATTGGCACAGAATACTTAATAGTACTACGTACAGGAAGATCACTCCGCAAATACACTTAATAAATATCTATTCTTGCTGCGCGGTAATAAAGAGCAATCTAGCTCGCACCTGCGCTACGTACTACAATCGCGAAGCACCTACAGTATCGGTTGCCCTGCCCGTGCAGGCAAGATTGCACCGCATCACTACGCCTGAGAGCTCCTTTTATTCTGACGTCACAAGGTCGTCCTGTAAACTCCTGTCTCGCTTGATCACGGTAGGGCTACCTACGTGCGATTTGTGTTTGTGAATTTTAGTCCACTCAGTGTAAGAGAAGTGTTATTAGTACTTACTCAGGCTATTAGCAAATTCTAAGGCTAGGTAGGTACCTATCTTCTTATTTATGTAATTGTAATTTATTTTATACTGGGTCTAAAGTGTTTACTTTTAGGTAAACAAAAAGGTACTCAATTAAAAAGGAATCGAATTTTATTTGTGAGCAATTCCTTTAGACACCTTAAAATGTTAGTTACTTAAGTAATTGTTGTTGTAAAAATCATAGAAAAGTTGCTTATGAAGAGCGGCTAGCGCGCGACGCGACTGCCAGCCAAGCGAGCGTCAACCTAACTGAAATCCCAAACGTCAGATTTGCCGGTCGAACGTACCTAAACTTTTGAGTAAGACCCTATTAAGTATTCTGTGACATTGGTTCAGAAAAAATATTTGTTACCATTTATTAATACAATACAATCTATTGACTTTTTACGAAAATAGTTATAGTCTATTTCACTCACTCTCATGGTCTGTATAGATCTTCTTTACTAATACGTCTCCTACTTCGAGGAGTCCAAACTTGGTATGTTTTGAAAATATTTCTTGGAGTTTTAGAAAACAGGCGGCCGAAAGGTAATGGTGCAGTATATTTTTAGAACCGGCTCATGAAGCTCTTTAATTTTATACCCCACATATGATTCCCCACATATCCCGATAAGTAACAAAAAAAAAAAAACAATACAAAAAATTAATGACATCAAAAGCTAAATTAATAACAGAAAAGCTCTAAACAAATAAAAACTTTTAATTCAAAGAATACGTGTGCCAAGTTTTGTGAGGATCGCTTGAAAACTGTGGCCCCTAGACCGGAACTGACAGACACATAGAGACAGACGAAAGCAAAATCGGCCTCCTATATTGTTGAAATGGAGCCCTTCGCTCGCTTCGCTCGCTCGGTCAACTTTGGGTGCACGAATATTGTGGAATTCACTGACATAATATGTAGTATACGATCTTTAGTTCGTGTCATAAAATTACGCTTTTTGTTACCTTTGTATCATCAAAGTTTACAAAACTCCAGCGATCTCCAATAAATCATGGTCACATTACTCATAAAACGGATTCAAATTACGGGCCGATCACCGCCGCCGGCGCCAACGGCTGTCTGCCTACATTACTACTAGTAAAATATTACTTTCCTTTGAAGAACTTCCTTACATCCATTTCATGAACCATGAACGCAATAATTATTTTAAAAAAAAACATTGCCCCATACAAGAGACTCGCTTTTTGCGTTCATTCTTATATGATGTTACGGAACCCTGCGCGTGCAAGTCCAGCTCTTACTTGGCTGGTTTTATTTAAGCAAGGTGATTATTAATAATTTCGTTTTTTTCAGGCCGTGGCAGCATGTTCAGTTTTAGTCTTCGGATATCTCGACCTCATCGGCGCCTTAGAGAGGCTCTTCACGATGTCTATCTTCGAGACAATGCATAGATCCTTTAGATCGAAACTTCATCCATATGTCATTTTGCCGGTGATATTCTGCTTTGCCTTGGCTGAACTTTGTATGGCGATCGTGGCTTTGGTTGGATTGCACAAAGTAAGTTATTTTTTTAACCTTGTTAAAAAAGAAGGGGTTCTTAATTCGGTTGCAGTTGTTTTATTGACTGTTGTAGAGGAGAACTGCCGGGGATCCGGACATTCGCGCTCGCTCGTTCAGTAAATGATGACTTCTGGGTTTTTTATTTCTATGAGGTTCTAATCCAAAATTCGCCATGCTTTTAAATCCAAAAGGTGCTCTAGAATGACCCACCTCGCATTTCTCGACAGATTCTCGTGAAATAATGTGAGCAGGTTTTTTTTTTTTTTCAAAATGTCTGGGGTTACAAAGTTATTGGCTACTTTCACACTCCTTGCACGTAACCAGGTGCATTCATAAGTTTGCATCTGTTATTCAAAGATATGCAGTGGGGTTGTTTGTTAGGGTTCCGTGCCTTAAAAAGTAAATACGGAACCATTGTTGGATCACTCGTGCGTCTGTCCAAGGTGTGTGAAAGGAATATTAAACAACAAAATTCGTATGTATTTCTGTAACCCCACCAGAACGTGTGACGTAAATAAACAGGGGCAGCAAATCAGTAAATACATAAAAAAGTTTATAAACTACATAGTATAACATGCCAAATGAAAGGGCTTGTTGTAAGGATTTCAATTATTTTTTTGGGGAGTTTGGGGGTTGAAAATAATAAAAAATTGGAATTTCCGGTATCGATAGAGGTCTACATCTCAAAGAATGTCATACATAGTAATGTCATCCACGTAACCGAAATTGCGCATTTTTATCCCCCTGTGACTTTTCATGAGATTAATTAAAAACCGTATGTATATGACGACATTCAAATTGGAAGAATTGCAACAATGTAACAATTTTAACAGGTTTGACTATTTTTTGGCGAGATCTGCATAAAAACCGGTGGGCTAAGGTCAATAAAAAATAGTGACACATGTCAAAATTAATGACATGTCAAAAATAACGCAAGCGATCCGTCGGGATTTATATTGATGAGATTATACTTGCCTCTCCGGTAAATCTTTCATAATATACGGGTACGTGACCCCGGCCTCCCGAGCTACCACCAACTTATTCCTAGTCTTCCGAGAAAGTATCCTATAATCCTTCACTTATATTACTGTCTAAAACAATCATATTCTCTCTCTTTTCCCCTCCTTAATCCCTTAAGGGTTTAATGGGTTTAACGGCCAAAACCCTTCTCCAATATGAATAGCACAACTAAACCACGGCCCTCAGTCCCCGACAGCCCTACTATCCCTGGCTCCGGCAGCGGTTTAGGTTCCGGTGGGGCAGAGGGAGCTAAGAATCCCTTGCAGAGATCCGGCTGCCAAACAATGACACTGGTTAAATAGTATACAAGGCCTCTGAATACCACGAAAGGTTTCTCTAACTACTAGAAGAAGTCCAACATATAATGTGGGACTTTTGGGACCTAATAGGACTATCTGAAGTAAGGAGGCAGTGTGAAGACCTAACCCGCCTGGCATCTGGTCATCTGTTTTATACAAAGGTCACGAAGATTGTACATATGGTGGTGTCGGCTTTTTTATTATGTGTGTCTACAAGAGTATGTTATATTAATCTGACGCTGAGTAAGAGATATGCTATTAAAATCGTACAAGTTTATGTCTCGACTTCAGCTTGAGACCATATAAATGCAGCCCATTAATATCCTCACCGAGAGGAACAGGCTTTTACCCGGGTACGAGTAAGATTAAGCCATAATCCCGCACTGGGTTGGTGGAGGGATTTTACGACCACTACCACGTAGCGATGGAAGCCGGGACCTACAGCTTAATGTGTCATCCAAAACACTGAAGTTCTATAATGTGCTCAAGATAAATTAATTATCTCATTGGTCGGGATTCGAACCAGCATCTCCTGTGTGAGAAGCAAGCGTGAAACCCATTTGACCACGGAGCTCCTTTTCAGATCAGAAAGAAGAAGACATAGAACCTTTTTACGAGGAAATAGAGAGAGCGTGTCGTGAGAACCGATGTTACTACACGGTAGTGATGGGTGCTTTTAACGCAAAAATAGGACTCCCTGCAGAACAGGAAACGTCCATTGGACTATTCCGGTTAGATTGTCGAAATCCACGAGAGCAAACCCTAGTTAATTTTCTCGAGCAACTTCATTTTCATGCATGCGCACCTGCATTTTCGCGGACCTGTACAGCTCCCGGAGGATATCGACGTACCGCATGTAAATTCCGCAGCGATGCAGAGAGTGGAACACGGCCCAGCGCTCTACGCTGTCAAATGCCTTCTCATGGTCAACAAAGGCGGGACACAGGGTCCGTTTGTATTCTCTGCATTTTTCCATCAGCTGCTTGACCGCATGAATGTGGTCCATTGTCAAGTATCAGCTCTAGATGCCAGCTTGTTCGACAGGTTGGTATTCATCGAGAGAGGTAGTGAGACGGTGGCACAGGACTTTGGAAAATAGTTTGTAGACCTGGGAGAGCAGGTTTATCTGACGGTTATTAGACAAATTCGTCTTGTCCACCTTTTTGTAAAGAATTGTTACAATTGCGTTCTTCCAGGAACCGGGTGTAGCACCCTGCGCGAGAATGGTGTTGAAGAGTTTTACGAGATTGACCAACGTTTTATAAGATTCACCAACGTTTTGGAGGATATTATGAAGATGTTAGATTGGAGCGAAGGGAGCACACAACATAAACGGGGCGCGCATGTCGCATTTCAGATTCGCGGATGATCTCATTCCCGTCGCCGAAGGCGTCTCAGATCTCCAACATATGCTCGCAGAACTGCATAAAGCTTCCCTGAAAGTCGGTATCAGGATGAACATGTCCAAGACCAATATACCCAACATTGGCAAGACACCAAACATGTGGTCAGCATTTCGATTTATCTTTGACATGGTTTAGCCTTTGGCTGAGATGCACAGGTGAAAGAGATCGAAGATGCGTCGGCTTAGGGTGGGCTGCTTTCGGGAAGCTAGACGAGGTATTTAAGTCCAAACTAACACGATGCCTGAAGATCAAGATGCATAACCAATGTGTCTTGCTTACCCTCACTTATGGAGCCGAAACATAGACGCTCACTTAGCAAATTATGCACAAAATCGAGATGGCCCTACGGGCAATGGAGCTTTCCGTGTTAGGTGTCTCTCTCGGGTGGTGGCCAAGGAGAGCAAAAAAGCCAGTGAGTAGACCACCTGCCCGATGGTCTGACAATATACTAAAGTCGACAGGATCTCAATGGATGCGGTTGGCAAATCATAGTAGTGGTGGGCGCTATAGAGAAGAGACTTATGCTCAGCAGTAGGTTGATGTGGGCTGAGCATGATCATCATCAACATCATGCTCAGCCCGAGCATGATGTTGATGATGATCATGATTTTTCTCATACGGGGTGGTAGAGGCACAATTATGCCTCTTTTAGCAAGCTATTCAATTTATATAAAGTACTTTATCGTATCGTGAGGAAACCTCCATTTCTTCATAGCTGCGGCTGCGGAATAGCCCCGAGAATAGAATAAAATGGAGTATCGAAATACTTTATTTAATTTCCTGACTGGGTATAAAGAAAGTAAACTTAAAATTTACCTGTACACTTTATTTAAACTAAACTTAAAAACTATTTAAATTTAGGGTCGTGTTGTTATTTGGTCGATAACGCCAGTAGTGCTTATTGTTATCGGACGGTAAATTTAGATCGCTTAGCTGCGGTTGTGATCGAGGCGAGTTGCCAGGGTTAAGTGGCTACGCTCACACGTTGACATCTCGACGAATGAACTGGCGTGGCCTATTGCTAGGCCCGTACAAAGCACTTCCTGGAATAGTCCGGGATTAGGTGTAAGAGACTAGTACGTAGGCAATGCAGAAGTCAATTGATAGGTTGAGAGGGTTAATTTGAAGATGTTTCAGCAGTTTGCTAGGCAAAAAGAGACCTCCTGCATGTGTCCACGAATGTAAAATTTATGAAAACACCATTAACTTCTTGCAGAATATAATTGTGACACATAAGTTATCGTCTCAAAACCTTTGTAAAATAAGTAGAGAAACTGAACTTTTGGAGGAAAATGACCTTGCTTACAGTCTGCTGTAACCAATGTCGACTCCGGAACGCCGAAAGATCCGTGTACAAGGGATGTGGCACAAGGGTTTCTTAGCGCACTACGCTGGTATTCACCAAAAGCTGAAAAATGAACATTACTTTTAGCTAAACACTCGACACACAACACGGCTTGGATAGCGATACTGTTGCTGTGATATGTATGTACGTAGGTTATGCAGGAACAGCTAATTGGACTGCCGGTCGAAGGAAAGGAGTGAGTATTAAAATACGATGCAGCTAGCTCGCCGACTTCTTAGAAAAAAAACACTGGTAAATGACTTTACGAAATCGATCTCCCAGATCCATACCACTACACGGTGTTGCCAACCACCACAGGCGAAGAGAGCGAAAACAAAACGAAAGTGGAAGTTGGAGTGACCATAGATTATAAGATTAATTTAAGATACCAACATAACAATTTGACGAGGAGTGGAATAAATTGTGTATCGCTGAGGTGTTATTTCGCTTGAAAATTATACATTACAGTATATAATTTCTTGGTGAATTATGATTGAAAACAGTAATATATAGCCATTATCTGTCTATTTCAATGATCAGAAGGCTATACAAATATTTTTTCAACATTAACATACAGCGTTGGTTCGATCAAAGTCTTGCCTGCCCATGTTTCTAAGGAAATAACATCGCCAAGTCTTTAAATTCATCTCCCGCTGCTGCTGAATCTATACTTAAACAAAACTTTGAGGAATGTAAAACAGATTTTAAATTTAGGCACGTAAATAATGAAGACATTGTAAAAGCGTTTAAATCCCTGGAAATGAAAAAGACAGCTGACGCCCATGGTCTATCAGTAAAAATTATTAGTTCCATTGTAGATTGTATTGCACCTCACCTTTGTTGTATATTTAATCAATGTATAGATAGTGGTGTGTTTCCTGACTTGATGAAACTAAGTAAAGTTATACCTTTATTCAAAGCTGGTAGTACATCAGACCCCACCAATTTTAGACCCATATCGATACTACCAACGCTTAGCAAAATATTTGAAAAACTCATACTTAATCAATTGCAAAGTCATTTTTATCTCAATAATTTAATTCATATTGCTCAGTTTGGTTTCACAAAGGGTCGTTCAACAGCCGATGCTGGTGTTGAACTAATCGACAATATTTTTGATGCCTGGGAAGACGCAATGGATGCAATAGGTGTCTTCTGCGATCTATCCAAGGCTTTTGATTGCGTCCATCATGACACTCTTGTCAGGAAGTTACGCCATTATGGTGTAAAAGATCAGGCACTTGGCTTTCTGGAGTCATATCTAACAGATAGGGTTCAGATGGTCGATGTTAATGGGAAAAGATCACCTGGGTCTTCAATAAGTATAGGCGTACCGCAAGGTTCAATTCTTGGTCCTTTCTTGTTTTTAGTATATATTAATGATTTACCTTACCTTGTTAAAGCAAAACATGGGTTAGTATTGTTTGCCGATGATACTTCTTTGATATTTAAAGTTAAAAGACAGCAATCAAATTATGACGAGGTAAACAATGCTATCTCTAGTATAGTGAACTGGTTTACTGTTAACAATTTATTACTTAATGAAAAGAAATGTATTAAATTCGTGTTACCCAATGTGAACCCGGTAACTACAGACATATTTATAATAGGACAGAGATTGGACCTTGTGCAGTCGACTGTCTTTTTGGGCATTACTTTAGACGCCAAACTACGATGGGATCCTCATATAAATAAATTGTCGAACAGACTGAGTTCGGCAGCGTTCGCAGTTAAAAAAATTAGAGCTCTTACCGACGTAGACACCGCTAGACTAGTCTACTTTAGTTACTTTCATAGTCTAATGACCTATGGTATTTTATTGTGGGGTCACGCTGCGAATGCTAATAGTATATTTATTCTGCAGAAACGGGCTGTTCGTGCAATTTTTAGATTAGGGCCTAGAGTGTCACTGAGGGAAAAGTTTAAAGAAATCAATATTCTGACATTTATGTCTCAATATATCTATGACAATCTTGTGTATGTAAAAAGAAATATAACTAATTTTCAGAAGTACAGTGATATACACAATTTTAATACTAGAAATAAAGACAAGTTGGTTGCTTATGTAAGCCGACTACATAAAATTAGAAATTCTTTTAAAGGCAATTGTATACGCTATTACAATAAGGTCCCTACTGATATTAAAAACTTACCTTTAGATAAGTTTAAAATAATAATAAAACAGAAATTGTCCAAAAAAGGTTACTACAGGATATCTTAGAGGACAGATGTCCATGGGAATAGATTGTTTGAGTAACAGGCTGTTTCGATATATAATTAGCATTCATTTTGTAATTTGACAATATTTTATTTAAAAAAGGAAACGCAAAAGATGCGACGACTGTGGAGTTTCTTCGGTGAGCTCTTCTCCACAGATTCCGCCATTGGGTTAGTTAACTCACCCAAAAAAATGTAATGACGGATCTAAGTGATGTAACAACATCCTATGGAAATAAATGATTTTTGATTTTGATTTTTTGATTTTTGTCAGAATGAGTTTTAAGTAGTAATATCCAAGTTTCAAGATGATCTCACGCTTGCGATTTTATTTCAGCCAAAGCAGAGTCTAGTCAAGTTGTATTTGGAGTTCACGATGATCCTTACCATCTTCATGATCCTCTTTCGTTTGTTCGACATGAGCAACTTCATGTGGCGAGAAGACTTGGCTTGTGCTGTAGGATTTATGCGTAAGTTCATCATCAACATTATCATCATATTTTTCACCATCATGATTATTATGATTATCAAAGACATCATCATCATCATTGCCATTGTCATTAACATGACGACCTCTATGGCTCTACAGTTGTGGCTCTGCCTACCATGCGATAGATATAGAAAAAAAACTGGATGTTTATATGTGTGTGACGTCACTGTTTCTGGTTTCCACAACACACTGTGGGGCCAGAAGCAATCTATGTCTCTTTATATAATGTTTATGTTCAAGGAAATATATATATAGTAAGGGGATTTTCTACTTAGATATTCCAGAAAATCGGGATGCTTTGATTACAAAGTTGTTTATTCTTTCTCTTGGTTACAGTGTTCAAGGCATACTACATACTATGTCTAAGGAGTCTGGTGAAGAAAATGATCGTTCCCAGTGAAGATGATAAGGTGGACATCGATCTTACTGAAAGAGATATTGAGGATAGAATAAAATATAGTGTTGGATTCGATAATGATGGCGACGAAAATGTTCTCATAATAGATGGCGATGATGCATCGACTTTGGTTGCAACTTTAAATTAAAGATACTTAAAATTCATAAGAGAACTAGCAGGTAATCTAAACTCACGAAAAAAATGCAAGAATTATAACAAAGGTAAGTAAAATGCTCAAATGTTTGAACGACCTGTTTGCCAGTAAAAGCGGAATCAAATTGTACACTACAAGTCAGAAATTTTTCTAGTCTACAAATTCCATTTATTCATTTCCATGTGTGCCTGTATACAAATGTTTGTATGTGTGTGAGAATATTAAATGAGAATACATTATACAAAACAACATGTAACTTTTAATTCGTAGCCTATCGATCCTCAAGTATTGGACTTGTCCCAACATTTAACTGACCTTGGTCATAAATAACTGTTACCTCATCAAAGTTATATTTCTCTTGTTCACTGACATCCGTATTTATTCCAACAGCTAAAGTAGTAGGTCGTATAGCGACATAACTTTTTCTAACGTAATTATTAGCATATCTCGGTTCAATGTAAGAGCTATGTGGCTCTTCTAATATAGGGTTGCTTCTTTGAATCAGTTGATTTTGATCGAACACAATTGGTTCTTCTTTAAAGTTGCATTCCTTAGTTTCTGCTTCAGAGTTTTGTTCTCTGTCATTTGTTTCAACTGCATCCGCTACAGGAGAATTTGCAGGTATATTTAGACTTATATTGTCCTGCGTCACGAGGGTGGAACTACAGTGGCATGTTTCACAATGTCTGCTGTCCAATGTCATATTTATTTGTCGTTGCCGTATTGTTGGTGAACGCTGTTCGTCTATCGTTACTGGTTCAACATTGGTGTCCAGATACAAGTCGCTTTCCTTGTAAAACTGCGACTTGCCAGTCATCATACGGTATGCGCTTCTGGCGGCAAGGATCTGGTATGCTGTTACAACTGTGAAGAAGAAGAATGTATAATATTTTTTCAGACTCCTGGAGTTATTTTTCCAGTATGACATTTAAGGCGACACATTAGATCGCAATAGTCTGGTATAAGTTATAATTATAAATGTTCAAGTTAAATAGTAGGAGCAAATTAGGTATATTAAAGTAGTTGTTTCTTTATACTAGCTTGTTGATCATGAGTGTCAGTTTGGATTTGTGGAGGTATTAACGAAAGGGTATTTGTGTCTATTTATGTCTATGTTACATATTTATATATCAATATTTTTAGTATTATATTGATATTGGCAAGTATTTTTTTATTTTTATTTACATATTTAATGTTGTACACATAGGTCTATCTGTAGTTTATTTCAATCTTCTCCATTCTAGGTTTACTGGAAGAAACGAGTGCTTAATGAGACCCAAGCCGTGCACTACCTATACCAATGCGCCCACTCACCTCCCACCTCTCAAAGATACCGGCATTGGATGGACCGACATACTGACACCCAAACCCCCGATTTATATCAGCCTAAGCTGCCCACCCATCTCTCACCTGTTAGAGATAAGCTAGTCTTTGTTCATGTTTTTTCCTTCCCTTCCCCATTGATTATAAAAGAAGCCTACTATAAAACAAGTTTTTTTTTTATCTAAACCCTTATTTATGAACAACTAGACCAACACGACAGTTGGTGGGTTGCCGCTTTATGTTAGAAAAAAAAATACTTACAAATTTTTATGTTATTTTATGAAATTTTAGCCTATTTTAAGAAACTCATTTCATTATTCGATTAATATATGTCTGATAATATTTTAAATAATTTTTAAAATAACACTCCTTGTGATAGCACTTGCTCACAGTTTTGGAACGGTTGTACTTGAGGCTGGTTGTTTCCGATCATTAAACAAAAAAAAACTTTATTATCAGTATTTGTTTACGTTCCGACTGACATCTGCGTTATCGACTGTCAGGGAAACAGTTGATACTTGAAAGTTTTACAGAACAGCCAGTAGAAAACAAATGACGTACATGTGTTTCTTGCGGATATTTCGGTAATCCTGTAATATTTTTTGTTGGGAATGACGGAATTTAGTTAGGAAAACAATTATCTCGAAAGGGTTTTCTCAGTTTTGGTACAATATTTTTTTTTAAATGGCCAATTCATTCGTTGCGGTGGTTTAAATAATACCCATTCCTATATTAATTATAGCTCGAACGATCGATTAATCGAATAATCGAAAAAGGTCCTTCAGGACCTTCCTTTTTCGAAATTGAATCGATATGTCTTCCATTTTACTGAATCGATTTTTAAAACATTAGTATAAAGCTTGCAAGATTAAAAGTAAAAAAGGGCGAATCCAACTGACATGTTGGTCTAGTTGTATAAAAAATAGAGTTTGGGTCTACTTACATGTATACATTATAGCTGAAATTTTTCCCAGGTGACTCATAGTAAACACTTCCAGTGCAAGGATATATGTTGTAAATATCCAACTTGGTACATTGAAACTCAAGTAAAACTTGAGATACTTGGGCTGCTTCTGCAATAATATGAGCATTAATTAAAAATTTATTAAAGTGTTTATTCTCCGAAATACGTCAGCTCGAGTAGAAATTCAAGCGAGATATTCTAGCATTTTTTATTAAAGTTAACCATTTTACAAAATATATCAACAAAAATGAGGGAAAGTACAGCTTTTGGAATTGGAATGGTTTCACACAATGTACTTATAGCAAAAAAAGTGATTTAAAACGGATCAATGAATTACACTAGTTTACAACAATAAATAAAACTTAAAAAAAAACACAAATTAAACCTAAAGTCTAAAATTTGGTTGGGTTGTTTCCTTGTTAAGCTGATAAACTTTCAAACCACTGATCGGATTTTAATAAACAATGGAGACGAACCATTGTAGGGAAGTCAACTATTATTTATAGAAAACTGCATCAAAATGTGCACAGACCGACAGACGCCTAAAACTTACAACACTCCTTTTTTTCAAGAGGTTCAAAGGTCCATGTCATAATATGATTTATTCCTTTCCTACCCGTGTTCCACCTAACAAGTTCACCTGGGTGGACTAATGGGAATTTATTACATAATCTAAGATCGGTATACTATGATTCGGTTGATGGCCGAAAAAAATAGGCACCACTTTTAGCCTTTGGTTCGTCATCTTCATCCACTTTTCGAGTTCCAAATCATAGCTTAAGCAGTTATTCACTTCAAAACTTTATTACTTATTGCATTTTCCTGTTGAGTTTGCTCTCGCTACAAAATAGGACAAAGATTTCAAATTTCCCTGTCAACCTAAAAATTACAGATTATTCCGAAAACAACAACTGTACAAAAATGTTGACATGACGACTGGTTGAATTTTTTTTTTGCTTCTTCTAAGTTCCAACTTAACCCATAGCACAATTGACATTTAGCCCAATAAACTGTATATTTTGGTCTTTTATCTCCCATTTTAACGCTTTGTTTTCGCTTTTTATCTGATTGGAGGTCAGTTTTTTTATTAATATCTTGAAAAAATAGTTTTCATACGACAAGTTGCGTTACAAATGGTAGTCGGTGGCGGTGGTGGTTTGTCGGTGGCACATATTTCGTTTGGAGACTGACTGCCAAATACGGCATTTGTGCCCTTCGGAGCAATCGATTTGCGTTTCACGTAAGAAAATTGAGTCCCAGATTACTGACACAAGCTGCCCCCTTTGTGGAGAAGATGCTAAATAAATACAATACTATACAAAGTATTCAAGGGATTCTGCTTGATATTCAATTGTGTTTAATTGTGGAGAAACTAAAACTGATGATGGAATTACCGAGTACCGATGTAGGCTGCCAAAAAGATGGTTATCATCCAGCGTTCAAATCAGTAGCTGTTTGAAGAAAACCGGCTGACCCCGCATCACAAGTGACGCCGATAACAGGGATCTGCAGAAAATAATAAAGAAATATCGTCGTGCCTAAGAGGAGAACTCACTGTGCGATGGCGGACATGATCCAGAAAGATGTTTCAGTCGATACTTGCCAGAGAGTCTTAAATGGGGTATGGTATTTACATATCAAAAGAAAAACTTGTACTGACTGCCCTGAAAAGAAAAAAATATTAAAGTTCACTCGTGAACATCCAAACTGGACCTCAGATCAGTGGTGTAAAATAATATGGAGCAATGAATCGAAATTTTAGGTGACTATTGGCGATAAACGATAAAAGATCATCACCAATAAACTTGAGGCCTATCATAAGGCTGCATCAAGCAAACAGTTAATTTTCCAGCATCAGTAATGATGACGACCCGATGAGTCGAGTCGGCAGTGACCTTGCCTACGAAGCCAAGAGTCCCGGGTTCGAGTCCCGGTGGGGGCAAATATTTGTTTGATGAGAACGGATGTTTGTACCCTAGTCATGGTTGTTTATCTATTTAAGTATAATATTTATCTATTTAAGTATGTGTATCGTTGTCTAGTACCCAAGATACAGGGAATCCTAGTTTGGGGCTAGATCAATGTGTGTAAATAGTGTCCAAGGTATTATTATTATTATATGTAGTTGCATGCCAGCACATGGTTTGGGTAGGCTGCGAATTGTCAAGGGAAATCTTGATGCTAGGAAACGAGTCTATTACCGGCCATTCAGAGTATTCAACGTCAAGTTACCTTCACTTTTCAACTAGTTGGTGCTTTATATTATAGTCCAAGAACAGTGAAAGCATGGGACGAAAGTGAGCAGCTCAACATCAAGCGCCTAGAAAAGGGCGGTAGTCACAATTTTACACAAGAAGGAAGACAAGAGCTTACTGCAGAACTACCGCCATATCAGTCTCCTATCCCAAGTGGTATATCCTCGGTGTACAAGTGTTCCACTCTCTTCATCGTTGCGGAGTTGTCGATAGGTACTTATGTAAGTATCCTCCGGGAGCGCTACTGTTCCGCAACGACGCTAAAGCTTACCAACCCCTTAGCTTGAGGCCGGGATTAGATTTCCCCCAAGCTCTTCAGAAATGTCCTTGAGGACGCACTAAAGACTCTGTCGTGGGGGGGAAATGGTGTCAACATTAACGGCACGAGAGGTTCGCAGCTGATCTGCTACTGATAGCTGAAGACGTTGGCAGTCTCAAAACCTAAAAACTAAAGATGTGTCCTGCTCACGCTTACACATGGTGCCGAAACATGGACCCTGACAAAGGCGAACATGCACAAAATAAAAGCACATAGAGCCATGGAGCGTTTCATGTAAGGCATCAGACTTCTGAATCGTATTCGCATTACAGAAATAAGATGTCGTACTATGGTCGTCAATTTCGGCAAGCGAATCATGAGACGGGGGGTGGGCAGAACACTTGGCACGGAGGGAAGATGGTAGTTGTACCAAAGCGATAACTGAGTGGCTACACAGAACCGCAAAATGCCCAGTAGGCAGACCACTAACCAGGTGGACGGACGTCATCACCTCCATATCCGGTAAGCAGTGGATGCGGGAGGCGCAGGACTGGAGTGGATGGAAAAGTAGAGAAGAGGCTCATACCCAGCAGTGGGTAGGTGTAGGCTGATTGATGATGACTATGAAGAAAACGAAGGCATGCCTTAAATTTAAGCAAGTTCCTATGATGATTTAGCCGCCAAGCAGCCCAGACTTGTCCCCGATCGAAACTTTATGGTAGAAAATGTAGAAAATATTGAGGGAATATCCATCAAGATCAGAAAATTATTTAAAACAGGAGCTTTAGGCAGTTTTGGATTTCATCACCCCTGAAGAGTGTGCAGAACTGGTGGCATCATTGGCACTGCGGATAAGAGCAGTTATTGAGAGCAGAGAAGAATACTGTGGTAGACAATACGTGGTTAGAGTCGACGAACTATTTGCTTTTCAAGCAGTAAGAAATTATTGTTTTTATGATTAATTAATTTAGAAGTTGTATTAAGTTATATGCAAAAATAGAGTATAGTCTTAGACCGGAAAATTTGCGTGAACGTGACATTGGAGATATTAACCTTTAGTAAAGAAATTAAGGTGAAGTGAACCATTAATAAAGAAATTAAGGAGAAGTTAAATCTCTGCCACCCCATCTGAGAAAACCCAGATTATTGTGACTTGCAAGGTTTTACTATGACCCCCCCCCCCCCCAGCCACCCCTTGACGAATATGAAAGAACAGAAAGCCTTATATATTTTTGCTTTGACTGTACAAATTTGCGTATAAATCGACATACATATGTGCACTAACAACGGGCCGGATAATGTCGATATGGATTTCAGAAACATATGAAAGTGCCTCTTAAATGATAAACAAATAATTTAGGACGGATAATAAAGGACGGGGATCTATGAGAATACGAAAAACGCGTTGTGAAGCCGCGCCACTAGTACATTTATATTTTGTGATATGTAATTCATTTTATCTACACACGTATCATAAACCCTCTTTACTGCGTTCAAAAACCGCACGTTACGATCAGCATTATGTTAAACTACTTGGTAAAAACTCGTTTCGTATCTGGAAAACTACACATAATGGTCATTATGTGTAGTTTTTCTACATATAATGACATTCAAATTTCGAAAGCCGACGCCCACCCGCGTGCCGTCCCTAGTTTGTCTGTGAAGTTGATACTGACATTCAAATTTCGAACGCCGACGCCCGTCTGCGTGAAGTTGGTACATAAAGAACAAGCTTAACAATTGCAGAACCACAATGCCGGTCAAACATGCGGTTCCTGAACACATCAAAGAGAGCTTATGATATGTGTGTAGATAAACTAGTGTATGTAACTGTACATAATTAGGCATTATGCAGCAGTCACATAAACTACTATATTGTAGTCACATAACATAATATGCAGATAACAAGTGATATAAAAAATTAGTACAAATGCGAGCTTATCTCTAATAAAAGATTTCTTGTAGCAAACCATGTGGTATGTTTTTTTTTCTTTTTTCTTGGTCACGCAGGCATACACATAACACAACACCGCCTTTTACGGCAAATAACATGATGACTTTATTGAACAATGCATTTGAACGTGTCACACGAGAAAATTGTAAGAAAGAACTAGAAAAATTATTCAAGAAAATTTGAAGCGTGATGTATAATTTGACAACAGAGAATGTACACATGAACTGGGTTAAATCTGCAAGATTGCTCCAGTAACTCCGAATCAGAATTAGACTTTGATGATTATTTGGCTGTGAACCTTTATTATAAGAATAGAAACTGTTGAAATGTTACTGCTAAAATATTTGTGTGTAATTAATAATTATTAATTATTATGAAAAAACGTGTAAAAAGTACCTTTTTCTTGATTTAATTGAAACATTCAGTTACATATAGTCGAAATACCGATAATTATATCGACCTATTCTCAGATCTAGTCAAGTCATTCTGACAGCTTTCACAGCTATCATGCTATATTTTATCTACACACGTATCATAAACCCTCTTTACTGTATCCAAAAACGATCAGCATAATGATACAATAACTTATTGGTAAAAATTGAGTTCCAATCTGAATATTTATACATTACGACCATAATGTACCAAAATTTGTCAAATTATGACATTCAAATTTCGAACGCCGACGCCCGCCTGCGTGCCGCCCCTAGTTTGTCTGAGAAGTTGGTACTACAGAACAAGCTTAACAACTGCAGAGCAATGATCAATGCCACAATGCCGGTCGAACATGCGGTCCCTGAACACATCAAAGAGAGCTTATGATATGTATGAAGATAAACTAGTGTATATAACTGTACATAATTAGGCATTAAAACTCTCGAGTGATATTATTATGAAACTTGCCTTCGGCTCGTTTCATAAACCCACTCTCGAGTATTACTGCCCTCCATTATGTAGCAGTCACATAAACTACTATTACAGATCTTTACTGTTATTTTTAATATGATGACAGTATTTTTTCTTTAAAAAGGGACTACAAATTAGATTGAATAACCCTTCCGCAGTCAGCCATTTTTAAGGATGACATTTGTGTGTCAACCCGTATTCCGGTTCCTTGACACACGTGGGTTTTAGCGCGCCAATATTTAATTTTTCTTGAATATTTCCGATTCTAATTAGATTTCTTTTATGCAATTCTGCTTTTTAGCGGTACAAAAATGGCCCCTATTATAAGCGCGGGTACCGTAGCGTGGGTGTTCAGTGACCGATGCGCATAAAATTCACAAGAAGGACCAGGGTAGCAAATGAATGAATATTCTTTTGCTAGCTTGGTCCTTCCTGTATATTTTTAAATATGGTAGAAAGAAATAGCATTAAACTGACCGTTTGGTAAGAGCCGCGAGATTTGCCTACCCACAGCGACCGCAATTCGGCTTTTTGACATTTATGGGAAAATCATTCGTTCAGTTCTCGCTAGTTAAAAATTTGTTTCGTAGATTTGTTAATTTGAAATTTTGACCTGCTTTTTCGTTTAAGCTGGACAAAATTTCCTGGTTAGTGTAAAGCTTAGGTACAATTTTATTGTTAGGATAACTTTTTCTCGACATTTGTTCTGCCGTCATGACGGTGGGCTTTATTTTGTTATGAGGGGTTATTATTTTATATTTGTAATTGTCTGTGCCCTCAACGTACCCCTTGGTACTGCTAATCAACACAGAAATGTACAGGTTCTCCAAAGAGGACCTGTTCAAACACAGTGAAAGTTATATTAAAACACGTGACATTGGCGAAATTAACCTGAGTTGTTAGACACCCATTAATTAAGTTAGTCATTTTGTAATGATAGACCTGAAGCTAATTTTGTTGGCGCCTGAATGCCGCCTGGAGGGGTGCATATGTACAAGAGAGATATTGAGATGGGCGAGAGGGTGACCTCACTCATACCAAGAAACCTTCCGATATCTTTAACATGGCAATGATAAAGGAGGGCACCACTGTTGCACAGCCTGTCGCTATATTTTTGGTCCTTACAGAGTAATGATAATCACCATAAAGCATACATAGGACATGCGCTCCTTCATTGTAGTTATTGACTACTACTACATCTAAGATTTAGAGTTGTTTTTGTGGATCATTTATCTCTTCTGCTTCAACACTGAAGTCTGTATACAGGTTTTCACCGAGCTCAAGATCAGATGTTCTAGTTATTTATGTGTCTCATCTTAACTAACCACCTCAAATGTTGTGAACTTTTATGATTTTATTGCCTAAATAAACCATTATTATTATTACTTTATAGTTCCTTTGGGAGAGATTGATGGGAAACGAGAGTATTGGAAGGAAAACACAATATTCAAAAGTGGATTGGCATAGGATTACATTACAAAGTTGAAAATACGGCATAAATAGATGAACACTGTACCTACCTTGTAAGTTCCATATAGCAGTAAAATCATAGTAATAAGCACAGCCGTTTGTCCAGTCACCCATCCCAAGAGATGGATCACCAGAAATTTTGCAGTGATCATAAAGTCGGCATCCTCGTATTCTTTGTATCTGAACTGTAATATGCTTGATGGAGCGACGAATATTCCAGTATTGTTGTAACAAGGTTTACCGTCTTGATTACTTTTTAAGTAGTATAATATTGCAATTATTTGCTCAATGTCCGCCCAGGTCATAGAGAAACTGATCACCTGTTTCAGAAACAAGAACACTATTTGGATTCAGGGATATTACGGTTGGTTGATGATCATAGAACATAAGTATCTACTATAAATGTCACCCTGCTAGATTTTGTAAACTTTATGAACGTGAGAGATTTTGAGAATGGTTAGATATTTTTTGCTATTCATTTATGTATCATTCAGCTGACATGCAACACACTTGCAGACAATCTATTATGGTGGGACGTACACATTGAAATTATTGTATTTTTCTTTGGATTCAGCTCCTACAACTCCTTACAATTTGACTGCACCGTTTTGTTGAACCTACCCTATATTTGCTATATTCTATTAAATATATTTAGATAGATACCTACTATTTGATATACTCCTAATATGTAGATACCGGTGTTCAGACTACAGCACCCACAGAATTTGTTCAACTCTGGCCAGTTTAGCGTCATCTCATTGGCTTTGCGGCTATCCTTGCGTTTGAAAATCTTGAAGACTGAAAATATATAAACATTGGGCTGATTAACTTAGATGACCTCTGTGGCGCAGCGATTGTGGCTCTGCCTACCATGCGAGAGGTCCCGGGTTCCATCCGGCTGGGGATAAAGAAAGGTGTTGGATGTTTATGTGTGTGTTATGTTACTGTTCTGGTTTCCACGATACATGTTATCCTAGTGTTGGGTCAGAAGCAATGTATGTGCCTATATATAAATATATGTATATATAACTAAGTGTATTGTAATAGGTTCCTTTAAAATGACATTTAGCCCAGTTAGTTCAGTTTATAGGTATATCAACACAAAAAAGGAAAAAGTCGCAAACACGTATAAATTTCCGTTTTTTATATGTTGTTAGTAGCTCAGAGTAATTCATAAGTACCCAAGTTTGCAACCCTGAAAACCCTGTGCTTTTTGCGTGTTGGTCGAAAAAGTGCGAAATTCTGGCACTAACTGATGTATTTCTCCTCCCTCCCCTTTTTCAGGAGGGCCACATTTTTATCAAAAATTTTCTGATCTGACATCTTATCTACAAACTACCTACCTGCCAAATAACAGCTACATAGGTCTGCCAGATTTTAACCATAGGGGGAGGCAGAGGCACATTTGTGCCCACGTTTTATTCAATACTCCATTTTGCGTGACAGCGCGCTAGCTCATCATCAGCTATGGATATTGGAGTTTATCTCGCGATGTTTTCCGCCGCAGTTAGTCCGTCTTGTAATTTATTTGAGATTAATTACTGACTTTATTAATACATGGTTACCACCGGATCTGAACCAGCATCTCTTGCGTGAGAAGCGAGTGTAAAAGCCGAGCTCTACCACAACAACACGGAGCTCTTTTTACGTGGAAGCACAACAACACGGAGCTCTTTTTACGTGGAACCACAACAACACGGAGCTCTTTTTAACGTGGAACCACAACAACACGGAGCTCTTTTTAAGTAGAACTACAACAACACGGAGCTCTTTTTACGTGGAGCCACAACAACACGGAGCTCTTTTTACCTGGAACCACAACAACACGGAGCTCTTTTTACGTGGAACCACAACAACAGGGAGCTCTTTTTACGTGGAACCACAACAACACTAAGCTCTTTTTACGGAGCACGGAGCGGTTTATTCGGTTATTACGAGATTCTGAGTAACTTGTAGTCTCACAGACTTCGTACTGTGCTTTCATGAAAGATAATAAAATGTTCTACATACACCTTCCGATCCGACTTCAATTGAACGGTATCTTTTATGTCTCTTTTAATCAATCTTCAGCGATAGTTCGAAGATAGCTGGACCCACATAAAAATGATAATGTGAAATCGGTCCAGCCATTGACATCAGGAGAAATCGAAGGAACTCTTTAAATATTATATGCAGATTCATGGCGATTTTTGTATTTTTTAGTTACTTATTCATTCAAACTCCGGAAGCCTCATTTTGTGAAGTGGAACTGTTGATAAGACCACATATAGCCACCGGAACTACTCAATACACCGTGAATTTTGAGCCTAGTTGGTGTAGACAGTCGACACTATTGAATGGTGGCACAAACTCCCAAATCGGGTGAAAAAAAACTTGAAAATGAGTCAACTCTTAGTTGCTTCAATTTGCGAGAAAACATAGGTGCACGCGCGCTACGGTCTGTGATTGGTCCGCGGCATCTTGACAGCAGAAGTTTCTCTACGATATCACCATGGTATCGCGATCAAATTGATATTTAGTCGAGATTAAATTACAAATTAAGTGCTCCAATTTGAAAATGGATGGTGCCATTCGATATTGCTTTTTGTGTAGATAAACGATGTTTCAACTTTAGAGTGTCTCAAAACTCACGGTGTATATAGGTAATGGATCCCACAGGTTGCGATGTGATCACTTTATTACGGTTGCTAGGTAATGTATGCTGTTTAAGGTGAAGTGGAAATGGTGAAGCACAGGAAGACTCCTTAATCATTTATCCACGTCGGTCAGGACCTGATGGTGGGATTATGGAGTAATCGAGGGAACTCTTCAAATAATAAATGCACACCTATAGCGATTTGGGTATTTTGTCTAATATCTCGTGGGTTGTGCTTAAATTGTTGCAAATATTATCACATAAAGAAACAAAATATGTAGGAAATAAAAGATATACAAAGAGACAAAACGCAATGACAAGATAAAAATGGGCAGAGCTTATGAGACATAAGTTTAAAAGTACTGACTTTTCGAGCAACAAGTGAAAAAAAAAAACTAAGTTTTTCGCGTGGTGCGCAGCGAGCACATGTTTAATTTGCAAATTAGGTTAAACTGGTTTAGAAAACTGATACATAATGGAGGGCATTAAAACTCGAGAGTGGGTTTATAAAACCAGCCGAGTTTCATAATAATATCAATCGAGAGTTTTAATGCCTAGTTAATTATGTGCAGTTACATACTAGTAGTATATGTGACTGATACATAATGGAGGGCATTAAAACTCGAGAGTAATGCCTAATTATGTACAGTTACGTACACTATAGTTTATCTACACACATATCATAAGCTCTCTTTGATGTGTTCAGGAACCGCATGTTCGACCGGCATTGTGGCATTGATAATAGCTCTGCACTTGTTTAGCTGGTTCAGTAGTACCAACTTCACAGACAAACTAGGGGCGGCACGTAGGCGGGCGTCAGTATTCGAAATTCGAATATGGGTATTTGTCGAAAATTTATACATTATGGTCATAATGTATCAATATTAAGATAAGAATTGAGTTTTTACCAAAAAGTATAACATTATGCTGGTCGTAACGTGCAGTTTTTGGACGCAGTAAAGAGGTTATATGATGAAAATCGAGTCCGACTCGAACTTGACCTATTATTCAGAATGAAGGTATAAATATGGGGGTTAAAATTGTAAAAAAAGCATATTCCCAAAGGGCTTAACGGATTTTAACAAACAGATGGCGTTGGCGACCGTCGACCCAAATGGCCGAGTCGGCAGTGACCCTGCCTACGAAGCCTAAGGTCCCGGGTTCGAGTCCCGACGGGGGCAAATATTTGTGATTGATGAGAGAACAGCCATGACTAGGATACAAGCAACCATATGTTTGTATCCTAGTCATGGTTGTTTATCTATCTAAGTATAATATTTATCTATATAACTATGTGTATCTATGTCTAGTGCCCAAGGTACAGGGAATCCTAGTTTGAGGCTAGATCAATGTGTGTAAATAGTGTCCAAGATATATTATTATATTATTATTATCGTTGGAGATCGTGATAGTGAAATTTTGGTATTAAGTTAATAGGTTGGATTTTAGTTCGCAAATTGCAGTTTACAAAGTTATTGGTATCCATACTCTCCAGTCTCCAGCTCATAGATTTGTGGCTTCTAAAATATGCTTGGGTGAGTTTTCAAAAACCTATAGCCTTCATTAGATTCTATTTCCAAAACATTGAGTTAGGTTAAACTCACTTGTTACAATTACAACTCACCAGCTTTCAATTACATTAGTTTGGCATCATGAGGAATCTAGGTTATATTAAAATGCGATAAATTATCAGTACATTACCTAGAGTTCTGCAAATTGTATCAAATCCATGCTTATGTAGGTACCTTATAGACACATTCTCAACACATTGTCAATAAATACTCGGCTTGTTTCATCATTCACATCAATAGGCACTGACTGATAGATAGCCCGGTACTGATCGGTAATGATAATTCACGATGGTATGATAAAACAGATAAGAGTATCTTGGACGTCACTAGCGCGATTGCAGATTGAATATGGGTGCTAAAAAAGGCAACAATTATACTATATTGTTCACCATTAGAGGTTATGACTTCCACATATGTCAATGTTCACCAAGTTTAGTGCCCTCAAGTAGTTTCATAAAGCCTTATTGGTTGCTTTTTGTCCGAATAATAAAGATAGATTTGTTAAGTCCCAACTTTTACAACCTGGAGACTTTTTGGATGTAGATTTTTACTCATTTTGTTGAATTCAATTAATGATGATTCCGACCGATTTCGGTCATGGCGACCACTTCTACTCCTAGTCGGTTTCGCGCGCGTGCGCCCGAACATGGCTTAGGTATGTAGCCGATCTTCGCAGCGAAACTCCTTGCGCACTGGGGGCACGTAAGTACGCCACCCGCGTAGTTGTAGGTGATGGCAGCAGGTGGACGGGCTTTTAACAGGTCGCGTTTCATATCAAGGTCAGCTTTACGCTGATCCTCATTCATTTAAATATAAGCCTTAAAAAAGCCGCCATGCCTTGTCTCATGCGGGGTGGCAGAAGGCACAGACGACTGACTTCATTTCAGGCAGTTATTCAATACTTATACTTTATATAATGTAGCACTTTAATGTCCCCATCGAGGGACACGGGCCGGATAAGACTCCTTTAACCCGGATAAGAGTAAGATTAAGTCATACTTTACCACTACCACGTAGCGATAGCAGCCGAGACCTACACCTTAACGTGTCATCCGAAACACAGAAAGTCCGATACTGTACTTAAGATTTTAGCGAGATAGTAGCAGGGATAAAAGAATAGTTGCATATTGAAAGCGATATATTTTGCGATCCACTTATTCTAACTATATACAATGTTTAGCTGTCCTACGAGTAGTGGACGGCGCGATTGGGCGCGATTCCATCGCCGCGTCTCAGACCCAATACGTCTTAAGTTGCGAGCGTGAATACCGTGCTGCGCCTGCACACATTTCGCAACGCTTCATTGTCCCACCGGCGGCCGACCCGTTCCGTGTGCTACTTACTCTCTATTACATTACCGGCTTAACCAAAAAGTAACGAACATTTGCTGTTCATTCAATCATTCAAACATCAGTCGGAATGATTTGAATAAAAGTGTTGAAACACTTCTAGACTTACATAGTAGGATGAAATGCAAATTTATATTATGCAATTTTCCATATGTCTATAATTTTACAGAACAACAGAACAAATCTGTGCATAGAATGAATATTCATTTATTTAATTAAACGTGCCATCACAGCGGTGCTATTTTATATTTCGACATGAATAATTTTATTCATAACTTTACTCTGACACAGGATACATTGTACCTGTTTAATAAATATAGAAAAATAGTAGCTACATTGTTAGCTTATAATATATGCGACGCAGCTATAGTTGGATTAACCAAGTTCAACTTGACATCAGCTTATTTTAAGAGTAATAAAACATGCACCCCTATTGGGAATTCAACATTGGAATCTGTTCCAAGTAATTTATATAAGTTCATAAGACAATAGAGGAAATCTCCAGCATAGAAGAGCCACTAAATATTTCAAAGTGTACGCCCCACTCAAATATTACCCATCAAAACATCCGGGGGCTACCTGGCAAAGAACTTGTATTAGAATTATTTCTAAAAAATTCTGACATTGATATTATTTGTGTTACAGAACACTGGTTGAAGGAAAATATGATGTCTTTTAACATAAATAATAACAAAATTGTTACAATACAAAGACTGCTGATAGAGGTGGTTCTTTAATCTTAGTAAAAATAATATTAAGGTGAAACAACGGAAATATATTCTTGCACTTACTGTTGAAAGACAAAAAGAGGTATCCTGTGTTGAGTTAGATAGACATATTATTGTTTGTGTCTAAAGGCCACCGAGGGATGAAAAAGGCCATGGCAATTTTGAAATATTTGAGAAAATTATGGAGGAAGCCCTCACTAAACTATGTAATAAATAACAGAAAAAAGTTAATTATTTGTGGCGATCTTAATGTAGATTTGCTTGTAGGAACAACAATGAAACAACGATTGATAACTTTATTTAAATCGTTTAATTTATGTCATGTATTTTTAGAGCCGACTAGATTTACACTTACCAGCCAAACTTGCTTAGATAACGTTTTTTCTGACTGAGGATTCACAAGTAAAAGTGTAATAAACTGCTTACCTTCCGATGACAGTGGTCAAACAGTTTCATTCCCAATTGCTATTAAGGATAAGACTGGTCCATCATTTTATAGGCCTAATACATCCCATAGACTAGAGACATATACGAAAAACTTAGATATAAATTTGTCAGTAACGGATTTTAATGAACAGAACCCAAACAAAATCTACTCAGACTTCTTCAAAATTATTCAAACAGAATTCAATAATGTTTTTAAATTAAAGAAAGTGAGGGACTACAACGGTAAATCTAAATTTAATGTCTGGACAACGTTTGGAATTCGTAAAGTAGAGTTACCTTTATGAACAAAAAACCTATAACTTTGATCGAAAATTTCATGTCCATGCTAAAAAATATTCCAAAACTTTCAAGTTGGTTTGTAGAACTGCAAAAACTTTACACATTAATAGAAAAATACAAAATTCAAATAAAAGAATGAAAACAGTTTGGCATATAATAAACCATGAAACTGGCAAAGTTATACCAATGGATAATGATTTCTATCTAAAGATAGGTGATGATGTTGTTAAATCCAGCGCTGATGTTGCTCGAGCTTTTGAAACATTCTCACCAATGTACCCTTACTCACAAATGATCGTCAAAATTCATCTCTATATGAAGCAGAGACTTTATTAAAAAATAACACTAGCGTCAGTAAGGTTTATTTAAAATTTCATCATGTATGTCCCCAGGACATTGTCAAAACGTTTAGATTACTTAACTTAAAAAATACTGAAGACCTGTGGGGTATATCAGTCAAAGTCATTGGTTCAGTAATTCTAGTTACACTTAGCTTATATATTCATTAAATGTGTTGACGATGGGGCTTTCCCAGACCTCATGGAACACAGTAAACTGATACCTCTGTTCAAGTCGGGAGATAAGGGTGATACTTCAAATTTCAGACCAATATCTGTTCTTCCACACTAAGTTAAATATTTGAAAAGATTATACTTAATCAAATGCTCTCACACTTCAACCGCACCAAACAACTCCACGCCAAACAATACGGTTTCACTAGGGGTAAATCGACTACGGATGCAGGTATTACCCTTATATCTTATATTTATTCTGCATGGGAGGCCGCACAGGATGCTATCGAAGTTTTTTGCGATCTGTCGAAGGCTTTTGATTGTGTTGACCATAATACGCTATTAATTAAATTAAATCTTTACGGAGTTAGAAATAAAATCTTCTAAGAACATACCTAAGCAATAGAATTCAAAAGGCAGAAATTAAAGGCGTTAAATCTGATGGATCGGGTTTAAAAATTGGCGTTCCAAAAGGTTCCATATTAGGCCCTTCCTTTTCCTGGTAAGATCATAAAAGACAAAATCGGTTCGCAGATTGCGCCTTATCTGAGCGACTCGCAACACGGATTCAGGAGTCGCCGCTCAGTTAACACCAACTTGCTGACTTTAGTCGAGATTGTGTCGAAGTGCATGGACAAGGGATGTCAGGTGGACGTCGCCTATATGGACTTTCGTAAGGCGTTCGACAGAGTCGATAATGACGTCCTAATGAAGAAGTTATGTGCCATTGGATTTGCCCCACGGCTGTTGGTTTTCTTCGCTGACTACCTCAAGAACCTCCAGCAATATGTGCGACACGGCTGCTTTGAGTCCCAGCCGTACCATACACGGTCGGGCGTTAGCCAAGGGTCTATTCTCGGTCCGTTGTTATTTATCATTATGATAAATGACCTGGAATTAGTGCTTAAACACGCCAATTGCCTTCTGTATGCGGACGACCTGAAACTGATACTTCCCGTGAGTTCAGAGGATGATTGTAGTTTGCTGCAGGAAGATTTAGACGCGGTTCAAAGGTGGAGTGTGAACAATAAACTCCTCTTCAATACTGCCAAGTGCTATGTAATGTCCTTTACGCGCTCCTCTCATCCTATAAGCGCGATATATACACTCGGTACTGAGTCTTTGACTCGAGTGTATTCGATTAGGGACCTCGGTGTTACGTTCGACCCTAAACTTACATTCCATGAGCACATGAGCACATTGGCCAAGGAATGCTTCAAAATATTGGGGTTTGTAATACGGAATAGTAAGGGATTCCATAACCTGGGTGTGGTCCAGCTTCTCTACATGGCCCTAGTGAGAACCAAACTTGAATCTAGCTCGGTGGTTTGGAATCCGCATGAAAGCTCCTACATACTTTTGCTCGAGAAGGTACACAAAGCTTTCCTACGATACCTATATAAGCGGAAATTTGGATACTACCCTTATCTTTATCCATCCGCTTTTATATTGGGTATGCTCGGATACAACTCACTAGAGGTCAGACGTAACACCGAGCAGCTTCTGACTGTGTGTCGATTGTTGCGAGGCGACAGTGACTGTGTCGCGCTTGTCGGTACGGTATGCGCGCTATACGTGCCCGACAGTTATCTCCGCGCGCGTAGGCACCAGCTGTTAGCGGGCGGCACGTACCGCACGGTGGCGCGCCAGCAGTCTCCACTGGTGAGGGCGCGGGATAGCCTCAATGCTCTGCTGGCTGCTGCACCACTGACTGATCTGTTTGGTGATGAGTGGAGGCATATTGTGCGAGAATGTGGCAGGTTCTGCGAGATGAAGGAGTGAAAGTGTTGTCTTAGAAATATTATTATTATTATTTTTTGCATTGACATTTTAATTTAGTACCCTTGACATACCTAATAATGTTTAATACTATTTGAATTTGACCTAAAGTTAATGTTTAATGTGATTTGATATGTAGTATTTTCTACGAATTTGTACCCTTTGTTCCCTACCTGTGAAATCGACATACCTAAATTGATTCTGACATTGTATAACTATTAGACTTTGTACAGCGCATTGGGTGTATACCTGTAATGTTGTACATCGTAATTGTATATTAAATAAATAAATAAATATATTAACGATCTGCCTTTCATGGTGGATAAATTGACTAACATAGGTAGTGTTGTTTGCTGATGATACTTCAATGGTCTTCAAAATTGAAAGACAATTTAACCCTGAATTGATTCATAGTAAATAATTTATGGTTAAACGCTGGTAAAACCAAGTGTATCAAATTCTCAATTCCAAATGTCAGGCAAGTTGCGTGGAAAATTAACATTTGGTAGCAGAGCGTGGTTTCCTAGTGGGAAATCATCGATTCACGGTTCTAGGGTTGTTTTGTTGCTTTTTTTCGGCTGGCAACCCCAGACCGAATAGCTGACGATGTAAACAGCTCTGTAGTTTTTATTTCAATTAAATTAGTCAAAATTGCTTTTCTGCACGAGTAAACTTAATTTAAGTAGTAATTAGTGATTAAATAATGTGTAGATAAGAAACAGCTGTGCAAACATACAAGCTTTGGAAAAAACAAGACCGATTGTACCGGCCGATTGAACTGTCAAAATCAGTTCAAATAGCAACGACGTAAACGGGGGAAGTATCGTTTTATTTCTGTATTTATATCAACAATCTCACCTTTCACACCCGTAACAAACTAAACAAACCTTCATATAAGTGAAACACTTGCCGTACACTCACTCAGGTACCGTTTTGTCTCTCTTTACTTGGCAAAAGCGGAAGCAAAGTTGAAGACGCAACATTCTGCCACATTCAACAAAAACGCACACTTAACACCTTCATTGTGCAATAAACTCCCTAGTGTTCGCTAGTATTCCACCCGGTCATACACTGACACCTATTCGCGGTTTTTTTCAGGCGAAAAAGGGTGCAATGCTGACCCGAAGCAAGATGAGCACACGCGATGTGGAGTTGAAGCTGAAAGCGACCTTGCTGGAGCTCAAGAAGAGCCAAGAGCTTTGTGAAATACTTCTACGAGAGCGAGATGAGTGTGAAGAGGAGATAGAAAAGCAAATTAAGAAAAATTCGGCACTAAAAGAAGAGCTCAGTGAGTTGGACATCCAATGCCAGGATCTCAGTGCCCAGAGAGATGAACTACAACACCAAGTCGACTCATTTTACAAGTGTCATGATGTCCACCACGTAGCATTGCAACACATAAAATCACTTGAACAACAGCTTGCAGCGGCACACCACGAGCTTCAAGTTTTCAGCGAGCGGGAGGAACAGCGAGACAGTGCTACAACCAGGGCCTTATATAATGAGGTCATGAGCCAAACTGGCATACCAACTATTGACCTAACAGCTTGTGATCTCACGTGTGATAGTCCTAATAGATCGCAATCAGTAACCACTAAGAGCTGTAGTAAAAATAAATTAAAGAAATATGTTAAATTGAATAATTATTTAAAAAAAACACAAAAACTAGCTAATAGAAATAAAATATTTTGTAAAAATGTAAATTGTAGCAAGGAACGTGTCGAATTAATTAACGAAATCGATGATTGTAGATTATGTTTGGAAAAAACTACAGAAAAGTACGAATATGACACACGGCGACTCCAGTCAGATATGCATATTTTAAACACATCATTACAAAGTATTACACGTAAATATGAGTCAGCACAATACGAAATTAAGGAACATGTGTCGGCTATGAATAGTTTGTTGGAGACGTGTAAGTATAATTATGACACTTTCATATCTTTGACCGACAATCACATCTGTGATTGTAAACAAGCTCCAGCGGACTGTTCCGTGCCGACCGTGTGTCCCGCCGAGCAGCCGGCCGAACAGCTGATACTGACCCAGGCGCCGCCGTCAGTCGACTTGAATACTAATAGTGTTATCAATAACGCCTCCTTCTCTCGGACAAAGGATAGGTATATAATGTTCAGCGATGAACTTGGAAAAAATATGGGTTTAAAACTTAGTCAGCGCGTGGGCCAGGCAATATTAAATAACTGTATGCCTGGCGCCACATATTCACAAATATTAAACAAAGTGTTGTCATCGCAGTTTTTAGAACCAACCACCCTAATTATTTTAATTGGTAGAAGGGAAAATGTATCTAAAAAACTAATTACTAAATACTTTTCCAAATTAAATTCTTTACAAAATGTAGATAGAATAATCTTGTTTGCGTTTCCCTTCAGCCAATCTTTGTCACAACATGAAAATCATATTAGACATGATTATAATAAATTTATACACACATTGACATGTCGTCATACTGAAAAATTTCATTTCATAGACACCAATATTTGTATTGGAAAATATTTTTATTTGACTAAGGATAGGTATTCATTCATTCATTCATTCATTTATTAATGTGTAGATAACATGATCCAATTATTTGTTAGTAACACAAACATATGGTTAGTAAACAGGGTAAAGTAAAATAAACAACAACATAAAACTATTTGTTGCTCGAGATAAGCTTGACCACCCAATGTTGGTACATTGGGCAGTCAAACCTTCCCGAGATCACCTTCAGGATCTCATTGGCACCGCCCCAGGATCTGCCGATAATCGAAACAATGCGCTTCCGCATGATCGCGTAAAAATCATCTGTACGCGCCTCAGCAAACATTGTTGACGCACTGCAGAACCGAGGCAGCCCCAGCAACATCCTGAAGATGTTATTATATTGGACTCGCAGGGCATTGTAAGTCTTCAGTTTATAGCGAACCCATAGGCTGCTGGTGTAGAATGTCTGACAGTACGACTTAAATAAAGTGACTTTCACCTGTCTCGAACATTTTGCAAACCTACGGGCCAGCATGTTACCTCTGACTGCCAACGCCCTGCGCTCCCTCTCAATATCGAGATCATCTTTAAGATCCTCCGATACAATGTGACCGAGATATCTAAAATGATTGACCCTTATAAGAGTGACACCATTTAGGGTGATGGGAGGCACATATGTGGGGGTACTAGTACCAGATTGAAAAACCATATAGACACTCTTTTTCACATTGTACCGGAGGCCATGAGTCTCAGCGTATCTTTCGCACACAGCCAACATTTTCCTCATAGCACTGACTGAGGGGGCGAGCAAAGCCATGTCATCAGCATAACTTATATTGTTGATGCGTTTTCCACCAATATTGCAACCGACATGCATACTACTTAACCCCTCAATCAGCTCATTCATATAAAGATTGAAGAGTGTTGGAGAAGATAAACCCCCTTGCCTGACTCCACAATCCAGTCTATACATGTCAGACAAGCTATCCCCCCATCTGACACAGTTTATTTGAGTGGCATACCAGTGCCTGAAAATAGCCGACAGCTCCGCAGGCACACCCAGCCTCTCCATCTTCTCCCACAACTTATCATAAGACGTTAGATCAAAAGCCTTGGAGAGATCTAGGAAGCAGGCATAGACCGGCGTCCGTCTGTCTGTGTAATACCTGGCTACCTTCTTTAAACTCAGAATTGCAGTTTCGGTGGATAGGCCTGGACGGAAACCAAACTGTGCCTCATGAAGCTGAATGTGCCTACCGAGCTCCCTGTTTAACAGACTATCAAACACTTTTGCCACAATGGTCGCCAGCGATATCGGCCTATAGTTGTTTTTATCCGCTATGTCACCAGTCCTACACTTAACAATCGGCACAACAATAGTTCTAGTGAGGTCTTCCGGTAGATAGCTGTGGCTAAGACATAATGTAAGGAACATCGACAGAATCCTAGGCAGATGTACCCCTGCATACTGTAGGTGCTCAATACTGAGACTATCATGCCCTGGGGATTTCCCACGGGTCATATTTTTAATTACAAGAGCTACTTGTTTCGGCGTGAAACGCATTGTTAAGGCACCCGTACATGTATCGACATTGTTTACATTTTTAGATAACCCCAGGGGAGAAGTTACTCGGAAATGGTCCTTAAATAAGTTGGCTATATCTATATGGTCACTTTTGTTACCTACTGTATCAGATAAACTAGATTTTATATTCAGTTTATTTGTAGACTGCCAGAATTTGATGAAGTTTTTATCAGACCGATGCTGGGAGAGTATATCCATTTTTATTTGCTCTTGGTGTCCTTGGCACCACTTGACTCTAGACTTAAAAATCTTCTTACTAAGGCACATTTCGTCATAAACTTTACCCGATGTGGGTTTGCCGTACATAATCCAGATATGTAGTTTATTCTTGGCCTCCTGATGCGACTCTTTTATGTGTTTATTCCACCCAACAATCTTATTTTTTCTAAATTCAGATAAACGATGACACTCAACAGCTGATCTTTGCAAAATGTTGATTATGTCAGCGTACATTTTGTCCAGTAGTTTCTTATGATCAGAGTCATTACAAAATTTATCTTCACACCGGCAAAAATCAGCTGGCATGTTCATGTTTCTAAAATTATCATTACAAAGTTCTAAATACTTATCTATGTCACTAATTTTTCTAACTCCCCATTTAATTTTATTGCACTTTTTATCAATGTAACACTGTTTTGACCTTATGGTATTTAGTTCACACACAATTTCCAAGGGTAGGTGATCGGACCAGAAAACATTGTTATAGTGTACCTTAATGTCCTGTATGGTAAGCAGCGCTGATGGCGTGACCACACAGTGGTCCAGCCACCTCCGGCACCCGTGCGAGTCACTGATGTAGGTGTAGGTACCCGAGTCCAGGCCTAGTTTCTCGATATCCGCACAGGTGAACTCAAACTCCGAGCAGAAGTCAAGAAGCTCACTACAAAAAAGTTCATGGGGATGAGCATTAAAGTCTCCTAGTACAAACACAGATTCTACGTCGGCACTATCTATAATTGCCTTTATTTCACTCAAACAGTCAGTAAATTCCGGTAAATTTTCTATTGAGTCTGTAGGTAAATACGCACTGATGAACATAACTTCACTGTTAGCTATCGACGCTCTAATAGCCGCTAGCCGCACACTGCTACACTCTATGACGGATACCGACCGGAAAGTACTCTTACGCCACAGGATTCCAACTCCACCGAACGGTCGCCCTCGCAGTATTCCTTCGGACGTATCTACTGCCGATTTGCCGGTAAAGCCGAACTCCTGATCTATTGTACCAAGTATAGGGACGTCGTGAGGGAGCAGCCAGTGCTCTTGCAGCGCGACAATGTCAGCTGATGCACATAGTGACCTCACACAGTCGATCGATCGCTTCACGGACTTGCAATTATAGCTGATCAACTTGCAGCGACGAGTTGAGCATAATATGTCAGTATTTAAAGTGTTATTGCTTGTACCTGCACACTTCATATTAGGTTAACATAATAGGGCTGTTCCTTGAGACCTTTTTCACCTCGTCACCCGAAGCAGGCTGGCTGCTAGGCTTCTTAAAGCGAATAAATCTCCTAAACGTGATGCCGTCAGGCCATATATACTCGTCATCCAGGAATAACGGTACTGTGTGCTTTGGTACAAGTACTTTGTAGGCATTATAATTCTTTTCTTTTTTCATTTTGATTTTATGAATATTCTGTGGCTTGATGACAAGTTGTGTTTTACGATTTATGTACTCCGATACATCCATCACCGTTGCCTCCTTGATAACATTCGTAATAAACAGTGGCGTGTATAACTCCGCCGCTCTAAACTTGTCACGCTCATCGGTTTTGGCCTTTCCTATCTTTCCCGAAAACCTTGACTTACGCCGTTGAACTAGCGTCCATTCACCCCCACCTTCTTTGAGGACATCTGCCATAGTAGGTATCTTCTGTGGTTGGTGCATAAGTTCTTCCTGGGGCGCCGCTGCAGAAGATATTTTCATTGATTTATGCGCATTGTCGATCTGAGTTGAAACCGCAGTAACTGGATTATAAGATGTTTGTTGTTGTGCGGGCGACTCCTGCCGTCCGGTAGGTGAGAGGCACGACATGCTTGCTCTCTCGTGCACGACCGGCTGAGGTGGGCTGCTGCTCACATGCAATCCGCTGCTGTTACTAAGCAGATTTCCACCGGCGGAGACCGAAAGATGGGGTAGGCCGAAAGGCCCGCTATCGATATCGCAATAAACACCTCCACCGCGTTTCTTGTTAATATTTGGATTAACGTAGTCATAATCCACATTATTGACAATTGAAGTCAACTGAAGATTTTTTAAGTCATTCCTCAGCTCTTCCAGTTGTGCCGTTGTAGCTGAGCACTCTTTCAGAGATTTCAATTCATTTTTTAGCACTATAATGTCTTTTAACAGACTGGTCGCATCAAGATGGTCAAATGTGACTGGGGGTAGCTTATGTAACTCCCGAGCCACGAAGATTGGGATGATGTCAGGTTCTGTGTTATTGAAAAGACTTATCATATCTTCTAGGTCGCGGTTTTCTTTTCCGTCTCTTTTGCGGGTAATCCTCCGTTTTGTTGTTGGAATCGACTCGAACAACAGGGATTTCGCCTCACTGATGTCTTCGGGTGAAAAGGTTGTTGCACATATCCTGATTAGGGCCGCATTGTCCATCACATCAATTTTATTTTGAATAAAAGACAATAGCTCGTTGATAACGATGTTGCACGAGACACATTTTACCACTGTCGTGGACATTTTTTTCGTTAGCGCGCACGCACAGAAACACGTACACACTCGCTCAGGCGTCGAGCGGAACTGGATTACCTGGTATTACCTATCTAGGTTTTATACAAAACAGATAGCACAGTCACTATCTTATTTTATTTTGAACTCAGTCAAGTTTTTGACTAATGAAACGCCTGCTTCTATTGAGCAGTGTAATAATAATGACATGTACTCCTTGGAATCTGTTCCAAGCTCTTTAAATTAACCCATAGGACAACAGAGAGTAACTCTGGCAGTAATATTAATATTTGAATAAATATACCTTCATCTTGCCCATTAAATCAAGTTACTAGTAATGAAAAATGTAAAAGTAAGAATATTTTAAACGTGGTTCATCAAAATATACAAGGCATGTTAAGTAAAGAACTGGAAATTGAGTTATTCATGAACTGTAATAATATTGATATTTTATGTATAACAGAGCACTTTTTAAAGAGTTATCAATTCATGTTCAACTTTAATAACCACCACGTTGCTAGTTCGTTCAACAGAAAAACAGCTGATCGCGGTGGCTCCTTAATACTTGTAAATAATAGTTTTAAATATAAGGAACGAGTTGACATAGTGAGCCTGTCTGTTGAGCGTACCATGGAAATAGCCTGTATTGAACTTGAACAACTTATTGTAATGAGCGTATACAGACCACCAGATTCATCCTTTGATTTATTCGAAAAGAAAATGTATGAAGTGTTGATTAAAATCAGCGATAAAAACAATTTTTTTATAATTTGTGGTGATTTTAATGTTAATCTGTTAGAGGATAATAATATTTGTACTAGATTAAAATCTTTATTTTTATGTCACAACATGAACTATCTGTTTTTGGAGCCTACTAGAATTACTGCAACATCTGCTACCTGCATTGACAATATATTTACTAACATTACGCCCATTTTCAAATCGGTCATCAATAAATTAACCTCTGATCACTCTGGTCAGATAGGTATATTCAATATTAAAATAAAAAAGGACCAAAAAGAGGATATTACATGTGTGCCCGTTAGTGACACTCGGCTTGAACACTACAGGAATAATATTTTAGATAAACTATGGGAAATACCATACAGTGATGATCCAAATTTGTTGTACAACTCAGTATTTAACCTTGTCAAAAATGAATATGATACGGTATTTAAATCAAAAACTATAAAAGTTAATAACAAAGCTTTGTTTAGTGATTGGGCGACAGTTGGAATTCATAGGAGCAGACGAAGATTATATGAACTCTATGAAGAGAAATCATATAACAAAAACACGGCCTTTCTAGATTATGTTCGTAGTTATTCAAAAATGTTTAAACGCGTTTGTGCCGTAGCTAAATCTAATTTCATTAAAAACAAAATTGAATCTAGTAGCAATGTAATGAAAACGACTTGGCAAATTATAAACAGAGAGACTGGAAAGGCCAAAGCTACACATAATAACTTCAAGCTTAAGATAGATAATCAATTGCTAAGTTCAGACCTAGAAGTAGCAAAAGCTTTCGAAAATTTCTTTACGGACATTCCAGTTTCAACAACCAAGTCTTTAAATTCATCTCCCGCTGCTGCTGAATCTATACTTAAACAAAACTTTGAGGAATGTAAAACAGATTTTAAATTTAGGCACGTAAATAATGAAGACATTGTAAAAGCGTTTAAATCCCTGGAAATGAAAAAGACAGCTGACGCCCATGGTCTATCAGTAAAAATTATTAGTTCCATTGTAGATTGTATTGCACCTCACCTTTGTTGTATATTTAATCAATGTATAGATAATGGTGTGTTTCCTGACTTGATGAAACTAAGTAAAGTTATACCTTTATTCAAAGCTGGTAGTACATCAGACCCCACCAATTTTAGACCCATATCGATACTACCAACGCTTAGCAAAATATTTGAAAAACTCATACTTAATCAATTGCAAAGTCATTTTTATCTCAATAATTTAATTCATATTGCTCAGTTTGGTTTCACAAAGGGTCGTTCAACAGCCGATGCTGGTGTTGAACTAATCGACAATATTTTTGATGCCTGGGAAGACGCAATGGATGCAATAGGTGTCTTCTGCGATCTATCCAAGGCGATTGCGTCCATCATGACACTCTTGTCAGGAAGTTACGCCATTATGGTGTAAAAGATCAGGCCCTTGGCCTTCTGGAGTCATATCTAACAGATAGGGTTCAGATGGTCGATGTTAATGGGAAAAGATCACCTGGGCCTTCAATAAGTATGGGCGTACCGCAAGGTTCAATTCTTGGTCCTTTGTTGTTTTTAGTATATATTAATGATTTACCTTACCTTGTTAAAGCAAAACATGGGTTAGTATTGTTTGCCGATGATACTTCTTTGATATTTAAAGTTAAAAGACAGCAATCAAATTATGAAGAGGTAAACAATGCTATCTCTAGTATAGTGAACTGGTTTACTGTTAACAATTTATTACTTAATGAAAAGAAAACTAAATGTATTAAATTCGTGTTACCCAATGTGAACCCGGTAACTACAGACATATTTATAAAAGGACAGAGATTGGACCTTGTGCAGTCGACTGTCTTTTTGGGCATTACTTTAGACGCCAAACTACAATGGGATCCTCATATAAATAAATTGTCGAACAGACTGAGTTCAGCAGCGTTCGCAGTTAAAAAAATTAGAGCTCTTACCGACGTAGACACCGCTAGACTAGTCTACTTTAGTTACTTTCATAGTCTAATGACCTATGGTATTTTATTGTGGGGTCACGCTGCGAATGCTAATAGTATATTTATTCTGCAGAAACGGGCTGTTCGTGCAATTTTTAGATTAGGGCCTAGAGTGTCACTGAGGGAAAAGTTTAAAGAAATCAATATTCTGACATTTATGTCTCAATATATCTATGACAATCTTGTGTATGTAAAAAGAAATATAACTAATTTTCAGAAGTACAGGGATATACACAATTTTAATACTAGAAATCAAGACAAGTTGGTTGCTTATGTAAGCCGACTACATAAAATTAGAAATTCTTTTAAAGGCAATTGTATACGCTATTACAATAAGGTCCCTACTGATATTAAAAACTTACCTTTAGACAAGTTTAAAATAATAATAAAACAGAAATTGTATAAAAAAGGTTACTATAGGATATCTGATTACTTAGAGGACAGATGTCCATGGGAATAGATTGTTTGAGTAACAGGCTGTTTCGATATATAATTAGCATTCATTTTGTAATTTGACAATATTTTATTTAAAAAAGGAAACGCGAAAGATGCGACGACTGTGGAGTTTCTTCGGTGAGCTCTTCTCCACAGATTCCGCCATTGTGTTAGTGAACTCACCCAAAAAAATGTAATGACGGATCTAAGTGATGTAACAACATCCTATGGAAATAAATGATTTTTGATTTGATTTGATTTGATTTGCCACATTGTAGTTGGGAGAAAAGAATATCTCAGATTGGCCGGCAATCTGTTTGGCAATGAGTCTGTGGTCGGTACCACAATTAAAGTTCATTTCGGTTAGTGAAAGTATAAGTGTCAATTTAGTCAATAATAAATTTGTAGTCGGAAACTACTGTTTGTGCGCATAAAATATTGAACAGTCATTCTGCGAAGCCTAGATTGTATTACTTGCGGTAGAACTTCGGGTTCTATAGTCCTACAGTGTTATTTCGGTTTACACAGCAGGGTCGGGCTATTTAAGGGGTATTAAGCTGATTTTGCTGACCTCAAGGAAAGTGTGGTTCATATCGGAAGGCCACTTCTAGAAGCCACTTATTATTTTGTATTGTTTTCATAATCAAGTTTTGTGGGTTATTTTTGTATTGTGTTTTATGGTGGCATTCTCTAATTGATTTAGAGTGTATATTATAAGGTGTATGTCCACAGGGCGACCATATTAAATATTGTTTAGGATTTAATTGTTTTAGTGGTTGCCTTGGGTTTTTACAACTTAGTTTTAATTTCTGTGCCCAGCGCTGACGGGAAAGTGCTGGTCTCTGGCTGTGCTTAGTTCGGTAGTGAAGCATAGGACCAGAAACAATTGAATTGGTAACCATGGCACCTTCACCCTTGACGGTACTGCGGTATGGCGTCCGTGAGGAGATGAGATGGCTCGTCCAAACTCACAAGTATGTGGAGCGACCTGACATGGACGATGTCCTGCTCAAGCGTGTGGAGGACGCAATGACACGCGTCGGGAAGGTGTGTCGGCTGGCTGCGGAGGCTGAAGCCCTCGGGCTTACGGATGAGGCCTCGGTGGCTGCAGTGAAGCAGCTCTGCGCGGATGCTGACCAAGCGATGGAGTGCTTGGGCGACATCGAGCGTCGCGCCGAAAAAATTAAGCGGTCGCGTCGGGATGACCGCGGGGAGGGTAGCGGAGACCCGCCCCCTAAGGGTGTTGTCGGTCGGCTGCCACACCTGGAGATTCCGGCCTTCGGTGGGGCAATTGATGAGTGGCCGGCATTCATCAATTTATTCGATAGTCTGGTCCACGGTCGGGACGACCTGGACAACGCCTACAAGTTGGCCCAACTATTGATGGCACTGCGGGGTGAACCGAAGGAGTTGGTCGGTCACCTAACGGTCACGGCGGGCAATTATGAGATTGCCCGGGTCATATTGTTTGACCGCTACCAACACAAACGGCGATTGGTTGATGCGCAGCTGGGGAAGCTGTTTAGCATACCAAGAGTAACCCGGGATGTTGACATCCGGGTACAGGTGCTCAACCCTGTGCTGGTGGCCACTAAGGCCCTTCAGAACCTTGGTCTGCCGGTAGACCAATGGTCATATATCGTGTTATATATGGTTTTGTCACGGTTGCCTGCAGCTGTTCAAAGTCGGTTTGAACAGCTGCATGGGGGCAGTAGCTCGGAACTGCCCACGCTCGTCCAATTAACGGATTTTTTGGAGGGTGAATGCAGGCGATGCGACACATTGGATTCGGAGGCCAGTGTGCAGCGCCAACCCGCGCGGATGCGGGAGGGGCCGCGCCCCCCACCCCACGGGGGGGTGGGCGGTCAAAACAATTTGGCGTTTTGAGTGCCGCGCCGTCGGGTGACGGCTGTGTACACTGCGACAGTGCCGGTCATGAAGTGACCAGTTGCGCCAACTTTAAGGCGCTCGGTGTGGCTGCCCGCAGGAAGGTGGTCTTCCGCCACCGATTGTGTTTCGGTTGTTTGGGGCCGCACCCGCTGAACGAGTGCTCACGCGCGTCCCCCTGTGAGTGCTGCGGTGGCAAGCACCACATCGTGTTGTGCCTGAACCGGTCAGGCCCTTCGGACGGTCACCAGGGCCGGACTCAGGTTGGTCGGTCACAGGGCCCAACCAGGGCCGGACCCAGTCCCCCTCCGGGCAACGGGAGTCACCCACGGGGTGACTGGGGTACCCGCGGACGGGACCCCCCCCGAGGGGAAGGGGGCAGCGCGGGGGGTAACAGGCGGGATAGCCGGGATTCGGTCGCCGCTGTCCAGGGCCAGTGAGGACTTCGGGCCGCTGGCTCACCGCGTGTTACGGGCGGGTGTCAGATGGCACCTATGAGTGGCGCGAAGGCTGGGAGCCCACCACCTTCTGCGCCACCCTGCCCGTCGCTCTGGGAGGCGAACAGGGAGGCGAACAGTCGGATGTCGCCCCCATTCCTAGAGCGCCCCAGGTTGGATCCGCTCTCCCCCCTCCATCCACGGTGGCCACCGGGCACACCGTACACAGTCCGGTATGGTCGGGTACCGGGACAGCGAGGGGCCTATTATGCGGGTTGGGACCCCCTGATGTACATACGGTCTGATATGCCACCGGTGGCATATCAGCAGCCGAGTTACCAGGCCGACGGGGGTCCCAGCGGGTTCGGATCCCGCGGAGGTTCCCGCTAGGGACACGCCGCCCACTTACAGGGTGCCGCCACTCCACAGACGGTCATGCTCCCCACCGCCTCGGTGATAGCGTGGAGTTCGGACGGCAAATCTCGTGTGGCACGAGCACTATTGGACTCGGGGGCCCAGGGGTGCTTAGTCTCGTGCAACCTTGTAAGACGGTTGGGCATTTCGGTAAGGGAGTATCCACATTCCATTCGGGGAATTGGGAACACGGAAGTCGGTTCCGTTAAGGGAGTATATCGGATTACTCTCTCGTCACGATTGGATTCATCGGTGAATCTGACGGTCACGGCATTAGCCATGCCTAATGTGATGGGCTCACACCCTCACGTACGGTTGTCGCCCTCGGTGCGACAGTTGGTCGCTGGGTTGTCACTGGCTGACCCGGAGTTCGATATTCCGGGCCCAGTAGACATTTTATTGGGTGTCGATGCCTTGGGATACCTGTTAGTGCCAGGTGTCCACGTGTTGCAGGCGACTGGTCTGGTTTCGGTCAACACCAGACTGGGTCATGCGGTAATGGGTCCGGTCATGCCGGTTGCCCCACGCCTAGCGACTCGTAGTCCCTTAGTCGGTGTCTGTACGACGCAACCGGAGCCGGAAGAGGAGTTCAGCCTGCTGGAACGGTACAGCTCGCTCGACAAGCTGGTCAATGTGACCGCCTGGATCTGCCGATTTGCGCGGAATTGTCGGAATTCTGAGGCGCAACGAGTGCGGACACAGGTCCTGACACCACGGGAACGGAACCATGCGTTGTTCGCATTGGTACGGAACGTGCAGACGGTGCACTTTAAGTCCGAACTGGACATTCTGAGACGCGGACGCGTCCAACTGAAGGGAGCTGTGGCTCGGCTCAACCCGTTTATTGACCCTCAAGGATTGCTGAGGGTAGGAGGTCGGCTGCGGAATGCCAACCTGCCTTATGCGGCTCGCCACCCGTTGTTACTCCGTAGGAAAGGGAAGTTGGTCGAACTGTTGCTACAGGATCGACACATTCGGAATGGGCATATCGGATGCCACGCCTTGATGGCGTTTCTCCAGCGCGAGTTCTGGATTCTATCGGGAAGACGCTTAGTGCGTAGCGTCGTATTTCGGTGCCTGCCTTGTTATCGGGCCAAGGCGGCTACGATGCAGCCCCAGATGGGCGATTTGCCCTCGGATAGGGTTAACGAAATCCGGCCCTTTGCGGGTGTCGGAACGGATTTCGCGGGACCATTCATGGTCAAGTCTTCACAGCTACGGAACGCCAGATTAGTGAAGGCATACCTGTGCGTCTTCGTGTGCTTGGCCACAAAGGCAGTCCACTTGGACGTGGTCAGTGACCTCACTACAGAGGCATTTATCGCATGTCTAGATCGGTTCGTCTCACGAAGGGGCCTCCCGACTTTAATCCGTTCGGACAACGGCACAAATTTTGTCGGAGCCAGGCGATATCTGCAGGAGGTCACTCAATTCCTGAACGGTAACCAGGACGCCATCGGTACGGCTTGCTCCCGACGTGGGATTGAATGGGTTTTCAGTCCGCCGGCATGTCCTCATTGGGGAGGAATTTTTGAGGCTGCGGTTAAATCGGCTAAGTCGCACCTGACGAGGATCATCGGTGAGACCTCTCTACGCTTTGAAGAGCTTGCGACGCTGTTCTGTAAAATTGAAATGACGCTGAACTCGCGTCCGTTGTGCCCGCTCAGTTCGGATCCAAATGATTTGGAAGCGTTGACGCCGGGTCACTTCCTGATAGGTCAGCCCCTTAACACCCTGCCAGAATACCCATTCAGTGATGTTAAGTTAAGTCGGTTAACTAGGTGGCAGATGTTGCAGCAGATGGCTCAAGATTTTTGGAAACGGTGGTCCCTTGAGTACTTGCACATCTTGCAGCAGCGCCTTAAGTGGACTGACCGGACGAGCCCCCCTCAAGTCGGTGATTTGGTGCTGATTAAGGATGCGAACCTGCCATCATTGAGATGGAGACGAGGACGGATCGTCAATTTGTACACGGGTCGGGATGGCACGCCTCGATCAGCAGAAGTCAAGGTGGGGGACTCGGTCCTCAAGAGAGCGGTCGCAACACTTTCTCGCCTTCCTATTGATTAGGGACAGGTACGGGCCTGTCCGGGCGGGTGACTGTTTAATATTTATGCTTCGGAGCGCACCGGTTTTTTGTTGCGCGGATCGACCGCGAGTAATCGGGACATCGTTAAGCGGAAACGGACCGCAGCTGTCACTCGTATTGAAACGAGAGGCAAAATTGGAGGTTATCTTTATCCTTTTCTCATCGGGAGAACAACATCGTGCCAGGCGTCGGGCCAGTGATTGTAATTCGGTGTAACAATTACCAAATACAGGCGTGGGGCCTGGTCGGAGTGCTCATCATAAACATCGTCGGGAAATAAGTAGATTCGCGTCAGCGGTTGAGTGATTCGTGGTGAAGGTTGAAGTTGTACGGTCTCCAACTCGTCGTATCGGTAGCGGCGACTCCACGTGACGGCAGGCAGCACGCCGGCGACAGCGCCGGGCAGCGACGATAGTGATTCGGTTCCTATCCTATCCCAATTCTGCTCCTATCCCGTATTCCTGTCTCGAATCGAGCTTTCGATTTCCTGTCTACGGCGACAAAGGTCAGTAACAATTCAACTCACTTTTCTCTCACGTGCTGGCAAAAGCCCACCCCCTTCGGATTCCACGCCGTTCGGTAGGCGTGGAAAATTAACACTTGTTGTGGGGGAAAGCAGCGGATATTCAAACTATTTTTATTTTACAGAAAAGTACTATTCGAGAAATTTATAATTTAAAAAGAACAGACTCCTTAAGAGAGCTTTTTAAAGAAATTGGCATACTAACTCTAGCTAGTCAATTTATTTTCGAAAATATAATGTATGTACGCAAGAACCTTACAACATTTTCAAAACTTAGCGATAACTGTAATGCTAACCTAAGAAATAATCACAGACTATGTGCGCCCCGATTTAGACTCGCGAAGGTTAGCAATTCTTTCAAGGGTCAGTGCATTCTCTACTACAAAAAGATACCTCTGGATATTTTGAAATTGCCATTTGAGCAATTTAAAAGCATGTTAAAGCAACTTTGTCGAAAAAGGGATATTACAATGTCCAAGATTACTTAAATTACGGGACTGTATGGGGTTAATCTAGCTCAACACAGACCTTGCTGTTAATAATTTTGTAATTATTTATTCTTGCTTATTAATAATAATAATTAAATTTTTCATATTTCATAATTCATAATTTCTTTATTGCACACAAATCATACAAACAACAAGAGTACCAAGTACAAGTACAAAGGCGAGCTTATCTCTAATAACAGATCTTTCCAGCAAACCAGGTTAACATTGGAAAAGTGTACAATATATAAATCAATAAATAAAATAAATTATATAATAACTATAATAATATACTAAATACTTATAATATACTACAACTACTATTTTATACACTATACAAGGTGGGCCAAAAGAAATCCCCCTATTGGAAGATGCTCTCATTTTTGCAAATCGCCACCATTGTCAAATCTGTTTTGACATTTGTGGACTAGACAGATGCAGAATACAAGTGAACAAGCCATGGAGCGATACACTCCCAAAGAACGCGGAATAATCGTGTCTATTTTTTTACGTAACAATTCGTCTGTGGTGTTGGCGCAGCGTGAGTTCCGTCGCCGATTCCCCGGCCGTCCGACACCGACTGCGCAAACACTGCGCCATTTGGCCACCAACCTTGAAGAGTATGGGACCACACGAGACGTTGCCAAGAGTGGCCGGCCCCGGAGCGCCCGTTCCGCCGAGAATATCGCCGCTGTTGCCGAGGATGTCGAGCTGTCGCCGGAAACATCGACCAGACGCCGTGCCATGCAATTAGCCATCAGCCGGACGTCCCTAAGGCGAATTTTGGTCAAAGACCTGCGAATGTTCCCGTACAAAGTCTAGTCCGTGCATCAACTGCTGCCTGCCGACCGCCAAACGCGCGTAACCTACGCCCAAGCCATCCTCAATCTCGACGAAGAAGTGGACGATTTTTCGACCAAAATCATAATGAGCGATGAGGCTCGAGAGGATTGCGCTGGCAACACTGGCGAATAGGTTGTAAACAATAGATTAGATACATTTTATTGATTTAAAAATACTTTAATACAATTTTCCAAGTTTAACGCATTTGTTATACGTATTAATTAAGTGTATTTTGTGTTAACTGGTGCATAAGTGTATAAAATTCTACTAGTTATCCTATTTTGTGTATTTAAAAAACGTAACGTTGACGGTTGAGTATTTTATTTGAAATAATTTGCTACTGGGCTATAATTAACGATATTTTCTATATAACTAATTACTTAGGCACGTAAATTGATTTGGAATTACTTTGTTTTTTGTTGAATAGCTTATTTTTTTTTCACATTTCGTTAATCATAACCTCAATTTAAGTGACTGCTTATCAGCTGTGCTACAGCCGTGCTTCAATCTTGCTTTTTACTGTTGTTTTATTTTGTTTAAAATGCCAACAACCAGAAGTGAGGCAGCCCGTCAACTAGAAGATAACTTAAAATTAGCTTTATATGAATTAAAACAGTGTAAGGTAACCAATGAGCAGTTGCTTACTGAAAGGGATGAAAGTGAGAAGGAGGTGTTCCTTATTGTTATAAGAACTTAAAATTAAAAAGTGAGATGGCAGAGTTGCACAACAAGTTCCTTGATGTGACGGGAGATAGGGATCGGCTTCAGCACCTGGTAGATGGCTTCGACCGGAGTGGCAGTGCGTTCGAAGATGCCCTGAGGCGTATTGCTGTCCTGGAGAAGGAGCTTCGCGACGCAAGTAACGAAATTTCTGCACTACAAACTGCAAACGATAGCCTCAGGTCGGGGTAGACCCAGTCACTCTTTGAGGAGCTGATCACTCCACCTGTAGCTTCTTTCATCTCACCCATAGATCAAAATTCAACTGTGACAATTGATCTCACGTGTGATAGTCCTAATAGATCGCAATCAGTAACCACTATGAGCTGTAGTAAAAATAAATTAAAGAAATATGTTAAACTGAATAATTATATAAAAAAAACACTAAAACTAGCTAATAGAAATAAAATATTTTGTAAAAATGTAAATTGTAGCAAGGAACGTGTCGAATTAATTAACGAAATCGATGATTGTAGATTATGTTTGGAAAAAACTACAGAAAAGTACGAATATGACACACGGCGACTCCAGTCAGATATGCATATTTTAAACACATCATTACAAAGTATTACACGTAAATATGAGTCAGCACAATACGAAATTAAGGAACATGTGTCGGCTATGAATAGTTTGTTGGAGACGTGTAAGTATAATTATGACACTTTCATATCTTTGACCGACAATCACATCTGTGATTGTAAACAAGCTCCAGCGGACTGTTCCGTGCCGACCGTGTGTCCCGCCGAGCAGCCGGCCGAACAGCTGATACTGACCCAGGCGCCGCCGTCAGTCGACTTGAGTACTAATAGTGTTATCAATAACGCCTCCTTCTCTCGGACAAAGGATAGGTATATAATGTACAGCGATGAACTTGGAAAAAATATGGGTTTAAAACTTAGTCAGCGCGTGGGCCAGGCAATATTAAATAACTGTATGCCTGGCGCCACATATTCACAAATATTAAACAAAGTGTTGTCATCGCAGTTTTTAGAACCAACCACCCTAATTATTTTAATTGGTAGAAGGGAAAATGTATCTAAAAAACTAATTACTAAATACTTTTCCAAATTAAATTTTTTACAAAATGTAGATAGAATAATCTTGTTTGCGTTTCCCTTCAGCCAATCTTTGTCACAACATGAAAATCATATAAGACATGATTATAATACATTTATTCACACATTGACATGTCGTCATACTGAAAAATTTCATTTCATAGACACCAATATTTGTATTGGAAAATATTTTTATTTGACTAAGGATAGGTATTACCTATCTAGGTTTTATACAAAACAGATAGCACAGTCACTATCTTATTTTATTTTGAACTCAGTCAAGTTTTTGACTAATGAACGCCTGCTTCTATTGAGCAGTGTAATAATAATGATAGGACAACAGAGAGTAACTCTGGCAGTAATATTAATATTTGTATAAATATACCTTCATCTTGCCCATTAAATCAAGTTACTAGTAATGAAAAATGTAAAAGTAAGAATATTTTAAACGTGGTTCATCAAAATATACAGGGCATGTTAAGTAAAGAACTGGAAATTGAGTTATTCATGAACTGTAATAATATTGATATTTTATGTATAACAGAGCACTTTATAAAGAGTTATCAGTTCATGTTCAACTTTAATAACCACCACGTTGCTAGTTCGTTCAACAGAAAAACAGCTGATCGCGGTGGCTCCTTAATACTTGTAAATAATAGTTTTACATATAAGGAACGAGTTGACATAGTGAGCCTGTCTGTTGAGCGTACCATGGAAATAGCCTGTATTGAACTTGAACAACTTATTGTAATGAGCGTATACAGACCACCAGATTCATCCTTTGATTTATTCGAAAAGAAAATGTATGAAGTGTTGATTAAAATCAGCGATAAAAACAATTTTTTTATAATTTGTGGTGATTTTAATGTTAATCTGTTAGAGGATAACAATATTTTTACTAGATTAAAATCTTTATTTTTATGTCACAACATGAACTATCTGTTTTTGGAGCCTACTAGAATTACTGCAACATCTGCTACCTGCATTGACAATATATTTACTAACATTACGCCCATTTTCAAATCGGTCATCAATAAATTAACCTCTGATCACTCTGGTCAGATAGGTATATTCAATATTAAAATAAAAAAGGACAAAAAAGAGGATATTACATGTGTGCCCGTTAGTGACACTCGGCTTGAACACTACAGGAATAATATTTTAGATAAACTATGGGAAATACCATACAGTGACGATCCAAATTTGTTGAACAACTCAGTATTTAACCTTGTCAAAAATAAATATGATACGGTATTTAAATCGAAAACTATAAAAATTAATAACAAAGCTTTGTTTAGTGATTGGGCGACAGTTGGAATTCATAGGAGCAGACGAAGATTATATGAACTCTATGAAGAGAAATCATATAACAAAAATACGGCCTTTCTAGATTATGTTCGTAGTTATTCAAAAATGTTTAAACGCGTTTGTGCCGTAGCTAAATCTAATTTCATTAAAAACAAAATTGAATCTAGTAGCAATGTAATGAAAACGACTTGGCAAATTATAAACAGAGAGACTGGAAAGGCCAAAGCTACACATAATAACTTCAAGCTTAAGATAGATAATCAATTGCTAAGTACAGACCTAGAAGTAGCAAAAGCTTTCGAAAATTTCTTTACGGACATTCCAGTTTCAACAACCAAGTCTTTAAATTCATCTCCCGCTGCTGCTGAATCTATACTTAAACAAAACTTTGAGGAATGTAAAACAGATTTTAAATTTAGGCACGTAAATAATGAAGACATTGTAAAAGCGTTGAAATCCCTGGAAATGAAAAAGACAGCTGACGCCCATGGTCTATCAGTAAAAATTATTAGTTCCATTGTAGATTGTATTGCACCTCACCTTTGTTGTATATTTAATCAATGTATAGATAATGGTGTGTTTCCTGACTTGATGAAACTAAGTAAAGCTATACCTTTATTCAAAGCTGGTAGTACATCAGACCCCACCAATTTTAGACCCATATCGATACTACCAACGCTTAGCAAAATATTTGAAAAACTCATACTTAATCAATTGCAAAGTCATTTTTATCTCAATAATTTAATTCATATTGCTCAGTTTGGTTTCACAAAGGGTCGTTCAACAGCCGATGCTGGTGTTGAACTAATCGACAATATTTTTGATGCATGGGAAGACGCAATGGATGCAATAGGTGTCTTCTGCGATCTATCCAAGGCGATTGCGTCCATCATGACACTCTTGTCAGGAAGTTACGCCATTATGGTGTAAAAGATCAGGCCCTTGGCCTTATGGAGTCATATCTAACAGATAGGGTTCAGATGGTCGATGTTAATGGGAAAAGATCACCTGGGCCTTCAATAAGTATGGGCGTACCGCAAGGTTCAATTCTTGGTCCTTTCTTGTTTTTTAGTATATATTAATGATTTACCTTACCTTTTTAAAGCAAAACATGGGTTAGTATTGTTTGCCGATGATACTTCTTTGATATTTAAAGTTAAAAGACAGCAATCAAATTATGACGAGGTAAACAATGCTATCTCTAGTATAGTGAACTGGTTTACTGTTAACAATTTATTACTTAATGAAAAGAAAACTAAATGTATTAAATTCGTGTTACCCAATGTGAACCCGGTAACTACAGACATATTTATAAAAGGACAGAGATTGGACCTTGTGCAGTCGACTGTCTTTTTGGGCATTACTTTAGACGCCAAACTACAATGGGATCCTCATATAAATAAATTGTCGAACAGACTGAGTTCAGCAGCGTTCGCAGTTAAAAAAATTAGAGCTCTTACCGACGTAGACACCGCTAGACTAGTCTACTTTAGTTACTTTCATAGTCTAATGACCTATGGTATTTTATTGTGGGGTCACGCTGCGAATGCTAATAGTATATTTATTCTGCAGAAACGGGCTGTTCGTGCAATTTTTAGATTAGGGCCTAGAGTGTCACTGAGGGAAAAGTTTAAAGAAATCAATATTCTGACATTTATGTCTCAATATATCTATGACAATCTTGTGTATGTAAAAAGAAATATAACTAATTTTCAGAAGTACAGTGATATACACAATTTTAATACTAGAAATAAAGACAAGTTGGTTGCTTATGTAAGCCGACTACATAAAATTAGAAATTCTTTTAAAGGCAATTGTATACGCTATTACAATAAGGTCCCTACTGATATTAAAAACTTACCTTTAGACAAGTTTAAAATAATAATAAAACAGAAATTGTATAAAAAAGGTTACTATAGGATATCTGATTACTTAGAGGACAGATGTCCATGGGAATAGATTGTTTGAGTAACAGGCTGTTTCGATATATAATTAGCATTCATTTTGTAATTTGACAATATTTTATTAAAAAAAGGAAACGCGAAAGATGCGACGACTGTGGAGTTTCTTCGGTGAGCTCTTCTCCACAGATTCCGCCATTGTGTTAGTGAACTCACCCAAAAAAATGTAATAACGGATCTAAGTGATGTAACAACATCCTATGGAAATAAATGATTTTTTATTTTGATTTTTGATTTTGCTCATTTCCACCTCAGCGGGTACGTGACCAAACAAACCTATCGCTTCTGGGGCACCGAAAATCCACGAGTGATGCACGAGGAGCCATTACACCCGCTCAAAGTGACTGCATGGTGCGCTGTCCACGCTGGAAAAAAAGAGCCAAACAACATCGGATGACTTCTTTTGGCCCACCTTACATACTTACATGCATACTACCTATAACTCTAAAGGGAGAGGTAATGCTTCTTCACACTACTTTTAAAGATATTCAGAGTAGGACTGTCCCTGATGGTGCAGGGGAGTGCATTCCACAACCGAATGGCCCGGGATCTAAACCCGTTCTCATAGATAGCGGTGTTATGCAGTGGAGTTGTGAGCATGGAAACTGCGTGAGTTCTCCAAGGTCTGCTGGAAGAATGAAATTTAAAACTGTCTCGTAGGAAAGTTGGGTAGCGTGGATTACGTAAAATGTTGTTTGACGAAGACGAATCGGCAGCCACTTCAACTCCCTGCGATGTTGTTACACATGGTCGTATTTACGCAGCCCGAAGATAAACCGAATCCCGAGATTTTGAAGTCGTTCGAGTTTGTTCAGTAGTTCTTCATTAGCACTGACCCAGCAGATATCAGCGTAATCGATGAGGGGTAGAATGAGAGATTGAGCAAGAGTGATTTTGGTATGTCGAGGCAAAAAGTACTGAAGTCTCCTGAGAGAGTGAAAGGTAGAAAATACTCGGCGACTTACCTCAATGACATGCGATGACCAGGACAACTGGTTGTCGAAGATTAGACCCATGTTTTTAACTTTATCGCTATATACGATTGTGGTATCATTAAAAGTGACAGGTGGAATGGGATGTTGCTGCAACAAGTTAATAGAATGTCGGGTACCTATGATCATGGCCTGGGACATGCATATTTTTACTGGGATATTTGTATTAGTTAAGCACAACCAATTTTTAAAAGAGATCTAAAAATCAATCTGTGGGAGTTTCTACACCCTTCTCTCCCACAGTGGTCCAATGTAGAGAAGAGACAAAAATGACTTTTGGTATATGTAAATATCTACAGTAATAAAGTACTTGACTTCTTGATATCAAAGTCAAGTAGACATATACTTAGCAAACTTCATTTTTTGCCTCTTCTCTACATTGGATCACTGTGGGAGAGGAAGGGCGTAGAAACGTCGAAACAGATTGATTTTTAGATCTCTTTTAAAAATAGGTTGTGCTGAACTAATAAAAATATGAAAAATTTAATTGTTATGATTAATAAGCAGGAATAAATAATTACAAAATTATTAACAGCAAGGTCTATGTTGAGCCAGATTAACCCCATAAAGTCCTGTCATTTAAGTAATCTTGAACATTGTTATATCCCTTTTTTGATAAAGTCGCTTTAACATGCTTTTTAAATTGCTCAAATGGCTATTTCAAAATCTCCAGAGGTATCTTATTGAAGAAGAGAATGCACAGACCCTTGAAAGAATTGCTAACCTTCGCGAGTCTAAATCGGGGCGCACATAGTCTGTGATTATTTCTTAGGTTAACATTACAGCTATCGCTAAGTTTGGAAAATGTTGTAAGGTTCTTGCGTACATACATTATATTTTCGAAAATAAATTGACTAGCTACTATTAGTATGTCAATTTCTTTAAAAAGCTCTCTTAACTTGTACGCTCGCAGAAGCACAAAATAGAGCTCAAAGTGATTTTACCGCTAACTCGCGGAAGCACGAATTAGTGCTTGGAACAACACGGTCCGTTACGGCTGTTGCATGACGGTATGGTTGGACAGTGAAAATTTGCCTTTATCAAAATTTTCTGAACGTTCCTTTATTTTTTGGTAGTTAGCAATCACAAATCGGAGGTGCCAACAGACCACAAAACTTTATTCATTCAAGAATTGGCCTGCAATCTCGCATTTTGCACAAAAACTTTGACTTCGTTTTTTATAGTGATGATGTATAGGAGGCATAGTAAAAGAATATCCGGATTGATAAGGTATATATTTAGGATAATAACAGTCAAAATTTTGATATGTATCAAATTAAAATTAGATTTATTGACTGTTATTAATAATTATGTAATTATCCTCAGATAAAGAAACAAAAATCATATAGTGTCATGAAACGTATATTTTTCCTCACATCTGTACTTTAGACAGCGTATACATATATGAGGCATAATGTGATGGGGTTAAGCTTCACACTATCAAATAAAACAGTCAATACACATGTATTGGTCCCGGGTTCGAGTCCCGGTGGGGACAAATGTTTGTTTGATGAGAACGGATGTTTGTACCCTAGTCATGGTTGTTTATCTATCTAAGTATAATATTTCTCTATATAAGTATATATATCGTTGTCTAGTACCCAAGATACAGGGAATCCTAGTTTGGGGCTAGATCAATGTGTGTAAAAGGTGTCCAAGGTATTATTATTATTATTATTATTATTATTATTGTCTTTTTATTTCAAAGCTTTAGACCTCTTACAATAGAAGCAATCCTACATTTACGACACAGCGGCGCATAATTTCCGTGCGCCGCCCTGACAGCTCGTGACGCGAAAACCAACAATCAGAACAGGGCGTGGCGAGCGGAAGGGTTAAGGAGTCTATTCGTTTTAAATTATAAATTGCTCGAATGACTCTTTTCTGTAAAATAAAAAAAGTTTGAATATCCGCTACTTTCCCCACAACAAGATACCATAGGATATCACACTATGAAAGCAACTAAAATATACTAGCCTAGATGTAGCCACATCCGTGCTTTGTCTGATGTTCCTAACAGCGTAAGCCGCAGTTAATTTACCAGCCAATTTATCTATGTGGGGTCCCCACTGCAATTTTCTATCAATGGTTATTCCAAGAAACTTCGTATAATTTACTAATTCTAACGTGCTGTTGTCTAACACTAAATTGTTCTCAACTTGCCTGACATTTGGAAGTGAGAATTTGATACACTTGGTTTTACCAACGTTTAAGAATAAATTATTTACTGTGTACCAATTCAAGGTTAAAGACAATACACCATTAACATCATCAAAATCTCCTTTTTGTCTTTCAATTTTGAAGACCATGGAAGTATCACCAGCAAACAACACTACTTATGTTAGTCAATTTATCCACCATGAAAAGCAGATCGTTAATATATACTAGGAATAAGAAAGGGCCTAATATGGAACCTTGTGGAACGCCAATTTTAACACCCGATCCATCAGATTTTACGCCGTTAACTTCTGCCTTTTGAATTCTATTGCTTAGGTGTGATCTTAGTAGATCCAACGCTTTATTTATAACTCCGCAATTATTTAATTTAATGAATAGCGTATTATGATCAACACAATCAAACGCCTTCGACAGGTCGCAAAAAACTCCGATAGCATCCTGTGCGGCCTCCCATGCAGAATAAATATGAGATATAATGGTAATACCTGCATCCGTAGTCGATTTACCCTAGTGAAACCGTATTGTTTGGCGTGGAGTTGTTTTGTACGGTTGAAGTGTGAGAGCATTTGACTGAGTATAATCTTTTCAAATATTTTACTTAGTATTGGAAGAACAGATATTGGTTTAAAATTTGAAGGATCACCCTTATCTCCGGACTTAAACAGAGGTATCAGTTTACTGTGTTTCATGAGGTCTGGGAATGCCCCATCGTCAACACATTTATTGAATATATAAGCTAAGTGTGGGGCTATAACTAGAATTACTGAACCAATGAATTTGACTGATATACCCCACAGGTCTTCCGTATTTTTTAAGTTAAGTAATCTAAACGTTTTGACAATGTCCTGGGGAAATACATGATAAAATTTTAAATATACCTTACTGACGCTGGTGTTATTTTTTAATAAAGTCTCTGCTTCATATGGAGATGAATTTAGACGATCTGTTGTGAGTAAGGGTACATTGGTGAAGAATGTTTCAAAATCTCGAGCAACATCAGCGCTGGATTTAACAACATCATCACCTATCTTTAAGCATAAATAATTGTCCCTTGGTATAACTTTGCCAGTTTCATGGTTAATTATTTGCCAAACTGTTTTCATTCTACTATTTGAATTTTGAAGTTTGCTATTAATGTGTTAAAATTTTGCAGTTCTACAAACCAACTTGAAAGTTTTGGAATATTTTTTTACATAGTCATGAAATTTTCGATCAAAGTTATAGGTTTTTTGATCATAAAGGTCATACAAGATAACTCCACTTTTACGAATTCCAAACTTTGCCCAGTCATTAAATTTAGATTTACCGTTGTAGTCACTGACTTTCTTTAATTTGAAAACTTTATTGAATTCAGTCTGAATAATGTTGAAGAAGTCTGAGTAGATTTTGTTTGGGTTCTGTTCATTAAAATCCGGTACTGGCAAATTTATATCTAAGTTTTTCGTATATGTCTCTAGTCTATGGGATGTAATAGGCCTATAAAATGATGGACCAGTCTTATCCTCCGTAGCAATTGGGAATGAGACTGTTTGTGACCACTGTGATCGGAAGGTAAGCAGTTAATTACACTTTTACTTGTGAATGCACAGTCACAAAAAACGTTATCTAAGCAAGTTTGGCTGGTAAGTGTAAAGTACTAGTCGGCTCTAAAAATACATGACATAAAATAAAAGATTTGAATAAAGTTATTAATCGTTGTTTCATTGTTGTTGCTACAAGCAAATCTACATTAAGATCGCCACAAATAATTAACCTTTTTTTGTTATTACATAGTTTAGTGAGGGCTTCGAGTAACTTCGAGTTTACTTATATCCATATCGTAGAAGGGGATAGCTGTGTCGGACAGGCTCAAATCAGTAAGTTGCATTGACGTGCAATTCGGCAGGGGTCTCTCAGACCCCATATCACCACTTACGTAACTTTTGAACGTAATTTTGCTGTAATGATTTTTCGTATTTTAAACCGAGAACAGGCCAAACACCAGGAAAGCCTGCGCTAGTTGTCTTCCTCGAATAAAGCGCCAATCAAATTACCAGTGTGATTCGTGTCCGAAACGTGTATGCAAAAAACGTGTATGTAAAAAAAATGTGCCCAGACTGCATAAGAAAATTGGCGAAGTTTGACCATTGTCGATTTCGTGAAATTACACTTTTGATTGGAGTTGTTTTTTTTATTTATTATTACTTCAATATTATAGAAAAAAGTGTTTTTTGTCGAAACATGTAGATTAATTTTTTTGCATTTGTAATTTCTGATCTCATCTCTAGTTCTTTGATTGTAAAGACGAAATACATTAAAATTGCAAGATGGTAACAAAAAATATATTCAGAGTATAGTTATTTGTTTTATTTTATCATTTTATATAAGATAACACAGTTTTTAAATACTTTGGCTAGCTACCACACTTAATTTCTATGATTTATACCAGATACCGCAGTGGGCCTCTCAGACCCCTCGTCACCAGTTACGTTACACACGTTACACAATGTCACCAGTCAAAGGTTAGGATTCGAACCTGCATCTCCTGTGTGAAAATCAAGTGCGAAACCCATTAGACCACGGTGCTCATCTTTCTGAAGGCCTCGAGCTTAGCTTAGCTACACTCTCGGCCTATAAGCTTGGTCACCATTGCAGCCTTTGATGTCCGCGTGTGCTGCGCTTTCGGCCACCAACAGTGGGACCAGCGACGCAGTAATTACAGACCGCGACAGTAATGTCACAGAGGAATAAATAGGAACAAAGAGATAGATTCTAAGGAGCCTGCAAAATTCATACCTATATTAGTAGGGTTGGCAAAAGAGAAAAAAATAAAATTAACAAACTGTTACGAGCTTTTCTTGACCGAGCGATTGTATTATCTTATTCTTAGGGCGGTATGCCTTTGAAATACTTAGATATCTAATACAGTCACATGAGGTCACCCACTTATAATCTCAGCTACTCATCTTGGAACATCAATATTAGCACAACAACATACTAATATTGTGATATCGTGTAGGGTGCCTTGCGGCCATAATTTTATGTCGTATGTGTGTTTTCCCTAGGGCCATTATTCACAGAGATATGTCGATGAAAACATTATGACGCATTATCTTGAGAAGGGAGAGGTGCAAGATGAAAACGTTTATGACCTAAAGTGATGGCAAAGAGCAAGTAAAAATTTTTTTTTTTTAAATTTAACTTTTAATTTTAAATTTGACTTAAAACAATCTGGCACCCCCTTAACTACACCTCAACCCAACATTCATATACTCACGGCTATATTCCCATAAAGGGGTAGCAGAACTACAATTGCGATACACTTTACTATACCTAATTTATTATTTCACATAAAACAATTAAGCTTGTGAATGTAAACTGTTTTAACGAAAGTAAACGATGCGGAAACCAAACAGCAAAATATTTGTAGGGTAATAAATAATACTAATAACAATTACCTAATAATCTAACTAAATAACACGGTTTGTGCTACCTAATTTACATTTTAAATAGGTATACCTAGTCTGATAATCATTTACTTACCTAGTATACTCCTTGGGATAGTTAAATATGAAATGTCTTTTCTGTTTCTATTATTATTCATATAAACAGTACAGTACACCTTTATATATATATATATACTTTAATAACTATTTACAGTATATTCCACATAAAACAATTCGATAAGGTAGGTGACAATAAATAAGACGTGGTTTGTGAAGGCCCTCCTTCGGGGCACTGGCTGAACGGGCGTAAACTGGTTTTATCCAGTGGCGGCGCGTACGCGACACAGCGGCCAGTGCTCACTCACACATGCGCAGTATGCTTGTACGTGGGCGCACTGTAAGTTTCCGGAATGAATATGAAAAAATACTATTAAAGGTACAAAATTAATTTATTGTTTTTCAAAATAATCTCCCTTGGCGTCTATGCACTTTTTCATTCGATGAAACCAGTTTTGAAAACTTTTGTGCCACTCCTCTGTGGTGACCTCTGAAACGTGTTTTTCATACTCCTCGACAGCCTCTTCTTGTGATGAAAATCGTTGACCGCGTAATTGGTTCTTAATTTTTGGGAACAGAAAAAAGTCACAAGGTGCCAGGTCGGGACTGTATGCAGGATGACTCATGAGTTCTACATTTTTCGCCTTCAAAAAGTCGTTTGTCTGTCTGACCGTGTGAGAACTAGCATTGTCGTGGTGCAGGATGATACGGCGTTTACGGTTATTTTTACGGAGTTCGTCAATAACTTCCGGCAAACAAATGGTCGTGTACCAGTCACTATTCACTGTACGACGATTCTCTAAAGCAACAGTAGCCACGTGTCCAGTTTTATTAAAAAAAGAAGCAATCATCCGCTTAGATGCACTTTTCACGCGCGCCACTTTGGTTGGTTTCGGCTCATCTTGAAAGACCCATACGCTCGATTGCTGCTTTGTTTTGGGATCGTAGCAATAAATCCATGTTTCGTCACCTGTTAAGATGTCCCACACCAAATTTGACGCACCTTCGTTGAATCTGGTAAGCATGGCACTGCACCAAGTGACGCGGTCCGTTTTTTGAGCCTCGGTCAAGTTGTGTGGGATCCACCGCGAGCACAGCTTTCTCACACCCAAATGTTTGTGTAGGATTAATTGTATTTGACTCATGCCTATTTCTAAGGATGCGCAAATTTCATGGTAGGTCACATGCCTGTCTGTTTCAATCATACGGCGCACAGCATCGATGTTTTTGTTGGTCACAGCGGTGGACGGCCGACCATCGCGAGATTCGTCACTGAGATTGATACGACCACGCTTGAATTCTGCAAACCAGCTATAAACAGTTGTCTTGCATGGTGCTTCATTGCCAAAAGCTGTTTCAAGCCGAGCGATGCTCTGTTGAGCTGTCAAATTACACTTAAAATCGTAGAAAATCATACTACGAAAATTTTCCCGAGTTAAATCCATGTTGATGCAGACACACAATTTTTTAAATGGCGCCACAAGGTAAAAACAAAAGGCAGTCAGATAAAACAAACTGTATTCTACAGCCAAAGAGTTCTATTTTCAAATGTTGCAATAAATTTTTAAATATTGTTTATGTAAGTGCCCAGTTCCGGAAACTTACAGTGCGCCCTATGTAGTAGGTTACCTACGAAGGCGTGGTTCTATGAACCTTTGTCTCTGGTCCTTTCTTCCTCCGTGGTAATGTACTACACTGACGAGCAATGAAAAAGTTCCAGTGACTTAGCACCAAATTACTCCTAAACGGGAAAGGATAGTTAATGTCGCCGTCTGCAAAATTGAAGTACATTTAACAGCGCATCAGAATATTACCAATTTAAAAAGTAAATATTGTAAACGTTATATTGGTTTTATGTCTTAGGAGATATTAAGGTGATTGTCGGCATTTTGTGGGTGGAACTTTTTCATTGCTCGTCAGTGTATTACTCAAACAAAGCAAGTAATGTGCTCATTATTTTGACAACCATCTTTGAGCAAATTCAGCATTGCCGCGTTACTTGGAGGAAACAGAAAAGGTGCCGGCAATTTTCTGTGAAAATCCATTACTGTCGTGTTTTAGCGACGGGCAATTTCCTGTGAAAATCTATGATTGTCGAGTTTTGTTTAAAAAATGGTACAAAAAGGTAGTGCAAAAAGGCTAGACTAGTCTACTTTAGTTACTTTCATAGTCTAATGACCTATGGTATTTTATTGTGGGGTCACGCTGCGAATGCTAATAGTATATTTATTCTGCAGAAACGGGCTGTTCGTGCAATTTTTAGATTAGGGCCTAGAGTGTCACTGAGGGAAAAGTTTAAAGAAATCAATATTCTGACATTTATGTCTCAATATATCTATGACAATCTTGTGTATGTAAAAAGAAATATAACTAATTTTCAGAAGTACAGTGATATACACAATTTTAATACTAGAAATAAAGACAAGTTGGTAGCTTATGTAAGCCGACTACATAAAATTAGTAATTCTTTTAAAGGCAATTGTATACGCTATTACAATAAGGTCCCTACTGATATTAAAAACTTACCTTTAGACAAGTTTAAAATAATAATAAAACAGAAATTGTATAAAAAAGGTTACTATAGGATATCTGATTACTTAGAGGACAGATGTCCATGGGAATAGATTGTTTGAGTAACAGGCTGTTTCGATATATAATTAGCATTCATTTTGTAATTTGACAATATTTTATTTAAAAAAGGAAACGCAAAAGATGCGACGACTGTGGAGTTTCTTCGGTGAGCTCTTCTCCACAGATTCCGCCATTGTGTTAGTGAACTCACCCAAAAAAATTTAATGACGGATCTAAGTGATGTAACAACATCCTATGGAAATAAATGATTTTTTATTTAGATTTTTGATTTTGCTCATTTCCACCTCAGCGGGTACGTGACCAAACATACCTATCGCTTCTGGGGCACCGAAAATCCACGAGTGATGCACGAGGAGCCATTACACCCGCTCAAAGTGACTGCATGGTGCGCTGTCCACGCTGGAAAAAAAGAGCCAAACAACATCGGATGACTTCTTTTGGCCCACCTTACATACTTACATGCATACTACCTATAACTCTAAAGGGAGAGGTAATGCTTCTTCACACTACTTTTAAAGATATTCAGATTAGGACTGTCCCTGATGGTGCAGGGGAGTGCATTCCACAACCGAATGGCCCGGGATCTAAACCCGTTCTCATAGATAGCGGTGTTATGCAGTGGAGTTGTGAGCATGGAAACTGCGTGAGTTCTCCAAGGTCTGCTGGAAGAAAGAAATTTAAAACTGTCTCGTAGGAAAGTTGGGTAACGTGGATTACGTAAAATGTTGTTTGACGAAGACGAATCGGCAGCCACTTCAACTCCCTGCGATGTTGTTACACATGGTCGTATTTACGCAGCCCGAAGATAAACCGAATCCCGAGATTTTGAAGTAGTTCGAGTTTGTTCAGTAGTTCTTCATTAGCACTGACCCAGCAGATATCAGCGTAATCGATGAGGGGTAGAATGAGAGATTGAGCAAGAGTGATTTTGGTATGTCGAGGCAAAAAGTACTGAAGTCTCCTGAGAGAGTGAAAGGTAGAAAATACTCGGCGACTTACCTCAATGACATGCGATGACCAGGACAACTGGTTGTCGAAGATTAGACCCATGTTTTTAACTTTATCGCTATATACGATTGTGGTACCATTAAAAGTGACAGGTGGAATGGGATGTTGCTGCAACAAGTTAAGAGAATGTCGGGTACCTATGATCATGGCCTGGGACATGCATATTTGTACTGGGATATTTGTATTAGTTAAGCACAACCAATTTTTAAAAGAGATCTAAAAATCAATCTGTGGGAGTTTCTACACCCTACTCTCCCACAGTGGTCCAATGTAGAGAAGAGGCAAAAATGACGTTTGGTATATGTAAATATCTACAGTAATAAAGTACTTTGACTTCTTGATATCAAAGTCAAGAAGATATATACTTAGCAAACGTCATTTTTTGCCTCTTCTCTACATTGGACCACTGTGGGAGAGGAAGGGCGTAGAAACGTCGAAACAGATTGATTTTTAGATCTCTTTTAAAAATAGGTTGTGCTTAACTAATACAAATATGAAAAATTTAATTGTTATGATTAATAAGCAGGAATAAATAATTACAAAATTATTAACAGCAAGGTCTATGTTGAGCCAGATTAACCCCATACAGTCCTGTCATTTAAGTAATCTTGAACATTGTAATATCCCTTTTTTGATAAAGTCGCTTTAACATGCTTTTTAAATTGCTCAAATGGCTATTTCAAAATCTCCAGAGGTATCTTATTGAAGTAGAGAATGCACTGACCCTTGAAAGAATTGCTAACCTTCGCGAGTCTAAATCGGGGCGCACATAGTCTGTGATTATTTCTTAGGTTAACATTACAGCTATCGCTAAGTTTGGAAAATGTTGTAAGGTTCTTGCGTACATACATTATATTTTCGAAAATAAATTGACTAGCTACTATTAGTATGCAATTTCTTTAAAAAGCTCTCTTAACTTGTACGCTCGCAGAAGCACAAAATAGAGCTGAAAATGATTTTACCGTTAACTCGCGGATGCACGAATTAGTGCTTGGAACAACACGGTCCGTTACGGCTGTTGCATGACGGTATGGTTGGACAGTGAAAATTTTCCTTTATCAAAATTCTCTGAACGTTCCTTTATTTTTTGGTAGTTAGCAATCACAAATCGGAGGTGCCAACAGACCACAAAACTGTATTCATTCAAGAATTGGCCTGCAATCTCGCATTTTGCACAAAAACTTTGACTTCGTTTTTTATAGTGATGATGTATAGGAGGCATAGTAAAAGAATATCCGGATTGATAAGGTATATATTTAGGATAATAACAGTCAAAATTTTGATACATAATTATCCTCAGCTATAGAAACAAAAATCGTATAGTGTCATGAAACGTATATTTTTCCTCACATCTGTATTTTAGACAGCGTATACATATATGAGGCATAATGGGATGGGGTTAAACTTCACACTATCAAATAAAACAGTCAATACACATGTATTGTCTTTTTATTTCAAAGCTTTAGACCTCTTACAATAGAAGCAATCCTACATTTACGACACAGCGGCGCATAATTTCCGTGCGCCGCCCTGACAGCTCGTGACGCGAAAACCAACAATCAGAACAGGGCGTGGCGAGCGGAAGGGTTAAGGAGTCTATTCGTTTTAAATTATAAATTGCTCGAATGACTCTTTTCTGTAAAATAAAAAAAGTTTGAATATCCGCTACTTTCCCCACAACAAGATACCATAGGATATCACACTATGAAAGCAACTAAAATATACTATGTGGGGTCCCCACTGGTCATTAAATTTAGATTTACCGTTGTAGTCACTGACTTTCTTTAATTTGAAAACTTTATTGAATTCAGTCTGAATAATGTTGAAGAAGTCTGAGTAGAATTTGTTTGGGTTCTGTTCATTAAAATCCGGTACTGGCAAATTTATATCTAAGTTTTTCGTATATGTCTCTAGTCTATGGGATGTAATAGGCCTATAAAATGATGGACCAGTCTTATCCTCCGTAGCAATTGGGAATGAGACTGTTTGTGACCACTGTGATCGGAAGGTAAGCAGTTAATTACACTTTTACTTGTGAATGCACAGTCACAAAAAACGTTATCTAAGCAAGTTTGGCTGGTAAGTGTAAAGTACTAGTCGGCTCTAAAAATACATGACATAAAATAAAAGATTTGAATAAAGTTATTAATCGTTGTTTCATTGTTGTTGCTACAAGCAAATCTACATTAAGATCGCCACAAATAATTAACTTTTTTTTGTTATTACATAGTTTAGTGAGGGCTTCGAGTAACTTCGAGCTTACTTATGTCCATATCGTAGAAGGGGATAGCTGTGTCGGACAGGCTCAAATCAGTAAGTTGCATTGACGTGCAGTTCGGCAGGGGTCTCTCAGACCCCATATCACCACTTACGTAACTTTTGAACGTAATTTTGCTGTAATGATTTTTCGTATTTTAAACCGAGAACAGGCCAAACACCAGGAAAGCCTGCGCTAGTTGTCTTCCTCGAATAAAGCGCCAATCAAATTACCAGTGTGATTCGTGTCCGAAACGTGTATGCAAAAAAAGTGTATGTAAAAAAAATGTGCCCAGACTGCATAAGAAAATTGGCGAAGTTTGACCATTGTCGATTTCGTGAAATTACACTTTTGATTGGAGTTGTTTTTTTTATTTATTATTACTTCAATATTATAGAAAAAAGTGTTTTTTGTCGAAACATGTAGATTAAATTTTTTGCATTTGTAATTTCTGATCTCATCTCTAGTTTTTTGATTGTAAAGACGAAATACATTAAAATTGCAAGATGGTAACAAAAAATATATTCAGAGTAAAGTTATTTAATTATTTTATCATTTTATATAAGATAACACAGTTTTTAAATACTTTGGCTAGCTACCACACTTAATTTCTATGATTTATACCAGATACCGCAGTGGGCCTCTCAGACCCCTCGTCACCAGTTACGTTACACACGTTACACAATGTCACCAGTCAAAGGTTTGGATTCGAACCTGCATCTCCTGTGTGAAAATCAAGTGCGAAACCCATTAGATCACGGTGCTCATCTTTCTGAAGGCCTCGAGCTTAGCTTAGCTACACTCTCGGCCTATAAGCTTGGTCACAATTGCAGCCTTTGATGTCCGCGTGTGCTGCGCTTTCGGCCACCAACAGTGGGACCAGCGACGCAGTAATTACAGACCGCGACAGTAATGTCACAGAGGAATAAATAGGAACAAAGAGATAGATTCTAAGGAGCCTGCAAAATTCATACCTATATTAGTAGGGTTGGCAAAAGAGAAAAAAATAAAATTAAAAAACTGTTACGAGCTTTTCTTGACCGAGCGATTGTATTATCTTATTCTTAGGGCGGTATGCCTTTGAAATACTTAGATATCTAATACAGTTCGTCACATGAGGTCACTCACTTATAATCTCAACTACTCATCTTGGAACATCAATATTAGCACAACAACATACTAATATTGTGATATCGTGTAGGGTGCCTTGCGGCCATAATTTTATGTCGTATGTGTGTTTTCCCTAGGGCCATTATTCACAGAGATATGTCGATGAAAATATTATGACGCATTATCTTGAGAAGGGAGAGGTGCAAGATGAAAACGTTTATGACCTAAAGTGATGGCAAAGAGCAAGTAAAAAATTTTTTTTTTTTAAATTTAACTTTTAATTTTAAATTTGACTTAAAACAATCTGGCGCCCCCTTAACTACACCTCAACCCAACATTCATATACTCACGGCTATATTCCCATAAAGGGGTAGCAGAACTACAATTGCGATACACTTTACTATACCTAATTTATTATTTCACATAAAACAATTAAGCTTGTGAATGTAAACTGTTTTAACGAAAGTAAACGATGCGGAAACCAAACAGCAAAATATTTGTAGGGTAATAAATAATACTAATAACAATTACCTAATAATCTAACTAAATAACACGGTTTGTGCTACCTAATTTACATTTTAAATAGGTATACCTAGTCTGATAATCATTTACTTACCTAGTATACTCCTTGGGATAGTTAAATATGAAATGTCTTTTCTGTTTCTATTATTATTCATATAAACAGTACAGTACACCTTTATATATATATATATACTTTAATAACTATTTACAGTATATTCCACATAAAACAATTCGATAAGGTAGGTGACAATAAATAAGACGTGGTTTGTGAAGGCCCTCCTTCGGGGCACTGGCTGAACGGGCGTAAACTGGTTTTATCCAGTGGCGGCGCGTACGCGACACAGCGGCCAGTGCTCACTCACACATGCGCAGTATGCTTGTACGTGGGCGCACTGTAAGTTTCCGGAATGAATATGAAAAAATACTATTAAAGGTACAAAATTAATTTATTGTTTTTCAAAATAATCTCCCTTGGCGTCTATGCACTTTTTCATTCGATGAAACCAGTTTTGAAAACTTTTGTGCCACTCCTCTGTGGTGACCTCTGAAACGAGTTTTTCATACTCCTCGACAGCCTCTTCTTGTGATGAAAATCGTTGACCGCGTAATTGGTTCTTAATTTTTGGGAACAGAAAAAAGTCACAAGGTGCCAGGTCGGGACTGTATGCAGGATGACTCATGAGTTCTACATTTTTCGCCTTCAAAAAGTCGTTTGTCTGTCTGACCGTGTGAGAACTAGCATTGTCGTGGTGCAGGATGATACGGCGTTTACGGTTATTTTTACGGAGTTCGTCAATAACTTCCGGCAAACAAATGGTCGTGTACCAGTCACTATTCACTGTACGACGATTCTCTAAAGCAACAGTAGCCACGTGTCCAGTTTTATTAAAAAAAGAAGCAATCATCCGCTTAGATGCACTTTTCACGCGCGCCACTTTGGTTGGTTTCGGCTCATCTTGAAAGACCCATACGCTCGATTGCTGCTTTGTTTTGGGATCGTAGCAATAAATCCATGTTTCGTCACCTGTTAAGATGTCCCACACCAAATTTGACGCACCTTCGTTGAATCTGGTAAGCATGGCACTGCACCAAGTGACGCGGTCCGTTTTTTGAGCCTCGGTCAAGTTGTGTGGGATCCACCGCGAGCACAGCTTTCTCACACCCAAATGTTTGTGTAGGATTAATTGTATTTGACTCATGCCTATTTCTAAGGATGCGCGAATTTCATGGTAGGTCACATGCCTGTCTTTTTCAATCATACGGCGCACAGCATCGATGTTTTTGTTGGTCACAGCGGTGGACGGCCGACCATCGCGAGATTCGTCACTGAGATTGATACGACCACGCTTGAATTCTGCAAACCAGCTATAAACAGTTGTCTTGCATGGTGCTTCATTGCCAAAAGCTGTTTCAAGCCGAGCGATGCTCTGTTGAGCTGTCAAATTACACTTAAAATCGTAGAAAATCATACTACGAAAATTTTCCCGAGTTAAATCCATGTTGATGCAGACACACAATTTTTTAAATGGCGCCACAAGGTAAAAACAAAAGGCAGTCAGATGAAACAAACTGCATTCTACAGCCAAAGAGTTCTATTTTCAAATGTTGCAATAAATTTTTAAATATTGTTTATGTAAGTGGCCAGTTCCGGAAACTTACAGTGCGCCCTATGTAGTAGGTTACCTACGAAGGCGTGGTTCTATGAACCTTTGTCTCTGGTCCTTTCTTCCTCCGTGGTAATGTACTACACTGACGAGCAATGAAAAAGTTCCAGTGACTTAGCACCAAATTACTCCTAAACGGGAAAGGATAGTTAATGTCGCCGTCTGCAAAATTGAAGTACATTTAACAGCGCATCAGAATATTACCAATTTAAAAAGTAAATATTGTAAACGTTATATTGGTTTTATGTCTTAGGAGATATTAAGGTGATTGTCGGCATTTTGTGGGTGGAACTTTTTCATTGCTCGTCAGTGTATTACTCAAACAAAGCAAGTAATGTGCTCATTATTTTGACAACCATCTTTGAGCAAATTCAGCATTGCCGCGTTACTTGGAGGAAACAGAAAAGGTGCCGGCAATTTTCTGTGAAAATCCATTACTGTAGTGTTTTAGCGACGGGCAATTTCCTGTGAAAATCTATGATTGTCGAGTTTTGTTTAAAAAATGGTACAAAAAGGTAGTGCAAAAAGGCTAGACTAGTCTACTTTAGTTACTTTCATAGTCTAATGACCTATGGTATTTTATTGTGGGGTCACGCTGCGAATGCTAATAGTATATTTATTCTGCAGAAACGGGCTGTTCGTGCAATTTTTAGATTAGGGCCTAGAGTGTCACTGAGGGAAAAGTTTAAAGAAATCAATATTCTGACATTTATGTCTCAATATATCTATGACAATCTTGTGTATGTAAAAAGAAATATAACTAATTTTCAGAAGTACAGTGATATACACAATTTTAATACTAGAAATAAAGACAAGTTGGTAGCTTATGTAAGCCGACTACATAAAATTAGTAATTCTTTTAAAGGCAATTGTATACGCTATTACAATAAGGTCCCTACTGATATTAAAAACTTACCTTTAGACAAGTTTAAAATAATAATAAAACAGAAATTGTATAAAAAAGGTTACTATAGGATATCTGATTACTTAGAGGACAGATGTCCATGGGAATAGATTGTTTGAGTAACAGGCTGTTTCGATATATAATTAGCATTCATTTTGTAATTTGACAATATTTTATTTAAAAAAGGAAACGCAAAAGATGCGACGACTGTGGAGTTTCTTCGGTGAGCTCTTCTCCACAGATTCCGCCATTGTGTTAGTGAACTCACCCAAAAAAATTTAATGACGGATCTAAGTGATGTAACAACATCCTATGGAAATAAATGATTTTTTATTTAGATTTTTGATTTTGCTCATTTCCACCTCAGCGGGTACGTGACCAAACATACCTATCGCTTCTGGGGCACCGAAAATCCACGAGTGATGCACGAGGAGCCATTACACCCGCTCAAAGTGACTGCATGGTGCGCTGTCCACGCTGGAAAAAAAGAGCCAAACAACATCGGATGACTTCTTTTGGCCCACCTTACATACTTACATGCATACTACCTATAACTCTAAAGGGAGAGGTAATGCTTCTTCACACTACTTTTAAAGATATTCAGAGTAGGACTGTCCCTGATGGTGCAGGGGAGTGCATTCCACAACCGAATGGCCCGGGATCTAAACCCGTTCTCATAGATAGCGGTGTTATGCAGTGGAGTTGTGAGCATGGAAACTGCGTGAGTTCTCCAAGGTCTGCTGGAAGAAAGAAATTTAAAACTGTCTCGTAGGAAAGTTGGGTAATGTGGATTACGTAAAATGTTGTTTGACGAAGACGAATCGGCAGCCACTTCAACTCCCTGCGATGTTGTTACACATGGTCGTATTTACGCAGCCCGAAGATAAACCGAATCCCGAGATTTTGAAGTAGTTCGAGTTTGTTCAGTAGTTCTTCATTAGCACTGACCCAGCAGATATCAGCGTAATCGATGAGGGGTAGAATGAGAGATTGAGCAAGAGTGATTTTGGTATGTCGAGGCAAAAAGTACTGAAGTCTCCTGAGAGAGTGAAAGGTAGAAAATACTCGGCGACTTACCTCAATGACATGCGATGACCAGGACAACTGGTTGTCGAAGATTAGACCCATGTTTTTAACTTTATCGCTATATACGATTGTGGTACCATTAAAAGTGACAGGTGGAATGGGATGTTGCTGCAACAAGTTAAGAGAATGTCGGGTACCTATGATCATGGCCTGGGACATGCATATTTGTACTGGGATATTTGTATTAGTTAAGCACAACCAATTTTTAAAAGAGATCTAAAAATCAATCTGTGGGAGTTTCTACACCCTACTCTCCCACAGTGGTCCAATGTAGAGAAGAGGCAAAAATGACGTTTGGTATATGTAAATATCTACAGTAATAAAGTACTTTGACTTCTTGATATCAAAGTCAAGAAGATATATACTTAGCAAACGTCATTTTTTGCCTCTTCTCTACATTGGACCACTGTGGGAGAGGAAGGGCGTAGAAACGTCGAAACAGATTGATTTTTAGATCTCTTTTAAAAATAGGTTGTGCTTAACTAATACAAATATGAAAAATTTAATTGTTATGATTAATAAGCAGGAATAAATAATTACAAAATTATTAACAGCAAGGTCTATGTTGAGCCAGATTAACCCCATACAGTCCTGTCATTTAAGTAATCTTGAACATTGTAATATCCCTTTTTTGATAAAGTCGCTTTAACATGCTTTTTAAATTGCTCAAATGGCTATTTCAAAATCTCCAGAGGTATCTTATTGAAGTAGAGAATGCACTGACCCTTGAAAGAATTGCTAACCTTCGCGAGTCTAAATCGGGGCGCACATAGTCTGTGATTATTTCTTAGGTTAACATTACAGCTATCGCTAAGTTTGGAAAATGTTGTAAGGTTCTTGCGTACATACATTATATTTTCGAAAATAAATTGACTAGCTACTATTAGTATGCAATTTCTTTAAAAAGCTCTCTTAACTTGTACGCTCGCAGAAGCACAAAATAGAGCTGAAAATGATTTTACCGTTAACTCGCGGAAGCACGAATTAGTGCTTGGAACAACACGGTCCGTTACGGCTGTTGCATGACGGTATGGTTGGACAGTGAAAATTTTCCTTTATCAAAATTCTCTGAACGTTCCTTTATTTTTTGGTAGTTAGCAATCACAAATCGGAGGTGCCAACAGACCACAAAACTGAATTCATTCAAGAATTGGCCTGCAATCTCGCATTTTGCACAAAAACTTTGACTTCTTTTTTTATAGTGATGATGTATAGGAGGCATAGTAAAAGAATATCCGGATTGATAAGGTATATATTTAGGATAATAACAGTCAAAATTTTGATACATAATTATCCTCAGTTATAGAAACAAAAATCGTATAGTGTCATGAAACGTATATTTTTCCTCACATCTGTATTTTAGACAGCGTATACATATATGAGGCATAATGGGATGGGGTTAAACTTCACACTATCAAATAAAACAGTCAATACACATGTATTGTCTTTTTATTTCAAAGCTTTAGACCTCTTACAATAGAAGCAATCCTACATTTACGACACAGCGGCGCATAATTTCCGTGCGCCTCCCTGACAGCTCGTGACGCGAAAACCAACAATCAGAACAGGGCGTGGCGAGCGGAAGGGTTAAGGAGTCTATTCGTTTTAAATTATAAATTGCTCGAATGACTCTTTTCTGTAAAATAAAAAAAGTTTGAATATCCGCTACTTTCCCCACAACAAGATACCATAGGATATCACACTATGAAAGCAACTAAAATATACTATGTGGGGTCCCCACTGGTCATTAAATTTAGATTTACCGTTGTAGTCACTGACTTTTTTTAATTTGAAAACTTTATTGAATTCAGTCTGAATAATGTTGAAGAAGTCTGAGTAAATTTTGTTTGGGTTCTGTTCATTAAAATCCGGTACTGGCAAATTTATATCTAAGTTTTTCGTATATGTCTCTAGTCTATGGGATGTAATAGGCCTATAAAATGATGGACCAGTCTTATCCTCCGTAGCAATTGGGAATGAGACTGTTTGTGACCACTGTGATCGGAAGGTAAGCAGTTAATTACACTTTTACTTGTGAATGCACAGTCACAAAAAACGTTATCTAAGCAAGTTTGGCTGGTAAGTGTAAAGTACTAGTCGGCTCTAAAAATACATGACATAAAATAAAAGATTTGAATAAAGTTATTAATCGTTGTTTCATTGTTGTTGCTACAAGCAAATCTACATTAAGATCGCCACAAATAATTAACTTTTTTTTGTTATTACATAGTTTAGTGAGGGCTTCGAGTAACTTCGAGTTTACTTATGTCCATATCGTAGAAGGGGATAGCTGTGTCGGACAGGCTCAAATCAGTAAGTTGCATTGACGTGCAGTTCGGCAGGGGTCTCTCAGACCCCATATCACCACTTACGTAACTTTTGAACGTAATTTTGCTGTAATGATTTTTCGTATTTTAAACCGAGAACAGGCCAAACACCAGGAAAGCCTGCGCTAGTTGTCTTCCTCGAATAAAGCGCCAATCAAATTACCAGTGTGATTCGTGTCCGAAACGTGTATGCAAAAAAAGTGTATGTAAAAAAAATGTGCCCAGACTGCATAAGAAAATTGGCGAAGTTTGACCATTGTCGATTTCGTGAAATTACACTTTTGATTGGAGTTGTTTTTTTTATTTATTATTACTTCAATATTATAGAAAAAAGTGTTTTTTGTCGAAACATGTAGATTAAATTTTTTGCATTTGTAATTTCTGATCTCATCTCTAGTTTTTTGATTGTAAAGACGAAATACATTAAAATTGCAAGATGGTAACAAAAAATATATTCAGAGTATAGTTATTTGTTTTATTTTATCATTTTATATAAGATAACACAGTTTTTAAATACTTTGGCTAGCTACCACACTTAATTTCTATGATTTATACCAGATACCGCAGTGGGCCTCTCAGACCCCTCGTCACCAGTTACGTTACACACGTTACACAAAGTCACCAGTCAAAGGTTTGGATTCGAACCTGCATCTCCTGTGTGAAAATCAAGTGCGAAACCCATTAGATCACGGTGCTCATCTTTCTGAAGGCCTCGAGCTTAGCTTAGCTACACTCTCGGCCTATAAGCTTGGTCACAATTGCAGCCTTTGATGTCCGCGTGTGCTGCGCTTTCGGCCACCAACAGTGGGACCAGCGACGCAGTAATTACAGACCGCGACAGTAATGTCACAGAGGAATAAATAGGAACAAAGAGATAGAGTCTAAGGAGCCTGCAAAATTCATACCTATATTAGTAGGGTTGGCAAAAGAGAAAAAAATAAAATTAACAAACTGTTACGAGGTTTTCTTGACCGAGCGATTGTATTATCTTATTCTTAGGGCGGTATGCCTTTGAAATACTTAGATATCTAATACAGTTCGTCACATGAGGTCACTCACTTATAATCTCAACTACTCATCTTGGAACATCAATATTAGCACAACAACATACTAATATTGTGATATCGTGTAGGGTGCCTTGCGGCCATAATTTTATGTCGTATGTGTGTTTTCCCTAGGGCCATTATTCACAGAGATATGTCGATGAAAATATTATGACGCATTATCTTGAGAAGGGAGAGGTGCAAGATGAAAACGTTTATGACCTAAAATGATGGCAAAGAGCAAGTAAAAATTTTTTTTTTTTAAATTTAACTTTTAATTTTAAATTTGACTTAAAACAATCTGGCGCCCCCTTAACTACACCTCAACCCAACATTCATATACTCACGGCTATATTCCCATAAAGGGGTAGCAGAACTACAATTGCGATACACTTTACTATACCTAATTTATTATTTCACATAAAACAATTAAGCTTGTGAATGTAAACTGTTTTAACGAAAGTAAACGATGCGGAAACCAAACAGCAAAATATTTGTAGGGTAATAAATAATACTAATAACAATTACCTAATAATCTAACTAAATAACACGGTTTGTGCTATCTAATTTACATTTTAAATAGGTATACCTAGTCTGATAATCATTTACTTACCTAGTATACTCCTTGGGATAGTTAAATATGAAATGTCTTTTCTGTTTCTATTATTATTCATATAAACAGTACAGTACACCTATATATATATATACTTTAATAACTATTCCACATAAAACAATTCGATAAGGTAGGTGACAATAAATAAGACGTGGTTTGTGAAGGCCCTCCTTCGGGGCACTGGCTGAACGGGCGTAAACTGGTTTTATCCAGTGGCGGCGCGTACGCGACACAGCGGCCAGTGCTCACTCACACATGCGCAGTATGCTTGTACGTGGGCGCACTGTAAGTTTCCGGAATGAATATGAAAAAATACTATTAAAGGTACAAAATTAATTTATTGTTTTTCAAAATAATCTCCCTTGGCGTCTATGCACTTTTTCATTCGATGAAACCAGTTTTGAAAACTTTTGTGCCACTCCTCTGTGGTGACCTCTGAAACGTGTTTTTCATACTCCTCGACAGCCTCTTCTGGTGATGAAAATCGTTGACCGCGTAATTGGTTCTTAATTTTTGGGAACAGAAAAAAGTCACAAGGACTGTATGCAGGATGACTCATGAGTTCTACATTTTTCGCCTTCAAAAAGTCGTTTGTCTGTCTGGCCGTGTGAGAACTAGCATTGTCGTGGTGCAGGATGATACGGCGTTTACGGTTATTTTTATGGAGTTCGTCAATAACTTCCGGCAAACAAATGGTCGTGTACCAGTCACTATTCACTGTACGACGATTCTCTAAAGCAACAGTAGCCACGTGTCCAGTTTTATTAAAAAAAGAAGCAATCATCCGCTTAGATGCACTTTTCACGCGCGCCACTTTGGTTGGTTTCGGCTCATCTTGAAAGACCCATACGCTCGATTGCTGCTTTGTTTTGGGATCGTAGCAATAAATCCATGTTTCGTCACCTGTTAAGATGTCCCACACCAAATTTGACGCACCTTCGTTGAATCTGGTAAGCATGGCACTGCACCAAGTGACGCGGTCCGTTTTTTGAGCCTCGGTCAAGTTGTGTGGGATCCACCGCGAGCACAGCTTTCTCACACCCAAATGTTTGTGTAGGATTAATTGTATTTGACTCATGCCTATTTCTAAGGATGCGCGAATTTCATGGTAGGTCACATGCCTGTCTGTTTCAATCATACGGCGCACAGCATCGATGTTTTTGTTGGTCACAGCGGTGGACGGCCGACCATCGCGAGATTCGTCACTGAGATTGATACGACTACGCTTGAATTCTGCAAACCAGCTATAAACAGTTGTCTTGCATGGTGCTTCATTGCCAAAAGCTGTTTCAAGCCGAGCGATGCTCTGTTGAGCTGTCAAATTACACTTAAAATCGTAGAAAATCATACTACGAAAATTTTCCCGAGTTTAATCCATGTTGATGCAGACACACAATTTTTTAAATGGCGCCACAAGGTAAAAACAAAAGGCAGTCAGATGAAACAAACTGCATTCTACAGCCAAAGAGTTCTATTTTCAAATGTTGCAATAAATTTTTAAATATTGTTTATGTAAGTGGCCAGTTCCGGAAACTTACAGTGCGCCCTATGCAGTAGGTTACCTACGAAGGCGTGGTTCTATGAACCTTTGTCTCTGGTCCTTTCTTCCTCCGTGGTAATGTACTACACTGACGAGCAATGAAAAAGTTCCAGTGACTTAGCACCAAATTACTCCTAAACGGGAAAGGATAGTTAATGTCGCCGTCTGCAAAATTGAAGTACATTTAACAGCGCATCAGAATATTACCAATTTAAAAAGTAAATATTGTAAACGTTATATTGGTTTTATGTCTTAGGAGATATTAAGGTGATTGTCGGCATTTTGTGGGTGGAACTTTTTCATTGCTCGTCAGTGTATTACTCAAACAAAGCAAGTAATGTGCTCATTATTTTGACAACCATCTTTGAGCAAATTCAGCATTGCCGCGTTACTTGGAGGAAACAGAAAAGGTGCCGGCAATTTTCTGTGAAAATCCATTACTGTCGTGTTTTAGCGACCGGCAATTTCCTGTGAAAATCTATGATTGTCGAGTTTTGTTTAAAAAATGGTACAAAAAGGTAGTGCAAAAAGGCTTTATCCAGATTTTGCTTATGTGTGGCAAAAAAAGAGCAGGAGATCTTCTTGCCACTCTCAATTTTCTTTCCAATATTTTGTTGTGTGCCAAAACAATTGCAGTCTTAAATTTTAGTAACTGTACATTTACAATTGTCATTTTTATTAAATAAGTGATTACTAGGTATAAAAAGCTGGTTTTGTTTAATTACTCGCATTATTTGAGTAAAGTACTATAAAAGCCTTGGTCCGCATTGAAGCCACACACTACTGGCCACACTATGAAGGCCTCGAGCTTAGCTTAGTTACGCTCTCGGCCTATAAGCTTGGTCACCATTGCATCCTTTGACGACCGCGCTATAAAAGTCTCGACCTTCAGTCTCGGCTTTTATTCCATTTCCATTTCCATTTCATTTATTGCCATAAATTACAGTTGTTATAGGTACAGATGGTCGTACAACTTAAAACTTAGTTCCATGTAATTTTACTCAGCGAGTGTAGCATACAATTTGATTAAAGACACAATAACTATAATATATCATGCATAACATATAGGATTAGCAATAAATATTCAATACAATGTCACAGGGCTCGAGATCAATGAATTAAATTACATTAAATCGAATTAAAATTTGACTAAAATTAATTTAAGTAAAAAACAAGTTAGAATTAAATAAAAAATAACAAGAGGTAAATAATCGTCATATATGTCACTCACTAATAGAATATGTCACTATACAATAATTGGTCAATACAATTATATTATAATACGCAAGGCAAACAGGATAAAATAAACAGCCGCCACAATCCTATTCGCTAATTATTCTTAAAATTATAAAACTCGTCCAAATTATAGGGCGACACAGTTAACAAATAGTCTTTTAGACCTGTGATGAACCCTTTTCCAGTTAGTATTTTAATACTTAAGGGTAGGCTGTTGTACACTTTGATGGCAGTCAACTTTGTAGCACGTGTATAGGAAGCTGTTCGACAATGTGGGACCTCTAAGTAGCCCTTGTTTCTTTCATTTAGTCTTTCACTTAAACCTGGTTTTTTTTGGGGAAACT